>CM059868.1:37842136-38457894 GCA_030490815.1 Acer saccharum | reverse complement strand
AACGTTGTTTCTCTTGTATTGTTTATTTGTCTTAGTTTGATGATGATTCAAGCTTCAAGGAAGACTTGGCAACTTTCCATGCAAGATGGTGTCTTTAAAGAGGAATAAGCTACATTGCTCATCAAAGGTATATTAGACCTCATTCCTCTTACAAGGCTTAGACATACACACACATGACATTCATATATGTCCCTGCAAAGTTGTACACCATTAGTATAACACATTCACACACTTGTTGAAGTATGCACATGCATTAGATTTAATTTTATAAACATTGTGAAATTACATGTTCTAGGACTATCTATAGGAAATGACATACTTGTGTGACTTTGTGTTTATTTGTTTTTGTTTTATTATTTTTGGACTTTAACATGATCTCATATGATTCCTTATTGAGTCACGGTCATTTCGGTTACCACTCATTAGGTTTCGAGTCCAAACTAGGAAGCTATGCTACTTTGCATTCTCATATAATGTGTTATCTTCGTCGTTGTGTATCGAGTCAAATTCTTAACCTTTTGTCAAAGTTTCATAGTCGTCCTTGTGCGTGAGGGAGTCATGGTTCGTAATCCGAAGATAGATTTGAATTCGGAATTCAGAATTCAAAATTTGGAGGGCCAAATACTGCCGAAAAACGCAAGAGGAGCGCAAGGGAGGCAAGCAATGGCCAAAGGCCATTCATAGGAGGAGCTCGTGAAGGGCGTGTAAGGCTCACAGCCCACACACCCCTCTACCTCGTAAGGCTCACGTGCCTCTTAAGGGGTGGTAACATGGAACTTTTTGATTGGTCTTGAAAATCTTCCTTCTCTCTCTTTTAAACTCTCATTTCCCTCTCATTTCATTTCAAAAAGAAAAATTAGAAAAACAAAAGTGCAAAATTTTCTCTCCAAACTTTCTCACCTTTCAAACACCATAACTTTCTCATTCGGACTCCGAATTGAGTGATTCAAGTTGAAGAATCTTCATAGTCAAGTCCTCTACCTTTTCTAAGAGAGTTTGCAGCTGTTTGATCTAGTTTTCAGGTGGCTCTACCTTTAAAGCCGAACCAGCTCGTGATTCTTAGGTATTTGACTAATCTTTGTGTTTTCTTCTTTTTAAACCTTCAATTACCTTTGGTTTTCTTCTCCTATATGTATGTGTATATATGATGAATGCTATTGAGAAAGATAGCTTCATAATCAAACCTAATCAAGTCTAATTAGAGACAAATGTGAACTATTTTTCTTTGATTCTAGTTTCTCACATGTTTGAGTGTTGTATTGTGATTAGTTTGATATCTAAGGTTATTTGTGATTTGATTGATTCATTTTATGATCAATATAACCTTGGCATGTGCTTGGATCCTTTAGTTGAACAAATCTAGGATTAACACTTTTGATTTTGTATTTAGAGCTTATTATTATTTAATTAATTGTTAATTATATCCTTACTCTAAACGTTGGCTAGAATATTCATTGAACATATTTTGTAATTCTAGCATTTTTAGTGTATGTTTCTAATACCTTGAACATGTGCTTTATGTATATGATTTATTGAAGTGTTAGATTTGTGAATGAAACTAGGAGCCATATGTGTTAGGTGTGCTCACATGATTAAGTCTAGTTTTCATGGAATGTATTGATCACATGTTCTATGTTGAATTGCTTGTTTGTATCATTTGCATTCATTAATCACACTAGGAAGTCCTTATAAAGACATGAAGTCTTGGTTAGGACATGTGGCCCAGATAACCAAGCAAGAAGTCTTGACTAGGACAAGAGGTCCGAATAGTCAAGCAAGGAAGTCTTGGTTCGGACAAGAGGTCCAGATAACCAAGCAAGAAGTCATGGCTATGATCGGGAAGGTCCGGATAGCTATGCATGGGAGGCTCTCTAGAGTCATGAGTGCCTTAGATAGGAAGTTGGCTATGACATTGGTAGGCCCGAGCATTTGGATAGACATAGACTCCAATAGAGAGTGGTACATGGGATGTGTATGCACTCTTAAGGAATTTCTAATCTTCCAACGATGTTGTGTAGATATAGACTCCAATATAGAGTGGCTTTGCACTTTTGAGGAATTTCTAATCTACCAATAGGGATTGGGTAGACATAGACTTCAATAGGAAATAGATCATCGGTTGGTCACTTTTGAGGAATTTCTAATTTATCATCCAATATATATGGTACTCAATAGTTGTAGTTCAACCTGTGAATGTTTTCTCCTTGGAGGTTTTACCACGTTAAAAAATCTCTCGTGTCAATTTTTTCTATCTCTCTCTTTCATATGTGTATATGTGTATGTTTTAATCTTGTTGCATAATATTCACTTGTGATCTATTTTGAAACAAGATTTTGTTAAGTGTGATATGTAAGCAAATTATTTTGATCATAGTTGTATATATAATTCTTTTGTTCATTGATTCTTTTGTATAGTTATATTTTGATTGATACTTGTAACACATTGAACATTATTGGAAATAAAAGTATTCTTTATTGTTGAGTTTTAATGTTATTCTTCCTCTTGCTACTTGTTGATATATAGACATTGCTTTAATGATCATATGCTTCTTTTGTCTATACATGTATGTATGGTTTATGTGTTGTAATGTAAGCTATCTTAAGGGACAAACTTGTGTTTATTTTAAGGGATTGAAAAAGGTGTAAAAACTTATTCACCACACCCCCTAGGTATACTTTAGGCAATTTAACTACGTTTATATATTTCATAATGCCCACCCTCAGTTAAGGGGGGTAAGCAAAAATGAACACAAGGTGGCCATGCATGCAGCCATGTGGGTTGCCATGCATGCAACTTATGTGGACTACCATGCATGCAGCCTACGTGGCATGCTATATGGCGATGGTGGACCCACGCCTAGTGGCGACTGGGCACTCTGAGGCCAATTTGATCCCGTTTGTCTAGAACTCGAATCAAAATGTTCTCTCAACTTGGAATCCGAACCAGGTTTTCGACAAAAATACGGAATGTCCTAAATGTTTTGAAAATCATCCGAAACACATCTTAATTTCTTGAAATATCCCTGAATCCCATAAGTGAACCCGGAAAGCCTTAGAAACATCCGAAAACAATTATACAAGTCTCTAAATCGCTCGAAACTCATTTTGGGACAAATCCACACACGGTTGGACTTGTAAATAACGAAAAAACTCAAAAATATTATTCTTTAAAATACAATGAGATTTTACCAGCCATACCAAAATGAACATAAACACATTAAAATGAACAAACACATTCAAGAATGTAGTTCCTTAATTCCAATTCCTAGGAAACACGCCACAAGTGAACTCGGAAAGCCTCAGAAACATCCAAAAACACTTGACAAGTTTCTGAATCACTCGGAACTCATCTAGGGATAAATCCACACACGGTTGGACTCGTAAATAACAAAAAATCTCAAAAATATAATTATTTAAAAATACAATGAGATTTTACCAACCATACCAAAACAAACATAAACACACTAAAATGCACAAATACATTCATGAATGTTGTTCTTTACCTAGAACATGTTTCTAAATATATGAACATGCAAAGTAAATGTGTGTGCTACATAGAATTTTGCACAAAGATGTAGAGACACAAATGTATAATATGTGTGTGCGTGTGTGCACCTATGTCTTGTTAGGAGATTAAGGTCTCAACTTTTACCTTAGTGTAAGGTTCCCGTTTATTGATTGGCTTATTTCATGGACAAACCACATGTTGGGGTTTATTGTGTAAGGGTAGTTTAGGTGATTGAAGATCAAGCTCAAAGGCTCTTTCAAAACCTTAAGGGACAAGCACGCCAAAGGTATAATCTTTAGTGCTTAGTTTTCTTTGAAGAGACTTAGATTGGACACACACACACTTAGCATACTAGCATTTGTGTGCATTCTCTTCACATGTCATTCCACACTTGCACTTCTTTGTTTTATTTTTATGTGTGGATTTGTCCATAGATGAGTTCCGAGCGATTCGGAGACTTGTCTATATGTTTCGGATGATTTCTGAGATATTTGGGACATTTCGTGTTTTTATCGAAAACCGGAAGTCAATTTCGAGCTTAAATTGAAAAGTTATGTAATTTTTCATATTTGTGATTCAGTCCGGGTTTAAATTCTGAAGACGGAATTGAATTCCGAGTTTCGAGGTCAACTGGACTGAAAATCTCTCGGAACAATTGTCAGCTTTGTGTGGCATGAAAGCCACACCAAGAGTGGCTTGGCATGTGAGGGGCATGCAACTCACAGCCCCGTTGGCCACATGCCAAACACACCTCTCTATCCCCGTTGAACACACGCTGCACACACGGCCTCACCACAATTTGCTTTTATTTTTTCAAGGCTTTTTTATTGTATGCATTAGCTGCATGTGAGCTCTTTTACTTTGTGATTGCTTTGACTTTAATATGGCACATCATTGGATCACTTGTTTTTTCTATCGTGAGTTCACCTCACAAGATTTTTTCCTTTGTCACTCACATTTCAGCATTTGCATGCTGTGCGTTTTGATTGTTAAAATTATATATATATAGTTATGCAAGCTGTGCGTTTTGAACAATCAAATATATACATATTTATGCAAGCTGTGCGTTGTGTGTGTGTGATAATATAAATATATATGGGTAAAACATTAAAACGGTGCAGTTTTTTTTTCATGACCTGATATATATATATTTATTTTCTTCTTCACTTTTGACATACACACACTTTTGAGAGACAAATATCTTCAAGAGAGAAACTCCCAAGAACCTTTCTTTAACTCTCAAAACCCATTTTCATATGCATCAAAATATTATCTAAGCATTTTCTAGCATAGTTAGGATGTTTACTTGCATGGGTCTTGGTCAACACACTTCCCTTGGTATGTTCTTCACTATTATCATTTATAATTAGTGTTTTATTTATCAAGGCACCTCTTTTATTATTTGCTTGTTCTTAGATTAAAATCTAATATTCAAAATAGAGATTGTTGTGTTTGACATGATTGAGTGTTGTATTATGATAGCTAATTAGGTTTTTGCTTAATCTTGATTAGATAAACTATTTGACATGTCATTTAGTTTTAATATCTAGGATTGTTATAATTGCAAATTCATCATCTTAGATAAGCATATAGGGTTTCCCTTGCTCTATGTTACATTTGGATATTCATATATTCACTTAGGGTGTTAATCTCTTCATTGAGAACATAAGTCTTATGTGTAGCATCCGGGATTAGGTTGCTTAGATCGCAAGCATTCGAACTAGGTTCACTCATACCGGGATTAGGTAGGTGTGTGATTACTTACGGGATTATGTTGTAATTTTCATCACTTAGTGGATTCGAGGTTCGGGTGTGGCTCACTTTTTAGCCTGTGGTTTTTCCCATGAGGGTTTCCACGTAAAAAATCAAGTGTTATTTAATTTCCGCATTTTATACTTGATTTATTGCTTTATCTTGCAAGGAGTAATTTCGTAATATTGACCATACATGAAAAATTGGGTAATATCTTTAAAATCTATTCACCCCCCCTCTAGATAGTTTTATACACACCGTACAATATTTGTTTCACTTAGCTTGTTGATGTAACCCCATCTCTTGAAGCCACGTTTGCATGAGAAACCGCCATCCATCTTGAAGCTCGAAATTGCACGGACCACCTAGGCAACTAATCAATACAAACAAAGAGCATTTTGTTATGTAGTCAAGCTAACACAAATCTAAAACCTAACAAGCTTTGTTGTAATTGAATTGATTAGGTAGGGTTGAGCTAGCGTGATCTAGTTTTATAATATCATTTTGTACATCACACTTGATTTTATTAACTTTTGGGAAAGTATCATTTTCCCCTAAGGTGCCATTTTAGAAAGATGGGTGTCTCTAGTTTCAATAATGGCTAGTCAGCCCTTGAAATTGAAATATTGGTCATTTGCCCCTTCCATTAGGTTTTTTGTTGAAAAAATATGTTGATCATTAAACACTAAGGGCATTATCGTAAACTGAGCACATAGGAAAAAAAACAAATTTAAGAAAACAAAGGAAAAAAAATTGATGGTGGAGATCCAATCTGGATCTCTCCCATCTTATCAAACATGAATCAATCATATCCAAACCCAAAACCCATAATTATATCAAACCACCATCAAATCAACATCGGAAACCACCAACCACATTCAACATAAATCACCAACCCCACCATCAAGTCATCAACTACTACCAACAAACATTTGTACTATCAAACTCCACAAACCATCTGCAAGCGGTGGCTGAATCAAACCACCACCGGCAGCCAAATCGAATCTAAAACAACTCGCATCAGTAAACCGCCCGACCGTCAATCACCAATAGTAAATCGATTCACACCAAAAACAACCTCCACCGGCAACCAAATCAAGCCCAAACAAACTCGCACAAGAGAGGGGTTCGTTAGAGAGTGAGAGTGAAACCCACCATAAATCACCGCCATGAGGGTCGATCTCCTCTCAACGGAGGAGATCAACGCTCAATCTTGTCAACGAATAGAAGAGAGATGAGCGAGAAAGAATAGATGGTTGGGTTTGGTGATTTTTGGGTTTGTGGTGATGGCTAGGTTTCTAGAAAACTATCGAGGATAGGTTTGGTGATTTCTTGGTTTGATTTGTTGATTTCTGGATTTTTGGGTTTGTTGATGAGAAGGGGTTGAATTTTGATGGAGAGAAAGAAAGTGATGAGGAGAAAGAAGAAAGAATGTGAGGGTTATTGTTTTATAAAAAAATAAAAAAAATTTGTTGTTCAACCTGGATTGTTGATGAAGGTGGTGTAGAAATGTAGAATCTCTTTTAATTTCTTAAAAGAAAAAAAAAAAAAAAAAAATCTTCTTTTCAATTTGTGTTTGATTTTTAATTTCCTTTTCAATTTTATGGATTGTTTGATTTTCTATATCCAATCTTGATTTTCAAATTAAATAAAAAATAAAAAGAGATATCTCTACCATCCATCTCAGAGATGGACAACAAAGATCCATCTCCTTTTTTTTTTTTTTTTTTTTTTTCAAGTTAGTTTTTTAATTTTTTTTTTTGTTTTGTTTTTTTATTTAATGAATGTCTTGAGGGTTAAATGGTCATTTTTGGATTATTTTAAAGGATAAAACGGTCATTTAACGTGATGATTGACTGTCAAAGTGCTTTTTCAATGGAAAACCTGACAGAAGGGGGAATATGACCAATATTCAGGGTTTCAAGGGGCTAACTGGCCATTATTGAAACTAGAGGTACTTGTCTTTCTAATATGACAAACCTCAAGGAGAGAAAATGATTCTTTTCCTTTAACTTCTTCATCCCCTGTGCTTTTAGTTGGAGGGTTTGAGACCTTATCAATATATGAACCGTAAAGGATTGCCAATTTGCCATAATTATTCCTACCATAATTCTTCTTTTTTTGTTTTAAAGTTAAATTTGAATTTCATTTAATAGTTTCTTGAAAGCTGAAGGAACTCCATACTCTGAAAAGTCATATAGATTCAGATGTGAGATTGAAAGGGCTTGACATAGACAATCCACAAAGCTTACACAATCTAACAAGTTCATTTGTTCACATATTCATAGATTACGACACCTTTACGGTTTTTGGGAAACTTGGATGGTGGAATCCTACTAGGAACCATAATTTTAATATGATTACTAAATTATTACTAATTAAGTCACTATATTGAATAAGGCAATAAAAGTAGTGGGCAACAATAAAAGAGAGGGTCATTTTAACAATTGAAGTGCCTTTTTATTTTCTTTTCAATTTGTGTTAGGTTATGACTTATGACAACCTCAGGGTGAAAAGATATACATGTTTTATTTACAACACATGTTAAATATGACAAGATGATTCATAAATTATTTTTATGTACATTTTGTTTTGGAAAAATTGCATTCTAGTACCTTGAGTTTTGCTTAAATCAGAGCCATAACCGACTTTTTTCAAAAATTATGGAAAAATACCCTTGACCCAGGCTTTGACCGTTAGACTTAACACCCCTGTTAACTTATGAGGGTTACTTACGCCATTTTATCTATAAAAAAACATAAGGAAAAAGTTAGAGAGATATGAGAGTCGAACCATACCAATTATGAATCCATATTAGTTCACATCAAACTCAACACAAATTGTTTTATTTTTTTATTTTTTTTAAATTTATTTATTATTATTATTTTATTTACAAAACTCTTATTTCTCTATCTCACCTACCTCTTCATCAATGCGCCTTCGCCATTGCCGTCACCGTTCTCTACTTTCGTTGCCCCCACTCCTGTCACCGATCGCTTCTCCCACTCTCTCCGCTATTCTCTCCTCCCGCTCCCTCTACTCCTGGATCGAGCCTGATGCCATGATCTCCTCCATTTTGGAGTTGATCGAGCCAGATCTTCTCCAAAATGGAGATCTGCAATTTTCCTTTCTTTTATAATAAAAAAATCTCAATATTTGTTGGTTATGGTCTCCTTGTAATCTTTCTTTTAAAGGAAAAAAAAAAAAAAAAAAAAAAAAAAAAAAAAAAAAAAAAAGGAATCCTCCTAACGAACGAGACCCAGACGTCTGAATTTTTTTATTTTTCATTTATGAAAGATTTTTTAAAAAAATGGTCGTTTTATTAGAACTGCATTTTTTTCTTAATTATTTTAATTATTTTTATCTAAAAAATAATATTAAAATAATTAATCAAACATTAAAGAAAGGGCATTTTGATACTTTGCCATGAACAATTAATATCACCGTTTAGTCTAATAACAGTCAACGTCTTAGTCAAAGATATCTTTCCATAATTTTGGAAAATTTCAGTTATGGCTCTTGTTTGAGCAAAACTCAGGGTGCTTGAATGCAATTTTCCCTTTTGTTTTTTAATTTTTCTTAAGAATGTTAAGATAATCCAAAATTTTATTGGTAAACTTAAGCTGGTTCTATTCTAATTCTTTTATTCTCTATACCCACTCGAAAGAAACAAAGAAATTCATACAGATAAAACTATACAAATCTCTAGTTAATAATCGGACATTCTTATGAATTTCTAGTCATTTAATTAGATCTACAAATATAAAAAGTTCCGAAAATAGAAAAAATAAATTAAAAACTAAAGAAAATAATTCATTTTCATAACTGCATTAACAATACAATATTTGTATTGTAGCTAAACCAACATTCACTTACAATTAATTATTTATGTCAAAATGCTTATCAGGTTCAAAAAAAAAAAAAAAAAAAAAAAAAAAAAAAAAAAAAAAAAACCTGAGAGAACAAATTATAGTATATAAAATTAAAGTAAGCACTTTTTTTTTTTTTTTTTTTGTCCTATTGAACTTTTTGAGATTCTTAAGAACCAATTCCTCATAATTCAATTAAGAATACATTCTTATAAGTAGTGCACTATCCAATTGAAACCTGTTGTTGAAAATTTGCTATATTTTAGGCATCAAGCATTCATCCGATGGCTTTTGTCTCAAGTCTCAACCGTCTAAAGAATATAATATTAAGTCAATAATTCAATTGGGTGAAAGGGAATTAATTCTTCACAAATAACAAAAAATGAAATCAGATTAAAAACAAAAAACAAAAAATGAAATCATTAAAGGGAAAAAAAAAAAATCAAAAATAGCCTCTTAAAATTTTAAACTTTCATTTATAATCGCATGTAGAAGTTTAACGGTTAATAACCACGTTTTTAAGAAATTAACTAAATACTCTTATATAAAAACCCTCCACAAACTCTCTTTTCTTCATTTTCTCATCAGTCATATCTCTCTCACATCACCCACATTCGTCGTAAACGGCACCGGCGATGCATTGCCTGGGCAGCATGTTCGTGTGTGGTGTGCATGCATGTGTGTGTAATTTAAATTATTTGTATTAGCCTTTACTAATTTAAAAATGCATACTTATTCTGTAATTTACGTCAAACTTTAGGGGGTCTCATTATATTTACCCTTATATATATATGTATATTGATAATTTTACTTAAATAGAATTAAAAATTAGATAATATGATAGAAATAGCATTCAAGAAATGACAATGATGAAGAGTGGAGAGCAAAGATGGGGACGAAATTTAGAATGGCAGAAATAGAAAAGAGACGTTTTCGACCTCTAAGTTGGGGAGATGTCTCCCTGTCTAATCTATTTCGTAGAAACTTGTTCGTTTCCTCTACAAATTTCATTGTCACAAACAAAACAAAAAACACAAACCAACAAAAGGAGGCATTCTTACACAGATTGCCTCTTTTGTTGTCAAATTCCATTTTGCCAGTCCCAGAACGAATCCAGCTTCGCGTGTGAAATCCAGAATACTTCACATCACAATTCACAGGTTAGTTTCATGATATGTTTATTATTCTTATTTAGTTATTTATATCTATGAGGTGTTTGATTGTATTCCTCATAGAGGGTATGTTTTTGGGTTGTGTTAAGGTAAATGTTGAAAAATGAATAAAAATTATATTAATCGTCGTGTATTGATTCTTGTTTTTTTGTTACTTTATGGGTTTGTTCCATTTCTCGTAGCCGTTGAAGTATCTGCATTAAATAGGACACTTGGCAGCCATTGTTATTCTCACCTTAGAGGACTTTTAACGCGCAATCTTCGACACTTGTAATCTGCTTTTATGAGTCGGTTCAGTAGTAACCGATAGCTTTGCAGTGAATCAGTGATGGAGAGGGCCCACCATTATTACAAAATTTGCCATCTTGTGTTGTGGTGATCAGGAAAACACCTCCTTGTAAACAATATACACAATCATGCAAAGCAAAACCACAAACTCACAGATCACAACACATTTGGTTCAAGTTCTTATTAATGAAAGTGGCTGACACTTTGTTTTTCTTCAGGAGTTTGATTTAGGTGGGTCTAGTTTTGCTTTTTCAAAGAGGAAATGTATGCTATGAACAAGTTTCAAATACTAGATTCTTCTGAGAGTGGGTTCACATAAATATTTCTACTTGTCGATGAATATAATTAGGTGTTCAGTTTTCAAAACCTGAAATACTTTTGAAGCTTCACACCAAAATTGCTCTGGCTTTGTTTGAGAGTGTTAAGTGTCTTTTCTTCGTGATTTGTTATTGAAGTCTTGTTTTGATGGTTTGTTAAATTTTAGGTTTGAAAGCTGGTAGAAGTTGTAGTCTCTTAGTTGGAAGCTAAGGAAACTTCTTGGAGATTACAGTGAAAAGGGAAAGGTATTTAATTATCTTTGAATGCTTGACTTTAGAACCTTTTTTCTTTATGGAAGGTTGAATACTTGAATTTAGCATCCAAGCTGGTTGGTTAAGTCTCTCTAAATTCGTTCTAGTTAAACATTTCTCCTTCTCTCTAGAAGGAAAAAAGGTTTGTTGAAGCACTTTTTATATTAATATATTATTATGAATTCTGCAGGGTATGAAAAGATTAGATGTTTATAATGCATTACTGGCTTAATTGACTCTGCTTCCAGCGAATAACCTAGTGAGTTGGCCTTTCCCAATCATGGGTGAAGAATATGATTCATGCACTTCTAGGTATAAGAAGAGACTTACAATCCAAATTTTCTTCAAGGATGTCAGGTATCATTCAAAATTTTCTCTTTGCATAAATAATGTTATGAATTTGATGTACTGACTCTGCACATTTGTTGATTTAGCTTTCAATATATACTATCATCTTTGTTATTGTGTTTGCATTGACACAATATTTGTAACTTGAAACTGGCTGAAATTTTGTTCCTAACACCTTTGCTCTAAACTGGCTAAATTAACCAAAAATTATTTTTGTGTTAAAAAAACAAAAAGAAAAAAATTAAAGAAAGTAGAAGAAATGAACACTATTTGGTCAAGAGCCACTTAGTGCTTAATTAGAATTAGGTTCTCTTGCTTTTCCATTTTTATTCTCCACTTCTCCAAGCTTGTATAGTAGTTTAAGCTTGCATCAGGATTGTCAATTTTAACAATTCAACACCAAGCATGATATACTCTTCAGAGAACGCACTGTGATAATTACACTTGATTGTTGCTCGTGTTATGTTACTATGCTTAATAGACCATGGTTGACTTGATGTACGAAATTGTTATTGGACCTTCTTTTCTTTAGACATGTAGGAGCTGATGCTTCACTTTTGCTATCTTATGAACAGACATGCTTTGAAGTTGGATGAACTTGGTCTAGAAATAGCACGGATTTCATTGCCTGCAGCACTGGCTTTGACAGCTGACCCAGTTGCTTCTTTGGTTGACACAGCTTTTATTGGCCAGATAGGTATTGCCTTCTCTCTGTTCCTTTTATCCTTATTGGTTGTTTCATTTTTTTCTTTTTATCCAAGTTGAATGTGATACTATCATGCTATTGTTCGATGCCGAATTTGCTCAATTACTGGACCAAATTGACAGGTTTGTTTTTAATTTGCTCTGTTGATTATCACACTCAGTTGATATTGTTGTGATGGCATCAGCTTAAGCATGCAGTTTGGTAATTCATTTACTGGGCCAATATAGGTTGTGATGCAATTATTATTCATAGTTGAGAATGCATCAATTTGATCATGGCTGACCAATGTTCCTTCAATAGTAAGTACATTTGAAAGTGTACATATATTTGCACTGTAAATTGAATCCATATGTTTTTAGTCACTAGTCACAGTAAACCTTGTTTCATCAAGAATTTCTGCTAATTCTTTATTTTTCCTTATAATACATTATTTGTCTTAATTCACGCAGGTCCAGTAGAACTGGCTGCTGTAGGAGTTTCTATTGCTCTATTCAATCAAGTATCAAGGATTGCAATATTCCCACTAGTCAGTGTGACAACTTCTTCAGTTGCTGAGGAAGATGCTATGGGGAGTGGAAACCCCGAAAGAGAGAGCCTTGACAAAGAGTGCCTTGAAAGAGGGAGCCCTAAAGAGCAAGATTGTAAATACTTAGAAACAGATTCCACAGACAGTGAGGCATTGATCCCAAAAATTGGTATGCTATCTCTAACTTTTTAATTAATTTTTTCTTCTTTTTTTAATAGATTACCGAATGTTTTTCAGCAACGTTTCCTAAGTTTCCACATGAATTGAAAATTTTCTTTTATAGATTCTAAAGTCTATATAGTTTTGTGACCTTTTCATGTTATTGTTCCCTTTCACTCCTATCAGATTCCGGTAATGTTGAGTACAAGTCAAAACCACTGGGCAATAGTTTGGATATTGCAAAATTTGAACAAGGAAGAAGGCATTTACCATCAGCCTCATCAGCATTGGTTTTAGGCAGCGTTCTTGGCATCATCCAAGCAATATTGCTTATAGCTGGAGCAAAACCTCTTTTAAACTTCATGGGAATTGATTCCGTAAGTACTTGTTAGGATAAGAAATGGCTATTGAACTTTTTTAGCTGGTTTCTTTGTTTTCAGTTGTTTACCTTGACAGTACTGTATCTGTTTGCGAAGCTGACTAGAAATAGCACAATGTTTTTGTCCGTACAGGATTCCCCTATGCTAACCCCTGCAAAACGATACTTGACATTAAGGTCACTTGGTGCCCCCGCAGTCCTCGTATCATTGGCAACACAAGGAGTTTTCCGGGGATTCAAAGATACGACAACTCCTTTATATGCCACGGGTATGTCCTATAAGACTTTAATACTTTCACCCGGATTGAATCTCTTGCAACAGTTTGAAAAAAAGTTCTAGTTTTATATAGAATTTACTTCATTCTAATTTGTTTTATTGTATAATTCAGTGGCAGGAGATTTAACAAACATAATTTTAGACCCAATATTTATATTTGTCCTCCATAAGGGTGTCAGTGGTGCAGCCGTTGCCCATGTTATTTCTCAGTAAGTTATACTTAATTACTATATATGTCTAGAAATGTCAGTGTTTCTTTCATGATTCTGTGCTTGCAGCTTTTTTGTCTTAGTATACTTCTATTTCTCCATTACAGGTACCTAATGGCTGGCATACTCTTATGGAAATTGACGGAGAAAGTTGACTTAATACCTCCTAGTATCAAACATCTCCAATTTGGTCGATTCCTTAGAAACAGTAATTTTTCTATCTCAATTCTATCTTTTATTCATCTGCATTTTATTTTCTGTCATATTGAGTTTCCCTCCTTTCTCAGCCTAACTTTTGGCCAGAGAACTTTGAATCTGTAGCACATAGATATGACCACCAGCTATGTAATACTAAGGGTGTTAGATGAAGTAAAAATATTCAAGATAAATTTATTAAAGTGATATCTTTTGTAATGTTGTGTATACAAAAGACTAACTGCTTTAAATGATTCTTCCAGGCCTCCAAATTATATTAATACTACTTCTCTCACTTTCTCTATTTCAGTTTTAAATTGTAAATAATTAGGAAACACCAATGTTGATATAATAGTTAATACTTGATACTCTACACAGGAACAATGTTTTCTGCCTGCATCATCAATTATAGATAAAGTACAAATAAATGCAGTAATGCTACCCTTTGGCTATTGTAAGGAAGCTCATCATAAAATTTTGTTCCATCAGTGAAGTGAATATATGCATAATTGTAGTAAATAGTTTTCCAGACTCCATCTAATAATATGCTCATACAGATTATAAGAATATTAAGTGACCAGCCAAAATCAATTTGAATATTTTCTTTTTCTTGAATTGAACATTGGATTCTCATTAGGTTTATCAGCTACACAACGGGTGCCCTCTCCCACCCCTTAAACCTCCCTTTCTTCAGTGTGAGGGGGATCTATTCCAGGTTCTCTTGTGCAAATGATAAGATTTTATTAGTTAAGCTTGATGAATCAAGCTTTAATATATGTCAGAATTACTGGTTGATATTTTCAATCCTTTCTAGTTGAAAGTATATAAAGCTTTGATATATGTCAAAATTACCGGTTGATAATTTTCAGTGCTTTTAAGTTGAAAGTTTATCAAGATTTATATATTTCAGATTTACCGGTTGATGGCATCAGTGCTTTTAGTTGAAGTATATCATAATTTTTCTTTTCCTTTTGTGCTTGAACTACAGGTTTTCTTTTGTTAATTAGAGTAATTGCTGTCACATTCTGCGTTACCCTTTCCGCGTCATTGGCTGCACGTCAGGGAGCAACAACCATGGCTGCATTCCAGATCTGCTTGCAGGTTTGGTTGGCGGCATCTCTTCTTGCCGATGGTTTGGCTGTTGCTGGCCAGGTTAGAGCTGATTCTTCATCTGCAATTTCTGTAATAATAATTTACAAACTCATCCTCTATTAATATGCTTAAAAACATAAAATGCATGAAAAGACATAATTTAATGCAGGTAATGTTTGATAAGTATATTTTTCTGAAGTGTGTGAGGACACTGCCAAATCGCTAAGCCACTAGCATCTTATTTAGTAGAGTACAATAAAGAAACTGATATCTATAAGATCTAAATGTAATTGCTCTGCCACAAATTTTTTATATTCAGTAATATTCTTCTTATCTGGATTCAAGTTTCTTCAACTTTTCATGTTTAGTCATCTATGTGCTAGATTTGCTTTATCGGTAGTTTTCTTAGAATTTGTTGTTATATGGTTGCTATATTGCTTGTTCAAAATTTTGGCTGAAGAGACTAGCATGCTTTTACAAAAAAGAAAAAATAAAAGGAGAAAAAGCTCCTGTGGGATGGTTGCATGGTACCCCCGCCTACTCATAACACACCACTTGGAATTAATATAGTGTATCATCCAATCATATGCGATCTCCATGCCACGTGTCATGTTATTAGTGGTCCAGCGCATACGCCAAACAAGGTTTTTTTCTGGCTTTACACAGAGAAAGTTAATCAGACTATCATGTTCTTATCTGTCAGTTTTCTTATGTTGATAAGTTGATTAATTGATCTGAAATTGTCTGTTCACATTGTCTTTAGTTTTTGAAAAACATTTCTAGTTAATCACTTTCTATCTCCTAAACTAGTGTAAATTTAAACATTGCTATTAATTTATTAACGGCATTTTGTAACACTAAAGAGTGTGGGTCCTTCTAGTAGTATTGGATGCGAAATCTGTCTTTTCATTTGAAGATTAAGTGTCATGTGTATAGAGATTTAGCTCACGTTGCCTTCAAGGAGGATCAGCCTGTTGTTTCTAGTTTGTTATCTCTGAATTCGCTCATTCATATGCTAAAATTCAGTTGATTTCTTCACTCACAGGCAATGCTTGCAAGTGCATTTGCCAAAAAGGATTACGACAAGGCAACAGCAACTGCTTCTCGAGTATTACAGGTGGTCTTTTTTGTTTACAAAGGATCAAGTGGCTTGTAATGTGATATAATTTTCTCGAATGACTTTTCATGCGTATCCTGCAGTTGGGATTGGTTCTTGGGTTGATTCTTGCAACACTACTAGGAGTAGGAATGCATTTTGGAGCAAGATTATTTACAAGAGATGGTGGTGTTCTCCAGCTCATTAGTATAGGAATTCCGGTACCTCCTTTGATATGAAAACAAGGCAATTGCCATTCTCTTACTTCACCCAAAAACTATTGGAAATGATATCAGTTTTCCTTCATGTCAGTTTGTTGCAGGTACTCAACCCATCAATTCCTTGGCATTTGTTTTTGATGGTATCAACTTTGGAGCATCTGATTATTCATATTCTGCATGTTCCATGGCAAGTCTATATCTCCTTTATGTCCTATCAATGACTGAATTAGAACTCTGTTTGTTTTTAGTGAAGCAGTTTACTAAGTTCACGAAAATGTTTAGCAAAAAGAAAAACCATGCTGGATTTTGAAGCATTTGTTGCTTCTATTTGTTAAAAAAAAATACAGGTGGTAACGTATTCAACAATTTCATCATTCATCTAGAGGAAAATAAAGGACACAATTCCACTAGAAAGTCTATTATTGTTGGAAATGAACCAACTAGTTAAATGATGGCCAAGGAAAAAAATTATCGGATGAACTTGGAAATGAATTATCCTGCTAGCAATGTCCTGAAAATATTAAGCCTAATGCTCTATATTTGCCAAGAGAGAGAGAGAGGGAGAGAGAGAGGAAAATATGCAATGGATGAAGTTAAAGAGTTTTTATTGGTCATAAAATGAAACATGAAGATATGATTGTCCCTTTAGCCAAAAGTTTAACTTGCTATTCTTCCTTTCCAGGTTACGGTGGCCTTTGTTAGCATTCTATGTTTGTTAGGTCTCTCTTCCTGCTTTGGGTTCATTGGACTCTGGGTTGGTCTGACCATATATATGAGTCTTCGAGCTTTCGCTGGTTTTTGGAGGTAATTTTCATTTATGATTATGTTTTTTCTTAACACGGTCCTGAAGATAGTTTTGAACTCGTTCACCCACTATGGAATTGCAATTTATTTGTCCTTGAAATGTTTCACATATAATAGAACACCGTTTGTAACCTCATCAGTTGTTGAACAAGATAAAAGCTAATATGGAAAAGCAAAGCCTCATTAATTCGAATTTATTGAATATACAGGATAGGGACAGGAACCGGGCCTTGGGAGTTTCTTAGGAGCTGAATGTGGATATGTTCATTATTTCAGCAATTAGTTAGTTTTCCAGATTTCTTTAAAGCTGCAATTTGTTTCTAGTTTTCTTTTCATGGAAATAGTTTTGACAATGCTCATATAAAGTTTTCCAACAAGATGATGTTGGTCTAGTAGTATACCCGTCACACCTATACAATGAAATTGCGGGTTTGAGTCATATCCCCACTCCAAAACCTTGAAGTTATTGTAATAATTCCAAAAAGATGTACTCAAGAAGTTCATGGTTCAAGCTTCAGTCGTCTTGTCCATTTTCCCTTCTATGTACATATTATGTAAAGACAATTACAATTATACATGTAAAGAGATAAAAGTGAACTTTTAGGTTGCGTTTGGTGCGCGGGATTGGACTATTTTTATGGGATTGGATTTGATTGGACTGGACTAAATTAATATTGTGATGTGTTTGGTATAGTACGGATTGAACTAAATAAATTTAATATTTTAAATATAAATAATATAATATAAAATAAATAAAGTATGGGTCCCAGCCAAAAAGTAATAATATAAAATATATAATGGCGGGTCCCATCCAAAAAAGTAAGAATATAAAAAACATAGTGGTAGGTCCCACACAATAAAAAATAAAAAAATATATAAAGGGCTGGGACTAAATAGTCCCAGCATCTTAGGCGGGATTAAATAATCCCACAGCAATCGGATAATGGGTGGTCCCCACCGGACTGCTTTCCCATCTTGTCTGCACACCAAACATGGGAGCAGGACTAAAAATTGTCCAATCCTTTCCGGTCATGTGTAACAAACAGAGCCATGGTACATAATTCACAGGTAAAATGTATTAACTTTTGGTTGAGTGGTTTATCTCTTCCCTTGGGCCAGTTTGGTATTACTTTTGAGAAGTTAAAATCAGCTTATTTTATAATTTTGGTATAAAATGATGTTTAGTAAAACTTCCAAAAGTGATTAATTGATAATCTGGCAAATTTTGACAGTGATTTTGAGAAGTAGGTGGGAGGTACTTTTTAAAAGTGATTATGGAATAATCTATTTCAGTATTTAATGAATCATTTAAAATATCATTATTATCCTTATGAAATCAAATTAAAATCATTTACATACCTTATTTCATCTAAGAATTAAAGATTCTAATTAAATATTGATTTGATTTATAAAATATCTTTAAAATATTTTTATTGTTCTTAAGAAGTTTTTTTTTTTCCAATTTAAAATTTCTACTTAAATATTGATTTAATATAATATAATTAATGAAAAAAAAAATGAAATAAAGTTATAAAATCATGTCTATTTAGTCATTGTAACTAATTTCAGCACTTTTAAAATAAAATTACTAAACATATATATACTGCTTTTGAGCTATACAGTAGTTTTAAAAATTTAATTATCCAAACATCTGTTGATTATTCTTTCAGCACAGCTAACAGTGATTATTATAAAAGTTACAACAATATCAAACTGGCCCTTCATATTGTTGATTCCTTGCTTTTTAAAGTACCTTTTTTCATACCCCAAATCTGATGTGTGAATGATTTGAACCTTATGGTCTTTTATATAATTACTACAAAAGTTGTTATCAACTAAACAATTACCTCCCACTAGTCCACTAAAAAATGGTTTAATATATTTCAAGTCTCAACTTACATTTCTTTGAGTCAATATAAATAACAGAAACAGAGTTATGGCCAAAATGTTTAAAAATCAAATTATTTGAGGTAGAAATCAAGCTTTTTATCTCACGTTACATTGTGAAACTAACCCTGATGTTAAAAGAAATTTGTAGTGTCGTGCAACCTACAATTTACAAATTTAACATTTTACGACCAAGGAAGTAAATATTGGAAATTTAAATTTATAAAAATATTGATATCAATGAAATATTGAAGAAAATTTTAAATAAATAAAGAATTATATAAATATCTTCTAGAATATCCCAATCCCAATATATACTGGATATTATCGAAATATCCAAATATTTTGTAAGATACTACATGTTTCTCCCGGTTTTGGTATCGGTACTAAACCATAGGCCCCAAAACAAGTTATATGGGCCCAGCCCGGCCCAACTTAGAGCTTCAACTGAAAATCATAGGCATCAAATCCATTTCCCTAACTTTTGAGAATGGTTTTAGCTTTGAGTTTGAGCTTCCATAGACCCTCGTCTGTATTTGAACAAACCAGCTTAAAGGATTCAAACAAATACTATAATTTGATCATCAAACAGCAAGCCAAGCTCAAAAATGATCATGCGATTCTCTCTACACATACCCAAATGGAATCTCTTGATGTGTTGCCCGATTCAACAACGTTGCCTCTCGTCCTCAAGGCGTGTGCGCGGCTAAACGCCGTGGACAGAGGAAAGAGAATACACGACTGTGTAGCACGGACAGATTTGATCAATGATGTTCGAGTTGGGACTGCTCTTGTTGATTTTTATTGCAAATGCGGGTTTCTTGAAGATGCCGTCAATGTGTTCGGTGAAATGCGTGAGAGAGATTTGGTTTCTTGGAATGCGATGTTGAATGGATATGTGGGATGCGGTTGTTACGAGGAAGCGATTTCGTTGGTTACTCGGATGCAAAAGGAGGGTTTAAGACCCAATTCGCACACTGTTGTAGCATTGCTTTCGGCTTGTGGGGAGGTATCGAATTTGAGGTTAGGGAAGGAGATACACGGATTTTGTTTGAGGAATGGACTTTTTGAATCTGGTCCTCATGTGGGTACTGCTTTGATCGGGTTCTATTTGGATCATGATGTGAGAGTTTCACGCCTTGTGTTCGATATGATGGCTGTCAAGAATGTGGTGAGCTGGAATTCTATGATTAGTGGGTATTTTGATATTGGGGAATGCTTTAATGCTTTGAAGGTTTTTTTACGGATGGTTATGGATGGAGTTGATTTTGATTCAGTTACGATATTGGTTGTTATTCAAGCCTGTGCTCAATTAGGTTCTCTTAAGTTGGCCATGCAAATCCACGCAATAGCTGTTAAGAAGTATAGAAATAGTTTGTTCATAGCGAATGCACTCCTTAACATGTATAGTGAGATTGGAAATTTGGAGATTTCACGAGAATTATTTGATACCATCCCAAGCTATGATGTCCCTTTGTGGAATTCTATGATATCAACATACGTTGAATATGGTTATTATGAAGAAGCAACTAGTTTGTTTATTCAAATGCGAAAAGAAGGAATCAGAGAAGACGAAAGAACTATTGTTATTCTGCTGTCTTTATGTGAAAAGTTAGCTGATTGCTTGAAAGAAGGTAAGAGCTTACATGCCCTTGCAAGCAAGAATAAGATGAAGCTAGATGCTCCTCTAGGAAATGCATTGTTAGGTATGTATGCCGAACAAAATTGTGTTGCTTCGGTCAAGAAGGTTTTCAGTGAGATGAGTCATGTAGATGTAGTCTCATATAACACGTTGATCTTGGCAATGGCTCGTAACAATTTCAGAGCTGAAGCTTTGGAACTCTTCACGACGATGCGGGAATCAGTACTCAAACCGAACTCTTACACGATAATATCTATCCTTGCTTCTTGTGAAGATGAAACTTGTCTTAATATTGGCAGATCACTCCATGGTTTTGTGATAAAATACGGTATTGAAATAAACCAGTCACTGAACTCAGCACTTACTGATATGTATATGAGTTGTGGTGATGAAGCAACAGCTAGGAATCTATTTGATGGCTATCTGAATAGAGATTTGATCTCATGGAATGCTTTGATTGCCAGTTACATTAAAACAATTATGCCAACAAAGCTCTGTTAGTCTTTAGCCAAATGATTTCTGAAGTGGAGCCGAACTCAGTCACTTTCATAAATATTCTCTCATCATGTACCCACCTTGCGAATCTGCCTCAAGGCCAATGCTTGCACGCTTATGCAACTCGGAAGGTTTCCTCGTTTGGTTTTGATTTGTCTCTTGCAAATGCTTTCATGTCGATGTATGCAAGATGTGGTAGTATGAAAAATGCTGAAAAGATATTTGAGTCTTTACCCAGGAAAAATATCATTTCTTGGAATGCTATTATAACTGGCTACGGTATGCATGGTTGTGGATACGATGCTATTCATGCCTTCTTACGAATGTTAGAAGATGATCTCCGACCAAATGGAGTAACTTTTATATCTCTTCTATCTGCTTGCAGCCATTCGGGGTTGATAGAGGAGGGATTACAGATTTTTCATTCCATGATTCAGGACTTTAACATCACCCCTGAGCTTGCTCACTATGGTTGTGTGGTTGATCTACTTGGTCGTGGGGGATTCGTAAATGAAGCTAAAGATTTCATCAAATTGATGCCTATTGAACCAGATGCATCGGTGTGGAGGGCTCTGCTTAGCGCTAGTCGACTCCATGCTAACATTAAAGAAGCTAAATCCATTTTTGAGAAACTTGTAGAATTAGAACCGACAAATGCAGGGAACTATGTTTTGATATCCAACATTTATGCTGCAGCGGGTCTTAGGTCAGAGGTCAGACAAATAAGAACATGGATCAGGGAGAAGGATCTAAAAAAGCCTCCGGGAATTAGTTGGATTGCTGTTAGAAGTCAGGTTCACTCTTTTATGGCTGGAAGTAAATCACACTCTCAGACTGATGAAATATATGAGAATTTGACTTCATTGTTATCCTCAATGAAAGATTTGGGATATGCTCCTGATTTTCGCTGGGTACTGCACTATGAAGAGGATTAGGCTAGGTGTTGTTCATTTGGTTGTTGGCTGATTGGCAGGAGGGCATGCCCTTGCGATGATCTCTAAGAACACAAGGGCTAACTGTTATTTTTCCATGAACAATGTCGACGTGTCATTGAGGTCGGACAAAACAATTCGATTCCAATTTCATTACTAAACAAAGGGAAAACTGCTGAGGATTGATGAACAGCTGCAAACCACTTCCGGATATGGTATGTCTAGGATTTATCCGGTTACTGTCAAATGAAGGATAAGCGCCCAAAACTCTGAAGTTCAGCACACTTTGAAGGACCATATAGCGTTGAACTAGGACATGAGGCAGAAGAGGAGTTGAAATATAATAATCGGTGTCACAACAACACGAACCCTGGTCTGGTTGGTACATTGAATTGTACATGTATGAGCGTAGTACTAGTGTATATACTAAAATTTCCAATAATTATCTGTATTTTTCAAGATTTGTTGAATGATGCATGAAGATTGTGATGATTTGTTATTTTACTGGCTGAAAATTTGTAGGCATTAGGAGCTTGTAGTTATATGGTTGCTATATTGCTTGTTCAAAATTTTGGCTGAAGAGACTAGCATGCTTTTACCAAAAAAAAAAAAAAAGAAAGAGAAAAAACTCATGTGGGATGGTTGCATGGTACCCCCGCCTACTCATAACACAACTTGGAATTAATATAGTGTATCTTCCAATCATATGTGATCTCCATACCACGTGTCATGTTATTAGTGGGTCCAGCGCATGTGCCAATCCCACATAAGTTTTTTTTCTGGCTTTACAAATAGAAAGTTAATCAAACTATCATATTCTTATCTGTCAGTTTTCTTATGTTGATAAGTTGATTACTTGATCTGAAATTATCTGTTCACATTGTCTATAGTTTTTGAAAAACATTCCTAGTTACTAACTTTCTATCTGCTAAACTAGTGTAGATTTAAACATTGCTATTAATTCATTAACGGCATTTTGTAAAACTAAAGAGTGTGGGTCCTTCCAGTAGTATTGGATGCGAAATCTGTCTTTTCATTTGAAGATTAAATGTCATGTGTATAGAGATTTAGCTCATGTTGCCCTCAAAGAGAATCAACATGTTGTTTCTAGTTTGTTATCTCTGAATTCACTCATTCATATGCTAAAATTCAGTTGATTTCTTCACTCGTAGGCAATGCTTGCAAGTGCATTTGCCAAAAAGGACTACGACAAGGCAACAACAGCTGCTTCTCGAGTATTACAGGTGCTCTTTTTTGTTTTAGAATGATCAAGTGGCTTGTAACGTAATATAATTTTCTCGAATGACTTTTCATGTGTATCCTGCTGTTGGGATTGGTTCTTGGGTTGATTCTTGCAACACTGCAAGGAGTAAGAATGCATTTTGGAGCAAGATTATTTACAAGAGATGGTGGTGTTTCTCCAGCTCATTAGTATAGGAATTCCGATACCTCCTTTGATATGAAAACAAGGCAATTGCCATTCTCATTCTTCACCCAAAAACTATTGGAAATGATATCAGTTTTCCTTCATGTCAGTTTGTTGCAGGTACTCAACCCAGCAATGCCTTGGCATTTGTTTTTGATGGTATCAACTTTGGAGCATCTGATTATTCATATTCTGCATGTTCCATGGCAAGTCTATATCTCCTTTCTGTCCTATGAATAACTGAATTAGAACTCTGTTTTTTTTTAGTGAAGCAATTTGCTAAGTTCATGAAAATGTTTAGCAAAAAGAAAACCATGCCGGATTTTGAAGCATTTGTTGCTTCTCTTTGTTAAAAAAAATACAGGTGGTAACGTATTCAACAAGTTCATCTTTCATCTAGAGGAAAATAAAGGACACAATTCCACTAGAAAGTCTATTATTGTTGAAAATGAACCAACTAGTTAAATGAAGGCTAAGGAAAAAATTATCGGATGAACTTGGAAATGAATTATCGTGCAAGAAATGTCCTGAAAATATTGAGCCTAATGCTCTATATTTGCTAAGAGAGAGAGAGAGAGAGAGAGAGAGAGAGAGAGAGAGAAATATGTAAGGGATGAAGTTAAAGAGGTTTTTTTTTTCATAAAATGAAACATGAAGATATCTATTATTCAAATTATCCCTTTAGCCAAAAGTTTAACTTGCCATTCTTCCTTTCCAGGTTACGGTGGCCTTTGTTAGCATTCTATGTTTGTTAGGTCTCTCTGCCTGTTTTGGGTTCATTGGACTCTGGGTTGGTCTGACCATATATATGAGTCTTCGAGCTTTCGCTGGTTTTTGGAGGTAATTTTCATTTATGATTATGTTTTTTCTTAACATGGTCCTGAAGATAGTTTTGAACTCGTTCACCCACTATGGAATTGCAATTTATTTGTCCTTGAAATGTTTCACATATAATAGAACACCGTTTGTAACCTCATCAGTTGTTGAACAAGATAAAAGCTAATTTGGAAAAGCAAAGCCTCATTAATTCGAATTTGTTGAATATGCAGGATAGGGACTGGAACTGGGCCTTGGGAGTTTCTCAGGAGCTGAATGTGGACATGTTGATTATTTCAGCAATTAGTTAGTTTTCCAGATTTCTTTAAAGCTGCAACTTGTTTCTGGTTTTCTTTTCATGGAAATAATTTTTGACAATACTCATATAATGTTTTCCGACAAGATGGTGTTGGTCTAATAGTATACCCCTCGCATCTACATTATGAAATTGTGGGTTCAAGATATATCCCCCACCCCAAAACCCCGAATTTATTGTAATAGTTCAAAAAATAAAAAAATTATACACATAAAGTTCCTAGTTCAAGCCTCGGTTGTCTTGTACATTTTACCTTCTATGTACATATTATGTAAAGACAATTACAATTTGTTGGGATTCGGTTAGATATGTGTATAATTTGATATGTATATATTTGGATAACTTTGTTTTAGGATAGAAATTATAGCAGATTTTCTCTCCTTTAAAAGAGAAAAGAAATCTCTAATTTCCAGCAGTAATTACTTCCTTGTATGATGTGTGTATATATATATATATATATATATATATATATATATATTTTCTCATTTAGTAATAAAAAAATCGGGTCATTTACCTAATATTTTCCACATGGTATCAGAGCTCTCTCTGTACCAAGCAAAACCCTAGCCGCTACTCATGGAGAAAACCAGCAATACCTTTGATTCCGTTTCAGAGGTGACATCTGCGATGAATATTGCTAGTCCTGGTGGCAATAATCCTGACCTACCCCATTTCTCTTATCTCTCTATCACCCCATTTCTCTTATCTCTCTATCAACCCATTTCTCGTACCTCTCTATCACTAGCCACAAACTCAATGATAAAAATTACCTATAGTGGTCACAATCAGTATTGATGTACGTCAGGGGCAAAGGTAAGGTAAACTATCTTCTCATTGATGTTACAACACCGGAAGAAAAGGATTTTGGATACAAGACATGGATGATCGAGAATAACATGATCATGTCATGACTGGTCAATTCCATGACAACCGAGATAGGAGAAAACTTCCTTCTGTATAGCACAGTGAAAGAAATTTGGGATGCAGCGAAGGAGACCTACTTAAACAAAGACAATTCATCCGAGTTGGTGGCAATTGAAGGGATTCTTCTTGATCTTCGGTAAGGCGACTCAACTGTCACATAGTACTTTAATGTTCTTTACAAGAATTGGCAACAATTAGATGTGTTCGAAAAATATAATTGGGCAAATCCTACAGATGCAGCCTTGTACAAGAAGATCATTGAGTAGAAGCGAGTGTGTAAGTTCCTCTTGGGTCTCAACAATGATCTCGATGAGGTGAGAGGACGTATTCTCAGCATGAAGCCTATCCCAGGCCAATATAAGGCTTTCTTGGAAGTAAAGAGGGAGGAAAGCCGTAAGAAGCTCATGCTCGGCCTTAAAACTGATGCACCATCTGGTTCTGCAACTGAAGCTTTTGCTATTGCAGTAAAAAAAATACCCAATTTTCAACCCAATACAGAAATGGCAAGCCTTGGTGCTATCACTACAGGCATCCGAGCCACATAAAGGAAACATTCATGGCAAACTAGCCGATTGGGAGCCAAAGAACGCCACAATAGAGAAGGAAAGTTGGGGAAATATGGCTACAAACACTAATTCAAGGATGTCCCTTAGCAGAGAGGAACTTGATGTCCTCCGCAAACTGCTGTAATAGCCACAAACCTCGGTAATTGGGTCTGGTTCCCTTGCCTAGTCAGGTAATTTTTTGCATGCTTTACTTGTAAAACAAGAGCAAAAGAAGGTGTGGATTGTCGATTCCGGAGCTACTGATCATATGATAAGGGATAAGAGTGTTTTTTCATACTTTTATTCCTTGTTTGCATAATTTGAATGTAAGGATTGCAGATGGCTCCTTATCTAAAGTGGCAGGAACCGGGTCTGTTGTGTTGAAAGGGAGTTAAACTCTTTATAATATCCTCTTTGTCCCAAAGCTAAATTGTAGTCTCCTAGCTATAAGCAAACTAACTCTAGTTAATAACTGTATGGTTAAATTTTTTCCATTCATGTGTGAATTTCAGGATTTGAATTCGGGGATGATGATTGACAGTGCTAAAGGGTAGGCTGGACTTTATTCTCTTCACATTCAACCCTCTTCTTCAAAATCATCTTTAATGACAATGAATGGACCTTCCTTACGTGAGATCAATTCCTATGTTACAAGTGCATCCTATAGTGAAACTAGGATTGATAGTGATAGAGCTGTTATGATGTGGCAATATAGATTAGGCCACCCAAATTTCATGTACTTATCAAAAATGTTTCCATCTTTATTCATCAATAAAAGTCCTATGTTATTTCAATGTGAAATGTGCCAATTTTCAAAGCATACTCATTTTTCTTATCCAAGTCAAGCATATAAAAGTTCAAAACCGTTTTCAATGATCCACAATGATGTATGGGGTCCTTCTAAGACTCCATCTATGCTTATCACTTTCATTGATAATCACACTAGGCTCACCTGGGTTATTCTCATGAAAAGTAAAGCAGAGATGTCCTAAAATTTTAAAACTTTTAACACCATGATTCAGACCCAATTTAATGCAAAAATCCAAATTTTTAGAACTGACAACGGGAAGGAGTTATTTAAATTCAACCCTTGGCAATTACTTATCCAGTGAGAGTATCATATACCAAAGTTCATGTGTTGATACTCCTCAACAAAATGGGATAGCTGAGAGGAAGAATAGAAATCTCCTTAATGTTGCTCGAACTTTGCTATTTTCTGCAAACACACCTCATCGTTTTTAGGGTGAAGCTGTCTTGACTGTAGCTTACCTCATCAATAGACTTCTTTCAAAAGTGTTGATATTTTCATCTCCCCATCAACATCTTCTTAAATATTTCCCACATTGTCGTCTTGTGTCAAATCTTCCTCCAAAGGTTTTTGGATGCATTGCATTTGTCCATATTCATGCATATCAAAGGACCAAGTTAGAGCCTAGGCCAATCATATGCATGTTTGTTGGTTACTCTCCATCTCAAAAGGGTTATAAATGTTTTTGTCCTCAAACTAACAAATTTTATCATAATATGGATATAACATTTTTTGAAACCCAACTTTATTTTCACAAAACTATTATTCATGAGGAGAAAATCAGTCCAAATGAGTTAGAATATCAGTTTTTGAGTGACACAAGTGTTTTGCATCCTAGTCAAAGTGTCCATAATGAGTCTAGTTACTATCAACTTCAAGTATTCACATTTCAGCCCACTGAAACCCCCTCAACTGAAGCTGATTCATTGCAAAACTTGGACAACTCATTAAATGTGTTAAGCTCATTCACAAATCAGGCCAACTCACAAAATAAAAATTTGTCACACACCTTAAATCAGTCCAATTCAACACTACCCAGTTCAATTAAAGCACCAGAAAAATCACCTTATAATTTCCAAACAACAAAACCATACCATCTTTCTCCTACTACAAATAAAGAAATCCCTATTTATCAAAGAATAAAAGGAAAACAAAAGGAGAATGAAGCACCAGTGCCCGAGATAGTTCAATCAGCTGAACTAGAAATTCAAATACATGAATCAGACCTGGAGAGTGGATAAATCAATCTTATAACCGAGTCTAACAGAAACAGTGAGGATAAAGATGATGGTGACCTTCCAATTCCTGTTCGAAAAAGCATGAGAGAGTGTAGAAGCCGACCCCTCTATCCTATCAGCAAGTATGTAAGTTATGAAGGTTTGTCTCCTAAGTTCAGAGCCTTTACTGCCAGAATTTCTGCAATTTCAATTCCTAATACTATTCATGAAGCATTGGAACATCCAAAGTGGAAAGAAGCAGTGGAAATAAAAATTTCAGCCCTTATGAAGAACCAAACATGGGAGATAACTAAGCTACCTCAAGGGAAGTCACCAATAGGTTGTAAGTGGATTTTCACTATAAAAACCAAAGTTGATGGGAGTACTGACAGGTACAAGGCAAGATTGGTTGCAAAGGGTTTTATCTAGTCATATGGGATAGATTATCAAGAGACTTTTACACTAATTGCAAAACTCAATACTATTAGAGTGCTTTTGTCTCTTGCAGCAAACCTTGACTGACCATTCTACCAGCTTGATGTCAAGAATGCATTCCTGAATGGGAGTTTGGATGAGGAAGTGTATATGGAAATTACTTAAGGCTTGGAAGATACATTTAATAGTAATAAGGTTTGCAGGTTGAAGAAATCCTTATATGGCCTCAAGCAGTCTCTAAGGGCATGGTTTGAGAAATTCACAAAGGTGCTGAAGAAATATGGGTATGTGCAAGGATAGGCAGATCATACCATGTTTGTGAAACAATCAGTTCATGGATAACTAGCTGTTATAATCATTTATGTTGATGACATTGTCCTTACATGTGATTATGCAGAGGAGATACATACCTAGGATTAGGCAATTTCTGGCTCAATAGTTTGAGATTAAGGATCTAGGAGAACTCAAATACTTTCTTGGCATATAAGTGGCTAGATCTAAAAAGGGGATTGTTGTTTTTCATAGGAAGTATGTGTTGGACCTTCTCAAAGAAACTGCAATGTTGAATTGCAAGCCAGCTGAAACTCCAATGGATTATATAACAAAGATTGGGTTTAGTTCAGAAGAGTGCTCCAATTGAAAAAGGAAGATATTAGAGACTTGTTGGTAAACTGATATATCTCTCCCATTCAAGGCCAGACATAGCTTACCCAGTTAGTGTTGTAAGTTGGTTCATGAACAACCCAACTGAGGAACACATGACTGCTGTTCATAGAATTTTGAGGTATACCAAGATGACACCTGGTAAGGGATTGTTCTTTCAGAAGACAACAAGAAGAGAGGTAGAAGCTTTTTCGGATGCAGATTGGGCTAGTTCAATCACTGACCATAGGTCTACCTCTAGGTACTATACTTATGTTTGGGGAAACTTGACAACATGGCGAAGTAAAAAGCAGGCCGTAGTTACAAGAAGTAGTGCAGAAGTAGAGTATAGAGCCATGGTTTAAGGCATATGCGAAGGAATCTGGTTGAAAAGGCTTCTAGCAAAGTTAAAGGTTCCTTCTGATGGTCCTATCAAGCTACGAAGTGACAACTAAACTGCAATTAGCATAGCAAAGAACCCTGTTCACCATGATCATACTAAACACATTGAAATAGATAGGCATTTTATAAAATAGAAGGTGTAAGGGGGAGTTGTGTTGGTTATCTATACTCCATCAGCTTTGCAAACTGCAGATGTTTTGACAAAGGCACTTCCTAGAGCTAACTTTGAAGATATGTGTTGCAAGTTGGGTTTAGTGAATATCTACAACCCAACTTGAGGAGGAGTGTTGGGATTCGATTAGATATGTGTATAATTTGATATGTATATATTTGGATAGCTTTGTTTTAGGATAAAAATTATAGCAGATTTTCTCTCCTTTAAAAAAGGAAAGAAATCTCTAATTTCTAGCAGTAATTACTGCCTTGTATGATGTATATATATATATTTCCTCATTCAGTAATAAAAAATCAGGTCATTTACCTAATCTTTTTCACACAATTATATATGTAAAGAGATAAAAATGAACTTTTATGGTACATAATTCACAAGTAAAATGTATTAACTTCTGGTTGAGTGGTTCATAGACACTGGGATAATCGGAAAGCAAGAAGGACAACGAGCTAAAGGAAAATAAAAACCAAATCTCCAAAGGGATACAAAAATCACCACCCAAAGGAAACTTAATGAAAAGTAGATAAAGCTTACCACCAAAGTTAAATCACAAAGGGATACAAAATTTCACCACCCTAAAGTATTTAATAAAGGATACAAAACTAAAAGAACTCACCACTCAATGGAAATCCACCAAAGAGATAAAGAGTTGAAGGATAAAACCTCAAAGGAGATAATATTCTGATATTTGATATTCATTCAAATAATATCGTAGTCTACCTTTGACAAAGGAAAAGACCCAAATATAAAACCTAGTCTTGGAACAACCCTCCAAGTATAGGAAACACAAGAGAATTAAAGCCTAGCCTTGGAACAACCCTCCAAGCATAGGAAACATAAGAGAATTGATTGACAGGAGCAAATAACAAGTAAAAGTCTTCAAATCCATAATTGTAGGTTGTTGACCCCTTGAAAGTAAAAACAGAGATAACTCCTTCTAGGAAGCTTCAAATGATGCAATTCAAAAGAGGAAATCATAGTTAAGAGGCTGATCTTTCCAATGACATAAGGCATGTCAGTTAACTTTTTCGGAATCAAGAGTTATGAAGTCTCAAAATTGTTCCTCAGACATGATCTGTTACTTAACAAATTAAAGTAAGAATTTGGAACTTTTTTGCACCTTGATCGTAAGTCATGTAAATACACTCCCGTGTCATTCATCTCTTCCTTCATATTGTTAATGGTTCAAGTTAAAAGTGTCAAACGAGTCAAACTTGGTCGTAGTTTTAAGCTTAATTTATTATTATTATTATTATTGTGAGGCTTGACCCTGCTCGTGAGCCCTCCTACCACTCTCTACTAGGGTAATCTAAAATGTATAGCAATTGTATATTCTTCTCATTTCAAGATGCCTTGCTTTTTGAAGTATCTTTTTTCGTACCCCAAATCCAATGTAAGAAGGATTTGAACCTTTATGATATTTTATATAACTACAGTGAGGCCCAATTTTAGAAATCCAAATGAGGAGCCAAGCGATTAGCTGATATCAAACCCAAACATAGTCAGGCTCAATGAAAACCAGGCTTAATATGGGTTCAAAAGGTTCCAAAGTTTGACCAAGTCATTGTGTACAGTTCATATAACTGAAGAGTTCATGTAGTTCAAATATCTGGGATTCTTAAAGATAAAATGAAGATATTTCACTCCATGATATCAGGCCGAAATTGGAGGAAAGATCAATTGGCACTTCAGTTAGATCATTCCTCCACTACTATAAATTTTAGCCTCTATTTTCATCAAGGAGGATAATGGATCTCCCCCGACTCATGCAGAAAAAGTACAATTAACACACTTCACTCTCAACTTGCATCTCTCTCAATGGAATTAGTATATATAGCTGGAAGTAAATCACACCCTTGGACTGACGAAATATATGAAAATTTGACTTCATTATTATCCTCGATGAAAGATTTTGGATATGCTCCTAATTTTCGTTGGGTATTGTACTATGAAGAGGATTAGACAAGGTGAAATCAGGTTTTGTTTGACTATAATAAGTAACTAGTTTGATTTTTAGCTAATTGGCAGGAAGGCGAGCCATCGTGATGATCTCTAAGAACACAATGGCTAACTGTTGTTTTTCATTAACGATGTTGATGTCATTGAGATTTGAGAAAACTGTTGACGATGGTTCATACACTTTTTAATTTCCCAATAATATCTTTTGTTAGTTTACTTTTTATTTAGATTACCCCAACATTTCCCCTACAACCACCAACACGAACAGCCCTTCTAAGTTCTATCTCTAATATAGGTTGGCAATTAGACCCTGTCCATATCCGCATGATGCGGTTCGGGTATATTCCAACACCGCATAAGCTAAAGACCCATATGATGAGGTCATCTATGATAAACCCCAGAAGGACATCTAAGATTTAAAATAAAAAATAAAAATTATTGATATAGTATTTTCAATTCCATGTTTGATGAATACAATCCAACAATTACCAATTGCATAAGCTACACCCATATTTGATAAGATGAAAACTAAAAGTATACAAACGTAGTTAAATAGCTTAAAGCATATCTAGAGAGGGGAGGGGGTGAATAGGTTTTTACGCCTTTTTCAATCCCTTGAATAACTTTCGTTTGTCCCTCAAGGTAGCCTTACATACAACACATAAACCATAAATCCATATATAAAAAAGATAAGCATATGATCATATAAGCATAGTCTATGAATATTAATTAGTTGTATGAGGTATAAGAACACATAAACTCAACATCAAAGAATACTTGTATTTCAATATTTGTTCCATGTATTACAAGTATAATCAAATAACACTATACATAAGAAATACAATATACAAAAGAATTATATTTACAAATAAGATCAAATGAATAAGTTCACAAATCACACTTTACAAAAACTTGTTTTAATATACATCACAAGTGAATAATATGCAACAAAATAACAACATACATATATACAAATATAAGAGATAGAGATAGGAAGAATTAACACGAGATTTTTTAACGTGGTAAAACCTCCAAGGAGGAAACATCTACGGGTTGAACTACAACAATTGGGTACTATATATATTTGATGGTAAATTATAAATTCCACAAAGTGACCAATCCTAGATCAACTTCCTATAGGAGTCTATATTTACCCAACCCTATTGGAAAGTATGAAATCCCTCAATGATGCAAAGCCACCATATATTGGACAACATACAAAACCAACATTGATGGTAGATTAGAAATTCCTCAAGAATGCATACACATCCCATGTACCCCGCTCTTTTGGAGTCTATGTCTATCTATACGCCTAGACCTACCAACATACAAGCCAACTCCCTATCCAAGGCACTCATGCCACTAGGGAGCCTCCCATGCATGACTATCTGAGTCCTCCCTACTCTAGCCATGACTCCTTGCTCGGTTATCTGGAACTCAGGTCCTAACTAAGACTTCCTTACTTGATTATCCGGACTCCTCATCCTAATCAAGACTTCATGCCTTTTACAAGGACTTCCTAGTGTTATCATGTGAATGCAAATAATGCAAACAATCAATTCAACATAGAACATATGATCAATACATTCCATGGAACAACTAGACCTAAACATGTGATAACACAAGTAATAAAAGTCTAGATGCAATACTTGAATAAAAACCTAGAGCCCATGAAAACATTAACACATATAATTCATAGTTTCATTCACACAAATAACACTTGAACAATTCATATACATGAAGCACAAATTCAAAATGTTATAAACATACACAAAAATACTAGAATCACTAAATGTGTTCAATGAATATTCTAGCCAACAATTAGAGCAAGGATATATTGAATAATCAATTAAAATCTTATTTGTCTCTAAATACACATACAAGAGTATTAATCCTAGATTTTATCAATCAAATGATCAAAACACATTTCAAGGATTATTAATCATAAAATGATTCAATCAAATCACAAATAATCCTAAATATCAATCTAATCACAATACAACTCTCAAACATGTGAAAAAACTAGAATCTAAGAAACTAGTTCACATATGTCTCTAATTAGACTTTTGATTAAGATTGATTATGAAGCTATCTTTCTCAATAGCATTCACCATACATACACATACATATAGAAGAAGAAACCCCAAGGTAATTGAAGGTTGTAAAAGAAGAAATCTCAAAGATATGAACACTACCTTGTATTCTCGAGCTGGTTCGGTTTTATATGTGCAACCACCAGAAAAGTTGATCAAATAGCTGCCAAACCACTTGGAAAAGGTAGATGACTCAATTACGAACAATCTCCAACTTTAATCACTCAATTCCAAGTTCGTATGAGAAAGTTATGGTGTTTGGAAAATGAGAAAAATTGGAGAGAAAATTCTGGCGAGATTCAACTTTTTCTTCTTTAAAATGAATGGGAGGGAATTGGAAAATTTAAAAGGAAGAGAGAGAAAGGGAGCAAACTGGCCAACCAGGAAGTGCCACATCACCCCCTGGCTGTGTGGGGCACGTGTGCCACACGGGGGCAGAGGCCTGCCTTGGCCGTGTGGCCCACGACCTCCACACGTTGTGGCCAAGCTTGGCCGTTTGGCCTCGCTTGCTTCTCCCACGCACCGCTCGCGTTCTTCGGCCGTATTAGGGCATTCGAACTCCGATTTTGATCCGTCTTCGGATTATAAATCGTGACTCCCTCACGCACAACGACGACTATAAAACTTTGACAAAATGTTGAGAAATCATCTCAGAATACGACGATGAAAACAACTCAATGAATGAGAACGAAAAATAGCGTAGCCACATCGTTTGGACTCGAAACCTAATGAATAAGTAACCGAAATGATCAGGACTCAATAAGGAATCATAAGAGATCATGTTCAAGTCCAAAATACAAAAAACGAAAAAATATAAACACAAAATCACACACGTATGCAATTTCCTAGACATAGTCCTAGAACATGCAAATTACAATGTTTGTCAATTTGAATCTAATGCATGTGCATACATTACTAAGTGTGTGAAAGTGATATATAAATGATATTCAACCATGTAGGGACACAAATGAATGCCATGTGTGTGTGTGCCTAGCCTTGTAAGAGAAATGAGATCTTATATACCTTTGTAGACCAATGAAGCACATTTCTCTTTGAAGCCGGCAGGTATCTTGCGAGTTGTGACCAAGTCTTTCTTTGACGACTTGAATCTTCAATTCTTAGACCATTAAACATTACAAGACAACATCGTTTTGATATGGAATACGTGCCAAGACAAACCAAAAACCTAACAAAAACAAACATCTAATTGCTAATCACACACTAATCAAACTAAGTATTGTCAATGAAGAGTTAAGACTAATCTAGAAAACCATGTCACCATGTTAAGGGTTCATTTGTCAGAGAAAAACCTAGAGTGCTCAGTTAACCATCCAAAAATATGAAATTTTTTAAAGGCATGAAAGAAGCATAAAGTATCCTAGAATTCATCAAATAGATCTAACCATATTCAATGAACAAAAACAACAAATCTGACAGTCAAAATAGAAAAGAAATATAATACAACAATCACTTTTAACTTTGAAAACCAACCATCTAGAGATGCACGTTTGGGGAATGGGGATGGATATAGGTCCCCCCATCCCCATCCCCATCCCCACTTCCCAGACCCTTCCCCACCCAATTGGGGAATTTTGGGGGAACCTATATCCATCCCCATCCCCAATTCCCCAATTTTCCCGTTTTTTCCCGTTTTTTTCCTATTTTCCCCGTTTCCTCCGTTCCCCAATTTCCCCATTTGACTAAAAATTATAAATTAAACTAAAAAAAAAAAAAAAAAAAAAAACATTTCAATAATAATAAAAAAAAAAAAATTAAAGAGTAAATGTGTATATATACTTAGGGAGTTAGAGTTTTCAAAGAATAAAAAAAAATTAAAAATATATATTATAATTATATTTATATATGTTTGGGGAAAATGGGGAAATGGGGATGGGTCCCCATCCCCATCCTCCCCCATTTCAATTTGGGGATGATTTTCATCCCCATCCCTCCCCATTTTCCCATTTTTCCCCAAAAAAATATCCTCAAATGGGAATGAAGACACGGGGAATTAGAGCCCCAGGGGAAAATATGCATCTCTACCACCATCTAAAAATATTAATAATAAAAGAGCCTCCCTCAACAAACCTATCAGATCAATACCTTATAATGGAGGAATTTGGCCCACAAGTGACATCAAAATTTAAGAATTTCCCGCTATAATAAAGACAAAACAACAATAATTAGAATAAGTGGGGTGGCAGTGGCATCATATCTGGGTACATAATACCTTAAAGCCCCCATCACTGAAGAAAGTCAGTGGTTCCACATCCATCACCCACAATAAAGATTTGACAGAATCCAAACAAACTTTCCACCATCCCCCAACCCACCACCATCCCCACTTTACTGGATTCCAACTCATCACAAATTCCAAAGCACCATTGATACAAACAAGTAGAGAGAAACAGACATTTAAAAAACCAAAAAAAAAAAAAAAAAAGTTAAGGGTTAATTCTACACGCAAAAAATCGACATCTATAGGAAGATTTCAATATTTCAAGCTGAGAATCTATACAATTTTATCTCATTTGAATTCTACGCCTACAGGAATTTATTCTGTGTACATGATCCAAAAAGTAGTATGCGCATATAACTTGAAATGAGAACGAATTCAGATAATGAAAGAATATTATTAATAAATAATAATAATAATAATAATAATAATAATAATAATAATAATAAATCTCTCATTACAAATTTGTCTGAGATAACAGTAGACATAAATTTTGATAATAAAAGGGGGACAAGCAAACCCCGTCTCAATAAAATATGGAAACAATTTCAAGAAAAACATGATTTATGGGAAACAGAATTGGGGACTTAGATCATGTAAAGAATGCAAGAGAACTACCTAACCTGAGTCAGGTCTTCTTCACTAATCCAGACAGATATTATCATTCCTGCCTGACTTCTTCTGTAATAAGAATGAATAATAATAATTGAAGACAAACTTTAACTTCCTCCTTCCTCTGCTTTGTATTGTTATCGGCATCATTTTAACTGCCGTATTATCAACCAAATAAATAATGAACTATTATCGCCGGGAAAATAATTGATTAGTAATTCAGTTTTGACTATCTCAAAGCCCAGTGAAAATGTTTTCACTTTAGCTAAGCGACAATCTGATCGAGCTTCAACTGATCAAGCCATGCTCCTAAATGATCACCGGATTCACTCTGAGGGTTTAAGTTAGAACTCTCAACGGAGTGTGCCATGCTTGTGGGTGGAACTGTAGGTGTTTCTTTGATCTTCGATGATGGAGTTTCCTTGACAAGTGATTGAACCCATGAAACATCAGGCTCCTCTCTTTTGCGACCAAATGAATATGATTTGCCTAACTGATTGAAATCATCATTCTGAACAGACCAATCTAATTTTGCATTAAAGGACTCCCATTTTGACCGTGAATTCACTGGGGAACCAACAACACTGTTAGATTTAGGATCATGTGAGAGATTAGACCCAAGTTCCTGTGAGGAGAAGTTGGATAAGTGTTGTTGCAGTTTCTCACGATAAACACGAACAGATAGGCGGAAGCCCATTAGGGATATGGGCTCCACCATCCTAGGGGACATTCTCCCTAGAGAGGAAACACCCTACAAGAGAGGGTGATCAACATTCTTTGGAGAGAACATGTTTGTCTTGATTGGAGATAACATACCTTGCTGCTGTTGGAGTTGATTAAAAACAACAGATTTATGTGAGGGAGATAAAACAGATGCAGCAGTAAACTGATCAGAGTAACGTGGAGATGAGATCTCAGCATAGAAAAGCTTATCAAGGTTTGTAGGGGGTTAGGGAATTCGAATTTGGTATGAACTGGGGCTGAGAGAGGTGAGATAAATCATTGAGGAGTTGATGTTGGTGCATTTCAAAATCCTGCAACGTATAAAACTTCTCAGCTGGAATGTCTCTTGCATTGAGTGAAGATCTCAAACGGCTTGTTTGAAAGTTGCTGCCTGAGAGATGTAAAGTTGGGATGCTTTGTTGAGGCCAACCCATGGATGAGTGTGAAATATCATTACTAGAAGACATGGGTGCTGTAAATGGAGAAGGTGACATAGCAGAAGCAGCTGATGGAGAACCAGGTAACATGTTCAAGATTAAAGCCATATCCATGGCCATGGCTAATCGAGGAGATGGAACCTCAGACCCAGTAGACACATAAAGGGGTCATAATTCCTTAGATTTGTGAGCAAAGAAGCGCACCCGACGCATACAACTTGTACCATCTTTGCAAAGTCTAGTCCTATATTGGGCAGGGTGTAGCAAGGACTCAAAAACTCCATGAGCATATTCACACAAATCACCACGTTCACATGACCCTTTGCGAAAATCTGGACATGGCACGCAACTGTAATGAAACTTTCTCGGGTCTATTCTCCTTGCATTCTCGCCCGGATGGGCAAAAGGACATTCTGTTCAATTATGCAAATAAGCTTGGGAACAAGGCCGGATTTTGAATGAAAACATCTGGAATTCATCGGATGAATAAATGCCGCTCTTGATGTCAGGAAGAGACGGATCAATAGGGTATTCTTTCTACTCCATAGCAAAAGAAGGATGTATATCATCAGTCTTGCAAGAAACATAAGACAAGGGCAAATCTGAACACAAGAATCATTATCAGAGGATGATGAAAGAGACGGAGAACTGAATCTCAAACTAACAGTTGAAACCCGTAGATCATCTTTACACCCGCTATTCTTCAAAAGCTCTTCAAGGGTAACTCTAGAATCAAAAAGATTCCAATGAGCGAAGATAAGATCGAATGGGCGATGCCCATTGGCATCAGTAGCATTAAAATCAGCATCAGCTAGTATTAGTAGTTTGACAACATCAACAACATTAATAGAACCACTAGAAGCAGCACAATGCAAGGCCATGCTCTTATCCAAGCCACAAGACAGATTTACATCGGCCTTCGTAAAAGAAAGAATTAGTTTCACAACATCAACACTGCCATACATGGCAGCAACCATTAACGGGGTCCTACACTCAAGAACCATCTTTTTCAACACACCATGGAAACTATACCAGAGTCCAATCTCATCAATAGCAGATCCATCACCAACAACTTCCTTGAAACCCTCGGCATCATTATCAGCTGCAAGTTCAAGCAGATGAGAAAAAGAATGTTCGGCGTTGACTGTCTAAGCTAGATTAACCATAGTTTTACTCATAGACAATTCACTTTGTGCAGAAGCAAGTGCCAAAGTCTTCGAATTCAACTTCTCCGAGCCACCACACATGATTTAATAGTAGAAAACAATCTGAAAACATAAAACCTGGGTACAATCAAGGACAAAAGATTACAAATCAAAACAAATCTTATCAATGATAATGATTCCTCAGCATAAATTCTCCACCCAAAAAGACAATAAAACAGCATAAAAACAAAAGCAACCCAGCTCTTAGAAGTATAAAACCCTTACCCACCCAATTCAAATCAATGACTATACAAACCAAAAACCAATAATAAATTTCAAAGGAGAGACCACCAATAACTTGCAGAAAACTATGAAAAAGTAAATAAATAAATAATGAAAACGGATTATTTAGTAACTTAAAAGGGTATTTATAGAAAAGAGAGGCAGTGAGTCACACAAGGGGGAAATGTATAAAATCTCTCCGAAAATTAATAAATTTGTTAAAATGGAAAATAATTAATTGTCACAGATTTGGACCAAAAAGACTAAAAAAAATGATTTTTTTAGTCAGATTTCGACAAATCCTCAATGTGAATCTATAAAATCTTAAACTGGAGTTTTTTTCAAAAGAATAGCAAATATAACAACAAGAACAAATAAATAATAATAATAATTCGCAAGCAATAAGTCAAATATATAAGATTCTTTTTAAAAAATTTAGCAAGTTAAGTAACTAAAAAATAGATATCTACTAAAAAAATTCAATGTTATTGGTTTTCTGTTTGGTTGGTAAGGAAATGTGAGAAAATAAAAGAAATCGAAATTAAATTCCCAACAACCACTTCACACCATAAAACTTTACAGAGAAAAAATTCAAGAAAATATTGTATACAAGTCAACGAACAATCAACAATCACTTATATTTCTACACATAAATTCCAAATACAATCACAACTAAAATTTAAAATAAATAGAAAATTCTATAAATTAAAACTAAATTAATAAACAAAAAGGTTCAAAAAAAAAAAAAAAAAAAAAAAAAAAAAAAAAAAAAAAAAAAAAAAAAAAAAAGGAAAACTTACAGATTGTGAGTTTGAAGACGATGAACTCAAAATCAACCAATTGTAGCCAGCAATACAAAAAGCTGGTGACAGAGGACCTGTATTTTTTTTGATAGAGAAAATAAAAAAATAAAAAAAATAAAAAAATAAAATTGGTTATGTTTGAAAATAGATGGAATAGGTTTTTAGTTTTAGTTTTTATATATTTATATAAATAAATGGAATTGAAATGGGAAATGAAGATTGGAGAGTGAAGAGAATGATTTTGAATTTATTTAAAAAATTGAGGGGTGACCGGGTGAGAAGGTGAGAAAAGTGTGTGGAGTAGGTGAGTGAAAGTGGGGTTGGTAACCGGATTGAACGGTACAATATAAAGAGGCGTGTCTCGGTGTGTTTTGGGATCTGAGAATTTGGAGCTCGAGCCTTTTTTTGGTGGAGCGTTGTTGCGGTGAAAAATTTAGTGAATCTAAGGGGTCGTTTGTTTTTTTCACTTATAACTTAATGGGTCTGAATCATAATTATTAAGTTGTTTTGTTTGTTTTTTTAAGTGGTCAAACAACTTAAAAATACCAAAAAACAACTTAAAATAAAAAGTAAAAATTCCTGACTTTTAACTTAATTGTAAATCACTGAATTGCATTAAATGCAATCCAAAATCTTTTCTTCCGATACTATCCTCCATATATAACATATATCCAATTTCATCATAGTTATATATTGTATAGAACAGTGGTTCTCTCATAAGGGATCCCTTATTTTAATTTCGGTAAGGACCACCATGAAATCATATCGATTTGAATGAATTTTAATCTGAATTTTTTTGTGAATGATAAGTTCGTTGAAATCTACCTACGAATAAAATTTGAGAATTTTTCAAGCACGAAAACTATTTTTACCGATTTTTTTAAATACGAAGGCATTAGAAAAATAGGCGAAATATAGGAAATTCAAGAAAAATAGTTTTCGTGCTTGAAAAATTCTCAAATTTTATTCATAGGTAGATTTCAACGAACTTATCATTCACAAAAAAATTCAGATTAAAATTCATTCAAATCGATATGATTTCATGGTGGTCCTTACCGAAATTAAAATAAGGGATCCCTTACGAGAGAACCACTGTTGTATAGAAATCTTTATTTTAATATATTGCTGATTTTAAATAGCTTTAAAAATAAAAAAGAATCCTAATCACTTCTCATATTGATGTTTAATATCAATACTTTATTATGATATTATGATAAATATTATTTTTTTAGAGTGATTTGTATGAGTTTTTTGCTGCCCCTTTTATTTTTTGAAAAAAAAAAAAAAAAAATCTTTTCTTTTCTTAGTAAAAATAATGTTTGTTTGTAATCGAAGAAGAAGATCATGATCATATGTGTTCATATATAATTATTATTGTTGGATTGTTTTTATTCTATATTATATTATAATTGTTTAACATGGGTATAGATGTAAAATTACTTCTTTTCAGACAATTTATTTTTAAAAAACAAACATGTTGACAGTACATTCAGATGTGAGAAAAAAGAAAACAAACATGTCATTCAGATTCAGGTTTCAGTCACTATTCAGTCTTCAGTAAAATTCAGGACTATTCAGTCTTCAGACAAAAAAACAAACGACCCCTAAGTAAACGCTTCAAAGATCTAAAGATTAAGCGAAGAAAATAATAATAATAATAATAATAATAATAATAATATTAAGAGGAATGCTAGATCTACTCTCTAGATTCACACTCTCGGCACACCCTCTCTTCTCATGTTCACATGTGTGATGTGTCTACTTTTTACTTTTTTACTTTACACTTAGAACCATAATAAATAAGTTGATTTTAAATGTTATTTCAATTCAAACCAATCACATCTTCCCAAATTGACCTTTCTTAATATTTTTTTTATTATCATTATATACCTCTTTTTATTTTATTTTAAATTTCATTACTAAACATAATTTATACTCATAAAGTTAACGTTTATGTCTATATTCTCATAAGTTCATCACATTTTAATATTTTATAAAGTAATCCTCATTTGGGTTTTGAAAAATATAGTTAAAAATAAGTTTCAGTAAAATAGCTAAACAAATTTTTCTGTATTTTATTAATTTTAATAATATCAAAACTCAAATGTACTCAAAATGTGGGGTGTCAAGTTTTTATTGTATTTTAAATTAATTTCAATACTTCTAATAATATATATTTACTTTTTTTATTTAAAAAAAAAAAATTCAAACCACTACCTTTATTAATTCTTTGAACATTTTTCTTCCATCTTTAGTATGGGCAATTTGGAAAGATATTATTGGTTTGAATTGAAAATAACATGCAAAACCAGTCCATTTATTATGGCTCAAGTTTAAAGTAAAAAAGTAAAAAATAAACACATGTCAACATGAAAAGAGAGAGTATGTTGAGAGAGTGAATTTAGAGAGTAGATCTAGCATCCCTCTAATAATAAATCATTACTCGTGACCCATGAGTGGAAAATTTAGTTTTTATTGATAATTGACATAAGGGTAGACCTGGCCACAGTTTGGTTCTGGTTTGGAATTGCCAATTATGGTTTCATGGCAAGGTCAAACCGTAACCATAATTGGCCTAGCCGGTTTGGTTTATGGTTTGTAACCACCATTTGGGTAGTTCGGTTACGATTCCGGTTTTGGGAACCTACCGGTTCCGATTTGGTTCTAGTTCCGGACCCGTTTTTTTTTTTAAATATTTAAATAAAATAATAAAAAATTATATAAGTTTTTTTTTTTTTTTTGCATAATAATAATTAAAATTGAACAAATTTAAAAATAAAAAAATTGAACAAATATTTTCATTCGTATATATTTCACTTAGAAGTTCTAATGTATTTCATATAAAATATTCAATACAACTATCTAAATATACAATTGAAGTATTTAACAATGTTTAAAATAAAAGAAATTGACATTGATTAATAAATACAAATTTACAATTGCAAAAAAATTATAGGAAAAAAAAAAAAGAAGAAATTTTGGCCTTGAATTCAAATATACAATGTAACAAAGTTGAAATTTAAAATATTAAAAAAAAAAATGGCCACGGGGTAGCTTCTGATTGGCTTGTTTATTTTTTTCAAAAAAAATTAAATGAAAACCGATGGTTTTCGACAGTTTTTTTTTTTACTTGTAACCGTAACCAAACCGTCTCACAATCGGTTTCCAACCAATTTTGTAGCCGACGGTTACGGTCACGGTCACGGTTTCGGTTACGGTTTTGACCGTACGGTTTCGATTCGGAATCGCTGGTTTAACCGAACCGTGACAACTTTTACATAAGGGTGAAGCTAAACTTAAATTTATGACTTAAAATCTTGACTTCAACATCTTAACCACATAACCACTTATGCTCTTAATTCAATGATTGAAATTTGAATGCATTTATAACTCTTGGATTAAGAGCACATGGTTGGTTGAAATATTGAAGTCACAAATTTAAGTTATTTTAATCTAATCCTTGATGTAAAAATTATGAAAGATAAAAGAAAATTTATAATAATTTTTTTGTTTTTTTAGTACTTATCCGCAGCTCAAAATTAGGACAAAGCTGTCTAGATCAAGTGCTATCAGTGATCAAATGTACCGGATTCGGAAAATTCTAATTTTTTGGATTTTCGGACTCGGTTTAAAGTCTGAACCAGATTCGGATTAGATTTATTTATAAAAAAATTGTCTTCCAATACGAAATTTGAACTGGATCGGATTCGTAATTGTGGATTAAAATTTCGAATTCAGATTCACTTATTGATAAGTCATATCAGCTTATGTTATGTTGAAGTCTGAATTTACATTAACACCAATTGATAACCAGAAGATGATTCATAAAAACACAGAAAAATAATATTGTAAAAGGGCATCGGTGATGCTCAAGTAGGGATGGCAACGGGTCGGGTTTTACAAAATCCAAATCCGCACCTGTGAAAATTTTCCTCACCCACGCCCGCCCATGAACCTGTGAAAATAAATGGGTTCAGGTTCGAATTTTACCCGTGGGTTAACGGGTTCACGGGTCACCCACCAACCCGCACAATATATTTATTTATAAATATTTAATATTTAATTATATTTTTTTAAATATACAATACTATAAAGCACTATGAAGTAAAACTCCAAATGGATCTCCAAAGACAAAACAAATAACCAAGCACGATGTTTCGTAGAGTAAAACCAGCAAGTGTAGCCTATCATTAGTTATATATAAATGAGAGTTGAGAATTGTAATCCTCAAACTTAGAATGAGTGAAGGTTTTATATTTTATTATCTATATGGTTAAAAAGGTTCAATTGGAGTTTAAATTTATAATATTTTAAATAATAAATATTATATAATTTTTATTTATGCAAGTTCGCGAGTTCGTTTTCCCAACCTGCATCTACACCTGAACCCGTTGGGTTTTATTTATGCAGGTTCGCGAGTTCGTTTTCCCAACCCGCATCTGCACCTGAACCCGTTGGGTTTTATTTATACGGGTTCACGGATTCACATGTCATAAATTTACCACCCGAACCCGACCCTACAGGGTCGGGTTCGGGCGAGTACCCGTAAGTGTGGGTCAAATTGTCATCCCTATGCTCAAGTCGAGAATTTGGTTTGAAGAGAAAAGGAAATGTGTGCTAACTAAATGGACAATGTCTCGAGCTACTTACCTTATTTCTTGTGTAACTCTCCTCCACGTCTCATCTTCACGTGTTTAGTAGTTTTTTACACCTTACATATAGCGACCGTTTTCCTTCGGTTCACTACTCTTTCTGACAACGCAAATAACTCTGCCAATAACTTTTATCATGGGCTCGTCTAACATAAATTAATTAGCTCAATTAACATTCTAGGTAAGGAATAAAGATTGCATTTTTTTTTTCCCGTGGGGACCCAACTTCCATCCCCGTTTGGAGGAAAAAATCCTCCTCAAATGGAGATGTGGTAGGCTGTGGGCATGAGGATCAATTTCATCCCCATTTATAAATGGGGAGGGGATGGGAAAGGTCTCGTCATCCTCATTCCCCACCCTCCTCCCCCCCCCCCCCCCCCCCCCCCCCCCCCCCCCACACACACACACACACACACACACACACACATGGGAAAGGTCTCGTCATCCTCATTCCCCACCCTCCTCCCCTCCGCCCCACCCCCCCCCCCCCCCCCCCCCCCCCCCCCACACACACACACACACACACACACACACACACACACAAAAAATCTTTTAATTTTAAATAAGTCTTCATTTCTCCCATTTCTCCATTTCCTCAATTTTCATCGATTACTCATTTTAACCCTAGGTTTAAATAGTCTTAAATTCTAAAATTCTAACCTAAATAGTTGCCTTCATACATCAACTTGGCTTCTCTTGGATTTTTATTTTTTGCATGTTATAAACCTTTTTTTTTTTTTTTTTTTAATTTGAATTTGAATGATTAAATTTTAGTACATTTGATTATTTTTAATTTTTAAGTCAAACGGAAGGAAATATGAGATTAGAGAATGGGGGGAATCGGAAGAATCGGGAAATCTCCACCCAAACTCTCCCATCTCTATTTCCCCCAAATGGGGGATGAGAAATTGGTTAGGAAATGGAGATGAGAAAGGAGTTAGGAAATGTGGATAGGGATGGGGATGGGGGGACCGATAACCATCCCCGTTTCTCAATCTGTCACCCTTAATGCTAGGCTAGTTTATATTTATCTTATGAATTATGACTCAAGATGATGAGCTTTCTTACTTCCTAAAGAATTGACACGTATAGTATAATTTATGGAGTGATGATATTTGCTTAAGAATTGTATGTACACTCCTTTTATAATCACATCCAATTAAAAAGTTAAAAGTATTCTTATTTGAAAATAAACCTCATTTAATGGTAAAACTACCATTTCTCTAATTCTATTGTATTGTATTTGTGTAACTATTCCTCACCTACACCTATTTTACTATCTAATCAACTTTATTATTATTTTAAACATTATTATTTTATTTCTTTTTCTTCAAAAAAAAATTCTAACTCTTAAATACATAAGAATACCAAAATGAGTTAAATTTCGAGCTACTTTGTTTACAGGTGGTAGATAAAATAACGAAAAATAGGAATTCATATGATTTAATTAGCTGATAAAAAAAATACAAAATTTATATTATCACACATGTTTAGTTAGAGAAATTGGTTATATAAGGGTTATTATTAAAAATCCCCCGCTTATCTGAAAAATGGCCATTTTTCACATTTTATCAACTTCTGTTAACTTTTTTTAACAAAAATATCATTTTACCCTTCTATTAAATATTAAATTTTTTTGAAATTTAAAAAATTAATTAATGGAAATTTTTTTATAAAAAAATATATAGATATCGATTTACACTGTCCAACTCAGTTTTTTTAAAATTTAATGCGTTCCATTTTCTTTTCAATCTTTGTATAATCTTCTATACCTTTTATATGTTTCTGAGTGATATGAAGCGGAATTGGTGAAAAATGTCACATTTTTTGTCTGATTAGGTGACATTGTTAGTGCTTTAATAAATTAAGTTTAAAAGTCACCTATTATGGTGAACTACCAAAATTGCCTTTAGATATGAGTTTATGTTATTCTCTTTGTACTTTTCTCTCTCCACACTTCCAACAAAAACGACAATAGTGTTAACTCAATAACTCTCTCTCTCTCTTTCTCTACAAATAAAAGTTCAAGGTTGCCCATTGCCTCTACTTTCTTCTTCAACTTATAAAGAAGGAACGTGCTTCAGTACAATAAGGTAATATTTATTGCAATTACTTCTTTTAATTTGTTCACATTTTCATTTGTTCCTTTTAATATGTTATTCGAGTATTTTGTAAACCTTAAGCCATTGTGAGAATTTTTGGATCTATGAGACTTTTCATGTATTCCCCGAGCCTTTTCATGTCTTCCCCGAGCCTTTTTATGTAATCACTATCCGAGCCTTTTCAAGTCTTCCCCGAGCCTTGTCAATATCCTTACCCGAGCCTTTGTAAATGTAATATTTAAAAATATTTTGTAGTCCTGGGTTTTTATTAAAGGTTTGTGATGATTAATTTGACAACATCATGAATTGGATTATGTTGATGGTGATTTTTGGTGATCACCAAGTCAATGATTCGTTTTTGAATTACTGCAGTTTATACTTGAGTATAGTCAAAGATTGAAAAGAAATAACAAGTGATTTACATGGTAAAACTCCAAAAGATCGGAGAAACATCCACGGGATTGTTGCTTTAGCAACAAAGTCAAATCCACTATGAATCACGATTACAAGATGAAGAACGATGAAGAACGATTACAAGAACTTTGCACTATGATCCTCTCTCTCTCTGTTCTACTTCTCGCGTACCCCCTGTTTATGAATAGAGGGGGTATTTATACATGTTGTTTTTAGGGTTTTAAGGTGACCGCTAGGGTTCAGTGTTGTGGCCCCCAAGTCTCAAGCGGTTTCCTAGTCCTATTTAGATTATGTTTCCCCTTTTTCAGCTGAGTCCAATTCTGGACGGGATTCTTTCTCCTTTATTCATGGGAGAACTGCTTGTTTCCTTTTTAAACTCTAATGGTTCACATCGTTGTTTATTGTGGACCTGCTGGCCGCTGATTACAAGTGTTGGCAGCTGTTTTATTGTTTCCCGAGCGTGTAGGCTCGAGTGTGTCCGAGTGTGTCCGAGTGTGCCCGAATCTGACCTGCTGCCCTAAGCTGATCGTCTTTGTTTGTGGTCGGACTACTTATCCTCTTTTCCGAGTAGGTTATCGTGGAGGTTTCTGCTCCATAAGTTGACTTATCTTGACCCCTGCTGACTTGGCCTTCCATGGTGATGACGTGTCCTTCATGACTATTTTTACCTATAACAATACCCCCTTAAATATTTGAACCGATCACGCTTAGTCAAGCCTTCTCGGGTCTAATATTTAACCTCAATATTTCTTTATGATTAATCCTCGTTTGTCGTTTCCTGCATTAAGGTATCCTCGTTTGGATCAGAGCTTTAAATGACGTGTCTTAATTACAACCGCACACATTTGATTTATCAATCATTTCAAATCTCTATGATGGCGATGTTTCTGCTCTCTGGCGGCGCCTGACGTTCTCTTGCTGCCACTTGTCCCTCTTCGTTTGGCTGTGGTACGGTGTATTTATGGGATGTAACCTTTCTGCTCGCCTGCGCGCAGCCTACGTCACTAGTCCATGCCCCTCTGTTTTCCCGCTTTTTCTGCAGCCTCTCCTAGGGTTTTGGTATTTTTGAAATCGAGACGTCGCCTATATATTCCGGTTTCGCTTTCTTCACTTTCATCTCTCCTTCCATTTTTCACTTTAATCTTCCTCTTCCATTATCTTCGCTTGCTCTTCGAAGGAAACTTTATCTGTGCCTTTTGATTCTCTGTGCTCCATTTTGTTTACCAACCCGTTTTTCTAACCCTGCTGTTCTTGAGTTTATCTGCTTCAACCCCCAGATTTTTCTTCGGAGACCCTTCTTCTGCGATCTGCATCGTCTTCATTCTTCGCTACACCAAGGTTAGTTTTTATGGATTTTAAAGCTAGATACCGTCTTTTTACTATTGGTATGATTGCTATTGAGCGAAATGATGCTTTCACTGCGTCGGTTGTTCACAGATTACTAGACGAGCCCCGTTTCGATCAGCCGCGCTATATCGACGCTGACATTTCTAGACTTTTTCCGGAAAGACCTGCAACTTCTGAGGTTCCTCCTGCTTCAGAGATCCCTTCTGCTTCTGCTAGTTCATCGCCACCTTACTCATACCAGCCTGAAGCTTGGTCGGATTCTTCTTCTGCTTGTACTGATATTCGCCCGAGCAGAAGACCAGGAAAGAGAATGAGTACTCGCAGAATTTATAAGGACTCGCATTCTCGGGAGAGCCGAGTGGCAACCCAAAGGATTACCGAGGATGACATTGAAGAGGAGCATAGGGCCGCTCGCATTCCCTTCTCCCCCGAGCATATATGTATTTACGATGTGGAGCCGAACGTGATCGGTCCTGAAGAGGTGACGAAATATTTGCGGCGGTTTGACTTGGACAGCGACAGGATTTCGCTGGTTCCGGCCGAGGGTCGGGCTGCATGGAACCCCCCGCCTGGCCATGTGGCGGTCTATGGGGCGATGCTCACTTGTGGCGTCACACTCCCCTTCCAACCTTTTATCACATGGTTTCTGGCTGAGGCCCGACTTGCTCCAGCGCAGCTGACCCCAAATAGTTACCGTATTTTGATGTGCATGTGGCACATGTGGCATAGAATGAAGCGGCCACCTCCTACCCCTCGTGAGATCCGTCATTTCTATTCACTGAGGCCGGTGGGGAAGACCGGGATCTATTTTCTTCAGTCTTCTCAGCCCGAGTCATGGATCCTAAAAAATGTTGTGGTTAAAGGCGAGATCGAGCCGACCACGGAGGAGAAGATGAAGGGGTTTGTTTGGGGCTTCCCTACCTCAAACAAATTTTGGAAAAATAGTTGGTTTTTTGTGGGCAAGGACTGGGGCCAGTCGATCAGCTTTGACTTGGATGGCACTCAGCTGACTTGCCGGGTTCCTCGGTACTTCTGTACACCTCAGTGGAACCATCTGACTTCAGTTTTTACCGACGAGGAGCTGAAGACTTTGGCTCGGGCAACAGTCCGCCCTCTAGAGAAAAGGGGGAAACCCTATCTTTACAATGAGGGGAAGATGATTAAGGCCCGTCTCTTTCCTCAGATTTCTGCGCGCCGCAGACGCCGTAAGTTCATTAGTTGTATGTATTTTTATTTGCAACCTGATTCCTAAATTTGTCTGCTAACTCAGACCCCCCCCCTTTTTTTTATTTTTTATTTTTGAAGTGTTTGAGGTAGACGTGGTCTGCGATGCTCTGGCTCGCCGAATGAAGGGCATTGTGGAGGCGAGCCGGAAAGCTGCCCTTCGTCAGTGAGACGCCGGGATAGCTCCTCCCGAAGAAGAGTCGGAGGAAAGTGCTCCTGAGAACCCTCCCGAGGGAGATGATGAGGGGGGAGTCCCTGACTATGTTCCCAAGGAGACCCAAGGTCACGGGACACCTGCCGGTTCTGCGGAGGATGCGGGTGATCCGGAAGACTTTGGAGTAAGTAAGACCTCTCCCGACCAAAGCGACCGAGCAGGTCCATCTTCCAAGGGCAAGGAGAAGGTAGGGGATCCCTCTGAGCCCGAGCAGGTGATTTTTCCCCGTGGATCCCGTTCTACCCCCTCTGCTGCAGACCTGCCAAACGTTGCCTCTCAAGTTTTTAAAGCAGTTAGGGGATACTCGGATACGGTAGCTCCGGAGGTTTCGACTTCTGTCGAGCCACGTCTTTCTACCTCGGAGACTCCAGTTCCTGCTGATCCGATTTCCACCCCCGGAGGCAGTAATGTTGAAGTAGGGCAACCCGGGAAAAGGAAAGCCTCGTTTTCTTCTGGTCGCCCTTACCCCAAGATTCCCCGAGTAGTTGCATATGTTGATTCTTCATCGGGCGATGAGGGGGAGGGTGATGTTGAAAAAGAAGCGGGCATGGACCCTCTAGAGGAGCAGATCAAAGATAATGCTGGTGGTTCAACCGACTTGCCCCGGGCAGCCTCTTCTGCTGGACTCCCCGAAGCTGGTGTAAGCGGTTCGGGCTCCCCTCCCCAGATCAATGATCCTACCCCCGAGACAATGCTAAGGGCCATGGCTTTAGGCCGAGCCTATATTGGGGAGGATCACTGGAGTCACTTCCAGACCGGGACTGTATCTGACCGGCTCTGTAACTTTTTTAACAGTGCTTCCTACGTAAGTAACGCCTTGCAACGCCTTGGTCTTACGTGTAATTTCGTTTTCCTCATTTTTACTTACTTTTATTTGCTACTGACTTGTTGTAGATGGTGGCCGAGATGTCCGGGGCTTGCCAAGTTGGCGAAGCCCAAGCTAAGCGAATAAGGAGGCTAGAAGCCCAACTGAAGGAAAGCGAAGAGCATTGCTCTCGGGCCGAATTAGCTCGTCAAGAGGAGGCTAAGTCGAATCAGATGCTCCTGAGTCAATGCTTAGCAAGGCAAACGGAGGCTGAACAACGAGCATCTTCTGCTGCGGAGGAGGTCAGGACTCTGCAGGATCAGCTGTCATCTACCCAGGACGCCTTGCTTCGGGCTGAACAGAGTGCTGAAGACGCCAAGTCAACTTATGAATGCCGAATCGAAGACTTGGAGTGTCAAGCCCTGACCGCTAAGGAACTGTCGAAGGAAGCTAGGCTGGAGATGGAGTTACAAAGCGTTGATCGCTTCAAGAGGTCTCCAGCTTATGATGCTTTGCTTCTTCGGGAATTCCAGCGGGGCATGGTCTCAGCCGGTGAATTCTTTAAGCAGAAGAACAGGGCGACTGATCGGGCCAGGGCCAACTGGAGCCTTTCAATTAGGAAGCATGTGGACACATCCCTGGAGTCCCTTCGGATCCAGATGAAGGAGTGGCGGGCATATTGTAGAAGTAAAGGGAAAACGCCACATCCTATGCACCTTGAGGTTCCCACCACCGAGTCTTTCTCTACTTTTTACGCTTGTGAGCGGGCGGGGTTCAACAATGAGAGACCTGACTTGGGGCCAGTCCCTGGTACCGATTACAACTACTGGATGGATGACGAGAAAGATGTGATCGTGTGGCCTTCTGAGCGAATATGTGATGGAGCCTGACCCTGATGTCGGCGGGAGCAGCTCACAACCCCCAGCGCCTTCCTCTTGATTTTTGAGCCCTTTTTGTAATTACCTTTGTATTTTTTCTTTTCATACATTGTATTTTTTCCATACATAAAATAAGACTAAAATTTACTCTTTACTTACTATTTTATTTTACTGTACGACCAATGCATAAATGGGACGACCTGAACTTGTTTAGTCTGCTTGTACTCCCATAATGAATTTATGGATCCTTTGGGAATCTTTGGCTATGCTTTGACCGAGCACTTTATGGCCGGTAATTAGTTTCAGCCGAGTATCTTATGTGACTGGCTTTTAATCATTTAGACCGAGTATCTTATTTAACTGGTAACTAATGTTCACTGAGTATCTTATGTAACTGGCTTTTAATCGTTTAGACCGAGTATCTTATTCAACTGGTAACTAATGTCTGCCAAGTATCTTATGTAACTGGCTTTTATCCTTTGATTGTTGAGGTTGTTTTACCTCCACGTTATGTCGAGGCTCGCCACGACCATACGTTGAGATCCTTGCACAAGTCACCTAGGACTTCTCCTGGTTTTATCTGTGCAAGGGTTTGTCAAATCGTTGGGGTAATTTGTACCGGCCAACACGACTGCGCATCTCACTAGCCTTTCTAGCGGCGCTCCGAGTATTTTCCCAGTTGTCCTGGTGCCTCGGTTTTGCCTTTTTGCTAAGGGACGCGTTTGCATCGCCTTAACTAGGCGGGCATGCTACTATAGCTTTTCTGCCCTTCAAGCACCACTCGTCCGCTCTTTCGCGGCCTTATAGCGCCCGACTCTTTTGACGTTTATTCGGTCGGCTTTTGAGTTGCCGCTATTGAAATGTTGCTCATGGATTTTATTGATTCCGCTACACCATGCTAGCAACTGAACTTTATTGGATGATCATGAATATAAAATTAACAAATAAATCTGAAATGTTAATGCAGAAACTAAAAACTGAGCTAAAGCAGAATAAATAAACTGTAGAACCATTTTAGGGATAAAAGATCTTCAGATATTGTGCGTTGCATGGTCGGGGTACCAGGCTACCTTCTGGTCGGGCTATCATGTAGGCCCCGTGTCCTACGATTCTCTTGATGATATATGGCCCTTCCCATTTATCGGAGAGGGATCCCGATGATTTATCTTTGGTATATGGGGATACTCTTCTCAGCATTAGATCCCCGAGTTGGAATCTCCGCTCCCGAACATGAGAGTTGTAGTACCTAGCAGCCCTCTGCTGGTATGCGGAATTCCTTACTTGTGCTGCATCTCTGATCTCTTCAAGCTTGTCTAGGTTTTGCTGCAGCATATCTATATTGTGCTCGGGGCTGTATAACTGGACCCTGGGGGATGTAAAAGTTGTTTCTGCTGGGATAACAGCTTCTGTCCCGAATGCCAGCGCGAAAGGAGTTTCCCCTGTGGACGACCTTATAGTTGTTCGGTATGCCCATAGTACCTCGGGTAGTTTGTCCGCCCAGCCACCTTTCTTTGCTTCTAGTTTTGCTTTCAATGTGTGCTTGATCACTTTATTCACGGCCTCAGTTTGGCCATTGGTTTGAGGGTGAGTAGGAGATGCATAGTAGTTTACGATCTTGAACTCTTCACACATTTCTCTGAACTTCCTATTGTCAAATTGAGTTCCATTGTTTGTTATGATGATGCTCGGGATCCCGAATTGATATATTATATTCTTCTTAACAAAGCTGGTGGTGTTTGCCTCGGTGATGTGTACAAGTGCTTCTGCCTCTGCCCATTTGGTAAAATAATCCACTGCCACAATAGCATGCTTTGCTCCTCCCTTTGTTCCTGTGGGCATCGGTCCTATCAGGTCGAGTCCCCACATGGCAAAGGGCCAAGGTGAGGTTAAGCTTCTAAGCAATTCTGGGGGTCGCCGAATGTCGTTTGCTACTCTTTGGCATGTTTCGCAACTCTCTGCGAATTGCTGCGCTTCCGCAAACAGAGTCGGCCAGTAGAATCCTTGCCTGAGTATCTTGTGTGCTAAGCTTTTACCCCCGGTGTGGTTCCCACACACTCCACTGTGGATGCTTCTCAGGATCTCTCCAGTTTTTTCACCGGAAATGCATCTCTGCAGCACTTTTGAAAATCCTCTCCTATATAATTCTCCCCTCAGAATCGTGTACCGGGCTGACCTGTATCTGATGCGTTTAGCTTCCACAGCATCCTCCGGTAATATGTTCTCCTCTAAGTACTTTCTGAGTTGGTATGTCCAGTCGCCCGGGCTAGGTCGGATCTCTGCTATTATGATTTCCTCGGGTTCCACTGTACTTGGTTTAGTCAGGTGTGCCACTGGTATTGCTTTGGATCTGATGCTTGTGGTGGCTGAAGCTAGTTTGGAAAAAGCATCTGCTTTTTCGTTCTCTTCCCGAGGGATCTGAGAGATTCTGTACGCTTTGAACTTTTTAAGTAGTCTTTTTGCAATGTCCAAATAAGCTATCATGTGCTCTTCCCTGGCCTGGTATTCATCCAGTATCTGATGGACCACGACCTGTGAATCGCTGTAAACTTCCAGCTCATCTGCCCCTAATGCTATGCAGACCCTTAGGTCGGCCAACAAGGCTTCATACTCTGCTTGATTGTTGGTTGCCTTGAAATCGAACCTCATGTCACATTCTACAGTATCCCCCTCGGGGGTCGTTATGACTATTCCTGCCCCGTTGCCATGCGTGTTTGATGACCCGTCTACATGCAATTTCCATTGGAATTTAGTAGTCTGTTCATCTTCCATTGCCCTCCTTACCTCGGAGTCTGGCTCGGTGAATTCTGCTATAAAGTCGGATACCGCCTGCCCTTTGATGGCCGCTTTTGGTGTGTATCTGATATCGTATTCACTGAGTTCCACCGCCCATTTGGTCAGCCTTCCCGACACCTCCAGCTTTTGAAGAATAAGTTTTAGTGGGCAGTCTGTATATACCTCTATTGTATGTGCTTGGAAATATGGCCTTAACTTCCTGGCCGATGTGATCAGAGCTAGCGCTATTTTTTCTGCCGGTGAGTATCTGGTTTCTGTCGCTAACAATGCTTTGCTTGTGTAGTACACTGGCTTTTGTATTCCTTCCTCCAGTTGGATCAACACCGAACTCGTCGCCACTTCGGTGACCGAGAGGTATAAGTACAATGTTTCTCCCACCACCGGTTTTGAAAGGATGGGTGCTCTCCCCAAATACTCTTTCAATTTCTGAAAGGCTTCTTCACATTCTGTACTCCATTCGAGCCCTTTTCCCTTTTTTATTGCTTTAAAGAATGGGGCGCATTTGTCCGTTGACTTGGCTATAAACCGGTTGAGTGACGCAAGGCATCCCGTTAGCCTCTGCACATCTTTCAGTGTCTTTGGTGAAGCCATTCCTTCTAATGCTTTGATTTTCTTGGGATTTACTTCGATTCCCCTCTGGTGTACCTGAAAACCTAGAAACCTTCCCGAAGGTACCCCGAACACACATTTGCTTGGGTTGAGCTTCATCTGATACTTTCTTAGGACGTCAAAGGTTTCCTTCAAATCTTCCGTGTGTTTTTCTGCAGTGGTGCTCTTAGTCAACATATCATCCACGTAAACCTCCATATTTTTCCCAATCTGCCGAGCGAATATCCTGTTTACCAATCTCTGGTACGTTGCCCCGGCGTTTTTCAATCCGAATGGCATCACTTTGTAGCAATATAAGCCCTGGTCCGTGGTAAACGATGTCTTTTCCTCATCTGCCTTATTCATCCGGATCTGATTGTATCCCGAGTAGGCGTCCATGAAACTCAACAATTCATGTCTTGCTGTCGCATCTACCAACTGGTCGATCCTCGGTAGTGGGAAACTATTTTTTGGGCAAGCTTTGTTCAAGTCTATGAAGTCTACGCACATCCTCCATTGTTTGTTCTTTTTCTTGACCAACACTACATTGGCTACCCACTCCGGATACTTGACTTCCCTTATCGACCCCGCGGAAAGCAGCTTCTCTACCTCCTTCTTGATTGCGACGCTTCTTTCTGGATTGAATAATCTCCTTTTCTGTACCACGGGTCGGAACTCTGGGTTGGTGGAAAGATGATGCGAAATCACCTTCGGGTCTACCCCCAGCATATCTTCATGACTCCAAGCGAAAACGTCCTTGTAGTTTCTTAGTAGCGTAACAAGTAAGGTTTTGACATGTACGCTCAAACTTGCCCCTACCTTCACTGTCCTACCCGGATTTTCTGGGTCTAGTGCCACTTCTTGAGTCAGCTCGTCTTCCCTGTCCTCCGGTTCTTCTCTGGGATCCAACTAGAAATCTTTCGGCACTTCTGCCTGTTCTTCAGGTTCTCTAGCCTTTTGTTGGGCCGTTACTATGTATACTTGGTGTACCTCCCTATCTTTATACACTGACAAGTTTGCCCTTCGGGCCATCTCTTATGACCCTTTGACCACTCCCACACCATATTCGGTCGGGAATTTCATCATGAGGGCATAAGTTGCTGTCACCGCCTTGGCTTTATTCAAAAATGGTCGGCCCAGTAAAGCATTATACGGCCAATTTTCCATATCTACCACCACAAAGTTTAGCAGCACTGTTTTCTGGCAAGGGGCTTTCCCGATCTTCACGGGTAGCTTTACCGTGCCAAGCGACCTTACTTCGACTCCTCCAAATCCTCTAAGGGGTGTGGGAAACGGCTGTAAGTCTTTCCTTTCTAGCCTCAACTGGTCATATACTTTTGCACTAAGAATGTCTGCTGAACTTCCATTGTCAATCAGAATTCGATGAACTTCTCTATGGCCGATCCGTGCGCTGATCACTAGCGCGTCGTTTGGCTTAACATCTACTCCGTGTGAGTCGACTTCTGTGAACACGATCGGGTCCTAACCCTCCTTGATTCTCTTCGGGTCGGGCTCAATAGAATTGACGTCCAGGTCTCTCCGTGCCTCCATGGCCTCCTGAATTTCCTAGGTCCTTTCCCTGTTACTCTTGCCCGTCGCTGGTCCTCCGAAGATGGTGTTAATTGCCCCTTCATCCTCGGCCTTCTTGGGACTAAGCTTTCTTGCCTGTCCGTCCTGTCGGCTATCTTTCTATCCATCTGCCCTGTCCATCTTTTTGAAAACAATGTCCTTCAAATGCCCTTCCCTAATAAGAGTCTCGATGTGGTCCCTTAGCTGGAAACACTTGGATGCCTCGTGCCCATTCTCTTTGTGGAAACGGCAATATTTGGTGGTGTCCCTCTGAGCATATGTCGATTGCTTAGGCGGTTCTTTGGACATGTTCTTCTCTTCTAGGATTGCCAGGACTTCTTCTTGATCTTTCTTCAACGGGGTATAATTTATGTATCGGCCTTGGAACCTCTGTCGTGGTTGATCGGTTTTTAGGTCGTATGCTCGTCGTCCATCCCGACCATCCCGTGCTTTATTCTTCTGTTTGTCACCTTTGGTATCGGGCGTCTTTGTTTGGTCCTTGGTTTTGGATCCCTCTGGGCGACCGCCATGTACGAAGTAACTTCCTGTGGCAATTTCCTCTTCTTCGGCCAAGGCGTAACCCCCTGCCATGTCCATCATATCGGCATAGCTGGTTAGTCGGGCTCTTCTGAGGTCAAAGGACAATTGGCCGTTCTGAAGGTTGTTAATGAACGCGGCAATTATTGCTTCGTCGTTCGCACTCCCAATTTCGGACACTTTCTGACCGAACCTCCCCAGATATTTCTTCAGCGACTCGTCTTTTCCCTGTTTGAGTTGGGATAAATGAGCCACTGACTTTTTTCTGTGTACATTCCCGAGGAACTGTCTTGAGAAAGCCTTGCTCAGTTCGCCGAAGCTACTTATGCTTGCTGCCGGCAATCTTCCAAACCACCAGGAGCCTAGATCCCCAAGAGTTTGGGGAAAATTCAAACATAGTAGTGCATCATTGTGGACATATTGCGCCATAGCGCTCCTATACCTCCGGACTTGTTCTTTTGGGTCGGTATCCTTCTTGAACAGCTCAATGTGGGGCATCCTGAATCTCTCTGGGAAAGGCATCCTCAAAACCCCATTGGTGAAAGGGCTTCCGGATTCATTATCTGACAGCTCATTACGCCCATACCGCCTGACCAAAGCATCCATTTGTCGACGATTATTCTGAACTTCCCGGGTGAGACTCTGTATAAGTATGTCTCTATCCCCTTCAGGTTCTCCTAACGCATTGAAGTTTTGGCTTATGGTCAGTTTTTGGCCCCTCTCCTCGGGATTCAACTCTCTACGATCTAGGTTTAGGCCATGCAGCTGGACTGTGCCCCTTTGGCGCTTGCGATGATGATTCTGCTCACTTTCTTCAGAGGATGACCGGTCTCTCCGGTGACCACGCCTCCTAGGGCGGTCTCGATCTCCGGCTACCCAATCTTGATCGTACTCTTTGTCGGAATCATTCCCCTCTCTGTGCTCCCTACTTCTCCTGGCCACTCTTTTAGATAGCATCTCTAGTCTGCCTGTAGGATCTCGTCTCGCCTTTGGGGGTGCATCAGGGGTTGGTATCACCACTGCGGAACGCAGTCTTGTGTCTGCTGGCTTGGGGCGGACAGTTCATGAGGTGACATCAAACCTTCCGTAACAGAAAGGTCAATTCCCTGCCTTGCTGCGTCTGATATGAGTTGTTGTAGAGAAGCGCGGAGTCGTTGCGTGATTTCTTCATTAGCTGTAGGTAAACGTTGAATACCAGCCAGGGCAGCTGACTGGTCTGCCGTCGTCAGAGTTGCATCCGCCGTATTGAGCGCGGTGTCATCTTCCAACTCGTTACTTGGCATGCCTTGACTGTACCTGAAATCTGCTACCATCTCCGTCGCCAGCCATTGTTGTCACAAATTTTTGGGTTCCCCTCCTTCTAGCGCCAATTGTTGACGGTGATTTTTGGTGATCACCAAGTCAATGATTCGTTTTTGAATTACTGCAGTTTATACTTGAGTATAGTCAAAGATTGAAAAGAAATAACAAGTGATTTACGTGGTAAAACTCCAAAAGATCGGAGAAACATCCACAGGATTGTTGCTTTAGCAACAAAGTCAAATCCACTATGAATCACGATTACAAGATGAAGAACGATGAAGAACGATTACAAGAACTTTGCACTATGATCCTCTCTCTCTGTTCTACTTCTCGCGTACCCCCTGTTTATGAATAGAGGGGGTATTTATACATGTTGTTTTTAGGGTTTTAAGGTGACCGCTAGGGTTCAGTGTTGTGGCCCCCAAGTCTCAAGCGGTTTCCTAGTCCTATTTAGATTATGTTTCCCCTTTTTCGGCTGAGTCCAATTCTGGACGGGATTCTTTCTCCTTTATTCACGGGAGAACTGCTTGTTTCCTTTTTAAACTCTAATGGTCCACATCGTTGTTTATTGTGGACCTGCTGGCCGCTGATTACAAGTGTTGGCAGCTGTTTTATTGTTTCCCAAGCGTGTAGGCCCGAGTATGCCCGAGTGTGCCCGAGTGTGTCCTAGTGTGCCCGAATCTGACCTGCTGCCCCAAGCCGATCGTCTTTGTTTGTGGTCGGACTACTTATCCTCTTTTCCGAGTAGGTTATCGTGGAGGTTTCTGCTCCATAAGTTGACTTATCTTGACCCCTGCTGACCTGGCCTTCCATGGTGATGACGTGTCCTTCATGACTATTTTTACCTATAACAGATTAGAATAGTAGTATTTTACAACGGTCAATGGGAGCAGTTACCCAACGGAAGTCAAAGGTTTGTTGGATCCGATAACTAGGGAATGTATATGTCAAGAAATATGACTTACAAAGAATTGGTGGCGATCGTACATACCATTGTGAAGTATGATGTAAACAAATTCAATGTTGATCTGTCATAAATATCAATCGTTCCTGGCAGTACATGTCGTACATTTTTAACAAATGACAATGATGCTCAGTTTATGTTAGGGGAAGATCGGGTGATCCCTCAAGTATGTGTCAGTCTACCTAAAAGGACAGCTGGAGATGTGATAGGGAATGATATTCCTCCTCCTGAAAATACCCAACAATTTGGATCCTTTAGCGGTAGTAACCAAGTGTTCACCCAAAGGAGTGTCACCGAAGGTGGGGAAAACATGTGTGGTGTCCCACTGGTAGCGGTCGACCATACAGATGTAGTTGAACCTCAATTTGGCAATGTGTTTGGTTGTGGAATTGAGCAGTACAATGAGCAAAACCATGAGGTGGATAATGAGGCAAATAATGTACAGGTTGATAATCTAGAAAATATGGATGAAGAGCCTGCACAAATTCAAAGACATGGAAGACGTGTACAAGGAGTTAGTTGCTCTGCACCAGATATGCCTGGGACTTCCGAGGTCCGACATAATATAACTGCATCTGATTCTGATAAAACGACAACGTGGGTTATTCTCGGAGTAGATTCATACTCGTTTGGTATTGATAGAAGTAGCACTTTGGTAGTGCAAGAACTTAGAACCATGATTTATAAAGGTCATTTTTTTATGAGTCAAAAGGATTTGAAGAGGTTAGTTGGCCATTTTGCAATACAGCAGAACTTTGAATGGAAGGTGAAAAGGTCCAATAAGACAACGTTACATCTAATTTGCATCATTGAAGACTGTACATGGAAATTAAGAGCAACAAGGAGAGATGAAAGGACTTACTTCCAAATCAGAAGTTTTGTCAACGAACACAGTTGTCCCTTGGAGGAGATTCCTTGTCATCACCGACAAGCTAGTGCAGTCATAATCGGAAAAGTCATTGCACCTAGACTTCAACAACATGATGGTCGTCTCATGCGTCCCAAGGACGTAATCGCCAATATGAAAACAATGTATGGCATTCAAACATGTACAGTAAGGCACATGATGCCCTACAATATACATTATCATTGACCTATGGAACACATGAAGAAACTTTCCAATTGCTACCATCTTTTGCATATGTTCTGGAACAACAAAATCCTGGCACAATCATTGACTTACAGTGCGCAGACGATGGTAAATTCCTCTACTTTTTCATGTTGTTAGGGTCCTCACTTAGAGGTTTCCGAAGGTGTATGCATCCTGTGATTGCAGTTGATGGTACCAATTTGAAGGGAAGATTCAGGGGTACAATGTTTGTTGCAACTGCACAAGATGGAAACGAGCAGGTGTATCCAATTACTTTTGGGTACGGTGACTCAGAAAACAATCTTTCATGGGAGTGGTTTTTGGAATGCTTGAGAGGTGCCATTGGTCATATAAATGATCTAGTTTTCATTTTCGATCGTCATGCAAGCATTGAAACAGGGATTTCTAAAGTGTTCCGTTATGTAACTCATATCATATATTACTGGCATTTTGGTGAAAATATGAATAAGCGATTTCACAAAAAGGATGTTGCCGACATAATGGATGACACAGCTAGAATGTACAATGAATTGGATTGTAATCGGCACATAGAGGAGTTACGTAAGCTGCACAAGGCTGCATTCGATTATGTCATTGCTGCCGGTCCACACAAGTGGTCCCGCGTACACTGTCCCTAAAGAAGGTACATAGTGATGACTACAAATGTTGCAGAGTGCATAAACTCATGCCTAAAATTCGCACGACAACTGACACTGATGACACTAGCAGAGTTCATTAGGAATATGCTACAAAAGTGGTTTCACAATCGTCATGCAGCTGCACGGTCCATGCGTCATCAATTGACCGACACAACACATCTTGTGATCCTGAAACGTGTCGAGAAGTGCGGTTATATGACCGTAAATCCAGTTGACTAGAACATATTCTCCATCAAACTGAAGGGAAAACAGTGGACGGTTAACTTAGCCTTGAAGACTTGCACATGCAACAAATTCCAAATGGACCTTTTCCCATGTTCTCACGCACTCGCAGCAGCAAGGTACATAAGATGTTACTGTTAACGCTTTATATTACCCAAACGTAAATCTCACTGTTTTCATTGTTGTAGGGAGAGAAACTTGGATTTCACATCTCTGTGTTCAGACTACTACAAGAGGGAGACACTTATTGATGCATACTCGGTTCCTATTATGCCTATTGGCCATCCTTCTTCATAGGTAGTGCCATCCGACATTACAACGCTGGTGGTTTTAAATCCTAAGTCGAAGAGACAATCAGGTCGCCCGATGGAGGGTTGACATGTCTCGTCTTTGGAGAGGACAACCACACAATCGTGTAGAAGATGTGGACAATCAGGACATAATAGCAAAAGGTGTTCCAACCTGCCTATAGTTAATGAAGGTCTGAGCATAATTGTTCCCGAGGAATACCGTCGCAAGTGCAGCATCTGTTATTCAACTGAACATAACAAACAAACGTGCCCTGAGAAGGACTCTACATGGAATGAATGGAGCCGTTGATGAAGGCAATCAAACATAACAAGGCAGTATAAAAGGAAGACGAATTACCACCATAAATGCTTGTGATTGCACATGATGTCTTCCAATATCGTTCAGACTTTAGGAACCATGCTTGATACAGTTATGTTATGCTTTTATGTTGAACTGTTGTTATTTATTTTTTGTTCTGAAATTGATTTGAATTTAGTTCTTCGTTTAATGCCATACTAGATCCTTTGTTATAGTGTTCAGAATTCGTTGTATTATTTATGGATTTGAATGTATGAACTGTGTGTTCAACTTTTAATTGCAAACACTTAAAATGAAAAAAAAAATTATCATTTCATTACTCAAATATTATGTACATCAAGTAAATCACTATCTCGAAGACCAGTCCTTTGAGTTGTAAAAAACCTCCACAGCCATTTTCTCCTGAATGGTGGCCATATCGTTTTCTGACCAGTCGAACGCATCTCTATTCGCCGCTAGGTACTCTATCAATCTTAAAGTATGGGCACCACAGTTATCCCTGCAATTCACCACATGAACAACCGTTAGAATGAAATGTTATTAAAACTAATTAGGTTAGAATAAGTTCTTGAAACAGTCATACCATGTATCCTGTTGGGGCACACGGTCTCTAGACACATAAAAATAAATAAATAAATAAATAAGTAAGGCCCCTATTCTTCAATTCATACGTTATATCACCCCTCCGTCTACGAAAGTGAAACTACACCGCATGCAGCATTGAGGGTAAAAAATACCTTAAGCATGGGAGCTGCATTTTCCTGTGGCGAAATGGAACCTCTTGTCTAAATGGGTCCATCAGGTATATATTTCCTACTGTGAGGTCGACGCTAGCCAGGGCCCAATGCATACGTTCAAGCTTGCAAGGAATCAGAACCTATAGGTGTTTCAACAAAGTGTTATCAGTGTCAAATTTATTTATTATACAAATTCAAACCATGTAAAATAAACACTCACGGCATTAACATCGTGCCATGGTATGTTTCCTGCCGGGAGCAATCCACGTACCACCGTAAGGTCCTCTTCAAACCACTCCTGCTTCAGCAAAGACCAACCTCTACAGGGTGCGTTGGCCCCACTTCCCATCATTCTCTCCCAGTGGGCACATAACAATGACTGTACAAAAACTTTAAGTAAAAGATGTATGAAACACATCATTGCACAAGCGAAAACCGTACAATTTAAACACTTATATAGAACTGTGAATCCAATATCTTGATCCTTGCACCGTAGACAGTGGGGTATGCTTGCTGACGCTTCCATAAAGTATGCAAGTATGCGTCAATGTGCTAACAATTTCAACATTTTGTATTGTTATGATTCTACCATTTCTGAAACAACTTATACAGACAGTTACGGTAAGGAACATACCGTATCCTCCAACTCCATGAAGTTGGTTTGAAACTGGTGGAACCAATGGACACAAACTGGCACGTGTAGATCCACATCATGTCTACGTAATTGTTAAAGAAAGATAACCAAGTCATTTTACTCAGGTGTTTCAAAATACTATAAAAATATTGTAATATTTATGATTATACTTACAATTCCCCCGTCAAGTTCCTCTTGTAGGCTTGGTACGCCGCAAGGTGATCAGGATCTATCAATGCGTGGTTGTGGCATCATCCTCGGCCTCTTCGACTGACAAGGGTTAGTGTATGAGCTCCACTGCTGCCAACCTCGCCTGCGAACCTGGTCCTGACGCTGAAGGGGTGGAGGACTTCGGTCCAAAGCACTGCGATCCATCGAATGGGTGTGCTGTGAGGAGGGACTCTATCCCTGTGGATTGCCTATAGGGGTGTACTGTATAGAGGAACTCAGTCCCCATGGATCTCCTGCAGAGGTGCACTGTATGGAGGAACTCTATCACTATAGATCACCTGTAGGTGTGAGCTCCGCTGGGATAGACCCGAGGGGTGCCCTACGACTGAGGAACTATATCCTCGTGGAACGAATGGAGAGGTGCATTGCACTAGGATCAACTGGAGGGGTGCGCTGTAAGAAGGCACTCTGTTCTAGGTCCTGGGGCTGAACAGGCTGGTCTGGTAAAACTTGATAAGGTACCTGCTCTATCTCCATAGGTAATGTCTCTTTACCACCAGGTACATCCTCTCGTTCTGTCAAAACAGGACCCTGCTGATCAGATACTGTGTCCGTAGTAGGTGCCCACCCATCTGTCCCATCCTGATGAGTATCTATCATGTCTGTGGGACTAAAGGCTCCGTGATGGTCATCGAATGGTAGACCTTCCATACGGGACTGCGACATTCAACCCTGAAACACTTGGATCAAACCCAGCAACTCCTCATGCTGCTGATCTCGTTTCTCATCACTCTTTCAGACAACATCCATCACATCCTCCCGTAAATCTCGAACATCATCCATCACTTCAACAAATTTATGGTCCCAGCGGTCCTAAAAGGATTTCGAACTTTGTCAGCACTAAAACTGTTCACTCGATTGAAATTAAATAATGTGGTTCTAATATTTTTACGTACCTATAGATGCCCTCCAACACCTCCTCGTGAATCACCTTCAGGTCGAGGCTGTCTAGGCAAAGTGAATCGTACCCGCCTACACTTCCTCACGGGACTCCCACTGCGACCCTCCTACTCTGAAACCTCCGTATCACTAGTTTCGGAATACTGACCCTTTATATCACTAGGTCCAGAATGCCGACCCTCCGTATCACTAGGTCCAGCAGTCCTATGTCGTTCGAGATCCAAGAGGTGACCAAGTATATCAGTGGCATCGGCATCATACAGACTGCCTCATAGGTCTATGCCTTTGTAGTACCGTTAAGCCCTCTCAGCAGCCGTCGGCACCAATTCACACCGCGCAAACATCTGAAATCGGAGTTAGATCATTGTAATTGTATACATACTAATAACTATGTGAAAATGCTTACCCTTTCAGTGAACATTAACAAAAAAGATACTTACCCTTTCGGTGAAAATGGTATCCAGCTTGTCCCCCATCGGTCCCACATTTTTTATTACCAAGCTCGGGGATAACCTCAAAAGCAAATATCTACGTAATAGATAAGTACGATAAGAAGTAAATACATCATTCATATAAAAAAAATTACAATTAAAGTACGGCTTCAAATTCTAAATTCTCACCAAAAGTGCGTGTGATACACCGTATAAGTTGTACGTCTTGGGGGGGTGTACGTCAACGCCCTTTTCTTACTGTCGTTGTTCGAATCGCTCCCGTCGACCATCCAATGTATGCTTGAAACCATGTATAGACCGCCTATACACGTGTGTGCCCCACGGGAACGCATCAAAAGCGTCCAAGTCCTTGACTAGGCGAAACTGCCATAATGGAACTTTATCTCTCTCGTCCAACCCCATCAGTATCCAATTGAGCATAAACAATAAGCACAGCTTCACCACATCATACTGCTCCACAAAAATACCAATCCACAGCACCGCTCTTAGCTCTTCAAACTCGATGTCTTAACCCTGAAAGTACCACTCGTGTATGCCATTCTTTACCATATCATAGCTCGCAATGTCGGGAATGACTTCGAACTTCAAACCGGTGATTATAAAGAACTAAACCTTCAAGAACCGGACCGAAGGCTTACCTAACAAAAATCTCATCTCATCTTCTGGGCCATCGTGATACAACTCGCACAAAAGCAGCCGATGGACAATCCCAGCCGAAAACTGAATCTCACGATGCATTTGAAGGAAATGACCAAAACATGATTCAGTATTCCGACGTCGGTCTTCGATCTTCAGGGCCATCGTGATACCGGTGATTAGACAGAACTAAATCTTCAAGAATCGGACCGAATGCTTACCTAACAAAAATCTCATCTCATATTCTGGGCCATCGTGATACAACTCGCACAAAAGCATCAGATGGACAATCCCAGCCGAAAACTGAATCTCACGATGCATCTAAAGGAAATGACCAAAACACGATTCAATATTCTGACGTCGGTCTTCGATCTTCAGATGTTCAGGTACACTGTCAAGTGCGTTGTCGATATCTCTAAGGTCATCAAAATGGTCATACCGAGTAATTTTTCCCTTGTACCATGCTCCCACTAGGGTTTTAAGCGAATCCTTTAGCTGATTCCTCATCTGCATATTCACAGAAAAAAAAGCATATAAGTTCATGAAAAGGCTCAAACAAAAAAGCTCGGGCAGTGTATGAAAATGCTCGAACACTTCATGAAAAGGCTCGGATGGTGTATGAAAAAGCTCAAACAGTGTATGAAAAGGCTCAAACACTTCATTAAAAGGTTCGGGTAGTGTATGAAAAGGCTCGAACTGTGTATTAAAAGGCTCAGAGAATCAAAATTCACTAACCTATTCATAAATAATTAAAAAGCTCGGATTACTGTTGAAAAGGCTTAGATCTAGTGTAAAAAGGCTCGAAAATGCACGAAAAAGCTCGAATTTAGTGTAAAAAGGCTCGAAGATTTTAAAAAGCTCGAGGACTGTTATAAAAGGCTCGAGTAACATTTTAAAAAGCTCGGGGACAGTTATAAAAGGCTCGGGTAACATTTTAAAAAGCTTGGGGACAGTTATAAAAGGCTCGGAAAAAGTTCAAAAAGACTTGGAAACCCAGATCTTCATCGTCTTTAAAACAAATTTTTTCATAAACTAAAACCCTAACCTAACCTCATCAAACAAACATAATCAAGAACAAATGAAATCAAACCTAATCTACATGATGAAAATGGCATCCAACATCAAACACACATAAACTTATCAAGAACAGAAATGCGTGAGAAACGAAAACTTACCACTGTCTTTTCAATTCGCCGATGAGTTCTCTTTGACGTCAGTACTGTAGCGTCATCGCCGGTGAGTTCGTAGTCAGCTTTTGGTCACCTTTAGGATTGTTGCGCTGTTGAGTTTTTTCTCTCAAAGGTTTTCTCTCAACATTTGAAAAGGCACAAACTGACAAAAAGGTGTATTTTTGTCTAGTCACCTAAATAGGTGCATTTTAAACTTAAATTAGTAATGTGGTGACTGTCTTACAAAAAGCGCCCCAAATAATGCTATTAAATTTTCGAACCCGTGATATGAAGTCAATTGTCATTACTTCGAGTTAAAGACCTATAAAAAAGATGAAGTGTGTGTTTGGTATGGTTTTTGTAGGGGCTAAAAGCGTTTTTTTTTTTAATTTAATTATTTATTTATTATTATTATTTTTTTAATGTTAAAAGCTATTTTGATAGTTTTATAGGTTATTTGGCAAAATTGAAGAAGTGCTCTTTTAATATTAAAATAGCTATTTTATGTCTTTTGAGGGGCTTCTCCTAAGAAGCTCTTTTTGAGCTTTTTTAAAAGAGGTAAATAGTCTTAACTACCTTTCATGAACTTTAAATATTTCACCATATACCTTTATATTATAAATACTTTGTTAGTGTCCATTTTTTGTAATTTTTAACAACAAAAGCTCTTTTAGAGATATTTTGACAAACAATCTATTAACTTAAAAAGCGTTTTTTTTTTTTTTTTTTTTTTAAGTGAATACCAAACAATATATGGCTTCTTGTTAAAAGCTCTACTCAATAAAATATTTACTTGTAAAAAATCTACTTGCAAAGCCAACCCAAACACACTGGGGGGGTATTCAATGTAGATTTCGTTAGAGTTTGATGGATTTGTTTTAAATGGTGGATTTTGGTGGAATTCGCAAATCCCGCAGGTTTCATTAGATTTTATCGGAATTGTGTAAAGGGTTCATTGGAGTTCATTGGATTTTGTTACGTAGAATTGGATGGATTTGTAAGGATTTATTAAATAATAATAATAATAATAATCAACCATCCCTTTGTAATCCACCCACCACGAACCAAACTCTTCACTCTCAGCTCAATTCCAACTTGCCCCCAGATTCAACCAGTCAACCATCCCTTTGTTCTCCTTCTCATCAACCATTCCTTTGTTCTCCCTTCTCATCAACCAATTTTATGCACTTTCTCAAAAGCCCCAATTTTCTGCACTTTCTCATCAACCAAACACAATAGATTTTGCCAAATTAGTTTATATGTATATAAATAAAACAAAAACTCAAAAATTATTGATAAACACCACAAAAAAAAAATGACCATGAGTTTGACCAGAAGCAATATCCTTGATCTTGACAAATTTTTAATTACAAAATTAGTTGAACAAATGGTTTGGAGTTAGAAGCAGTTGGAAGTCATTCAAGGATTTATTATTCTTTATGAAAATCCATTATATTCTAAAGAGAACATAATTTTGTATTTGAATTTCAATCAAGGTTAATCTTTCATAAACCTTTCTCCAATGATGCAAATATAGAGGGGATATGAGTACGAAAGGTATTCTTATATCCTCTGATAAAAAATTCTATTTTACCATTATCCTATTTAGTACAAAACAAGCAGTCAATATTCCTTCTCCCCACAAGTTCTCAGAAAAACTTGAACTTAGCAACATTGAATTTACCATATCCATTAAAGTTTTATTTTTTTTCTCAGCAACATCATTGGATTGCAGTAAATAAGGAGGAGTTACCTCATGTAATATATCATTCTCCTCACAAAAACTATTTAAAGCACTCAAAGTATACTATTTACATATATCAAACCTACAGACTTTCTATTATCAGTTCAAACTGACAAAAGTTATATCAGTTCCTTGAATGTGGGCCACTAGATTTAAATACTTTGACTGACAAGTGCATACAGCCAAGTCAAAGTATTTAAATCTAGTGGCCCACATACAAGGAACTGATATAACTTTTGTCAGTTCGAACTGATAATAGAATTTCTGATCAAACCTAAGTCTTTTAATTTTATCTCTAATTGATTTTCCACATCATTTTAGTATAACTAGAATTTATCAAAAACATCATGTAAGGTTTATGATTTGTATTGGCTTAATTCCATTGCAAAACACTATATGATTGTATTAGTTGTTGCTTAGGACATTATTTGAAGAAAGGAAGCTTAAAGAGTGAAGAGCAACGTCTAGTGCAAAAGTCGTCTTCAAGAGGTGAAAAACGTCAAAGGAAAATCTTGACTTCCATCCTCTTGCAAGGCGTTAGCGCACACACACACAATTCATACATGTGTGTCCCTACATCGTGGTTCAAACATTTGGTATAACACATTCACATACTTCATAGCATGCTCATGCATTGATCTTGTATTGACAAACATTGTGAAATTGCATGCTTTGTGACTATCTCTTTGATATGACATGCTTGTGTGAATATGTGTTTATTTGTTTGTGTATTTTGTGTTTAGGACTTGAACATGTTCTTATTTAATGCCTTATTGGGTTCCGGTCGTTTCGGTTACTCATTCATAAGGTTTCGAGTCCAAACAAGTTGACTATGCTACTTTTCGTTCTCATTTGTTGTGTTGACTTCATCGTCAGATTCTGAGATGATTTCTTAACCATTTTTCAAAGTTGAGTAGTCGTAGTCGTAGTCGTGCGTGAGGGAGTCACGGTTTGTAATCCGAAAACGGATTTGAAATCGGAGGTCAGATGCTCAAGATATAGGCTGAAGAACCGAAGGAGCGCGTGAGAGGAGTCGGGATCACGTGTGGCCACAAGGCCAGCCCGTGTGGGAGGCCGTGGGCCCCACGGCCAAGGGAGCCCTCTGCTCCCGTGGGCCCCACGCGCCCCCCACGGGGTGGTGACGTGGCGGCTTCTGATTCGCTCGTAAAAATCTCTCATTTCCCTCCTTTTAAGTTCATCTCCTTCCCTCCACACTTTGAAGAATTTTTTGAAGAACACTTTGAAAATTTTCTGCAAAATTCTACAATTTTAGTTTTCTTGTTTTGATCATATCTCTCTCATACGAACTCGAAATCAATCGATTCAAAACCAAAATTATTGGTCTCGAAGAGAGTTACAAACCCCAAGCATTTCCAGAGGCAGCTGACTTTGCCATTTTTCTCAACTAGTCCAATTTCAGTACGTGGTCAGTATGTATGTTTCAACTTCTTCTTTTTCAATTTCATCTTTTATCATCTCTTGATTCTTTCTATTTTATTGATGAAATTTGTTGAGAAGTATGTTAGATCACTTGCTAGGGTTGTTTGATCATTTATTAATTGAGATTTAGCTTTGTGATTTGTCTTTGAACATATATGTGCTAAACTTGATTGTGTGTGAAATTGATTCTAGAAATTGAATATATGATGTATCTCATATTATTTTCTAGGTTCTATTTCTTGATCTAAGAACTAGGTTTTTAGTGTGATAAATTGAATATTCATACCTTTGTTCTTATTGATTTGCATGTCTTGATTTCTAGATAATTTTGTGATTATGTGTTGAAATCATATTCTAGACTATCATTGAACATGTACATTTTGCTTGATTGATCATCTAGCTTAATTTGATTGTGCTTACATCATTTGCATCACTTTAGATCATAGCCTTGCATAAGGTTGAAGTCTCTTGCAAAGTGAGTGAAGCTTTGTGTAGAGCAAGGGAGTCTTGACTAGGACATGTGGTCCGGATAGTCAAGCAAAATTCTTAGCTAGGAGTGTGGTACTCCGGATGGTTGAGCTAGGAGAGCTTAACTAGGATCTTCGTGATCTGGATAGCTAAGCACGAAATCTTCCTAGAGACGTGAGCATCTTGGATAGGAAGTTGCTTTCTAGAGGTGTAGGATACATCTCGAATAGGAAGTAGGCTTAGTGATTCACTAGCCCGAGTGTATATTAGAAGTTGATAGCTTGAGCGGATATCATGAGTGATAGCTTGAGTGTGTAAGTCCTTTTTCACATAGTAGATTGCTTCGCCGGTGGTTGTGGTATCAACCTGTGGATGTTTCCTCTTTGAGGTTTTACCACGTTAAAACACTTGTGTTCATTTTCGCTTTTACTTTTCTTTATCTTCCATTTCTTTTATTGATTGCATATCTTGTAAATTGATTAACTCTTGTATAAGTGAAATCAATTAATTTGTCAAATTTAATCAAGTGTACATTTTCATTGATATATTCCGCATTAATTTTTAATTGGGAGAATTTGGAGCCTATAACTATTCACCCCCCCTCTAGGTATATTTCACTACTACTTAAGTGAAATTTCATTTGGTATCAGAGCGGGTGTCTAGACGCACTTAGATAGATCCTTTCTTTGTAGTGTTTTTGTGTTTTATTTGTGATAATCATGATTAAGGAATTGTGTTCCTATGTGGCTTCTTTTGTTGAACCTATTGACTTGGATAAGAAAAAGATCAATGATCTTATTCTTGAAAATGAACACTTGTCTAAAGTCAATGTGTCCCTCAATAAGAAGCTTGATAATCATGGTCTTGGCTCAAAAGAATTCAATGAACTTAAAGACAAGATTTTAAGTCTAGAATTGAATCTAAAAGATAGCAATGATAGACTTAGCATCTTGAAGCAAGAAATTGAGCAAAGAGATTGTTCTCTTGTTAATGCTAAGAAACTTGAAAATGTGCTTAAATCTAAACTTAATAAGCATTTAAATCAAGAGAAAAAGTATGAACAATGGCTTGATAAATCACGTAAAGATGTTATGTTTAGTGATGACATAGCGGAAAAATATGCCATTGAAATTAGGATGCTTCGTGAGAAACTTGATGAGGCTAATAGGATGATTAGCAAGATGTCATCTAGTTCTAACAAAGTTGAAACCCTCATTAAAAATGGAAAGCATCCATGTGACAAAAGAGGTTTGGGTTATATCAATGAGAAGGAGACTCCTTCATCTAACAAATCTACTTTTGTCAAAGCAAGCATTGAAACAAATATAGGTACACCCACTCAAGGTAAAGCTATGAAAGCTACCGGAGATGCCTCTACATCAATAAGGAAGTTTAATGGAAGAACTCAACAAGATCAAATTCAAAAAGCATCAACCTCAAATGGAAGAGGTGAAGCACCAAGGGTTGCTCTTCAAAGAGGTAAAATTGTGAGAAGACCAAATGCTATGGAAGCAAATGCAAATGGTAAAATTCTCAAATTCATACCTATTTGTCATCATTGTAATATGGTAGGACATATTCGACCTAAGTGTTTTGAATACATTCGGAAATGTGAATTTGATAATGTTTTTCATGATATGTCTTTGAATGGACCTAGGCAATCATCCATGTATGGATATAGAAATAGACCTAGGAAGACCTTGGAAAAGCATGTTGTTGAAAAAGTTGTTGATGACTTGCTTGCTAAATCTTGTGTTGTGCCTCACTCTACTATGCATAAGAAAGTTGATAATGCTTTGTTTGATATTTTTGAAAATGTGACCAATGAGGTCAAGGTGCATGTTAAAAAGCCTAACATTGAATCAAAGCATGTTAGAAGTAAGAGTGAGAGGCATGTTGTGAAAAATGTGTGGATTAGAAAAGACACATCTAAATGTCATGTTGCACAATATGCTTTACGTGCCAACTCCTCCTATTCTTGGTACCTAGATAGTGGTTGCTCTAGGAACATGACTGGGAACAAAGAGTTCTTTAAGAATCTTGTTTTAAAGGATGGAGGTTGGGTTACTTTGGTGATGGTACCAAAAAGAAAGTTCTAGGCAAGGGAATAATATGTATCCCCGGATTGCCTAAACTTCGAAACACTTTGTTTGTTGATGGGTTACAAGCTAACTTGATAAGCATTACTCACTTGTGTGAAATTTATAAAGAAGTTAGCTTTAACAAAGATGTGTGCACTATAATTGATAAAAAGGACAATATTGTCCTAAGAGTCAAAAGGTCTATAGACAATTGCTATTGTCTTGAGATAGACTCTTTAACTTGCAACATGGCACATGAGTGCAACAAGCTTGATTTGTGGCATCAATGTTTGGGCCACATGAACTTTAAGAGCATAAATGAGCTTGAAAAAGGTTGCATTGTTAGAGGTCTACCTAGTCTTGGTAGTAAGCTAGAAAGTGTTTGTAAACCTTGTCAATTAGGTAAACAAACCAAAGTGTCTCATAAGAAGAGCACTTCCATAGCTACCAAGAAGCCTTTGGATCTTGTGCACATTGCCAATAATCTTGTAAAGGAACATACTAGGAAAGCTTGGATTAAAAAGTATGATGTAAAAAATGTTCCTAATCATTCTTCTAAACATGTTTCTAATGATAACTCTTTGAATGTTGTGCATGTTAATGACAATCATGTCAAGAAGAATGTCAAGAAGATTTGGTTGAAAAAGAGTGTTTCACATGATCATATTCATAGTCTTGATGATATTTTTGTTGATGGCAATAATGATGTGTTTAACATGAATAATATCTTTATAAAGAAGATTGTTGATGTTTTATCTTCTAGATATACTATTGCCTTAAGAAATGATCATGATGTTTGTGTTAGTGCTTCAAGGACCATATGGGTCAATGATGAGGACTCTAGTGAGGAGGAAGGCTCTAGAGATGAGTCTTCTAGTGATGAAGAGCTTGTGAGCAACTTTGTTGCCTTCACGGCCTCTCATTCTATCCTAGAGAATGTTTGTCAAGATTTATTAGACAAGGAGGTTGATACAAATCATCAAGTGTGCTTAAGTGAGAATCCTACCTATAGTGATCTTTTGGCTAAGGTGAAGTGTCTTGAAGATAGTTTGAAGATAGCCTTAAGTGAGGTGGATGAGAAGAATGATTTGATCAAATTACAAGTGAATGAGTTTGTTTCAACAACTCAAAGGCTCTTAGGTGAAAAGAATGATCTTTCCAAGAAGCTTAGAGAAGTTGAAGGGATTGTTCTTGAAAGGGATAGGATTATCTCTAGTTTGTCTTTAGGAGGCTCAAGTGACTTGGTAGTTGAGGAGAAGCTCATAGAAGCATCACTTCCTACAAACAAGGATAATGTCATTGTTGATGTGAAAGCTCCTAAGAAGAGACGTTCCAAGACCAAGAACAAATTGAAGAACAAGGTATCCCTTGAAACTCCCATTTGTGCTTCTTCAATCCCGGAAGGTAAAATTTCTCATTTTGTTCCCATATGTCATTTTTACAATACCGTAGGTCATACCAAGCCCAAGTGCTTTGAATATATTGAATATTGTGAAATAGGAAATGCATCTAGGGATAAAGAGATTGAACTTCATTTAAGCATGCTAAAGCTTTTTAGTATGAAAAGCATGATAATGTCTAAAGAGCATGTTAAGAATGTCCGGATTGTGAAGAATGAAAACCTTGTGAAAATTGATGTGTTGCTAGTAATGTTGAAAAGAAAAGTATCAATGATATTCTTGTGAATCAAGAGATGGAAGAACTTTATTCTAGTTTCAACATTGTTGTCAATAAGAATCTTGATAGTGTTTGTATAGGTTCACCCAAGACCAAATTGTTCAAGGGTGAGTGCTCTTACCATTAGTGTAAGATTGCACATGTGAGTTAGTTTTAAGATTAGTGTTAAATTGTTAAGTTACTTAGCTATCTAGCTTTGTTTCTATATAACTTGATATGAACTTAACTATCTCACATATTTGCTATGATGGTTGAAATCTATTGATTAACTTTTTGAGAAGTTGTTTTTATGAAATCTATATGGTAATAATCATGTTATGACTTTTAGAGAAAGTCAATTTTTGTTGTTGTTTGAGTTGGATTACATTGTCTTTATTCTCTTGGGATCGACACACCTATAACTTGTAGTCATGAGGACTTACAAGCCAAGAGGACTCATAAAAAGGGTGAAGGCTTTGTATTTAGTGAAAATAGCTTGCGAAGGTATCTCTATATCATATTACTTGCTTACTTGATTTTTCATCTATCAACTCATTGTTTGTATCACATTCATGAAGCATGTCATAATTGAAAACTAGTATAGTGTTTATATGGTCCTCTTTGACATTTGCTAGTTTAAGATCTTTTGATGATAATTGTTCACATTGATCTTAATCATGATATGTGTTATTGTATGTATGATTGCGGTCAGAAGTGTATGCACATAATTACTTTGGATGAAACAAATCCTTAAGGATTATGAGATAGAATAAGGAAAAAATAACACTTTATTGTGATAACTCAAGTGCCATTAACATCTCTAAAATCCGGTTCAACACTCCCATACAAAACACATAGACATTAGGCATCATTTCATTAGAGATCTAGTTGAACATTCTATTGTTACTCTAGAGCATTTGCCTACTAAAAATCAACTTGCGGACTTGTTCACTAAGCCCTTAGACAAAGAGAGGTTTAAAACTCTTAGAATGTCCATTGGCATGATTTGTGTTGATTGATGTCTTTGTGTGATTGTGAGTGGCTTGATGAGCAAAACTTTAATTGAATATCATTGTCTTTAAGAGCTACTCACTTGAGAAGTAATGATCTTTAACAAGTATCTTTTATTGTTTTTAGATCATGCACTTGAGCTTGAAAATCTTATTTTTGAAAAGTGCACTAATGCTTCTCTTGTATGTTTTAGTTTTTGAGTATATGTGATTGAATATGTGTAGATAATGGATGCATCTAGAAGTTTATTGTTAAGTACATGATAGATGACCTATGGTATGTATCCATTTTACTTCGGCACTACATAGTAATCAACGAGCACCCTCATGGAAAGGGCTACACACCTTGGTTGTGAAGCCACCCAATATAGGAAAGGGCTACGCCATTGTGATGAGTGAAAGCCGTCATGAGGAGTATATGTTTTTGTTAGTAAAATCAAAGAAGTGTTTAAATGAATCATTAAAAAAAAAAAAAAAATTCTTTGATTCTAAGCCTAAAAGAAATGAAAAATAAAAGGCTTATTGGTGTATAGTTGAGAATTGTGAAAAAGCTCGGGTTGACAAATAGAAACGGGAAAATGAGCCACATGCACACACACGCTCATATGTTGATATCTATTCATTTTAAAAGCAAAAACCGGATGAATATCGGTTTGACCTATTTTTGGAAAGGCTTTAAATGGATAGGTGTGGATAAAGTTTGCATGTTGATATCACAATTACTCCTACTATATATTTGAGAAGCATTCACACACACATATTTTGCTTATGTGCTTGATTCATTAGCAATGTGAGAATATTTTTGAGAGATTAATGAAAATCTATGATTCTCTCTTGGACTTTGATAAGTTATGAAATATTTTCTCTTATTGCTTGATTGTGTGATTGTGTGATTGTGTGATGTCCCTTGTGAACAAATCTACTTGTTGATAATATGTGGAGCATATGTTAAGGGGGAGCTTTAGTTTATTCAACTTTCGCTTTCTATACGATTTGTTTGCTTAATATCTCGTTCTTTATCTCTTGTGTCCCTTGTCTATTCCTTGACAAAAGGAGGGAGAAAATGTATATCTCACCATGTTTGATATTGGGGAGTTTTTGTATACTTCACACCTGGTGTGGAAATTGTTCTAATTGTGTGAATCTTATTCCTCTTTGTGCTTAATTGTGACTTTGTCTTAAGGGGGAGAATTCTTGTCTTAAGGGGGAGAAAGAATTCTTCCTTGACAATGTTAAGGATAGTTGGTTCTTGGAAATTGGGAAAATAAGGGAATGCTTTAATATGAACATATTTTATTCACTTGAGATAATGCATTTGTGTATGAGATAAGGGATATCTTCTATGTTTGTTGTTTCGTTAAATAACTCACCATTCTTCTTTAGAGAAGATCTCTTGTTTGGTTGCTATTTTCTCTCATAGGTACTTTGAAGACCGAAAGAGGAATTCTTGAAGACTTGAAGACTTGAAGACTTTTTAGTCTAGGAATTTCTTTGTAATGTGAGATTGAGAGTATGCTATCATCTTGAGTTTATTTGAGTGAAACATTGTATGGTGAGATTGAGTGTTTTTGCCATGGAATAGCCAAAGGGGGAGATTGTAAGGTGTATGATTTGTATTGGCTTAATTCCATTGCAAAACACTCTATGATTGTATTAGTTGTTGCTTAAGACATTATTTGAAGAAAGGAAGCTTAAAGAGTGAAGAGCAACGTCTAGTGCAAAAGTCGTCTTCAAGAGGTGAAAAACGTCAAAGGTAAATCTTGACTTCCATCCTCTTGCAAGGCGTTAGCGCACACACACACAATTCATACATGTGTGTCCCTGCATCGTGGTTCAAACATTTGGTATAACACATTCACACACTTCATAGCATGCTCATGCATTGATCTTGTATTGACAAACATTGTGAAATTGCATGCTTTGTGACTATCTCTTTGATATGACATGCTTGTGTGAATACGTGTTTATTTGTTTGTGTATTTTGTGTTTAGGACTCATGTTCTTATTTAATGCCTTATTGAGTTCCGGTCGTTTCGGTTACTCATTCATAAGGTTTCGAGTCCAAACAAGTTGACTATGCTACTTTTCGTTCTCATTTGTTATGTTGACTTCATTGTCGGATTCCGAGATGATTTCTCAATCATTTTTTAAAGTTGAGTAGTTGTAGTCATGCGTGAGGGAGTCACGGTTCGTAATCCGAAAACGGGGTCGAAATCGGAGGTCGGATGCTCAAGATATGGGCTGAAGAACCGAAGGAGCGCGTGAGAGGAGTCGGGGATCACGTGTGGCCACAAGGCCAGCCCGTGTGGGAGGCCGTGGGCCCCACAGACAAGGGAGCCCTCTGCTCCCGTGGGCTCCATGTGCCCCCCATGGGGTGGTGACATGGCGGCTTCTGATTCGCTCGTAGAAATCTCTCATTTCCCTCCTTTTAAGTTCATCTCCTTCCCTCCACACTTTGAAGAATTTTTTGAAGAACACTTTGAAAATTTTCTGCAGAATTCTACAATTTTAGTTTTCTTGTTTTGATCATATCTCTTTCATACGAACTTGAAATCAATCGATTCAAAAACCAAAATTATTGGTCTCGAAGAGAGCTACAAACCCCAAGTATTTCCAGAGGCAGCTGACTTCACTATTTTTCTCAGCTGGTCCAATTTCAATACGTGGTCAGTATGTATGTTTCAACTTCTTCTTTTTCAATTTCATCTTTGATCATCTCTTGATTCTTTCTATTTTATTGATGAAATTTGTTGAGAAGTATATTAGATCACTTGGTAGGATTGTTTGATCATTTGTTAATTGAGATTTAGCTTTGTGATTTGTCTTTGAACATATATGTGCTAAACTTGATTGTGTGTGAAATTGATTCTAGAAATTGAATATATGATGTATCTCATATTATTTTCTAGGTTCTATTTCTTGATCTAAGAACTAGGTTTTTAGTGTGATAAATTGAATATTCATACATTTGTTCTTATTGATTTGCATGTCTTGATTTCTAGATAATTTTGTGATTGTGTGTTGAAATCATATTCTAGACTATCATTGAACATGTACATTTTGCTTGATTGATCATCTACCTTAATTTGATTGTGCTTACATCATTTGCATCACTTTAGATCATAGCCTTGCATAAGGTTGAAGTCTCTTGCAAAGTGAGTGAAGCTTTGTGTAGAGCAAGGGAGTCTTGACTAGGACAAGTGGTCCGGATAGTCAAGCAAAAGTCTTAGCTAGGAGTGTGGTACTCCGGATGGTTGAGCTAGGAGAGCTTAACTAGGATCTTCGTGATTCGGATAGCTAAGCACGAAATCTTCCTAGAGACATGAGCGTCTTGGATAGGAAGTTGCTTTCTAGAGGTGTATGATACATCTCGGATAGGAAGTAGCTTGGTGATTCACTAGCCCGAGGGTAGATTAGGAGTTGATAGCTTGAGCAGATATCATGAGTGATAGCTTGAGTGTGTAAGTCCTTTTTCACATAGTGGATTGCTTTGCCGGTGGTTGTGGTATCAACCCGTGGATGTTTCCTCTTTGAGGTTTTACCACGTTAAAACACTTGTGTTCATTTTCGCTTTTACTTTTCTTTATCTTCCATTTCTTTCATTGATTGCATATCTTGTAAATTGATTAACTCTTGTATAAGTTAAATCAATTAATTTGTCAAATTTAATAAAGTGTGCATTTTCATTGATATATTCTGCATTAATTTTTAATTGGGAGAATTTGGAGCCTATATCTATTCACCTCGCCCCCCCCCCCCCCCCCCCCCCCTAGGTATATTTCACTACTACTTAAGTGAAATTTCACATCATCCTAGTCTTGATTAAAAATACATAACAAAACTTAGAACATTCATCAATAAAAGTCACAAAATATTTATTTCTTGCTCTAGTGGGTGATCTACTTGAATCAAGAACATCACTATGGATGAGCTCAAGTTTTTGAGTTTTCCTATCTACAAACTTGTGAGCCTTTCTAATAAAAATTGGAACTTTATATGCACCTAGATTATACAAATTGATAATTTAGAATATAAATGATATGATGATAAAATATAAAACAATAATAAAACAATAAAAAAATGAATACGATAAATAGCAAGGTAAAAAATTCAAGCCTGGACAAAGAGAGAGGCACGCGAATGCACTGTCCTAAAGCTAAGATTCCTCCCCTCGTATGGGTAGTAGCATATATCTTGGCGCTAAGATACAACACTTAGGCCCCGTTTGGTGTGTGGGATAGGATAGGATTATTTTTATGGGATAGAATTGAATAGGATTGGATTAGATTAATTTTAAAGTTATCTTGTGTTTAGTGCAACATATGATAGGATTAAAATAGAGTAATCTTGTGTTTAGTGTAACATAGGATATGATTAAAAATAGAGTAATATTGTGTTTGGTGAAACATAGCATAGGATTAAAAATAAAATATTTAAATAAATATAAATAACCTGAAATACATTTAAATAACTTGAAATAAATTTTAATAACTCACTAATTTTCCTGTGACAAAGGTGGATGACTATTTTTGTGAAATTTTGGAAATTCTAATGATACACTATTCTCCTTTTACATGACCAGTTTCAAATTGCATTATGAGAATATTAAAACCATCATTTCCATTAATATCCAAATTGTTGTCATAAAGAGTTTTTATTAAAATACTTCACAAGAGTATTTTGTGCATAACATTAGCAACGTGAGCTCGTATAATTTTGTTATGATAGTACTAGTGTATATAAACATCACCTTAAATGGCCTCTTCAATCAAAATGAAGTTGAAAACCAACCCAAATATGACAAGAATGAAAGGCATGCAAGTACAAGTTTGGTCTCCAAAATGAGCACCACTCATACCAGCCAACAAACACACTTCACTCAAACTCAATCAAAAACCTAAGATTCCACTTTTTAGCAGTCAATTTAATTACAATATCCAATCTCACATTTATGAATTCCATCAGATACACAATTACAACTTCCAACTCTCCCTACAAAATAATTATATTAGCATAACAAGATCGAATATATATAAACACACTCTAATTCAGTTAAATGCACTACAGTGAACAAGTAAAACAAAATAATTTGATACTTAACATCATAATACTAATAAAAGAGTTAACTTTAAATATATATATATATATATATATATATATATAAAGTTAATACAACTGTATAGCAAATATAATGCATTTTTATAATATTGTATGGAATTAACTATATATAAACATATATATATATATATATATATATATATATATATTAATTAGACATAAGTTGATAAAGTTGTCAAAAAGCAACATCAGTCACATAATTATAAAACTATCTGTCCATAGGCAACACCTATATATATAGTAAATTACTTTCAAATATTAGTAATCACCATGTATCATGATAAAATAAGGTAAAAGTCATTAGTCATGAACTTACTTTACCATCATTAACACCATTAGCCGTCAAACACACCACTAAGAAGTGATGTAACAAACTGCAACTTCTGCTCCTCACTATGTTATGCATTAAGGATCTCTATAACTTCTGGTTTTGGTTTCTGCATAAACTTTTGCATCATATGTACTTGATATGAGAGAGGAAGTTGCATTTTCTGCAAATCATTTGCTATTAATTGATTTTCAGTCATTTCGTTTTTTGCTAATATAGTTAACAAAACTTGTCTAATGTATCATTTGATTTTTCAATAGCATCATTCATCACATTAGCAAATCTATCCATGCTATGAACTATTGGATCTCTTGATCTAGACATTTTCTTACTCAAGGGTTGAGATGAAGTTGGATACATTGGCTGGTTATAATCAGTTTGATTAACTGACATCGGATAAAAGTTTTCAGGTATCTCAAATTCATTATCAAAGTTGTTATCTTCCTCCACATTTTTTGTTAGGTTCTCAAGGGTATATGTTGTTTTTCCTGTAGCCCTGTAGCATAATCTTTCCCAAAGATATAAGCTAGTCTTTCTTGTAAAATATATATTCTAGCAAAATATTTCTTGTAAAAATAAGTAAAGCTAACATTACCTGTACATATGAATGCCATGCATCATTGCTATCAACTTCAACACACTTTCTCACATTGTTCTAACCAAATCCACTAATATTTATCATGTCATAAACCACTCCATAATCTTTTTTCCAAGTATTCACCTTTGATTCAATATGAGGGCAAACTCCTAATCCATAATTTGGTAGAATATTTGCTAAACGTGATTCCATACTCTTTAAAGTTCCAGTTTTAAGAGAACCACAATTTACATGACTACTATTTGCAACAATTTCATCCATGATACTTAGTAGAGTCTTTTCCTCTTCTTTTGTCCTTATATGCATCTTCTATCTTGCTCATTTGTTTGTCTACGACCGCCAACATCCATTTCTATTCATACATAACCACAAAAAACACTTACGAATATACTATGTATAAATAATCAATAAATAAATATAACACATGTAATGCTAGATAAACATAAAATATATACAAGTAACTAAACCATCATGTAATCTCATAAATATAATTTATGTTGAAGAAAATTATGATTAAACAAAAGATAAATAATTATTCAAAAATGATAAAGATAATATAACTTTCTTAAATAATGTGTAAGTACATAAAATCCATAAGTCACACATTTAACTGTTTAAATAAACAACATTATTTGTAAAAAAAAAAAAACATTTAAGTAGATCGATTTCCCCTCCATTCATTAAACATTTGTGAAGCTAAGTTATCACTCAATGTTATCCATTTTAGGGATGAAGAAACTTGCCAAATGACATCATGATCCACTTCATCCTTAATGATTTCACTTAGCTTGTGCTCCATTGGATCAACTGACATTTCTCTACTAATAAGATTATGCAGATGACAACACACAACTATTATTTTACAATGTTTTTTCAGTAGATAAAAAGATGGACTTTGCAAGATTGCCCATTGTAGTTTTATTAGTGCAAAACAACGTTCAATTAGATTTCTTACTGATGAATGCTTCATGTTGAAGTATTCCTCATGGTTAACAGGGGTATAACCATCTCTCCATTCAAATAAATGATATCTTGTTCCTCTACATGGTGCTAGAAATCCTTCACCATTTGTATACCCACCATTCACAAGGTAATAACAACTTAATAGTCAAAATGATGAAAGAAAATTTATATATATATATATATATAATCATATATAACTATATTTATAAATTTTTCCTTATTGTAATAATTATATTAATGCTTACCATTGAGAACTTTCATCCCAGATGGTCTAGATAATGCATATTGGAGTACTCTCGAATCTAAACTTGAACCTGACCCCTCATATCCGGGAAAAACAAATGTGAACATCATATCCCTAGAACAAGCACCTAATACATTTGTTGCAATTTCACCTTTTCTAGATCAAAATCATGGTTTATCAACTTTAGGTATATGTACTTTAATGTAAGTCTCATCTAAAGTCCCAAACAATTCTATCACTACAAGAAAAAACGCTTAACGACAACGGGCACCACGCCCGCTATAGCTGGAGCAGTAGTGGAAAAGCACGCTTTTCGACCACGGGCATTGCCCGTTGTCGATGCGTTATTGACAACGAGCAATGCCCGTTGTCGTTGCGTTATTGACAACGGGCATTGTCTGTGGTCGATGTGTTAGTTACAACTGGCATTGCCCATTGTCAATGAGTAATTTTTTTATAAAAAAAAAAAATCACAAAATTAATTTTCTGATTTTATACATAGCCTATTTAGTGCAAATAATTGGAAGATTAAACTCCAAAGCATTCAATATAAAAATCCACAAGCATTCAATATATATGTATATATTAAAATTTATAAATCCATAAACATTCAATTAAAAATCTTCAAGTATTAACATTTCATTCACCTATAAACATTCACTTAATTAAAAGTCTACTAGCTGAATGTGAACGAATATTAAGTACAGCTAGGTCTCTACATGGCTAATTTATCAAAATTATTACAAAATGTCAAAAAAAAAAAAAAAAAGGCTCTGGTTATCCTTTTAAGTAGAAATAAATAAGTACCACATCAAGCTTTAACTAGATAAGACTTGCGCATCGATCTTAGTCTCTCTAGATCAGACTTGTCCGATGTTAAATTTACAGTCATTGTGCCTGACACCAAGGTTGAAATATAACTTGGTTGGATTAATTGACAGTACTGAAGATCCTGAAAGACAAACGATTTTGCAACCATGAAAATACATAATAAACATGAAAACTGAAAAGATAATTGAAGAAAAAATGAATTGACCAACCTGGTCAAGGTTCCAGTATTTTTCAGGCAGTTGTTGTTTTGCAAGTTTGTCTCTTGATAAAATTTGAGAAGTATTCCTTTGTTGGTGCATATATTAAGCTGATGTTACTTGGTTCTCTCACTGTCAAACAATTAAAAGAAGGCCTTGTGAATGCATGCCAAATTAGCCAAATGAGTGCTTTTGAATGCACTCATATCAAAATCCAATTCCAAGCTTAATATATATTCTATGCAACTTGAATGTAGTATTGATGCCCATCAGAAATTAATAGTCAAGTTTGGGAAAAATAACTAGCTGACCAAAAGAGAGATGGAAGTTATTTGAACACAAGACAAATGGAATTTCATCAAATTGTCAGAGTCAATCTGTTACCAAACATTTTCTTATGGTCAAAAAACATGAGAAAGGAAGTCTAATAGAGGAAAGTATCAATTGAAGACGACCAAAACGTATGCTTGCAGTTAAGTAGTTAAGAAGATCTTCAACTGAAATTGAGATACACCCTTATTTCATTTCTTAAATGAAGAACAATGTGATAAAAGAAATACAAAACTACTACACCAGCAAAGAAACATGTCAAACATCTCAACTAATCACCTTTGAAAAAAACTTAATAAATACCTAAAATCATTAACATTTAAATTTTCATCAAATACTTGCATTATCCACAAAGAAGAGAAGCCTAACACTAATGCAAGCTCCACTTTTTCTGATTCCCAACTTCCTACACAAAAGACAAAAACCCAGTTCTAAATACTGCAAAATTTAAAACTGAAGCTTCATTCCTCTAAAGTAACCCAAAATTTCCAAGCTCTGCCTGAATAAAGCAAAGCCATTCATTTCCTAGCAACCCAACAACCAATCGTAAAAGAGAAACAGAAAATATCATTTCAAACACTGCTAATTTCCACCTAAAATGCACAAAATAAGACCATGCTTCAAGGCACTAGCCAGAGAAATGCCCTTTTTCCACATCATTTGAGACCCAAAAAGATACAACTGTTGCTCAACTCAATAAAGATTTACCCAAGTTTTGTATTTCAATCGAATTTTTGAGCTATGCAAAATATCTACACTACTTTGTGACTTACTACATGTAGTCATGTGTATAACCCACTTATCCAGTATATATAAATATATTCCTTAATGCTTTCTAATTAAGTTATATAACCCACTTATCCAGTATATATAAATATATATATATATATATATATATATATATATATATATATATATATATATATGCCACATACTGTAGTCATTCTTTTTCCCATTCTAAAATCAGACACCCTTTGTCTTCTAGCAAAATAATGTCCCTATCAATCCATAAAAGAAACAAACAAATTGGCAAAGATAACCATTAGCATTGGTGTAAACAACACACGCATGTAGAGCAGAGAGTTACCACATCCAATATCCACCATAAGTGGCAATGTTAGGTTCTTGTAGACTTCAATCCAATCAGGCACTTGCACCGGCACCTACACAGGAATTTAAAATGACAAACATAAATCAGGATTCACTCGGTTGCAAGCAGCAAGCTCCTTAAACAAGCCAGGAGAAATCAAAACAGAGCATTTCAATTTAATTATATTATCAAAATAATTAATTTCGAGTGATAACAATTATTCTTCTAATGCAATTAGATTAACAGTATGATTAATCTTCATAGAATACATACAATATTTGAAGAAGTTAGAGGGTTGACATGCTGCCTGATTCTCACATGACCCAATTCCTGCAACAACAAGAAATCACATGAGTCAGTTTCAACAATACCCTGCATGTACTTTCCCACCCACAAAAAGACTAAAAAAAGAATATGATGTTGCATGAGAAACAACAAGCACAACCCCACAAAAAGGCAAAGAATCTAAGCAAAACCCCACAAAAAGGCAAGGAATCTAAACAAAACCCCACATGTCACCCACACCATCTGTCACCATAGGAAGACGAACTGATTTCGGCCATCACAGATTTATAATTAAACAAAATAAGAGTTCTAACCTTTGATGTGTGATGCGTGAGTGGCCGATCGAGAGAGAAGAGATGGAGGTCGATCGAGATAGAAGAGATACGTGAGAGAAGAGATAGAGGTCGACCGAGAGAGAAGAAATGGAGGTCAATCGAGAGAGGAGATGTTAGGGTTTCATCATTTGGGGATTTTTGTTTTACAATAGGCACCTGGAATATATATGATCTCAACAACAACGGGCCTTTATCTGCCTGTGGTTATTATAATATTATTCATAACGGGCCTATAAATGCCCGTTGTCAATAAAACATATCCAACACGGGCATATAAGGGCCCGTTGTGGAAAATATTTTCAGAGATCATTGGCAATGGGCATTTAAAGGCCCGTTGTTGATATTACTTATCAAAAACGGGCCTTATGTGCCCGTGGTGGATGTCCCGTTGTTAATAGCATGTTTTCTTGTAGTGTATAATATAGAAATCATTATGTAAGGGAAGTTTATGATAAAAATATAAGTTAAAATCATTTGTTAATTATATGTATTACTGACCTTAAACCATTTCTACCTTTCGTCACTGCACTTTTCAGGCATGGGATCTGGTGAAACTAGTAAATGATTGTGAAGTTGTAAAACTAAAGATAAGACTGAATTGAAATATCTGCTAATTGTCTCTCTAGATCTATAAAACCTACTACGAATAGTACGATTTTTAACATGGTGATCAAGTATATGTAAGAACATACAGACTTATTCCTTAATAGAAACCAAACCATTAGTCTTCAATCTTCCAGTGTTACAAAGCAATTCACACAGTACGACAAAAGTTCTTCTATCCATCCTTAACTGATCAATACACTCAATATCGTTGTAGATAATTAAACGATTTAAATAATCAACACGACTAGCAGGGTTAATAAATGTACGGTTACTTAGCAATCATCAATTATATTAGTACTCTACCATATAATGCATAACCGAACCCATTGCAAGTAGATACAATATTTGTAAATGAAATAGTTGCCAAACACCAAACTAAGAGAAATATAAAATCTTCTTGATCCATGTCATCCATAACTATTACATGAAAACAATCACTTGACACACTTCTTGAAACTAATTAAGATTTCAATAATGTAAATTAAAGTAAAACAAAATATCACAACAACATTTAAACCAAAGTTAATGTTTCAACTTACTAAATATATATATATATATATATATATATATATATATATATAAATCTATAGATTTCATTCAATATGAGACCACTACAATGTATATCTTTTCCTTTCAAATTATTACTCTCATCATAACAATTATGCTACTTGAACTGCTTAAGCAAAATAGCAATATTGAAAATTCCTCAAAGTTACCATTCAACAAGTCCTACATTAAAGTTTTCAAACAACTACACTTGGAGAAAACAAAACACATTATCTTGCAATTAAACAAGCAATTCTCGTTACTTGACCTTTACATAAAAATTTATTCAAAGACAACTTTCTAGAAATTTACCTAAACCTACAATACGATTTAAAGATGTGAGAATTTCATTTTTTTCGGCAAAACGTTAGCATGTATCATGTATGTTAATGTTGATTTGAAGGAATATTTATATCCTTATGCCAAAATAAAAAGAAAATCATACATATTCTTAAATATAAAAAATATTTTTAAAAAATCTATTTGAGTCATGTGTTAAGAAGACTTTCTTGTTTTAATTATAGAGAGAACTGTCTTTTAGTCCCCATAATTTGCCTTAATATGCGTTTAGTCCACGGTTTTTGGGAATTGGAATATTTAGTCCTTCTGTGACAAAATCCGAGAAAAGACAGATTCTATCATGTCAGACGTATTAAAAGACCTTAATACCCCTAATGTGTGCTGATCCCATTGAAAATATCATTTTACCCTTAATTTTATCTTATAATTATAATTTTACCCTTTAAGATATTCATTAAATAAAAAATATATTAAAAACGTAAATTAAAAACATAAATCTAAAATATCTTTTATTATTTTTTATTTAATTTTAAAGCAAAATTCTTTATTCATTATCAAACAACACAATCTCCAGATCTATAAAATATAAAATAAAAATCTTCATCTCTCTCACCCGTATATAACATAATCATCAAATCATAAAAAGAATTCTTCATCTCTCTCACTCATATGGAAAAAATCAAATGTAATATCACAAAATCATCAAACATATCATCTTCATCAATCCACAAAAAAAAAATAAATAAAATAAAAAAATCCACCTTCAATTACTACACCTAAGAAAAGAAGGTAATCACACCTTCAAAAGTTCTACACAATCAACTTTCTGAAAAGCAGATTCTTGAGGTTTTAATACCAAAAGTACAACACCAAAGAATCTAATGTCTTCAAATGTAAAAATTACATTTAAGAGAAAATCCAAGGTAACCAAAATACACGGATTTTAAGCTGTCATGAGACATAATTCCCATGCCCAAATGATGTGACTTTATTTAAAGCATAAAGCAACATTAATATTAATATGCTCAAAAAGGAAAACGTCAATAAAATATATCCTATATAGAAGTTCACAAAACCTTTAGAAATCAACAACTAAAATAAAATTCAAGTCGATATCAATAGTTAAGCCAATAGAAGCACAAATGTCATTATTAGGGAATAATAAGCTTGTGATAATAGCATACCTCAAGTGCAATGTCCACTTCCTTTGAAATTGTATTACAATTGTTTTGCTAGACTTTCGGTTGACAAAAGCCTGTACCATAAATGGATACACTTAAAATAGGGAAGGGAAAGCAAATATGAACTTAACAAAGCAATTAAGGGAAAGCACGATTTATCTCTTCACCTCTATCAGAAGATCTAGATGAAAACGATCTAAATCGAGAATTGAACAAGGATGACAATGAATCTAAATCACCCTCCTCCAAAACAAATTAATTCAGCGTGGACATAATCATTAACAGGCAGTCCTTAGCTAAGAAGTCAAGCCCATTAACAAAACTTAATGACAGCAAGCTTGAAAACTGCAGAAGCATCCACTTGGACTACTCATGCCTCGTTGGGTGAGTTTTCAATATGTCAAACATGAATTTCTGAATTGGTAGATGGATATTAAATTGTCGAAAGCAACCATTGAGTTGCACTAAGAAATTGTATTCCTTATATAACACAACATCTGAATGTACACAAACGAAGTTAAATTGCTTAAAGCATACCTAGAGGGGGGGGGGGGGGGGGGGGGGAGGTGAATAGGTTTTTACACCTTTTTTCAAACCTTTGAACAAACATCCGTTTGTCCCTCAAGGTTGCCTTACACACAACACAATAATCCAAGATAGACATACATAGACAATATGATGACACAATCATAAGAGAAATGTCTAAGTATATCAACAAGTCATGTGAGGTAAAATATCAAATAATCATAACAACAAAATAAGCTTGTATTTCATAAGATGTTCAATGTGTTACAAGAGTGAGCAAAATGTCACTAAACAAATATTACAATATACAAAAGAATCAAAGATACAAATTGATCTATAGAATGAATACACTAATCACACTATACAAAGACTTGGTTCACAATACATCACAAGTGAATATTATGAATCAAGACAATAAAATATACAACTAAAATATAAGAGAAGAGATAGAAAGAATTAACACAAGAGATTTTTTAACGTGGTAAAACCTCCAAGGAGGAAACATCCACGGGTTGAACTACAACCATTGGGTATTATATTATTGGAAAGTAAACTTAGAACATTCACAAAGTGACCAATCTTTAGCTCACCCAACCTAGTGAAGTCTAAGCCTACCCAACCCTATTGGAAAGTATGAAATCCCTCAATGATGCGGAACCACCATATATTGGACAACACACTCAACCAACATCGATGGAAGATTAGAAATTCCTCAAGAGTGCATACACATCCCGTGTACCCCGCTCTATCGGAGTCTATGTCTAACCATACGCCTAGGCCTACCAATATGTTAGCCAACTCCCTATCCAAGGCACTTTTGCCTCTAGGAAGCCTCCCATGCATGACTATCCGAGTCCTCCTGACTCTAGCCATGACTTCTTGCTTACCTATCCGAGTCATCCCGACTCTAGGCAAAACTTCTTGCTTGGCTATCCGAGTCATCCCGACTCTAACCAAGACTTCATGCCTTTTACAAGGACTTCCTAGTGTGATTATGTGAATGCAAATGATGCAAACATTCATTTCAACATAGAACATGTGATTAATACATTCTATGGCACAAATAGACCTAAACATGTGAAAACACAATTAAGCAAGTCTAGATGCAAAATACATGAATAGAAACCTAAGCATGTGAAACACCTAACACATACACTCAAAGTCTCATTCACACACATAACACTTGAATCACAAAATGTTCATTAAGTCCTAATTCAAGATGCTATCAATATACAATCAAAGGCTAGATATATGAGATTAAAACCAATCAATATACTAGACAAAAATATAGAGCAAGGTTTTGAGATTTACATCAATCAAAACCTATATTCTCTAAATCACAAACAAATACACAAATCCTTGATTTCTTCAATCAAAGGACCAAATCAAATCTCAAAGTCATTTTAACACAAAATTAATTCAATTAAGTATCAAACAACCTAAGATGCCATTCTAATCACAATACAACTCACAAACAAATGTAAAACCTAGAATCATAAAATCTAGTCAACATAAGTCCACAAATTGAGTTTCAATTGGAATGATAATCAAGCTACCTTTTCAAATAGCTTTCATAAAACAATAACATAGATATAGAAGAAGAAACCCCAAGCATTTGGAAGGTCAAATAACAAGAAATCCCTAAGATGAGACCATTACCTCGGATTTTGAAGCTGGTTCGGAATTCAGTGATCAACCACTGGAAATCACGATCAAACAGCTACCAAACCACTTGGAGATGTTAGAGGACTCAAATACGAACACTCTCTAACTTGAATCACTCAAATCCGACTCCGGATGAGGAAGATATGGTGTTTTGAAGTTTGGAAAAATTGGAGAAAATGCCTTGCGGGAAAACTGAAAAATTCTTCTTGGAAATTCAAAATGAGAGAGAGAGGGAAGAAATAGGAGGAGAGAGAAAAGATTTTTCGGCCAATCACGTGGTGCCACGTCACCCCCAGGCCGTGGGGGGCGCGTGGCCCACACGGGAGCAGAGGGTGCTCTAGGCCGTGGGGCCCACGGCCTCAACCACGGCCAGCCCATGTGGCCCACGGCCTGGGCTGTCCTCTCACGCGCTCCCTCGGTTCGTCGACCTATATCTTGGGCGTCCGAACTCCGAATTCGAATCCGTTTTCGGATTACAAACCGTGACTATCTCACGCACGAAAACGACTATACAACTTTGAAAAACGGTTGAGAAATCATCTCAGAAATCATCGATGAAGTCAACACAACGTAAGAGAATGTAAAGTGGCATAGTCAACACGTTTGGACTCGAAACCTTATGAATGAGTAACCAAAACAACCGGAACTCAATAAGGCATTGAATAAGAATATATTCAAGTCCTAAACACAAAATACGGAAACATACAAACACAAATACACACACATATGCTAGTTTCCGGACATAGTCCTAGAAAAATGCAAAACACAAAGTTTATTAACTAAATGTGAATGCATGAGCATATTTTACCAAGTGTGTGAAAGTGAAATGTAAATGAAATAAAATCATGAAGGGACACACAAGAATGATATGTGTGAGTGTGTGCCTAGCCTTGTAAGAGATAAGAGGTCTTTGTATACCTTTGTAGACCGATAATGTCCGAAACTCTTAAAAGCCGGCAACTTGAACGAATAATGGTTGAGACGTCCTTCGTCTTCGAAATCCTTCATTTACTAACCACTAAACATTACAAGTAAAACACGTTTTGATATGGAATTAATGCCAACACTAATTATCAACCTAACAACATTCTCCAAAGTTTTCGAACAACCTGAATTATTGCAACGCCTTAAACACCAAGTAGTTTGTAACATCGAACTACTCATTAACTTCAATATATAAGCAAGAAGATACATATCCTTATACAATATATTATCACAAATATCATCATAAGAGCTTGTAGGAATAATGGAAGTTAATATTGCCAAAATGTAATCTTTGTATGATTTATCAAAAACATGTAAGCTCTCATTTACATACGCAATAGAGTCATCCACTAGGTCAGATTTTGTTCTAGCTAAAATCCAATCCAAAACTTGTAACCTGTATGTATTCTTCATATAAATCCAAATTCATATGTTTGTTAAGTGGGAAACACAAGACTGATTGAGCACATACGAAGTTATAGACTCGAACAAAACATATGAACAACACATATTACTGTCTTACATATTCAGATCATAGATATGAAACAATAACCCTAGAAATTTCTGCTCATCGTTCATTCCTAAAAATTTACTACATATAGCATTAAAAATCGATTAATTCAAACCAAAAATAGCATATTTTAGGGGAAAGGGTAAAAAATAGAGATCAACCTGAGAAGTTTGAAGAAGAACTGATAACATAGAGAAACAGAGTTGCAAGTATTGAGAAGAGGTAAAGGTGTTTGATAAAATGACTAGGAGAGTGAAAGAAGAAGATGAGAAATGTAAAACCCAAATCAAGATAGGGTGTTTGAAAAGATATGAATTTTAATTCAGAAATTTTCTTTTCTCTTTATTTTTTGTAGAATAAATAACACAAGAAAAAATTAAGTAAATAAAAGGTCTAAAGTTATGCATTTTTAATAACAAATAAAGACATGAAACCATAGATTCCAAGTTTCACATCAAATAAAATAATTAACTATATATAATAAACAGTTGAACAAAACAAAATATCATATTTCAAGCCATGGCTACTGACAGATATCAAGAAAGAACATATGAACAAAATAAAATTTGTATTTGTTAATACAATATTCACAATATTATTATCAATCAAATTTAACAGGAAGGAATTACTCGAATAAAAAACAAGAAAGTGTATAGAATTAATATTCATATCTAATTTTGTAAGACACGAAGAGTTGTTTATTGATGTATGAGAAGAATGAATATAATTTTTTTTTTTAAATTCACTTTTTGATTCTATAACATTTTGGTGCTAAGAGATATGAGAACCGAATCTTAATTTATCTATTACGATTCGGTCTAATTCGACATAACAAAGTTCATCAGAAAAGAAAAATCACACAAAAAAGAAAATGGTAAGAAAAATCAGGATTGGGTAAGAAATTCTCACTTGTGAGTTGATGCGGCGAGTAACATTGATCCTCTAATAAAAATCTTCAAAATCCCAGCTTTTGGGCTTCTTGGGCAAGAACCCTAGCTCGGCGTCGAATCGTCGATGAATGAAGAAAAGAAGGTGGGATTAATTTGAATCTCATCTATTTTGATGGGATAGTTTTATCTTGTTCAAATGGGATAAAAACATTTTGATAGGATTAATTTAATCTATCCTATCACCAAGCCAAACATGGGAAATGGACTAAAAATAGTCTCAATCCCATCCTATCCCAGCTGCGAAACATGGCCCTAGTGCTCACAAACCTTATCCTAATCTTGATTAAAAAATACATAACAAAACTTAGGACAGTCATCAATAAAAATCACAAAATATCACTACAAGAAATTTAGTCTACAACAACATTCAATTAACAACATACATGAGGTATATGTTGCGAAAAGTCACCTACCGCAACACATAGAAAATGTGTGTTTTGGAAATGACTTACAGCAACACGCAAACGTATGTTGTCAATAATAAGACACATACGACAACACACAATCGATGGATGCTGTAAAAAGTCACTTATTGCAATATACATTACACGGTGTTAAAAAAACATAATATATAACAATGCACAAACTTTACGTATTGTTAAAAAGTAAGTATTTAGCAACACGTAACTTCGTATGTTGTTAAGTTACTGGAATTCGGCAACACACATCTTTACGAGTTGTTAAAAATCTAGTATTTAGCAACACACATATTCGTGTACTATTAAAAATTTAGTATTTAGCAACGTACGATTTCGAAAGTTGTTAAAACTTTAGGATTTAACAACGCACATCTTCGCATGTTGTTAAAAGTCATGTATTCCGCAACATGTTATTATTGTATGTTATCGTAGAGATATCTTTAGCAACATACATTTGTGTATGTTGGCATAGAGATATTATTAACATCATACGTTTTTGTATGTTGTTGTAGATATATATTTAGCAACATGCATTTTTTTGTATGTTGTCGTAGAGTGACAATTAACAACATACATTTTTTGTATGTTATGATAGAGATAACATTAGTAACATACAATTGTATGTTGTCAAAAGTCTAATTTTTTTTTTTTTTTTTTTTAAAACTAAGTCTACTGTTTTTTTAATAACATTTTATCCACATTAACAAAGGTCTATTAAATTATTAAATTTATTTAAACGTTAATTTAAAAAAATGGCGTTGTTATCACCTATAAAATTATTTTCTACAATAATTTAATCTGACCACTTTAATTTAAAAATTAGAAATTCATTTATAAATAGAAAACTATGTGTATATTAACAATATATAGAAAAATATATAGCAATAACTAAATTATTATATTCTAATTTATTATTTTGATTTTTTTAGATCTTTAAATCTATTTAATCTCATGTATTCTTGTTCATTGAAGAATATATATAAACATTTAGGGAGTCATGAAATTAGAAGCTAAACATTCTATTTTGATATTGTTGTATGTATCTTGTTATTGCCAACAAATGTTTGTGCATTGATGTAAGTCACTTTCACAACACGTATTTTTTGCACGTTGCGGTAGGTGACTTTTGACAACATGCATTTTTATTAAGTTGTCAAAAGTCTTATTTTATTTATTTATTATTAACATTCTTTTCTTATTGACAAATGTTTTCTAAATTATTAAATTTATTTAAATATTAATTTTTAAAAATAATGGTGTTGCTATCCCTCGTAAAATTATTTTCTACACAAATTTAAGTTGGTCGCTTTTTAAAATTAGAACAATATTTGTCTAAAAATATTACTGGAAAAATAATGCTAGAATGCAAAAAAATAAAAAAAAATAAAAAATAAATAAATAAATAAATAAATTGTGCAAATGATGAGGCAATGTGAGATGCCAAGATTCTGAAAATCATGAAATTATAGTGTGAGTGATATGATCTTTCTATTTTTTAAAGTATTACAAAAATTCGGAGTTTTTTTTAAAAAAATGGAAGAACTCGAACCTGCAACCTCGTGATACAGGTGTGAGAGGCATATCATTGGACCATCTTCATCTTATCGAGTGTATGATGTGATCTTGACAATCCATCATATGTCATATCTTTTGGACATGATTTTGAACAAATATTTTTAACAGTCTAGCATCACTCATTACCAAAATGAGTTTAAATTATCAAGTAATAAAAATATTAAGTTGTTTAATAAAATATTAATTAAAAAAATTAATAAAAATTTAATAACATATATAGGTTATATATAAATAATTTTATAATAATAACAAAGTCAAGCTTGCAGCAAAATGATAAGGCATCCACTCTCATTTATCAAGACCATGTTTCAATACTTCTCCCATGTAAAGTTAAATGTGTCATTATCAATTGGGCCATAGGTCCAATAGTAGTTGGTGGGTGCATGAAGTGAGCCAAGTAGTTGGTGGGGTGTATGAGGCGAGCCAATTTTTTGTTTTTTTTTTTTTTTTAATGGGCTATGACAACGAACGGTGCATGTTGCTGTAAATGTTTAAGACAACATCTACGAACAAAGCCAATGCATGATGTCTTTTATTTACCACAACTCACTCAGTGAGTTGTCTTAAATGTTTATGACAACGTCTAACATGTGTTGTCTTTTATCTACCGCAACACACATAGTATGTTGTCGTTGTGATAAGACAACTCACGCTACACGTTGCGAAAAGCTTTTAGACTTTGAGCAACAGGCTCATCAACAGCATACAGTCGCTCGTTGCAAAAGGTTTTAATAACATATTTTGCATGTTGCCATAGGCCAAATTTCTTGTTGTGATTTATTTCATACTCTAGTAGGTGATCTACTTGAATCACAAACATCACTATGGATGAGCTCAAGTTTTTGAGTTTACCTATCTACATACTTGTGAGACTTTCTAATAAAAATTGAACTTTATATGCACCTAGATCATACAAAGTGATACTCTAGAATATAAATAATATGATGATAAACTATAAAACAATAATAAAACGAAATACGCTAAATAGCAAGGTTAGAAATTCAAGCCTAGATAAAGGGAGATGAAAATGTGTCTAAAACAACCTAAATGGGTGTGAATGGGTTGTTAATTGATTATATTACCAACTTTTCAATTAGTCAATATTAGCAATAACCAACAACATAAAAAACAAGTAAATATACGGAAAGTAAAACACACTTGATTTTTCCGTGGGAAACTCTCCAACTGGAAAAAACTCGTGGGACTAGCTTCGCTAACCAATTAACAATATATATCCACTACAGATAGTTTAATTACAACCTAAGTTGACCACCTAGTCATTCTTCTCAAGGATGTAACTTAAATCTATCTGCATGCAAGCATTTTATAGTGATTCTTAGTGGAGATACCCTCATTGGTTGAGGTTGAACTAGATTCCTTAGAAGCATTTTCAAGTTGGCATTCTTTGAGGACTCTCCCAATTCGATTATCTTCTTTGGATGTTGGGGTGGAGAATGAACCTTAGGATTCTCTTTCTTGACAAACTTGTTGGAGGTTGGAGTGACTTCCTCAAGGACATACCCCAACTCTTTCTTGTCTCCATGCTTTTTCCCATAGCTTAGCATGGTGACTATCTTCTCCAAACTCATCTTCAATTGAGAATGAGCCTCTCTTGCTTCCTAAAGCTCTTTTTTCAACTTGTCTTCATTTGCTTTGACAAGTTTTAAGTCTTCATTTAAGGAACTCACTTTGATCCTAAGTTGAAGATTGTCCTCTTTCAACTTGTGGATTTCTTCGTTCTTCTTCTTAAAGGATCCTTGGAAATATTCAATGAAATCCTTATATTCCATACTCTCGCTATTTTCATCACTAGAGGAGGAGGAGCACTCATCACTGGATTTGTGCCTAATCCGATCGGCCTCCTCTTCATCATTACTAACTTCATTACTAATGTGAGATGATGCAAAAGCAATAAAGTTAGTGGTGTGGTCATCATCATCTGAAGACTCTTCATTGTCTTTTAGATCATTATTGTCACTCCACGTGGCGGCTGATGCCTTTCTTTTCTTCTTGTCTTTCAAATTACCACAATCTGAGGCAATGTGCCTTGAAGTGTGTCAGTTTTGGGTTCATAAACAATAGGTTATTGTAGTAAGATTGTTTCTTGTTCATGGAAAGGTGGTCAATGGAGGCCACTCCCCAATCTAAACTAGTTGGGCTTAAAGTTTTAGGTGTCTCGTTGTGTTGTTGGAGTTCGGCCTTCTTTAAGAAGGTTGGTAGTGTTATTGGCGAAACCGTAATGGTTGATGAAAGCACAACTCAAAGGAGGAGGCTTGATAAAGGGAGGTTTCTGGTTTTATCTCCTCTTGGCCAGAAATGTCCTAAGAGGATTAAGGTTGTTAAAGGTAGGAATTCGTTTGCTGTCATAGAGGTGGAGGTAGTCATGGTGTCGGTTCCGGTTCTTTTTTTCTTCTTATATTTATTATTATTTTAAAAAATTAAACATGTAAAATTGTGAATGCATTTTATTGGGTCACCTGAAATTAAAATAAAATAAATATATGACAATTTAAAAAAAAAAAAAAATTTTTTAAAAACTAAAAAATGTGGCCTTACACTTAATTTTTACCACAATTAAGTTGCCTACGTATCCTCTTGAGGTTTAGAGGAATCAAATGCCATGTAGTTCTCTTACCTTGCAGGTTTGGTGATGATGTGGACACATGGTGTACCGATGTGAGGTGGCACTGTAACTAATCGTTGTAATGATCATCCGTTCCACTTCCTCCAGGTTGGTCATCTTTGAAAAAATCGTAGGGTACATCTTGATCGATTTTTTGTTGTATGTTTTGTGCCTTGGTCCAATCATCATCACAAGCTTGTATCTCAATTGATTGAACTCAAAAGCGAACGTCTTGCATTTAGAATATTTTCACCGGTGCTAAACTCTTGTTCCATAGCCATCGTAGAAACTGGTTGTTTGGCTATATTTCATGCTCATTCCAGTAGTGTAGGATATTGAATTTTTTAACATCAGTGTCTTCCATAAACTCAAACGAGGTACCTAGATAAGATTCAAGCTCGAAATATGTGGTAGAGTTTGATAAAGAAGAACCTTGTGATTTTTTGGTTTTTTTGGATAACAGATTATACCCTAAACTCATAAATCTGGAGGATGATGAGGAATGAGATACATTTTGAGTTTGTGGAACATCTATGTTCAGTGATGGACCATAAAATCTAAGATATTCATCATATAACTCATACAATAATGTCTTAACTATAGAACAAGACACATCAACATCATAATCCAGTTGTAAACATTGATGATAATAAGCAATTAGATATTCAGACAAATTTTATAATCTACAACGTGGATCAAAACACATTGCAATCAAATAAATATTTGGAAACTCCCTATAATAGTCTAACCAATTTCCTTCATAACAGTAATGGATTGCAGTAATTGTAAGTCAGATGCACAATGAGAAAAAGCACCAACAATATTAAGACTCTCAATAATAAATAAATTAGTTGTAGGATAAACACCAAATAAATTGTTAGTAGCATTATTAAAGACTTTTAACAAACCACAAACTTTTGTACAAACATCCCAATGGCTTGAATAAAGATTAATGTAGCTAACATTAAATTGAATAAAAAATTGAATAAAACTAACTAATAAATCCCTAAAATCATAACTTTGAACAAGCAATTTATAAGTAGAATTCCAACGTGTTGGAACATCACGAGGAAATCTAATGACATGCCTACCATTTTGTTTATAAAATTTTGCCCACACTTTCATTGTAGAAGGATGTTTCCACAAATAATAGAGGGCATCTTTAATAGGTTGAATAAAATCTTGAAGAGTTTCTAATCCTTTTTGAACACATAAATTTAAAACATGGCATGCACATCTTTGATGAAAAAATTTACCACCAAGATAATGTTTGCATAAATCAATTAAAGCAGGAATAGAAACGGTATTGCTGGAAGCATTCTCAAAAGCAACTGCAAAAATTTTATTTTCAATTTTATACTCTTGAAAAATAATTCTAAGCTGTCTAAAAATATTAGCAGCAGTGTGTGCATCATCAAAAACTCTAAATGCAAGAAATCTTTTTTGGATAGTCCATGCACTATCCATATAATGGCAAGTGACACCAAGTATGAATGCATTTGTCAATGGTCTCTCCATATGTCGACACATACAGAAACATGACCATTATATTTTTCCAAATGTTTTTCCAACTTCGTTTTTTCTTTGTAATAATTTTTTTTGAAGTGTTTATGTGAGAGTGGTTCTAGGAACACGACATGCATCAGGATTTAATGGTTGCTGACAATAATTAATAAAACTAACTTTTTCACCAAAACTAAATGGTAAATGTTCTACTTCAACCATTCTAGTTAATTCTTCTCTATTTTTTTCATCACTATATTTAAATAATTGTTGGTTAAGGGTAGCTTACCTGGAAATTTGGGCTTGTGAACTCGATTTGGCTTGTGCGTCTGGATGTTTGTTCGTTATATGCTTCCGAGATAAGTCATATCCTCCAAATTTGCTCCACTTAAAAGACCTTTTTGCAGTAATGGCAAACAGCTACAGTGCTTCCATTTGCTTGCGTTACTTTCTTCATATGGCGTATGAAGAGATCAGATTTGAGCTGCTTCTGTAACTTATCTTCCAAAGGTGGTTCAAATTCAAAATCTGGAGGGGGATCATGCATATTTTCTTATTGGCTTGTGAAATGGGAGGGGGGTGGCATTGAGATCAGGTTCAGAAATTATTAGAGGGGGATGACTGGCATCAGCATAGGCTTGGGCTTGCAGGAACTCATGATAAGTGGTGTCGTCATAACCGACATTGTCCAGCTCCGGCAATATATGCATACGACCCTTACCTTTCATCGAAATGGAACGCCTTGGACCGTCTTCACTTCTACTTGCCATTTAAAAAATTGAATTGTAAAAATCATTAAAGAAAAAATGTGAAAAAAAATTGATGGAAATAAATGGTTGGAAATAAATTTGAGAGAGAATTGGAAACTTAGTAATTACAAATAAAATAAATTGCTTATTTTCAATGGGCCGTTGGGCCTCCAATGGCTAACACAATATTTAAAAAAGGAAAAAGAAATCAGGGAACCATCAGTTCCAGAATTGGAACCGAACCGCTAGTTCCGATCTAATTCTTTATTTTTTGGAACTAGAACCAGAACCTCCCTAGTTCTGATTCACGGTCCGATTCTGGTTCTAGTTCTGGTTCTGGTTCTGGTTCTGGTTCTGGTTCTGGTTCTGATTCTGGTTTAGATTCGGTTCCAGAGAAGGTTGTTCCAGTTTGGTTCCACGGTTGGAACCGAACCGGCGTCATGTCTAGGTGGAGGAGTTGTATCCAGTGAAGCCTCAATGGATTGAGAAGCAGCTGGGGTTGAAAGTGGTTCACTTTCAGCACTTTTTTTGCCCCAAGATTATGAAAAAACTAATAAAGTTGGTGGTGGAGTCAGAAATCATAAGGGGATTCGAGGTAAGGTGGTGGAAAGGAAAGATGTAGGTATGTGTTATCATTAGATTAGAGATGACATTGATGTGGAGCTTAAATGGCAAGTCAACCTTTTCCACTTTTCAATGAGTGATGCAACTTCTAATACTTCTTTCAAGGAAAGCAAAGATATAGGAAAAAAGATAGATAACATGAAGCCTAAAGCCATACCTATGGCTATGTTTGACAGTTCTAATGCTAAGTTGGTCTCAAAGAAAGGAAAGGAGGTCGTTTTAAGGGTTGGAAGCGATGGTGAGGACATCTGTAGGAGCTTAGATTTTGATAAAGGTTTGTGGCTAGAAAGAGGGAATGGTTTGCTCGATGGAGATTGTTTGAAGAAAGGAGATGGAGAAAGTGAGCTGAAAATCAATGGTATTGAGAGTGGGTCGATCCAGGCCTATATCAATAAGCTTGATGGGTCTGAGCTTGTTGAGTCTGATAGGCTATTGAGCCATGGGGTAGCTTTTGATAAGGGGGTTTAAAAGCCCATCTAATGACAAGAGATTGAAGGTTGTTATGGGATTGAGTGTTGGGCTAAACTCTTGTCAATCAAAGAGTAGAGGGGTAGGCATTAAGAAGGAGAGCAACAATTCTGGTGTTTGCTCTATGGTAGAGAAGCCTTATGATGATGTAATAGGGTTGCCTCTTTCTTCAGGTTTAGTTTCAATTCCTGTGGAGTGGGCTAGCAATGATGAAGTCCTCAACATTTCAAATATGAGGAACGTTAGGGATTTTTATCTTGCCGCTAAAAGTCATGGAATGAAGACAAAGAGCTTTAAGTATAAGATGTCTTGGATCCTTGTGAAGGGGATTTCTAACGTCATAGACATAGGCACAATGTTGGGTTTTGATTTCAATGATAAGGAAGTTCGGATGGCTGATATCATTATAAGAGCATTTACGAAGTTAAAGGGTGATAGATGTAACATGGCAAAGGCTTAATCCTGCTTTGTTGTGTTTGGTTCATGGTTTTCGTGGGCAACTCCTTACAGTTTTGGGTTCTGATTGATCCTCACTTTTGGCTCGTCTTTGTCTTTAAGGGGGGGTGTTGTCTTCGCTCGTTGTGTTCTTGTAGCTTTTTGCTTTTGGCCACTGGTCCCGTTGACAAAATTTTACTGTTAAAAAAAATAAATATAAAAATAAAATAAAATATATCACGAAAAGTTTGATTGTGACTGATTGATTCCGATAAGTTATTTTTTTTTCTACTTTCTAGTTTCTACTACCATAAATATAAGGGTAAAATCCTTAACTAACCATAAAATTAGGATAGTTATTATATTTAGCCCGAATCAGTGTTTTGATTGTTTTTGGTAAACAATCCACGTTTTGGACAGAAATACCCTTGATGATTTTTTTAATAAAAATACTTTTAAGAAAAATTTAATTCATTGAATTTATGTGAGAAATTTATTGAATTTCCAAAAAAAAAAAAAAAAAAAAAAAAATTACATACCACATTAATTTTATATATTTGGTTTAAAATTTTAAATATATATATTAAAAATAATTTAAGAGTCAACAAAAAAAATCATGAAATTATGTCCAAATTCAAACTTATTCTAGAAAAAATTAATGATTGGTTCTGTATGATAAGATAAGAGCAATAATTTTTAAGACTTTTGCATGCTATTGGTTGTATTATCCTATCACATTCGACCTTATGTATTTATCGATTCAATAATTGTTTGAATTTATACACTATTTTTTTGTTTTACTATGATTGCATAAAAAGAAAAATTGAAATTGTGGTAGTTTGTTGACTTAAAACTCATAAGCTTCTAAATGAAGTTGACTTGATAGAATCATAGAACTCAATATTCCTTTGCGTGTGGTTTTCACAAGTAGGATATAACCATGTTTGTTTTTTCATCCATGATTATAAATAAAAATACATATATATATATTTGTAATTTACTTACATTTAAAAATAAAATTACATAAATATAAATTATATAAACAACTAGCTAAATAGATAATATATAAAGTTTAAATTAGCAGTTAATTATTCTTCAAATTTACAAAATGGAAAAATAGAGAAAAGAAATTAAAGACAGTCATTTTAAACATTTTTTTTAAATAAAAAAAGTTGATTTCTTTTTCCTCAAAAAAATAAACGTAAAAAACAAATATTCCTTTTAGCAAAAAATATGTAATTAATAGTTTAATTTTCTTAACTTTGTTAAAAAAAATAAAAAAATCTTTTAACTTAAAAAGTTATTTTTTTAATATATATTTTGAAATAATTAATAATAGAATTTAAATCCGCTTATTTGATTCAAAAATAATTATTTACCACAAAATCATTTCTCTCTCTAGCCCTACTTTCTCTCTCCCTCTCTCTATCTCTCTCTAAAACCAGCAGCTCCTCTCGTGGAGGTCGCCACCGCCGAACACCATGCCGACCGCCACATCAACTACCGCCACCGCCACCAATACCTATACCACCGCCACCTCCGGCATCCTTCACCGCTTGTCCTCCACTGACCAAGACGTCAAGCTCAAGGCTCTGAGGCAACTCAAGAACCAAATCATCGGCAACCGCACCAAGAAGCTCTCGTTCCTCAAGCTCGGCGCCGTCCCCTCCGTAGCTGCAATCTTAGCCGAAGCCGTTTTGGCCGACGACGGCGACCGCAACAACAGCTTTAACAAGAACGTTATCGTGCAGTCGGCTGCGGTGCTCGGAAGCTTCGCCTGCGGCTTCGACGCTGGAGTCCAAGCCGTTCTGGACGCCGGCGCATTTCCCGATTTGCTGCGGCTTCTTTCGAATCTCGATGAAAAGGTTATAGAAATTCTTGAATTGATCATGTTTAGAAATGCAATTTTTAATTGTTTAAGCAACGTATTGGTTGATAAGATAGTTGTGATATCAGTGGAACTTGATAATTCAATGAAGTCACATTTTCGGCAATGTGAAGTTCTTCATTAAATTAAATAAACTATACATGAAATTGATTACATTTTGGGAGTCTTTTGAGCTTCAATTGTCAATAAATGGTCGAAAGTAACAGATGATCCACACTCTTTACCAACTACATGCTAGATACAATAAAAAGTTATTGTCCTAATAATCGCTCTAGTGTGGGTACTAGCTTAGCTGGTAAGGTCACTTGTCGTGGTATAAGAAATCTTGCTTCCAAATCCTGCTCACATCTAGGTGTACATCTAGTGGAGACGGATTTGGTTTATAATTATTATAATATATTTTTTTTCAAAAAAACAAAACAAATCGCAAGGTTGATAATGTCTGGAGGCTATTATTTATGAGAGAGGGAGCACTTAAATAGGTAGAATTGATTCAGTATAATGCATCATGTATGCAAAAATCGGAGTGTACTGCCGGAAATTTCTTAGTATCTCTCTCGTGGCACCATGGTGGTTTCTGGTGAGCATGTCTGCTCCTTGTAACCACTTGTCTGTTAAGTGGTTGGAGTTCATGGGTAACTCTTGAAGTCTTGATAGTTGAAGTTTATTGTGTTAAGAGCCTATTATGAAGTTCACGGTTGTAGGCATAGTTTTTCTTAATTTTATTTGTTTAATACTTTATGGTGTCTCTAATTAGAGAGATGATTTTGATTTTTGTGTTTTATGATCTCTTTAAGGTTTTCTGGTTGTGGGTTTTGAATTGTGGATCAAGTAGCTTAGTGGGTGATGTATTTATATGTGTAATCCAATTTCCTTGCTTTAATTTTTCTTGGGTGATCAAATTGAAATTCACCATTGTAGCATAAAGAAGTTATTCCATACTTAGACTGAGAAACAAGAAAAAGAGATGTAAATAAGAAAAGAAAGAGCTACGGAATTAATAGGATCCAAATCTTTGATCGAAGATGAGAACTTCCAGAGGTGCCAAATTTTCAATCCCTATATTTATCAATTCTTGATTCTTGCTTTCTTCAAAATTTATGTCGTTAATTGACCTTCATTCTTGAGGCATGTGTAATGCAGTATGACAAATTAGGTAATTTATGTGGGAATTTAATTGTATCTTACGAGAATATAATAAAAGCATCAGGAGAATATGGTAAAACTGTAAAAGCATACGGATATGATACAAGCATGAATTAACTATGCCTACATGATGGTATCATGTATGGGGCAGAGCTCCATTATCCATATCCTGCTCTCTTAACACGATTGGATACAATGCACTTTAGGTAGCATTGCGGATTAGTTTGATGTTGCTCCTATGTTTTTTACCTAGATTAATAATAGAATTGATTCCTCTATGTATATTTTATCCATAAGTAACTGTTATGGCTTTTTTTTTTGGTTCTTCAGGTGGTAGATGCTGGTGCTCGTTCTGTTAAGATGATTTATCAATCAAAATTGGCACCAAAGTATGATTTCCTTCAAGAGAAAAACATGGAATTTCTTCTTTCATTACTGAATAGTGAGAGCGAAACTGTCAGTGGACTTGGTGCAAGTATTATTACTCATTCTTGTAAGACGAGTGTAGAGCAAAAAATATTGTTTGATGCTGGCATTTTAAAGAAGCTTAATAGTCTTCTTAAAGGTTCACTGAGTCAGAAAGATTCTAGTTTAGAGTCTCTAGCCACAATTTTCAAAGACAATCCTGAAGTCGTTTTAAAGTTTGTAGGCTCGGAAAGCGGAAGAGCTTTGAGTTCAATAATTGAATTGGTGAAGGATAAGTTTGCCAGGACAAGATTGCTGGCTTCCTTGTGCTTGATTGTCATAAGGAATACTTCTCCTTGCTATCTGAAAGATATAGCAATCAAAACCAAATTAGTTAATACTCTACTTGAGCTTCTTGGTGATCCTGGTCAAGTTGGAGACGAAGCTTCCTTTGCCTTGTCTAGTTTGATAGCGCAAAAGGAAGATATGCAAAAACTAGCGTTTGAGAATAATGCTATTGATAAACTCTACTGCCACCTGCAAAAAGATTCGTTGAATCCCAGACGTTTTGAAGGAATATTGCTAGCATTAGCTGACATGTGCTCAAAATTAGAATGTTGCAGATCTAGATTTTTGTCCTCGCAGGTTGGTTGTTGCATGCATATGCTAACTTACAGATTTACTATTTATAGTTTTTCATTTGTTCATTTTTGTATTTTCCAATGTTGCGATTCAATTATTTCATTTTAATGCATCTTGAGGAAAAGGTTTGAATTTGTCTCTTCGGTAGTTCGGTTTAATCATGTCCAGTTCTATAACTTATTTGTTACTGAGTCAGAGTTGCTTGATTAATTGTTTTCCTGAAAAAATACACTATATATTGTAAAAAAAAAGATCTAATCGAAATAAATTATATGAAAGTAGAGGATTTCCTAAAAAATAAACAAATAAAGAAGCAAAAAGTAAAAAAAGAAAGCGGGGGAGCTGTAAAGGTATGGGAACACTAATGAGAATACAGGAATGATCTGAAAAACAACATGAGTTGAACTGTTAAATCATTTAGGCTGCATAAATATACTGTGTAAAAACTTAGTCGGTGCAACTAATGTTATCTCTCTTGAAACTTAGAGGAACAAAGGTGAACTACTTATGGTTATTTTTTTCTTTCTTTCTTTTTTGTTGAAAATAGGTGTTGAATTCTGTTGTTGATGCGGTAGCTCACGATAGTGCTGATGTGCGCTCTGCAGCCTGCATTTGCTTTAAAAGTGTAGCTCGATCTATCCAGGTTTGCAATATGAATATGAAGTTTATGATATTAGATGGTGAGTTTAGTTTGCATAAATTCTTTCTGATAAGATGTCATTCAGAATTTGAGCGCAGGTTCTTTTTTGACTGAAGCAGTTGTTATTCCCTTGGTTCGGGTTTTAGATGACCCTTCTACTTCAGTTCAGGTATGGGTTTATCTATTCTTTCTTATAGAAAGCTATTGTAAATTGCATGCGAACCTTATCGAGATTGGGAAGTAGCTTGGCTGATGTAATGGAATTAAAAAACTAAAAGTATCTGGTGTAAGTTTTTCATTATATTCAAAATCACGGGATAGAAAATCTAATAGCTTCCTCTGGTCAGAAATATCAAAAGGAAAATTATAGCTTTTATGTTTTGTTTTTGTTCCAAAAGTAGTTGAAAAGACTGTTGCCTTCTCATGAACTATTAAACCTTCACAAAATCAGAGCTGAAAGTGATAACATTATAAGCTGAAAACAATTGATTTAAAGTCTGTGGTAATTTATTTTCCAAATACTTCAGTTTTGTTGTTATTCAAATTTTAAAGAAATAGTTTTGGATTTGTTTGATCTTAGGCAAAAACTATTGTAAACTTCTTAGGAAAAATGAATATTATGAGATTGATGGGTTTCCTCATGCTTACCTCTTTATAAATTGTTGAAGTTAGGTTTGAATCTTTTTTCATGCTGTTGGAAAGAAGGATTAGTAGTTCAGAATCTAACAAATATGCAGACAGATAAAGCTGACCACTTCTAGCTCAGAGGGCATAGATTAATTAGGAAGCTGGACAACCTGATGCTAATGTTTCCTTTTTAAGAACTGTAGATTTTTCTTCAATCTGATTTTTTTTTTTTTACATATTCAGATTACCCAAAGATGATTTATTAAATATGTAACTTTCTTTTCTTTGCAATATTAAATGATTGCTCACTTTGGAGAAGTGACTGAAATGTCTAATGACTCGCTTATTAATTTGGTCATTTATTTCATATTTTCTAATCCTGAGTACGGCGTTTGGATGGCTGGGAAGATGCATTTTGGGGGCTAGATGCAATTTTGGGGTGTACTTGGCACTGTTATCGGTTTTCTATTGTCTTCTTTTATTTTTAGGAACAAGAAAATGGCGCAAAAAGATCATTGAAATGTTAGAATATCAATGGAAGGAGCTTCCATGACTTAATTAGCAAGTTGGGCGACATCTATGCACAAACTTTAAAGGGGGGGGGGGGGGGGGTGGGTTTTGTGTGTGGAAGGGGGGTGGGTGGGGTTGTTGTGTGGTGTTTGCGGTTTGGGTGGTGGGTTTAGAATATTTGTCATTAATGTATAGGACTTCTATTTTGATAAGGAATCAATTAGCTTAATTATAGGATTTCCTGATTTTTTTTCTAGTTGTATATCTCCTATAAATTACCTCCTATACAGAGAAGAATAATAACAAAATATGAATTTGTTCATGAAACTCATTCTGTAGACCCACAAAATCAATATATCCAAAATTTTGAAGAATTTGAGAGACATTAATCCTTTCACATTAAAGCTAACGAGTAACGGCTGATTGACTGCTTGTCATATATGACTGTGCTCATTTTCTACGTTACTAAATAGTATCCATTTAGAAAATACATTTAGTGAAGTTACCATAGATTAATTGGGTATCTTTCCCAAAAACACATTCTTTGTAAACATGTATCAGTTTATTAACATCGTATAGAAATGATGCTGTAATTTACCAGGTTGCAGCTCTTGGTGTTATCAGCAACATAGTAGTTGACTTTACAGCTCGTAGGTCAATTTTTATAAGATGCGGAGGTATGAAACAGCTGGTTCAGCTATCGAAATCCATGGATGCTGCTATCAGGTTAAATGCATTATGGGCTTTGAGGAATTTGATGTTCCAAGCAGAAAGCAAGTGTAAGGAAGGAGTATTTATGGAGCTAACTGCATCCTTATTAGCGAGTCTTATCTGTGGTATTGCTCATTTTATGACTATCAAATATTCTCTTTAACTGTGGTGATGCTGCATAATGTAAACCAATGTTCCATTGCTTTTTCTCTGCAGACCCTGAACCTTTTGTCCAAGAGCAAGCTCTTGCGCTTGTTCGTAATCTTGTTGATGGATGTATAAGCTCTGTTGAGTATGTGTTTGCTGAAGATGGTATTATACTAGATGCTGTTGGAAGGCAATTACAGAGTGCTTTGAAAGCCGAAATAGGGATACAGGTTAGAAGCATTCTTTAGTGGGAAGATCTGCAAAATAATTTTTGGAATTACTGATTATTATTAAGAATGAGAAGATGGAGTCATTAGTTTCAATTGTGATATGTTGTAAATGCTAGTGTAAAATGGGTGGGCAATTTGTAACATTAGTACTGTAAAGAATGTTCATATCAAACCAATGGAGCTATGGAGGTGGGTGGTGTCTTTTCTCTTTTTCTAACTTATGATAGATTCCCATTATCATTGTCATGTAGGGGATGTACGTGCTCAGCAATGTGGCAACTGGGGAAGAATTTCATAAGGAAGCAGTACTGAACCAACTCATTCCACATGCAGAGACTGGGGCCCAAGCTTATATTATTAAGTTTTTGCAGAGTAACGACAGCCGATTACGTACAGCTGCTGTCTGGACCGTTGTCAATCTCACTAATTCATTAAGTCCTGGTGCAGTTGATAGGCTCGAAATATTACGTGGTGCCGGCATAGTTTCTCAAATAAATAATATGCAGAATGATCCTTGCCTGGATGTAAAGGTCATTAATCTTACATCTCAATTTGTTCTTCTATAATCATTTTAAATTTTTTTTGTTGCTAAAACTATATCTGGTTCTTAATTTGGTCCAGCTGCGTGTGAACACAGCTCTTGGACAGTTCAAGACTTTGGACACATGCCTCTCGCACAGTTCATGACTTTGATATCGGCTCAACATAATCTTATCTGCTCCAATTGAACCTATTTAAAGAGAAGTGATACCATCTGGATTTTGTTTCTTCATCTTGTTTTTCAGCATTGTTCAACCTTTCTCTGGAGGCTTCCATTAGCAGGGTATGCCTTACTCAAATGATTGTTTCATTTTATAGTAATAGAACCGAGAAAACTAGTTTCCCATTCATGTAGTCAAAGGAGGTTTTCAATTGTACATTTGAATTTCATCCGGAAGGTACTATAAATTGATTTCAATTTATGATATAATACAGAAATGTCCTGAGATTTCTGGGTATGAAAAAAGAAATAAAAAAACTGTTATTTATAAATAATTTGCTCAACTGGGATATGAATGGTTTTGTTGAAAGCAATTTTGATAAGACTGATTATTAAACTTCCTTTAAATAATTGAGATGACTTTTTTTTTCCCCATTAAATATCTACATATGGTTCGTTCAATCATCCTACTGGATTTGTATACCTATCTGTTTCCGTTGCAAGTCGATTTTACTTGAACATGCTCTGAACAATTTGCATTTTTATCTTTCTTTGGCAGGTAGGTCACATTGCTTTCATTTTTTTTGCAATCAAAGCAGTGTAAGAACTTTCTTGGGTTGTGATTACTGCCGACCAGGTTACCTTTGTAAATCTTATTTTCTAGATACATACATATCTGCATCAATTTTGTTTGTATGTATCAGATCAATGTATTGTAGTTATATAACTGTAATGGTAAGTGTACCATGTGATTTGTATATTGCCGGTATAAGACAGAATGAATTTCTCAGATTTTAAAACTAGTTGTTTTGAGCTTCAAAAGATCACTCAAAAGATGTGATCGTAACTTGTATGAAGAGGTAGTTTGTTTGCTGATTGTTGTATTGATGGCTTCTCTTTTAAACTTGATTTGTTTAGGAGGTCATAAAAATGCTAATGCTGCTGTAAGAGCATGGAAGAGTTAAACTATCCGAGGGGGTCCAGATTTTACCCATGGAAGAAAAGAGAATAGGGTTTTTATTTTTTATTATTAAATTCTATTTATGAGGCAACTGATTTGGGTAAAACCCTATCTCATCTCTATTGTAAAATGATATGTTAAATGGATTTGAGATATATTGTTGAATTGATGAGCTTTTGTTTTGAGTCTCAATTAAGCCCCTGTTCTCTGATCCATTTATTTGGTAGCAGAATCATTATTTTTACTCTTAATTATCAAGTTAGGTTTTAGTGTATGACAAGAAATGCACTTGGGACTTGTTTGATGATACTCTCATTTGGCACCATGATAACAATGGTTTGTATTCTGTGAGGAGCGGGTATAGAGTGGGTCAGACATGTTGACAGAGGCGAGCTCTTCTGGGTTGAGTGGTACGGTGTCTTGGTGAAAGGATATATGGTGGATTAATGTCCTGATGAAGATTCGGATTTTCATTTGGTGAGCTTGTCACCATTGACTGCCTTGTATGATTAACTTGGCCGGTAGAGGGATCAAGGTTGATGTTCTCTGTCCTGTTTGTTTACGGCACCCAGAATTGATGGTCCATGCTCTCTGGGCATGCAAGAATTTGAAGTTGGTGCGTGCTGAGTTGTTTTAGATGAAGGGTGTGTGCTGTGTACATGGTCTGCATCTTCAGGACTTTTTTGTCTTGTGTTCGGTGCTGCCTAGAGCCGGAGTTGGCTTTGTTGTGCATCGTACTCTGGAGGATTTGGTATATGCTGAATTTGGTGGTCCACGGTTTGTCTTGTGGGAGTCCAATTAATGTGGTTGCCTGGTTTCAAGAGCTCTTGGCTGAGTATAATTGTGTGTTGGAGAAGGAGACTGGGAGTGGGATTCCTGGTGGTATTGTTGAGGCCTGCTGGCGGCCTCCAAATACTGGTATCAATAAGATTACGGATGCAGCTTTCAGAGCAGAGCAGAATTTGATTGGTGTGGGGGTCATGATTCGGGATAATTGTGGGTTTGTAATGGCAGCTAGTGCTCAGCGAATTGAGGTGAGTTATTCGGCTGCTGTTGCTGAAGCTATTGTAGTTCTCCGGGGGATCCAGTTGGCGGTGGATTCAGGCCTATTGCCAGTGGTGTGATGCGGATGCTCTTAATGTGGTAAAGCAGGTTAATTCGAGAATCATATCTAATGTAGAAATTGAGAATGTTATTTGTGATATTCAGCACTTGGTTCATTATGTTAATGTTATAGATGTTAGTTTTGTTCTTAGGAAGGCTAATGAGTTTACCCATAGCCTTGCTCAAATGGAACAGAGAGGATTATTATTAGATGGAGGAAGTCCTGTCTGTGGAGAGGATTGTTTGGGCTGATTTGCCCGACTAGTTTGTTAAGTGTTGTAGAAAGCGCTAGGCAGGGCAATGACCTCCTGCCTAGCACCATGCCCGCCTAGTTGGGGACTAGGCAGCTGGTCAGTAGTAGGTCGAAATTTTTATTTATTTTTTATTTTTTGTTATAATTGAGTAAATGTTTATACTATTTCATATATTGAACCTCAAATTAAAAAACAAATTCAAAAAACTCAATATTAAGAATGCAAAATCCATAAACAACTAAATAAAATATAATAAACTCAATCAAATTCCAACCAAAGTCAATCTAGTCGGTCAACGGTGACTAGTTGCCGACTTTGATTGACTAGGCTGACTAGGTCGACTAGGCGGTTTACCACCTAGTCATGGTGGCCGGCCGCTGACTAGGGACTAGGCGGCACCTAATCGGGAGCTTTTGCAACGCTGTAGTGTGTTCTGTTTTCGTCTTTTAAAAAGTTGGCCTTTTCACAAACAAACAAAAAAGTTAAAAAGAAATGCACTTGGGAGTGGTATTAGTCTATTATATAATTTACTTTCAAGTAAAACTGTATTTGTTTAAATTCTTGAAAAAGTATTTTTCAAAAAATATTATTTTTTTCACGCGTATATGGGAAATGAAAATAAAAAGGAATTATGTTCTATTATAAAAGGATTTAGGAAAGGAAACACAATTCCTTGTATGGAGAGGGAATTAGTTCCCTTTTCGCTAGGAACTTTTAATTCTTGATTTGTGTGTTGATTGACGTAATTTGATTATCAATAGTTTTACGGAAGACTCTAATCATAGATCGGTTATTAAATTCTCTTCTCTTTATTAGGATTAATGATTAAGAAACCTGTGACCTTAACTTAAATTCCATTGAAAATATGGATGGTGGTTTTATGTACAATATGATTTATTATCTCGTAATTCATTCACGTCAAGTCATAATATAATACGAATCTTTCATGTGATTGAATACTTATATTAAATAGTATACAATATATACAATTTTACTGGATACATTTTTATCATCCAGAGAAAAATAATATAAATAATAATCATTGTCACCTCAACCAAACTGGTTGATATTAAAGCAAAGATGTAACTAGGCTAAGAGCAACACCAATTAGAGAAGAAAAAAAAAAACCAAGAAGCTAGGCAGATTAAAATTTTCACTGCCCTCACCCGATCTTCTCCGTGTTCGTATCATCCGAGGGCCATATCACGGTCTCAATGAGCCGTTCACGCATCAACTCCAGGTTCTCATCGGAGATCTCTTTATATATTTGAGCATGATCGCATTTCTACAAACAATGGCAGACAAGAAAAAAAAAAAAAAAAAAAGAAAAGATGATTCTTTTCGTCCCTGGTTTTACTTGTTAAAACAAATGCAAAGGTAAATCCGTTATACCTTAATCCATTTTCCATACAAGTGAAGACGTGTTATCATCACTCTTTCGGCAAGATCATGATTCTCCTGTGAGCCGAAAATACGAATACATTAGTCGAAATGCAAACCAAAAAATTGTAACTTTTTATCAATCAATTCCAGTTTGATTATTGAGATAACTGAGGAGATTACTCAAAAGATGAAATAGGAAACTTATTTCCGCAATGTTTGAACAAATTCTTCTTAGTAATGACAAATCAAAAAGAGCAGAAAGGATCATGAAAACTACCTTGCCAAGACTACGTATGAAACGCTTGCCATCGCCAGGCTTATTTGTCACAACAAAACTGTCAAAGCAGAGAATGGAGCAGAGATAAATTAAACTTTTAAAGATAGTATTTCTATTTTATCTTCTCTTATCATATGATAATCGGAAATTATCAGGTTAGGTATACCTGAGGATATTATCATGTGGTTTCATTAATTCTAATTTTTTAAACTAATTCTCAGTAACGAGAATTAATGAAATCGCACAATAATATCCTTAGGTATACCTAACCTGATAAGTGTTGATATGATAAATACTGCTATACTCGGCTTGTTCAAGTTTGGTTTTACACTGAAAAAGCCAGAGCAGCATTCAAGAGCATAAAATCTGTATTATAAGATTACTAACAATTATTGTAATCCAAATCTGTACAAGAGCAGGAAAAGCTGGTTTAAGTTCAACAATGAGAAACTTAAGTACTTGCTGATCTATATTAACGTTTTCTCGTATTTTGTTTTAGCTAAACAAATCTCAGATGATGTATTGTTTGCAATATGAAAGCGAAAGGAAAACTCTTCAACGATATTAAAAATTTAGACTTACTCATAAACCACCTATATTGCGTTGGATTCATCTCGTAGAGCTGATTAAGAACAGTCCTAACTGCTTTGTATGTGAAATAGTTAAGAATTTGCTGGAGACAGAAAAGATTCAGTCAATTGAATAAACAAAAAAGGTTATTACAAATCAAACGATAAGAACAAATAAGTCTCGATACAAGCACAACGAATAGTCAAGTGAAAATATCCGGGTTGGTTATTGTTTCAACAAGATGAAGCTGATTATTGAACTAACTTCCGGGACAGAAAATTGCTTTTACTCTTAACATAGTTAGAAATCTAGTTTATCTGGAAACTACAAGGGCATTCACCAAAAGGAGACATCATACAAACAGAACGAAAAATAGCAGTGGCGATGCTTACGAGTATGCGATAATTTCATTTGGGAGGAATTTGATACATCTCATTTCTAGTCTTGTGCAACAGAAATTGCATGATTTTGACCTAATTCGAATATATAAAGAACGACAACAGATCGACTCTCAATCTTTTCCCAATGAAGATCTAAAATAGGACATATTTTATAGAGTGAAAACATAAATACCTTCAATATTTGCACAAAGGATCACAAGAAACATGTACTAATTTCAGAGAAATAATGTTTCATAATTACATCAAGAAAAAGCTTAAATGAGTCATGACTAGAACACCATAATTACAAGAATCTATAGATTATTAATTAGCAAATGAAAAGCTTGTTATAGAATTGAACAATACAAAAACTATGCTTCTTGACAGATTAACTAACTATTATGCAAAAAATAAGAACATAAACATGTTTGCAATTTAATTCCTCACCGTCTTGACATCCTCAAAGCTGTCTTCATACTGCCCAGCAAGCTCGTTGACAATCACAAGCCTCCGACCTTTCCTCTGCTGCTTCCTATTAACAGTATTAGAAATGGCCTTGGAAGAGAGCCTCCGATCAGGCCATGAATCCACAAAAGAGCTTCCCAATTCCACCCTTACTACATGTTTTCTCTTCATTGAACTCCTCTGTGACACCAAATCTCCACCACTTTTTACACTCGTAGGCAGTGAATCCAAGCACAAACACGGGCCGCTGTGTGACTCCATCACTGACGAACCCACCACAGACAAAGCTCCCACCATTTCAAGAAATATATCTGTATAAAACTACTACAAGTACCCAATAATTTTATATACTTGCTAAAATGAATCTTTGGAGACGGTTTTGCAGGAAAATAGGAGATACCCACCAAGGAACGTGAAGAAACCTGTAGTGGGTATCCAATAAAATGGGGAGTTATAATTTATTAACAAATAGAGTCAAAGATCAAGAACTGAAAACAGGGAGATGTATGTGTGCAAGAAAAAAAAAAGAGAGAGTTGGAAAGTAATCTGGTGCAAGGAAAGTGTGTGAAAAATGTGGTGGCTTCCTTGAGGGTGGGTTATTTGATTTGAACTTTGAATCTTCACCAGACAAAATCTGAGGTCCAAAATTCTCCACACAGGAAGTTGGCCTGTTAGCTTCTTTAGTTGAAATCTAGATTCTAGAGTTCATTCAACCACCTGGACTGTTTCTCCAATTTGGGCTGGTGGGGACATTGACCACGTGGAAGAATCTATGTTGGTGTGTGTGTATGTGGACGTGTAAGAGACAGAGTTGAGACTTCTCTAACTTGAGACTTGAGAGTCTTTGTAAATTGTAAAAGTGTTTGAGCGCTAGTTCCGGGTGAGAATGTGAGATTGGTAAACCCCATTCCCCACTTGCAGGCTGCAGACGCAGTTTTTCATCGTTTCATATCATTGACTATTCAATTACAACTCTACTCTTTCAAACTATATAACTTTGACCATAATGTTGGCGACCTACGTTTCTCTTCCAATCCCCACTTTTCTCTCTTAAGATTCAAAGACACACGCCTTTTACTATTATTATTTTTCAATTTAATTATAAAATTATCGAAAAATTCTTATTCAGAATCACAGAATGTGACAATAATTGATACTAATAATTGTTAGATTCTTTTTAAACTTTTACATATATCTAAATAATGACGATATAAGGTTGGTCTAGTGATAACCCCTTACATTTGCATCACGAGGTTGCAGATTTGAGTCATTTCCCCTCATAAGAGCATCCACAATGGTGGTGGCACTATTCAAGACCCATTTATTGCCACATCACTAAAAATGGCTCTTGAATAGTAAAAAATAGGTCTTCTCATTGGACCAGGATCCTCTCCTCACCTTACTTCATCCTCACCTTTTCCTCACCTTTTTAAAGCATGTGATTGGTTGTTAATAAAGTGTCAATCACATCTTAACCATTCATTCATTGCAATGCTTATGTGTCAAAAGATTAAGTGAGGTGAGGATGAGGTGAGGTGAAGAGAGGATCCTTGTCCCTTTTCATTTGGGTCTCATTTATTTGGGTCTCATTTTCCCACAATGGTGTTCAATTGAAAAAGTAAAAGTGGATCCACTTTTTTAACTTTTTTCCAAACAATCATTACTCTTCTTTAAAATATTTTATATATATATATATATATATATATATATATATATATATATATATATATATATTCAATAATTATTTAACAAATTATGATTAATTTAAAATAATTTTTTCACAACCGAATTACATCAACAATAAAAATAAATATTTAAAACAAAATATTGTATAAGATTAGACATGGCACCAGTTTCAGTTCGGTTGGGTTCCGGTCCGGTTTTGGTTCCGATGTTCCGGTTCCGGTTCCGGTTTCCATTTGGATTTTGATTCCGATTCCGATTCCGATTCCGATTCCGATTCCGATTTTGATTCCGGTTCCGGTTTTGATTCCGGCTTCGGCTTCGGCTTCGGCTTTGGCTTCGGCTTCGGTTTCGGTTTCGGTTTTAAATTTCAATTTCGGTTTTAAATTTCAGTTTCGGTTTCGGTTTCGGTTTCGGTTTCGGTTTCGGTTTCGGCTTCGGCTTCGGCTTCGGCTTCGATGGTTTGGTTTTGATTTCGGTTTTGGTTTCGATGGTTCGGTTTCGGTTTTGGTTTCGATGGTGGTTTTGGTTTCGATTTCGATTTCGGTTTCGATTTTGGTTTCGGTTTCGATTTCGATTTCGGTTTCGATTTCGGTTTCGGTTTCGGTTTCGGTTTCAAAGGTTCGGTTTCGGTTCCGGTTCCGGTTCCAAAGGTTCAGTTTCGGTTCTAAACCTTCAAAAACTTAATGTTTTTATTCAAATTATATAATTTATTTAAAATATCAACACTATCAATAATTATTTAACAAATTATAATTAATTTAAAATAAAACAATTTATTCATTTAAAATTAGCACAACTGAATTATATCAACAAAAATAAATATTTAAAACAAAAATAAATATTTAAAACAATTTATTCATTTAAAATTAGCACAACCTTCAAAAAATTAATGTTTTCATTCAAATATTTTTAATTTCATTGAACTAAAATTTTATAATTGAAATTAAATTTATTTATAATTTTTTCATTATATATATAATTATTGAAGTTAATAATAATATATTTAAATTTAATTAATTGAAATATATATATATATATATATATATATATATATATATATATATATATTAAATTTATTTATATTTTTTTCATTATACATAATTATTAAAATTAATAGTTATATATTTTAATTTAAATTATATAAATAAATAAATATATATATATATATATATATATATATATATATATATATATATATATATATATATTTAGGGGCCCAACCCAATGATTGGGAAGTGTTGGGAAACCAACCCAATCATTGGGCAAGACCCAAATTGAGTTCCAAATGTGGAACCCAATTTGGGTCTACTTGGGTGGGCCTCACATTTGGGTCTCATTTTTTGGGTCTTATTTTATACCATTGTGGAAGAATGATTGGATCCAAAGTGGGTCTTCAAAAAGTGGGTCTTGAATAGTGCCACCATTGTGGATGCTCTAAAAAACCCCCAAAATTTATATAATAATGTAATACTTAAATAAATAAATAAATAAATAATCCTCTCTGAATAATATTTCAAATTTCACCCCTTACACCTTATTGAAAAACCAAAATCAATATTTATTTATGAGTAATGCTAGGCTTCCCAATTTTTTTCCTAAAAAACTTTCCAAATCTTGTTGGAATGTGAGACATCAATATTTTGTAAATCATAAGTTTATGTGGTGAGAAATGTGATTTTAGTTTATATGGTGATGGATGTGATGTTGACAACTCGCATACCAACATAATTTGGAAAGTTTTTTAGGAAAAAATTTAGGAAGTCTAGCATTACTTTTTTATTTATATATACAAATGATCTTATGTACGTATGGACTTGCTATGTCCTTCATCTTTTACAATTAAGTAATTATTCATAGTTATTATGATCACAATTATGACTTATGCATCTGGCATAAAAGTAACAAATTTCATAATTATAATAGTAAAAATATAGCTATAGTTCGGTGGTAAAAAGCACTTATTAAACCTGACAGTGTTGACAATAAATAATCAACACAACCGAGCCAATCAAAAATAAGGCAAACTTACCAATAGGCCTCTTGCCAATGTGGTGTGACTCTCCAATGGGAGACTCCACCACCACAGTTCAACGCCCGGCATGTGTATATATATATATATATACACAATTTTATTCTTTGTCCCACCTCATGTGTGGGTGCCTCTCCCCCTTGTGGGAGTAGTTATCCGGGCTGTGCTAGTAGAGTTCAATTCTCGCAGGGTCCCGGCAGTTGTTGTAATTTCAAAAAAAAAAAAAAAAAAAAAAAAAAAAAAAAAAAAAAGGGAGGAAGGCAAACTTCATTTTAGTCTATAATAATAATAATTTTTTTGAAACGTCAGTTTTTTACTTATTGTTGCATTCTAACCCATTGCAGTCAAATAAAGATTATATCAATTTATTATGTAGTCAGTCTTTTCTCTGTAGGTCTCTAAACCTAAGAGTAAAAGTAGTATTTCGGCGTGTGAGTAAAAGTAGGGTGTCGGACTAAGGTTTAGTCGATTTCTCTGGTTTTGTTTCTGTGTTCTTCTTCTCCCTTCGAGTGATGAATGCGAATGAGATAGCGCGGTTGTGTGAGTCTATGTCCCTTAAAGAACGGGAGGGGCATGTTCATATGTTGAAAACCGATCTGAAAGCTACTGACCTTAAAAGAATAGCTACTAGTTTGGTGGGAAAGGTGTTGTCGAAAAAGACAGTTAATAGGGAAGTTTTGCTTTTCATTTCCAGAATCCTGATGATAAACGGAAAATAATAACCGGAGGACCATGGAGTTTCGATGATGCCTTAATCGTAACGGAGAAGCCTGAAGGAAAAGGGGATGTCCAACGTATGAAATTTAATAAGGCGGAGTTTTGGGTTCAAATACACAACACTCCGTTGATGTGTATGTCAACCGACATTGGCCGTTTTCTTGGGAGTATTATTGGGGATGTGGTGGATATTGATGAGGGTGTTTCGAGCCCGTACACGACAAAGTTTCTGAGAGTGCGGGTGGTTTTGGAGATCTACAAACCGCTTCGTCGTTGTTTAAGAATTGATGTTATGGGGGATGTGTGGAAACGGTTATGTTGCTGAAATATGAACGACTCCCTAACTTTTGTTTTAGATGTGGTTTATTGGGACACACTACCAGGGATTGCCCGGATAAACCTAAGGTGGAGGTGGGCAGTCAAGGGGAGGACTTTCTGTTCGATTTTTGGATGAGAGCCCCAGCTAGGAAGACAGGGAGTTGGGGAAGGAAGGGGGAGTGAGAGAAGGGGGAGAGCGTGGTAACTGGAGACCCATAGGTCGATCTGATATGGATAGAGGGGATGATCGGAAAAAGGTTACAGGTATGGAGGTTGGCACCAGTGATCAGCCAACCTCACAATTGGAAAGTTCTAAATATGGAAAGGAAAATTTGTACCTTTATGAGAAAGGGAATAATGCAGATTTTGTGGGCTTTAATGGGATTATAGGAAATCAGGAATTGGATAGGGGGAAGACTTTTGTCTTTAATAGCTTGCAGGAAAGGAAATTTGCTTCAGAAAATATCTTTTTCAATGGGGCCCCTAATTATGTGAATATGGATCTTAGAGATGGGAAAAGCCCAATTAAGGTTGAAGGCCCTAGGGGAGAAAATCTGAAGGATGGTGGGATGGATTCGATGGGCCTACTTAGTGGGAGGCATAGGCAGATGGGAAGTGGGCAGCAAAGAATGGATACAGACCAAGTAAAGGCCCAAATCTTAGACCATCCTTTTCAAGTGGTTCACGTTGTGGTTGGAGAGGTGGGTCAGGTTAGGGGAAAGGATATGATAGAGAAGCAAAGTGGATCTCTTAAGTTGGACAGTCTTTAAATTAGGGCTCCAAGCCCAATTGCTTTAGTTGTAGCAAAACAGGGATCGGAGGAAGATAAGCTTAATCATCAATCATCCCTAGCCCTTCAGAAATCCCAAATCGTTGTGAAGGAACATTATCTAGAGAACACTTGGAAACGATGTATGGCTGCGATGGGTCAGAATCGAGGTGTCGGTAATCGGAAACGTTTCCACTTTGAAGCATGTTGGACCGAGAGGGAGGACTGTAGAAGTTTGATTGAGAAGGGTTGGGGTTCGGGTGTTAGCAACATTGGGATGCAAGGGATAGTGTCCAATATCAGTAAGTGTTCTAATTTGTTGAGAAAGTGGAATCAAGTTAACAGAAGAAATCTTAATGAGGAGATCAGAAATAAAAGAAAGGAACTACAAGCTGCTACGAGTGACATAAGGAATGGCTCTTGGAACCGAATTAGAATTATTGAGTCTCAGTTGGACAACTTACTTAATAGTGATGAAATTTATTGGAAGCAACGGGCGCAAATCGAATGTTTGAAAGAAGGCGATCGGAACACTAGATATTTCCATTTGAAAGCTTCGAAAAGACGAGCCAGAAATAGAATCCATGGCCTTTTTTATTGTAATGGGGTTTGGCAAAAGGAAGATAGGAACCTGACTCATGTGGTGGTAAAATATTTTTCTAAGCTTTTCCTTTCTAACCAGAATTCTGAGTTGCATATGAAGAGGGTTGAAATTCCCTTAAGCAATATAGTGTAAAATATACCTAGAGGGGGGGTGAATAGGTATTTACTCAAATTCTTCCAATATTAAAAATGATGCGGAATATAGCAAAGAAAAAGCACACTTGATTAGTTTTAGCAAATGAATTGATTTCACTAATACAAGAGTTAATCAAATTATAAGATATGCAATCAATGTAAGATATGGAAAATAAAGAAAAATAAAAACAAAAATGAACACAAGTGTTTTTACGTGGTAAAACCTCAAAGAGGAAACATCTACGGGTTGATACCACAACCACCGGCAAAGCAATCCACTATGTGAAAAAGGACTTACACACTCAAGCTATCACTCATGATATCCGCTCAAGTTATCAACTCTTAATCTACCCTCGGGCTAGTGAATCACCAAGCCTACTTCCTATCTGAGATGTATCCTACACCTTTAGAAAGTAACTTCCTATCCAAGATGCTCACGTCTCTAGAAAGATTTCTTGCTTGCCTATCCGGATCCTCCCGACCATAGACAAGACTTCCTTGCTCTATCCACAAAGCTTCACTCACTTTGCTAGAGACTTCAACCTAATGCAAGGCTATGATCTAAAGTGATGCAAGTGATGCAAACACAAACAAATTAAGCTAGATGATCAATCAAGCAAAATGTACATGTTCAATGACAATCTAGAATATGCTTCCAACACACAATCACAAGATTATCTAGAAATCAAGACATATAAATCAATAAGAACAAATGTATGAATATTCAATATATCACACTAAAAACCTAGTTCTTAGATCATGAAATTAAACATAGAAAATAACATGAAGCACATCACACATACATTTTCTAGAATCAATTTCATGATAAATCAAGTTTAGCACATATATGTTCAAAACAAATCACAAAGCTAAAACTCAATTAACTAATGATCAAACACCCCTAGCATATGATCTAACATACTTCTTAACAAATTTCATCAATCAAATAGTAAGAATCAAGAGATGATCAAAGATGAAATTGAAAAAGAAGAAGTTGAAACAAACAACCTGACCACGTACTGAAAATGAGACTTCTGGGAAAAATATCGAAGTCAAATGCCTCTAAAAATGCTTGGGATTTGTAGCTCTCTTCAAGACCAACAATTTTGGTTTTTGAATCGATTGATTTCGAGTTCGTATGAGAAAGTTATGATCAAAATAAGAAAATGAAAATTTGAAGAAAACTGCAGAAATTCGTGAAAATCCCTTCAAGTTCTTCAACATGTGTGGAGGGAAGGAGAGGAGTTTAAAAGGAGGAAAGAGAAGGTTTTTCAGGGCCAATCACCATGAGCCATGTCACCCTCCCGTGGGGGGCGCGTGGGCCTCACGGGACCAGAGAGGGTCCCTGGCCGTGGGCCCCACGGCCTCCCCCACGTGGAGGGGCACACGTGGTCTCATGGCCACTCTAGCCTCTCTCGCGCACTCTCATGTTCTTCAGCCGTATCTTGGGCATCCGAACTCCGATTTTGAATTCGTTTGCAGATTACGAATTGTGACTCCCTCACGCATGACTACAACTATAAAACTTTGAAAAATGGTTGAGAAATCATCTCGGAAAACGACGATGAAGTCAACTCAACGAATGAGAACGAAAAGTAGCATAGTCACATTGTTTGGACTCGAAACCTTATGAATGAGTAACCGAAATGACCGGAACTCAATAAGGCATTAAATAAGAACATGTTCAAGTCCTAAACACAAAATACAGAAACAAATAAACACATATTCACACAAGCATGCCATATCAAAGAGATAGTCACAAAGCATGCAATTTCACAATGTTTGTCTATACAAGATCAATGCATGAGCATACTATGAAGTGTGTGAATGTGTTATACCAAATGTTTGAACCATGATGTAGGGACACACATGTATGAATTGTGTGTGTGTGCGCTAACGCCTTGCAAGAGGATAGGAGTCAAGATATACCTTTGACGCTTTTCACCTCTTGAAGACGACTTTTGCACTAGACGTTGCTCTTCACTTTTTAAGCTTCCTTTCTTCAAATAATGTCCTAAGCAACAACTAATACAAATATGGAGTGTTTTGCAATGGAATCAAGCCAATACAAATCATAAACCTTACAAGGGTGCTAGACAAGGTTCAGTTGAGGTTATCAAGGAGAAATTTCTGTCTTCTTGATCGGTCTTTTTCGGCGGAGGAGGTGAGAGCTGCGGCCTTTGCAATAGTTTTGACTAAGGCTCCTAGTTTGGATAGGCTGCCGATGATATTTTATCAAAAGTATTGGAACGTGGTTGGTCCGTCGGTTACAGCTGAATGTTTGAGATGTCTGAATGACGGGGGTTCTTTAAAGGCTGTTAATAGTACGCTCGTGGACCTAATTCCAAAAGTAAAGAATCCGATGTGTATCTTTGAATTCCGTTCGATAAGTTTGTGCAACGTTATCTATAAAATTGTTGCAAAGGCTTTAGCAAACAGTTTGCGTCTTGTTCTGTAGGGAAAAATATCGTAATACACGCAGCGGAAGCGAGACTAAAAATAGATTTAGTATGTTTTAAAATTTTTCCTTTTATGAACCTTAACCCTTTAAATTAACCAACCATACATATAAAGTAACAAAAAGTATAATACCTTTTGTCGCGTGATCCGATTGACTTACGTCGATGGTAATCTACAAGATCTTCAATCCTAGCACGAACGTGAATCACCTAAGAGCGTGGTCTCCCTTTTCCTTGAATTGCAAACCTGAGAATGGACAAACAAACTTTCTTTTTCTTTTGTTAGTCACAAAACAATCAAAAGACCACAAAGATTATTCCGGTCACTTTTGAGTTCTCAATCTAATGATCGAAACTCGCGTGAACCTAATTCAATGTTGTACACACAAGTTTATTGATGAACAAGCAAATAATGTACCATCAAAAGAATAATCTCTTCTCTTTTTTATTTATTTTTTTTGTCTTGGCAGAATAATCAAACACCTTTCTATGAGTTGAGAAGAAGAAGAAGAAAATTGATCCAGTAAACACTTAGGGTGGCCGAACCCTATAAGGTATATTATATAGGGTGGCCGAATTTCTTTTTCCTTTTACTTTAGGGTTGCCAAAATCTATAAGGTGTTGTATTAGGGTTGGCCGAATTTCATCATGTCACTTATATAGGGTGACCGAAATTCAACCCTAATTCCCATCAACCTTTTAGACTCCTAACCCTAATTTAACTCATAAGTATTTTTATTCTTTTATTGACTAAATAAAAAGACTTCTTATTTGATTAAATAAATAAACTTAATTATTTATTTTCTTATCAAACAAGTTTTTTACTTTTGGTATACTACTACCAATAGTATAATTCTAGGAAACATATTTCCTGATCAGAAAAAGATTTTGTTTCTTAATTAAATAATTAATTAATTCTCATTTAATCAAACAATAAAATAAAATAATATTTTTGACTAATAATATAGCCTTGCCGCCCCACATGAAATATATGGGCCAAATATTATTTCCTTATTTATTTAATCTATTGGACTTCAAATAAAAAGCCCACATGTGAACCATACCCATTCTTACTAAAAGAAACAAGCCCACATGTCTTTCATTAATATATTAATATAATTGATCAGCCCATTAAACAAATAATGTGCAAATTATATTCTTAATATATTAAATGCAATTCTAGATGGACCCATAAATTGGTCCGGTAGAATATATCAAGTGATCCATGCAAGTTCGTGTGGATTGGGGATCTTGACAGGCTATTTAAATTTAAGCTTCAATAGACATAACCTAATCACAATCAACAAATGATTCACTTAGGTCCGATCCATTAATTTTAACTCATTCCACTAAAGAGCTAAAATTGAACTCTTAAATAAAGATAGAATAAGAAGATGTTCCTCATTCATACCCTAGACAATCATGTTGGAGATAGTGTATCCTCGTGATTAATATCAGTAATCGCCAAGAGTTCATAGACCGCATATAACTCTCCAAGTTACCTTATTTACTCATATGACCACGTTTTGAACTTGGATATTTTGACTTGTCCAAAAGCCATGTTTTCAATAGACATTATCGAAAACTCAACGTTGGGATTTAATATCCAATTACCTCAAAACATCCATACGATGATATTATACTCTCATTTAATAAATGGAGCCACAATGTCCATATCTATAAATGAAGTCCTCTATCGATTGACAAATGAATATTACTAAACTATCGAGGATAAACTATGTTATATAATCGAACTCATTGATAACTCAAATGATATCACTTGCAACCATAAGTCCATAATTTATCTCAGGATTAAGATAGACTCTCCGATTGTCCTGATAATGAAAAGACTATTATCTATTGACTGTTCTAGATAAAGCTTTCATTGTGATCCAGTTCAATGCACCCAGTACACTAGATTCTTTTACTCGAAGACACTCCGATGATTTTAGACTCATCATATCTCATTTGATCCCACTCAAATGCTAGCAAAATAATTCTACAACTTTAACAAGATAAAGGTGCACAACTTTAACTTAAGTTGTGAACATTATTCAAGACTAACTAAAGAATTGTGTCTACCTTATACATATCCAGATGTACAAACAATTCTTCTTTTCTCATAGTCTTTAGACCTTATGATTATTTACTTTGACAATTAGAATATTAAACTATAAATGCTATAAGATTTGTTAAACCAGAAATCACTTTATTAATATGAAAAAGATTGTCAATTACAACATTACACTCTTGCTATTGAGCATAATCCTAACAATCTCCCACTTGCGCTATAGCAAATGTGTCATATCTCTCATGCCCATGTTCTCTAGATGCCCATCGAAACTCTTCTGAGGTAGAGCCTTTGTGAAGGGATCCGCTAGATTTTCTGCTGACGCGATTTTGGTAATTGTCACGTCACCCCTTTGAACAATCTCCCTTAAAAGATGATACTTTTTTTCAATGTGTTTTCCTTTCTTGTGACTTCTTGGTTCTTTCGAATTAGCCACTGCTCCACTATTGTCACAGTAGATAGTGATCTGCTTATTCGCACTAGGAACCACTTCCAAGTCAATCAAGAATTGGCGGAGCCAAACAGCCTCTTTGGCAGCCTCGCATGCAGCAACATACTCAGCTTCCATGGTGGAATCAGCAATGTAAGATTGCTTGATACTCCACCATATGACTGCTCCTCCTCCAATAGTAAACACAGCCCCTGATATGGATTTTTTGGAGTCAGAATCTGATTGGAAATCAGAATCTGTATACACAACGGGAATCAAATCCCCTCCAGAGTATACAAGCATATTATCTCTCGTTCTCTTGAGATACTTGAAAATATGCTTGACTGCCGTCCAGTGATCAGGACCAGGTTTCGATTGAAACCTACTAACTATGCCAATAGCAAAACAAATATCTGGTCTAGTGCAGAGCATTGCATACATGAGACTTCCAACTGCCGAGGCATATGGAACTCTACTCATGAATTGCTCTTCATACTCATTCTTAGGAACTTGTTCCTTAGAAAGCTTGATTCCATGTCTGAAAGGTAACATACCTTTCTTAGAATCCTGCATGGAAAACCTAGACAAGATCTTGTCTATGTATGAAGCTTGGGATAATGCAATTGTTTTATTCTTTCTATCCCTTATTACTTGGATACCTAGAATAAAACTTGCTTCTCTTAAGTCCTTCATATCAAATTGTTTTGCTAACCATTCTTTTACTGATGTCAATACACCTACATCGTTTCCAATGAGTAGTATATCATCAACATAAAGAATCAGGAAAACCAACTTGTCGCCCTTAATCCTTTTGTATACACAAGGTTCGTCAGGATTCTGAATAAATCCAAAACCTTTGACAGCTTGATCGAACCTTATGTTCCAGGATCTGGATGCTTGCTTTAATCCATATATGGATTTTTACAACTTGCATACCTTTTCCATTTGGCCCTTTTCAATGAATCCTTTTGGTTGCATCATGTAGATGCTTTCGTCAAGACTTCCATTAAGGAAAGCTGTCTTGACGTCCATTTTCCAAATCTCTAGATCTAAAGATGCTGCAATGGATAAGAGTATCCTAATGGATTTAAGCATGGCCACAGGAGAGAAGGTTTCCTCGTAATCGATACCTTCTTTCTGTGTATACCCTTTAGCTACCAATCTAGCTTTAAAGGTTTTCACCTTTCCATCCATACCTCTTTTCCTCTTGTATACCCACTTGCACCCAATAGGTTTTATCCCTTTAGGCAAGTCTACAAGGGACCAAACTTTGTTATCGAACATAGATTCAATCTCAGATTGCATTGCCTTTTGCCAATGGCGACTATCAACATCCTCCATTGCTTCCTTATACGTGTAGGGATCATCGTCGTCCGGGAGATTCTCCACTGATTCTCCCAGACCGATGTATCTTTCGAGTTGTGTTCTAACCCTCCCACTACGACGAGGAATGGTAGGTTGTTGATTTTGTGTTAGATCAGAACTTACAATTGGGTTAGGTTGTGTAACCTCTCGTGGAATTGTATCTCTTGACATCTCATTCAGGACAATTCTACTTCTAGGCACAAAATCATTCATATAGTCCTTTTCCAGAAATTTAGCATTTGTCGAAACAAATACTTTAAGATCTGAAGGACTATAGAAATAATATTCTTTAGTTTCTTTTGGATACCCTACAAATATACATGTTTCCGAACGAGACTCCATCTTTTCTGTCTTTCCTTTTAACACATGTGCAGGACAACCAAATATCCTTAAGTGTTGTAAACTAGGCTTGCGCCCAGTCCACAACTCATGCGGTGTTTTAGGAACGGACTTAGATGGTACATCGTTTAGAATGTATATAGCAGTTTGTAAAGCATATCCCCAAAAAGAAATAGGAAGTGTTGAATAACTCAACATAGACCTAACCATATCCAAAAGAGTTCTATTTCTCCTTTCTGCTACCCTATTCTGTTGAGGTGCACCTGGTGCAGAAAACTGAGAAACTATCCCATTATCAATAAGATATTGCTGAAACTTACCAGATAGATATTCTCTGTAAGGTCAATAGTTAGTGTTGGCATTAATTCCATATCAAAACGTGTTTATCTTGTTATGTTTAGTGGTTAGTAATTGAAGAATTTTGAAGACGAAGGACGTCTCAACCACAATTCATTCAAGAAGCCGGCTTTTAAGAGATTCGTGCATTATTGGTCGTTAAAGGTATTAAAGGATCTCTTATCTATTACAAGGCTAGGCACACACACACACATATCATTCTTGTGTGTTCCTTCATGATTTAATTTCATTTACATATCACTTTCACACACTTGGCAAAATATGCTCATGCATTCATATTAAGTTGATAAACTTTGTGTTTTACATTTTCTAGGACTATGTCCGGAAACTAGCATATGTGTGTGTCTTTGTGTTTGTATGTTTCTGTATTTTTGTATTTGGACTTGAACATGCTCTATTATGATTCCTTATTGAGTTTCGATCGTTTTGGTTACTCATTCATGTAGTTTCGAGTCCAAACGAAGTAGCTACGCTACTTTTTGTTCTCATTCGTTGAGTTGACTTCATCGACATTTTCTAAGATGATTTCTCAACCATTTTTCAAAGTTGTGTAGTCGTCGTTGTGCGTGAGAGAGTCACAGTTCGTAATCCAGAAATAGATTCGAAATCGGAGTTTGGATACCCAAGATACAGGCTGAAGAACCGAGGGAGCGCGCGAGAGGATAGCCCAGGCCGTGAGGCCACTTGGGCTGGCCGTTGGTGAGGCCGTGGGCCCCACAGCCTGGAGGAGCCTCTCCTCCCGCGTGGGCCACACGCCCCCCACGGCTAGGGGGTGACGTGGCCTCACTTGATTGGTTGCCTTGGCCCTTCTCTCTCCTCCTATTTCTTCCCTCTCTCTCTCCATTTGAAAAATTAAGAAGAAAAGTTTCAGTTTTCCCGTCAGAATTCTCTCTCAATTTTTCCCAACTTCCAAACACCATATCTTCCTTATCCAGAGTCGGATTTGAGTGATTCAAGTTGGAGAGTATTCGTATTTGAGTCCTCTATCATCGCCAAGTGGTTTGGTGGCTGTGTGATCGTGATTTCTAGTGGTTCAACACTGATTTCTGAACCAGCTGCAAAATCTGAGGTAATGGTCTCAACTTTGGGATTTCTTTCTTTTTGACCTTCCATTTGCTTGGGGTTTCTTCTTCTATATCTATGTTTATGTTTGGTAAAAGCTATTGAGAAAGATAGCTTGATTATCATTCTAATTGAAAGTCAATTTGTGGACTAATGTTGACTAGATTCTATGATTCTAGGTTTTACATATGTTTGTGAGTTGTATTGTGATTAGAATGGCATCTTAGGTTGTTTGGAGCTTAATTGAATTAATTTTGTGATAAATGACCTTGAGATTTGATTTGATCCTTTGATTGATAAAATCTAGGATTTGTGTATTTGTTTATGATTGATGTAAATCTCAAATCCTTGCTCTATATTTTTACTAGTATATTGATTGATTTTAATCTCATATATCTAGCATTTAATTGTATATTGATAGCATCTTGGATTTGTACTTCATGAACATATTGTGATTCAAGTGTTATTTATGTGAATAAGACTTTGAGTGTATGTGTTAGGTGTTTCACATGCTTAGGTTTCTATTCTCGTATTTTGCATCTAGACTTGATTACTTGTGATATCACATGTTTAGGTCTATTTGTGCCATAGAATGTATTGATCACATGTTCTATGTTGTATTGATTGTTTGCATCATTTGCATTCACATGATCACACTAGGAAGTCCTTGTAAAAGGCATGAAGTCTTGGTTAGAGTCAGGGTGACTCGGATAGCCAAGCAAGAAGTCTTGCCTAGAGTCGGGATGACTCGGATAGGTAAGCAAGGAGTCATGGCTAGAGTCGGGAGGACTCGGATAGTCATGCATGTGAGGCTCCCTAGAGGCAAGAGTGCCTTGGATAGGGAGTTGGCTATTGTATTGGTAGGCCTAGGCGTATGGTTAGACATAGACTCCGATAGAGCGGGGTACACGGGAGGTGTATGCACTCTTGAGGAATTTCTAATCTACCATCGATGTTGGTTATGTGTGGTGTCCAATATATGGTGGTTTCGCATCATTGAGGGATTTCACATTTTCCAATAGGGTTGGGTAGGCTTAGACTTCACTAGGTTGGGTGAGCTAAAGATTGGTCACTTTGTGAATGTTCTATGTTTGCTTTCCAATAATATAGTACCCAATGGCTGTAGTTCAACCCGTGGATGTTTCCTCCTTGGAGGTTTTACCACGTTAAAAAATCTCTTGTGTCAATTCTTTCTATCTCTTTCTCTTATATTTTAATTGTATATTTTATTATCTTGATTCATAATATTCACATGTGATGTATTGTGAAGCAAGACTTTGTATAGTGTGATTAGTGAATTCATTCTATTGATCAATTTGTATCTTTGATTCTTTTATATATTGTAATTTTTGTATAGTGACATTTTGATCACTCTTGTAACTCATTGAACACTTATAGAAATACAAGCTTACTTTGTTGGTGTGTTTATTTGTTCTTATACCTCACATAACTTGTTGATATACTTAGACTTTGTTCTTATGATTGTATTATCATATTGTCTATGTATGTCTTCCTTGGCTTATTGTGTTGTGTGTAAGGCTACCTTGAGGGACAAACGAAAGTTTGTTCAAGGGTTTGAAAAAGGTGTAAAAACCTATTCACCCCCCCCCCCCCCCCCCCCCCTCTCTAGGTATGCTTTAAGCAATTTAACTTCGTTTGTATACTTTCATTCTCCACCACGATCAGATCTCAAGATTTTTATGTGTTTCTCAAGCTGATTTTCTACTTCAGCTTTGAATGCTTTGAACATGTCAAAAGCATCCAACTTATGTTGCATGAGATACGCATAGCCAAATCTCGAGTAATCATCTGTGAAGGTGATGAAGTACTCATATCCACCTCTAGCTTGAATGCTCATAGGTCCACATACATCAGTGTATATCAATCCTAAACATTCAGTGGCTCTTGCACCTTTGGCAGAGAATGACCTTTTGGTCATTTTACCTTCCAAACAAGATTCACAAGTTGGTAGATCATCAACCTTTAAGTTACTTAAAGGTCCGTCACATACCAATCTTTTAATTCTATTAAGGTTAATATGACCTAGGTGTAAATGCCATAGGTAGGTTTCATCTATTGATAATTTTACTCTTTTATGATCAGGTTCCGTTAATTCTGTGTCTAACGAGTGAGAGATATTTCTATGCAAAAAGTATAGATCGTTTTCCAATGTACCTTGGCAAATAATTTTGTCATTCTTACTAATAATAAAAACTTTATTAAAAGTAATCGAATATCCAAATTTATTCAAACAAGAAACTGAAATTAAATTCCTCTTGAATTGAGGTACATAATAAACGTCTATCAAATCTAAATGCCTTCTAGAATCCAAATAAACTTTAATATCTCCCACTGCACTTGCAGACACTAACGTTCTGTTGCCCAAGGGCAAATTGATTTCATTCTTACTCAGCCTTCTCCTTTCTTGGAACCCCTGCAAGGAATAACAAACATGATTAGTGGCTCCATAGTTTATGATCCAAGAATCTGTAGAATATGCCAAAAAACATGTTTCAAGATAATTCACATTACCTTCTTCCTTCTTATTCTGGGACTTTGGGCAATTTCTTTTCCAATATCCCTTTTCACCACAAAGGAAGCATTTCCCTTTGATCTTGGTCTCCTTCTTGGTAGGCCCAAGTTGCTTTTTCTTCTGTTGTTTCTTGACCTTCTGACGGGTCTTAACAGTAGCAACTTTACCAACCATATGAATCTCTTGACCCTTGCCTTTCACAAGGATCTTTTCAGCACTTTGAACATCTTGCATCAGGCCTTGTAAGGTGTATTCCTTTTTGTTCAAAGTGTAGTACAATTTGAACTGATCAAAGGAATCTGACAATGAATTGACAACCATATCAATTTTTGTCTCACCGTCTATCTCAGTGTCATGCAGTTCAGCAATGTTGAGATGTTCTATGACTTTCATCATGTGATCCTTCACAGCCTGTCCAGGTTTCATCCTAAGATTCATAAAAGCAGTCACTGCCTCTCTCTTAGTCGTCTTAGACTTCATAGCAAACATCTCCTCTAGAGACATCATTATATCAGCAGCAGACTCCATTCCTTCATGCTGCTGTTGCAACACGTCAGAGATAGTAGCCATAATGTAACATTTGGCCATATCATTTGAAGTCTTCCACTGCTCATACTCATCTCTATGCTTTATGCTAGATTCATTATTAGGAGCAGGTGGTTTAGGAGTAGTTAGAACTAACTTATGTTTTTCACTTTGCAGCAACAACCCAATTTTCCTTTTCCATGTGACATAATTATCTCCAGTTAAAGTGTTATCTTTCAGGATGTTCATAAGTGATGGGGTCATGATTTCTGAATAAAACAAAACATATATAAGTAAATAATCACGATAAAACACTTTTAAATATTTATCTTGAATTAAATAAATAACTCAATCATAAAAATTCAACGGTGATCCAACATCCATAAACGTTACGCCTTCTTTGGGAGTTCGCACCATTTACTAGTTAGACTAGGTCCCACCTAATTGTTAACATAACAACCAGCGTTTTCAATTTTAGCCTTGCAATTTTATTGACAAGAACTCTTGGGAGGATATCAATAAAATTACATTGAGTGTGTTACCAAGATATAGACTATCAATTTTCTCTCATGAAAATCCCTCCTTAGGGAGTAGACCTCGTTTGAGTCCATTGTCTAGTCTATTCTTGTAAGGAAGTATTTTGCTAAATTCCATTCATTGACGCCCCTTGGGGGGATTACCAATAAATAATAAAGCTCAACTAACCTTGGAGGCCATAGGTGTTACAAAAACACCTTCTCCCACTCAATTATTTAAGGCGTGTGATTAAATCCCATAGAATAATTTACCAAGTTATCTAGATGCCAATTTAGATACCTAAATCATTCAATGCATGTTCATACCAAAAGAGATATATGAGTGGCACTCCTATTCTATATGACATGTTATCATACAATAACAAATATTGTAATATTTATGCAAAAAATAAATAGCAACAATTTTGGTCCATCCTAGAAAAACAAGTAAATTACAATCGTTTAGGAATACAAGATCTTCAAGTGGCCATCAACCATCCGCTCATCCATCGGCTGCCCCATAGGCGTGCACAGCCCACAACCCCACAAAGGGGTTGCCGTGCGCAGCCCACCATGATATGGGCTTGCCATGCGCAGTCCAATCCACTCCTAGGGTGCGCACAGTGCTCGTTCTTGGTTCCGGTTGCCTTTTTCTTCAAGTCTTCGAATCTTCAATGCTTGAACATATTACAGCAGTATTTAAACTAATAAAATACTGCAGTATTTTTTTTTTTTATTATTCACTGCAGTACTTTTTACAAAAAAATCTGCACTTAAAATTAAATAAAAACTGCAGTAAATTATAATATATAAAATATTGCACTTAAAATTAAAATAAAATAAAACCTAGCAACTACCAAGAAGGAATTATGGCGATGATAGACCACCCTTCTTGTTACAATTCCATAACAAAAATACATTGAAAATCTAGGACCAAAATCGAGCAATAACAATCCACATAATAACATATATAAAACCATACATCCACATGTAATTATATATGCGAATACCTAGAGTGCCATTTCTTTCTAAACATGCATAATCACAATAAAAAGAAATAGATTCACGTATATATACGTTAATTAATTAAAAGGGTTCAACCAAGGCTCTGATACCAATTGTAGGGAAAAATACCGTAGTACATGCAGCGGAAGCGAGACTAAAAATAGATTTAGTATGTTTTAAAATTTTTCCTTTTTATGAACCTTAACCCTTTAAATTAATCAACCATACATATAAAGTAACAAAAAGTATAATACCTTTTGTCGCGTGATCCGATTGACTTACGTCGATGGTAATCCGCAAGATCTTCAATCCTAGCATGAACGTGAATCACCTAGGAGCGTGGTCTCCCTTTTCCTTGAATTGCAAACCTGAGAATGGACAAACAAACTTTCTTTTTCTTTTGTTAGTCACAAAACAATCAAAAGACCACAAAGATTATTCCGGTCACTTTTGAGTTCTCAATCTAATGATCGAAAATCGTGTGAACCTAATTCGATGTTGTACACACAAGTTTATTGATGAACAAGCAAATAGTGTACCATCAAAAGAATAATCTCTTCTCTTTTTTTTTTTTTTGGTCTTGGCAGAATAATCAAACACCTTTCTATGAGTTGAGAAGAAGAAGAAAATTGATCCAGTAAACACTTAGGGTGGCCGAACCCTATAAGGTATATTATATAGGGTGGCCGAATTTCTTTTTCCTTTTACTTTAGGGTTGCCAAAATCTATAAGGTGTTGTATTAGGGTTGGCCGAATTTCATCATGTCACTTATATAGGGTGACCGAAATTCAACCCTAATTCCCATCAACTTTTTAGACTCCTAACCCTAATTTAACTCATAAGTATTTTTATTCTTTTATTTACTAAATAAAAAGACTTCTTATTTGATTAAATAAATAAACTTAATTATTTATTTTCTTATCAAACAAGTCTTTACTTTTAGTATACTACTACCAATAGTATAATTCTAGGAAACATATTTCCTGATCAAAAAAAGATTTTGTTTCTTAATTAAATAATTAATTAATAAATTAATTAATTCTCATTTAATCAAACAATAAAATAAAATAATATTTTTGACTAATAATATAGCCTTGTTGCCCCACATGAAATATATGGGCCAAATATTATTTCCTTATTTTATTTAATCTATTGGACTTTAAATAAAAAGCCCACATGTGAACCAAACCCATTCTTACTAAAAGAAACAAGCCCACATGCCTTTCATTAATATATTAATATAATTGATCAACCCATTAAACAAATAATGTGCAAATTATATTCTTAATATATTAAATGTAATTCTAGATGGACCCATAAATTGGTCCGGTAGAATATATCAAGTGATCCATGCAAGCCTATGTGGATTGGGGATCTTGGCGGGCTATCTAAATTTAAGCTTCAATAGACATAACCTAATCACAATCAACAAATGATTCATTTAGGTCCAATCTATTAATTTTAACTCATTCCACTAAAGAGCTAAAATTGAACTCTTAAATAAAGATAGAATAAGAAGATGTTCCTCATTCATACCCTAGACAATCATGTTGGAGATAGTGTATCCTCATGATTAATATCAGTAATCGCCAAGAGTTCATAGACCGCCTATAACTCTTCAAGTTACCATATTTACTCATATGACCACGTTTTGAACTTGGATATTTTGACTTGTCCAGAAGCCATGTTTTCAATAGACACTATCGAAAACTCAACGTTGAGATTTAATATCCAATTACCTCAAAACATCCATACGATGATATTATACTCTCATTTAATAAATGGAGCCACAATGTCCATATCTATAAATGAAGTCCTCTATCGATTGACAAATGAATATTACCAAACTATCGAGGATAGACTATGCTATATAATCGTACTCATTGATAACTCAAATGATATCACTTGCAACCATAAGTCCATCATTTATCTCACGATTAAGATAGACTCTCCGATTATCCTGATAATGAAAAGACTATTATCTATTGACGGTTCTAGATAAAGCTTTTCATTGTGATCCAGTTCAATGCGCCCAGTACACTAGATTCTTTTACTCGAAGACACTCCGATGATTTTAGACTCATCATATCTCATTTGATCCCACTCAAATGCTAGCAAAAAAATTCTATAACTTTAACAAGATAAAGGTGCCCAACCTTTAACTTAAGTTGTGAACATTATTCAAGACTAACTAAAGAATTGTGTCTACCTTATACATATCCAGATGTACGAACAATTCTTCTTTTCTCATAGTCTTTAGACCTTATGATTATTTACTTTGACAATTATAATATTAAACTATAAATACTATAAGATTTGTTAAACCAGAAATCACTTTATTAATATGAAAAAGATTGTCAATTACAACATTACACTCTTGCTATTGAGCATAATCCTAACATGTTCTTGATGAGGTAATTTCCAATTCGCAAAGTGCTTTTATTCCGGGTAGATTAATTGTTGACAACACCTTGATTGGTTTTGAGTGCCTCCATACGATCCGGAAACGTAAGCATAAAGTGGGTTCTTTTGTGTTGAAATTGGATATGTCAAAGGCTTATGATAGGGTCGAATGGAGCTTCCTTGCGAAGATGATGGGTAAGTTGGGTTTCTCTAAGAAGTGGATCTTGATGATAATGAATTGTGTCTCTACGGTATCCTTTTCTTTTGTTATCAATGGTAATGTGTGTGGTTCAGTTAATTCGTCTAGAGGTCTCCGCCAGGGGGATCCCCTATCTCCGTACTTGTTCTTATTATGTGCGGAAGGGTTATCCAACGTTATTAATTCTGCAGTCCATGATTCTGAGCTTTCGGGGTTCCATTGTAGGCGGTCCTGTCCCAATATTTCCCACCTATTTTTCGCAGATGACAACCTTTTCTTCTCCAAGGCTACGGATCATGGGTGCATTACTATTCATCAGATTCTTGATAGTTACGAGAAGGCTTTGGGGCAGGTTATAAATTATGAGAAGTCTGCTATGTGTTTTAGCAACTCTATTCAGTGGGCTGAAGGTGATCGATTAGTTAGGATCGTTGGTGTTGGTCATGTGAGATGCCACGAGCGTTATCTAGGACTTCCTAGTATGAACTATAGGAACAAGCATCAGCTGTTCAATGGCATTAAAGATTGTGTGTGGTCGAAGGTTAAGGGTTGGAAAGGGAAAACTCTTTCGATTGATGGTAAGGAAATTTTGGTGAAGGTTGTGCTCCAATCAATTCCGACTTATTCCATGGGGCATTTTAGGCTTCTGAAGAGTTTGATTCATGATCTTCACAGGATGTGCAATCGGTTCTAGTGGGGATCAACTGAGGAGAGGTCGAAGGTGCACTAGTGTTCTTGGGAGCGCATGCGTGCACCAAAAAAGGATGGTGGTTTCGGTTTCTAAGACTTGGAAGTTTTTAACAGAGCTCTCTTAGCAAAGCAATGTTAGAGGATCATCAAAAATCCGGATTCCTTGGCTATGAGGGTCTTAAAGAACTGTTACTTTCTAGACTCTTCCTTTCTAAAGGCTGACCCAAAATCTAAGGTTTCCTTAATTTGGCAGGGGCTCTTATGGGGGCGGGGCATCATTTCTTCAGGTTCCCGGTGGAGAATTAGTAGTGGTAATTCTGTTCGGGTGTATGGGGATCGTTGGATTCCTAGACCATCGACGTTAAAAATCTTTTCTCCAGTTTTTCTGAACGAGTAGGCAACGATGGATTGTCTGAAAACTATGTCTGGAAATTGGAATGTCAATTTGGTGCAAAGTTGCTTTTTGGTTGATGATGTTGATATGATTTTGTCCATTCCTTCTTCTAGGTCCAATGTAGTTGACTCCTTATTATGGCACTATGAGAAAAATGGGATGTACTCGGTTTGTAATGGGTATTGGGTGGGCAGAGCATTATCCAGCAATCCTTGTTCATCTGGTCTAGACGGAGCTATCTCTTGGTGGAAATCGCTTTGGCGCCTCAAACTTCCTCAGAAGATCAAGGTTTTTTTTTATTTTTATGGAGAACGTGTCATCACTAGCTCCCGAGTATGGCTTACTTAGCTAGGCGTGGTGTGCCTTTATCGGACCTTTGTCCTCGTTGTCATCGTTGTCCAGAGTCCATGTCTCATGCTTTTTGGGGCTGTCGGGATCTGCTTTTGATCAAGAAGGATTGCTTGTTTGTTAAGGACCTTAAGTTGACTAATGTTATGCATTTATATGATTTAATGCTGGTGTGTCTGTGTGGTCTTAATCCCTAGGATTTGGAGTTGCTTTGTGTCGTCTTTTGTAGAATTTGGTTTTGTAGGAACCATTTGGTGCATAATTTGAGCAGTCCTGATATGGTTCATGTTGTCAATTGGGCGAGTGGTTACATTGATGAGTGGAGATCTGCTCAAGAGGTGCTTAAGCCTAACCCTATTGGGAATAGCTTATTGTCTACAAGTTTGTGTCCAAAATGGAAGCCTCTTGATTTTGGGATGTTCAAGATTAACACAGACGCGGCTACGAGCTATTCAAATCATTCTATTGGTATTGGTATTATTATCCATGACAGCTTGGGTGGTGTTAGAGCTGCTTAATCCAGAAGGTAATTGTTATCCTCTCTCCGCTTGTTGCGGAAGCAACGACTGTGCATAATGGTATCCTCTTGGCTATTAGTTCGGGGTTATTCCCTCTCCACATTGAAACCGATTCCCTCCAGGTCGTTAATCTGGTTTTAGAGGGTGGTCATTCCTCTGCCGATGTTGGCCCTGTTATTGATGATATTTTGAAGTCTTGCTCCTTGATTCCTAGCTGGACTATTAGTCATGTGCCCAGGAAAAGTAACCTTGTTGTTCACAATTTGGCAAAGATGTCGCTGTCTGCTGCTTCTGATTGCGTTTGGTTAAATAGGTGTCCTCCCTGTGTGGAGAATTTTGTTTTGTTTGATGCTTCTGGGTAATGTTCTTTCTTTTCAAAAAAAAAAAAAAAAAGGTCCCTCAATTAACTCAATTTGATCATTCGGTTTGTTAAACGATGGTCAAACTTAACAATTCTTGAGGTTATTTGGTTTTATTAGGTCACATGTCCATAGTTGAAAAAAAAAAAAAAAAAAAAAAAAAAAAAGATAAAAATATATGGCTAGATCTAGGACGGAGTTAGGATTTTGGCTTTGGGAGAGCCAAGATAAAAACTAATATTAAATGTTAGGCAAGAAAAATATATCAATATACCCAGATGCATATAATACGGTTTAGTCTTTAAGGTAATGATACAAACTATGTAGAGTAAACCATATGAACCACCCCAAAACAAGATAGATATTGCATAATAAAATAGTAAAGAAAGTCTTAATTTGAGCCAACAGGGGTGTAGCTCAGCTGGTAGATGGACGAGCTTGAGACTTGGGTAAATGACTCCCAGGTCAACGGCTCGAATCCTACCAATGGCGAAAGCTTTTTAAAAAAAAAATACCTAGTCCTGGATTAATAGATATTGTAAAAATAAAAAATAAAAATAAAAAATAAAAAAAAAATCTTAATTTGTTCTAGTAAATACCTAATTAAAAAAATAATACATACATTATAGATGGATTTATCTACTATACTGTTCATGTATAATTTGTTGGAAATTTTATTTAAAATTTCAAAATACAATAATAATATTTTATTAATATCTATATAATATAGTAAAATGGAATATCACTTTGATACGTGGTGTCATTAGAGAGCTTTGGCATTAAATCACATTATATCACAAAATTACCATCTATTTAATAATTGGTTTATTTACTCTCTCTATACAATTCCGTAACTAATGGGATAATTAATAGATTATAATAACCATTCTCATAATTAATTTTTAATTATTAATTAATTATTTCATATATCATCTATGTAAAATGGAACCTCACCTTGACACGTGGCGTCATTAGAGAGCTTTGGCATTAAATCACATTATATCACAAAATTACTATCTATTTAATAATCGGTTTATTTACTCTCTCCATACAATCCCATAATTAATGGGATAATTAATAGATTCTAATAACCATTCACATAATTAATTTTTAATTATTAATTAGTTATTTCATATATCACATATAATAATAATAATAATATAATAATATACTTTTTCTACTTTTGATGTGGTTGCGACATGTGACAATCATAAATGTTATTAATTCTTTTAAAAATATATAATATAATATTAATCATATCTATATCTATATATCTATATCATTTATAATAATAATAATAATAATAATAGATTTTTTTCTACTTTTGATGTCATTGCGACACATGACAATCATAAATGTTATTAATTTTTATATTTTAAAAAAATCATATTTATATATCTATATAATAATATTAATAATAATATACTAAAATAGAACTCTCATGGCACCATGTGTTGTCGTGAGAGAGATTTGACATTAAATTCTATATTAATTTTTTTTTTAAATCCATGAATTAATTATCTTAATGAACCAAAATAAAATAAAACACGTGATGTTGCGAGAAACATTGACATTAAATTTTTATTTATACAGTATCAAGAGGCAATCAAGAGATTCTTTCAAAAAAAAAAAAAAAAAAAAAAAAAAAAAAAAAAAAAAAGCAATCAATGGACAATCTCATAATTAATGGGATAATGAATAAATTATCAAATTAATTAAAAATAATAATACATTTCATAACTCATAAACTCTTCATTTTTCAGCCAATTAATTGCTTTTGTTTGTTTGTAAATTCAATTCACATAGACTCTTCATTTTTCGGTAGATTATCCCATAATTAATGGGATAATGAATAAATTATCAAATTAATTAAAATAATAATTAATTCTGCTAATACTCCCCTAACATTTCATATCCAATAAACTCTTCATTTTTCAATTAATTAGTTGCTTTTATTTGCCTGTAAATTCAATTCACATAAACTCTTTATTTTTCAGTCAATTAATTGCTTTTGTTTGCCTATAAATTCTTTTTATGTTCTTTTCATGCAAATATTCATAAGTATATTTCGAGTGCCGCCAAAACTGGGTTCAGGAAAACATTTGTTTTTGCCATCACAGTAAGTGCATTTTTTGTTGTGGTGATTTTGTCGATTTTTTATTTTTTTTATTTTTTTGTGAGTTTGTGTTCAATCCTTTTTTGTTCAGGTTTTTTGTTGTTGTTGTTTCGATATGTAGAGTTCATTTTTCAGTCTATTTTTTTAAAGGTATTTTTGTTTCATTCAATTATCTGTTGTTTTATTTTATTTTATTTTCCAGTGGTGTTATGCTATGTCTATGGCATTCAGTTAAGGTGATCGAATTAGTTTGCTTAGAAAAAATAATTCTAACTTTATCAATTTTTAAATTTTATTTTATTGAGAACAGACTAAAGAAACTTTTGGTGAATTGAAAGCATCATTTTAGAAATACATATAAATCAACTTATTTGGTATTCACTTGTATTCTTTATTTCAGGTTTTGCACCCTGGTCGGAAGCTTTGATTGTTCACAATTTCAAGCCACCATTATCTTCTTCCTTACCTCTTTTACTTTTGACATATTATGGTTTGCTATTGGTGGTTTGGATCAAAGTAGATATGAATTCGTGGAGATCCACATCTTCACCATTTTTGTTTTTATTTTCAATTTTCACTTTATTTGTAACTTTTTTATTTATTTATAAAAAATGGAAGCATAATATATTATGGGTTCAATACAAGTAAGTTTTATGGTTCTTATTTAAAAAAAAAAAAAACGAAACTTTTGTTTGGAACATGAGGTTTCATATTTGTCTTTGCAACAACCTTTTAAATCATACCATTCATTAATCTTTTGAAGATATATATATTTTTTTTAAAGAAAAAACCCTAAAATCTGATCTTATTTTTTTTTTTTAAAGGGTTATTTACAATTCTCCCTAAAATATAAGAAAACGATTTTTTTTTTTTAATATTTAATAATAATATTAAATATATCTAATAATAATATATTAATAGGTGAAATGATAAGAATGTCAAAAGATTTACATATTCTTATGGATGAATGAATGGTTTCGCGGCTAACTAATTGATTAGATGATATAATTCCCTGTACATGGAGATAAATACAAATTTATTACTAAAAATATTATTAACATTAATAGTTAACAAAATTTAATGAGGAAGAATATCAAAACATTAAAGCTAAATATGAATATATTAATATTAAAAACTTATCTTTCTCAAATGAATAAATATAATCTTCATGAATATTAATATTAATAATTAACAAAATTTAAAATGAATCAATATATTCTTCCTAATATTAATAATTAACAAAATTTAATGCCAAACTCACGTTCCATTATAAGATATATATAGATGTGTTGTCGAACTACTGTGACTGTCTATAATGACCAAAATAGACATGATACTGAAATACTTTCAATTTTATATTTTATTCAAAACCAAGTCACCGTTTAATAAATATATTTTATTTTAACAATAAAATTAAATATATAAGTATTTTTATTATAAAATGAAGCAGATTTAAATTTTAAAAAAGTTAAATTTATATAATCATCATATTATAAATAATCTATATATATATTTATATATTTATATAGAATCCTTCTCCTATCAGGATGGTCTTGAAATAACAATTTCAGGACCACCTTCCACAGCCACATGTTTCAAATGGGCCTACAATCTCACATTAACAAATAGCCACACTCAATATGAATGTGTAGCTGTGGTTGAGTGTTTTAACTTATAATTTCATGATGTTCTTACTAGAGAACCACTCATATATATATATAACCTATATAAAAATAATTCATTTTTTGTTATGTTCATATTGTAACATCATCAATATAATTTGAAGGTAAATGGACAAATAATTGACCAAAGAACTCATCACAAAGCCATGCTAAATCAAGATAGTTTTTACAGTTAACAATTGGTTTTACACACACACACACACACACAAAAAATAAATAAAATAACAGAAAATATAAACAACTTTATTAGTTAATTAAACAGAATTACACCAGAAAAAGTTTTGTATGCAACCTCAACTATGTAATTTATATAGAAGGATTTTTTTTTTTTTTTTTTTAAACAATTATATTGAACTATTTCATAAAGAATTCATATATAGGAACAATATAAAATTATTTTACTTCCGAGTTTCTTAAGAAATTGATAGAAAATCTTCAAACTCAAAGCAAAGGTTGTATTATGAATGAGAAATAAACCTTAAGTTAAGGAGAGATTAGGGTTGAAAGATATTATATTAGGGAAAAAAATATATAAGGACAAATTTGTCTTCAAGTTAAATTGATGAGGGCAATTCGGGTGTTTTTAAAAAATTCATTAAATCTCAATATTGATTATTTCATAATTGCTTTTAAAAAGTAACCCCCTACCTCCTTTTCAAAATCACTACCAAATCAAGACAGATTTTTAAATAATCAATTTTGGAAGGTTTAACCAAACATCAATCTCTCCCAAAATTAGGAAATAAGTTAATTTTAGCTTATCAAAATCAATACCAAACTGGCCCTAAATTCACTTAGCTTTCCTAAAAAAAGTATTTGACTGCATTACCTATAAAATTCATAAGTAATAGTGTAAAGTGTTTGAGAAAATGCGGGAGAGAAAACTGAGAGAGAATGAACAATTTATTTTCTGAAAACTTTTCTCATTAAACAAACACAATTACAGAGTTTCTTTATATATAATTACACTGAGAGATCCTAGCCATTGGCTGCTAATTAACTAGAGCAATCTCAGCCTTTAAATCCTAACTGACTATCTGATAACTTATCAGATGAGACGTCAGAGGCATAACAGAATTTAGTTGGAGAAGCTGATGTAATCAGGATGGCCACTTGACCATATTTAGCTGAGGTGTCATGATGGCCAGACTACATTCTGGTTTGTCTTGATCATCACGAGCCATGTCCACTTGATCAAATATTCTAGCTTGATCAGATATTCTAACAAATAGATTTCAAAGTTCGTTAGTTGAGAATTTGTAGATTAATTCAATTGGATGTTTGATATGAAACTTATTAGAATTATTTATCTTTAAGAATAGGAGATGAATTTTTGTTTATAAAAAAACATATGCTAAGTTAATCAAGTCTTTGAATGGTTTCAAGTTCAATATTTTATATATGTTTATGGATACTAAAATACCAAATACACAATTTTTGAAGTTTGTTTGTAAATATAAGTATTTAAATATGTCTTAATTATTGTGAAACTATTTTCAACTTATGAATAACTAAAACTTTATTAAAATAATTTATCGGGTATATGTGTTTTGTTCTTCATAAGGTGGATGATGATGTGAAGAAGGAATGTCACAAAGGCAATAGCTGATGATAAGACAACATGAAATTCACATACGAGCATTGTTATTTTATATTAACCCAAATATTTTTTTCATGATTTAAAAAAAATATATTTTTCTTCATAAGAAAACTACATGATTTTTAATTTATATTTTTCTGTGCCCACACATCGTGTGGGCTCCAAACTAGTTAGAAGTTGTAACCCTGTTACTAAATGATGATTTTATGTGAGCAATTACGTTACGACAGTTTTATTACAATAAATATTTGACCATTATTTAGATTAATGGTATTGTTAATGATTATATTAATGTGCAACGGTTGGATTTCGAATTATAAATAATGTTTTCAAAATCATTTCATGAGTACTTTTAAATCCCCTCAAAATCAGAGGAATGTGAATATATTCTAGTTGTTCTAGAATACTGTATTGTGAGTGCACCCTTATAGTATTATCATGTCATTGAATGTTAGAGGTCAGAGTGTCGTTTAACCAGATTGCACTAGGACATTGTCCTATAGGGACACAATCTGATCTGAACTACAGTGCTTTAGCATACCTTGACCTTAATCTATTTTCACATTCATCTAATCCTCAAAATTTTCCCAACATAGTTGCCGGTGTAATTACGAGAGGATGTTATTTCCATGTAGTTTTAATTTCGTTTAAATTTCTAAAATTTTGATTTATAAACCTTAATTTGGATTGAAATCCAATGATTGAAAATTAACCTTGTAATTATACACTAACCGTATAGTAGCTGAACCCATATGTAGACTAGATTAGGAAATAATTTATGAAGTCATAAGAAATTAAGGTGTTGTTTGGCGTCATTTTCGAAAAGAGGTTTTTTTTTTTTCTTTTTTTTTTTTTTTTTTTTTTTTTTTTTTTTGGGTTAAAAAAACATTAAGAACCTATCTGGCGAGTGTTTTGAAGGAAAAAAAAAACAACGAAATCAAAATTTTTATTTAAAGCATGGAAAATTATGTGTAGAGAAAACAACTCAGACGCGTTTTCTTTTATTTTTTATTTTTCATTTTGTATGGGTCCACCAGTTACATTATTATTATCAGCAATACATTCTAAAACAAAAAAAATTCAAAAAGTAAGAATGAAAAATTAAAAATATATATCCCTTTTATTTCTCCCTCTCACGGTCTGGTCTCATCTCTGCCTTTTTCTCTCCATTCTCTATACTTCATATTTCATTTTTCTCTTTGTGGTTGTCGAGTGGGTTTTAGTTAGATTGAAGTTTTTTTTTAAGTAGGATTTGCAGTTGTGTTCAGTGATTGTAATTGTGTTTTGTTGTTGAACTCAAAAGAAAAAAAATTGGTGGTGATGTGTGGTGATGCAGTCGGCGATGGTTGAGTGGTCAACGACAAAGGCCAGTGATGGTGGGATCATCGATGATGGAGTCAATGATGGTAGAGGTTGGCGAAGCTGCTCCCTCTTCGTCTTCCTCATCTTCAACGTGCGATGGAGATCTGCAGATCTCCACCTGATGAAGATCTCCATCTCATGGTGGAGATCTACAGATCATGATCTCAATCGAACGGTAGAGATTTGCGATCTCCATCGTACGGTAGAGATCTACTATCTATTTTTTCAATATGATTTTTTTTTTTTTTTTGATTTTTTTTTTTTCTGAATGTTCAATGTAATTCAACTATAATCAAATCTGATTAGGAAAAAAATATATTAATAAAAAGTCCGATCAAACCAATAAAAGTTTTTAATTTTAAAAGATAAGCACTATTATTAATTAAACTTTGTCTTTTATAATAGAAGAAAAAAAAAAAAAAAAACTTCAAACTTTGTAGGATTATTCTTAGTATATTTTACAACATAAAAAAAAGTTAAAATTTATGAAATAAAATTTGAATTATAACCTTATAAAATGTTTGATTATAAAGTTACACTTAATTGAAAATTGTATGGAAAATCAGTTTTGCTAGACGCGGGTTTAACAAATGGTGGGCCACAAAAGTTTCGTTGTTTTGAAATAACTAGTGTTAGTGACGAAGGGATTGTTTGCAAGAGAAGGTTGCCCAGTTAAGATACGAGCTCAAACCACTGACATCCGCCACAAGGTAAACCACTGCCTCTCAGGCCCCCACTGATTCTACCATAGAGGCCAACGATAGACAATAACACCCCCCATGAACACAGCTTACAACTTTCATCGTACTGTGCTCTCCAAAGAGCAACTTTTCTCAAAATCTCAAAAAAAAAAAAAAAAAATCTTCTTTCGTTTCACCGTCACCCCCCGAACACAGCTTACAACTTTCATCTTACTGTGCTCTCCAAAGAGCAACTTTTCTCAAAATCTCAAAAAAAAAATAAAAAAATAAAAAAAATAAAAAATAAAAATAAATAAAAAATCTTCTTTCGTTTCTTGACGGTGAAGTAAGACCAAGCTGATGTATCATGTAAAGTCTTTGAAATGCAAAAGTATAATAATTCTCTATGGTGTAAGAAAATATCTATCATCCCCATCATCCCCCCCCCCCCCCCCACCCCCGCCCCCCCCCAAAAAAAAAAAAAAAAAAAAAAACTTTTTTTTTTTGTTTTGTTTTGTTTTGTTTTGTTTGTTTTTTGTTTTTTTTTTTTTTGTTTTGTTTCCAATGGAAGGAAGAGCTTTGCCCATTCTAATTAGAAAGATACGGCTACCCAAGATTTTAAATAACAAAAAAGTGAGGAGAGCGGTCTACAAGAGTAAGCGAATGGTAAATTCACTCATGTCTTTCTTGGAAGTGGAAAACCAAAAGATGCTATGTTGCCTACCAAAGAACGCATGGATAAGTGGGTGAGCAAGCGAAGCCCTAGGTTCAGAAAGAATAGAAAGAATAGTAGGTACCGAAGTAGTAGATACCATAATGATTCTTTAGCAACGCTGGGAGAAGTGAAGAAAAGGTGACGAAGTTCAGAAGGAAAAGTGCTATCCTAGTCAAGAAGAGAAGTTCTCAAGATATCTATGGTGAACCGATGTTGCTAAGGGCGGGTGACCATCTTATGATTGAAGATAAGCACAGAAAGTTAGAGAAGTAAGGCGTTAGGAACCTATTCTAGTAGAGGATAGAGGATAGAGGATAGAGGATAGAGAAACCAACCCCCATAAAACCTGACCAAAAGATAGCTACATTCCTGTCATTAACGTGACTTCAGTGTATGTGGCTGGTCCGCTAAGAAAAGACGGGAAGGCAAACATACGCCAATGAGCGTAGCCACTCAACCCGAGGGAGAGAAGCGAACCGGATTCAGGAATCAGATGAGATTTTATGGAAATTTTTGGGGGAATGTTAGTAGCTCTGTAAAGAGGAGAAATTATGCATTTTTCAAAAATGGTCGGAAGAACAATTTTCAAATATAAAAATAGAATATATATATATTACCGGCTGGCTGGTTTTTATGCAAAGAGGACAAAACGAGATTGGATTTCCACTCATAAGGAAGCTTTGAAAGAGTTCGAATAATTTTGATAAGAATCAATTCGATCTCTTTTACCGAGAAGGTCTATGGTTCGAGTCCGTATAGCCCTATAATAATATAATAATCCAAATTGAAATACTAAAAGGATTTTGGTTGTGCTATGAACCCAATTTTTAGAGAAAAAACAAATTTCGATAACTTGTTGATCCCCCAAATTTTCAGATTTTGATTTCTCATCTATTAATTTCCTGTCTTAGTCAAAGTATCTTCGGGATACAAGTTGTCGATCTTTCTTTCAGAACACTAGAATGGACAATAAATAACATGGACTTCCTCATCTCAGATTATATCTTATCGCTTGGTTTCACTTTATCTATAGCACTTCTCTTTCTAAAAAGAGGTTATTTCAATAAATACATTCAACCGACTCCAATTCGTTTACCCATTAATATTTTAGCCTTCTAACATGAGTCTGATTTGTAATAAAAAATAGAGTTCTTTTTCCCTACGAGATCTAGTAGCTTGCTTTTCTATCAATCTCTAATTCTAATCTTCCTCCCCAATCTGATATTATGGTGCCCACATATTGATACTTATGTTCCATAAAAATAATAATTTTTTTATTCTTAATTAATTGGTGAGAAATGGATATGAATTTCTTATAATTTCAAATTTAAGCAGTCGAGAAGCCTCGGGTGGCTCGATCACGAGCGAAAGGAAAAGGGGAGTGCTAAAGCTACTGTTTTTTTTTGCAGCTTTTGTTGTTTTAATGTTTTCATTATCAGAATATCGTTTTCAATCATTTGCTACCAAACGTGTTTTCGAATATGAAAAATACAAAAATCAATTTATCGAAATCAAATGAAAACGAGGAAAACAAAAAACGAAAAATGAAAACGTTACCGAACGGCCCCTAAAATATTAAAAGGGATTGATTTTATCTTGGCAATATATATATATATATATATATATATATATATTTATATATATAGGGAAGAAATTTATATTATTAATAACTTGGGGGGCCAGGTTACAATTATCATATACTTACTATACTATTATAATATGCTAATAAGGAAAATTTCTTGAAATTTGATTGGCTTAGGCCATAGCCCCTATGGGCCCCCCGTTGTGTTCGTCTTTGGCTAGATCTCCATCGTCTATCTCAAATATGGACAATGAAGATCATTTATATATATATATATATATATATATATATATATATATATATATATATATATATATATATATATATATATAATTGAAAAGGATTCATTAGATCTCCATCAATACAATCTCAAGCTACTGGGATCTTCATTGCCTATGATCTTTATCAGTGATGGAGATCTCGTCCCTTGGGATCTCTATTGACGATGGAGATCAATCGCAATGGAGACCCACTTTGGATCTACACATGATGAATTACCTTATTGATGGGATCTCCATCCCATCAATTATGGCGCGTTATTAGTCTCATGTTGCAGAAGCTTTAGCCATCCTCAAGGGTGTTTGGTTGGCAGTGAATACAGGTCTTCTTCTTTTTGTTCTGGAATCAAATGCGTTGACATTGGTGAATGTTATTTGCTCTTAGTCCCCTCTAATGTTTGGGTGGTTATTAGTGATGTTTTATGTTTGTTACAAGAGGTCAATGTTCTCTCAATTAAGTTTGTCCCTAGACTAGCTAATGGAGTTGTTCGATGTCTAGTTTAATTAGCTTTGTCCCATGTTGGGGAGTTTGTATGGCTGGGAGATTGTCCACTTTGTGTTGAGAGTCACATCTTAGGTGACCGACCAAGTTAAGAATTTTGTTGGCTAGTTTTGACTTTTGAATAAAGTTTATATTTCAATAAATAAATAAATTAATTAAAACCAAAATGAAAATTTATTTTCAATTTGGTTAGGTTCGGTTTAATTCTATTTTGGTTTTTATACCCGCTTGCCTAACCACCTAAAAATAGGGATGGATATTGGTTCCTCCATTCCCATCCCTCCCCATTTCCCCATTTAGAGAAAAATGGGGATGGGGTATTTGGGGGAAGATATCCCCAATTCCCCATCCTCCCAATTTTCCCTAATCCCTAATTTTTTATTTTTTTCATTTCCCTCTGTTTTCCCCATTTGACTAAAAATAATTACTAAAACTTACTCATTCAAATAAAAATTATATATTAAAAATTCAACTTAAAATACAAATAAAAGTATAATATTTATAATAAGCAAAAAAAAAAAATCCAAAAAAAATACAAATTAGTATTTATATGATTATACCTAGATTAAAATTAGGAAAATGAAGAAAATAGGAAAAATGAATAATTATTAAAAAATATATATATGGGGGAAAATGGGGAAGTAGGGATAGGGATCTATCCCATCTCATGCCTGTTTGGGGGGATGAGTATTTTGGGGGAAAATGCCATCCCTACCCAAAAACCAATATGAATTTTTTTCTTTTAAAAACGTAAAACGACGTCGTTTAGTTTTGTCAGAATCAGTTCTTTCACTTTTCGAGTTTCTTAACATCTAATCTCACAAGTCACAACAAAGACAAAGACACACAACACAACCCACGAAGCCAGAGAAAGAAAGAAACTGAAACTACAATTTTCCAATAATGTTCTACAGAGGGTAAGATTTTGTTTTGTTTTGTTTCTTTGTTCATTCAAATATATTATCATATTTAGTTGTCCTCTCTGTTTCAATTCTATTTGTATCCTGCATGTTTGTTTGATGAATTCTTTATAGTTTTTTGAATTTGAGTTTGTTTATGAGGTTTTTTTTACGAGATCCCCACCATTTTTTTTTAATATAATTTTTGAACTCTGATTTATTTATTTTTTGCTTCAGATGTTTTCTTAATTGTTGATTTAGGTATATAGAACCGCATGTTTGTTTGTTTAAATTTATTTATTTATTTATTTATTTTATTATTATTATTATTTATTGTGGATTGTTCCGCTTGAGTTTGTTGGTGGTGGTGAACCCAGAAGCTCCCATATGTTTTAATTTGGCGATGGACCCAGCAGCTGAGAAGCTCCCATATGTTTTTGTTTGTCTCGGTTTTTTTTTTTTTAAACATATCTATTTGTGTCTTTCCTGTCATGGATTTTTTGTGATATGGTTTGAGAATCTTTAGTAGGAAAAATAATAGATGTTTGTGCTCACAACCCATATTCCTTTGCCTTACTAATTTTAGGTTTTCTTATTATTTGTATATTAGTTAATTTTACTATAATTAACATTACATTTGAGATGGGGAGGAATTGGGGCTTTTGAATGTAAAATACTTAGAGAAAGAACAACAGACAAGTTTTGGAACTTTTATAAACGACTGCTTATGTTGACACAGTAAGGCGGGAGCTTTTGTGACTAGTGGTATGCTGTTTTTGTCAGTTTTAAGCGATTAGCTTGCCATCATATATATTCACCGGCTAAGATGTAAGCCTACATACCCGACTGAAAATGAGGCAAGTCTGGTCCATCTTGACTAGGTCGAAATCATGATGAATCTAAACTTTCAGAGTTACTTGTTGGGTTGGTACATCAGTTGTATATGTCTTTAGAAAAAATGGTGAAGCTCTGTCTACATAGGGTAAACCTGACATAGAAATAATAAATTTGGATTTTTCTTGACACCTATTAGATTGGTAGCTTTCTGGTGATATTGCTGTTATTATTGATTTGAGAAGGTTAAGTGCAATGTATGATGTGTCTATGGAGTCCATAACATGAAAGCCAAATTTAGGGAGGATAATGCGTTATACAGCTATGCCTATTATGAATTAGCAGCCCATTACTTGGAATGTAGGTGTTTTCGCATCCAAAAATAAAATTATAGGACTCACAGGAGCATCCAGAAAAAGTATAACTGTTTTAGCTGAAGTTAGCTTTGTTTTGAAAGGTCTAAGATATAAAGAGTGTTAAAAACTAAAGGGTAAAACATGGCACTCTTCTTACATTCGCATTAGTTAGATTCTTTGGGAAAGTAATGAATGCATGAAAAAGCAAAATGATCTAAGAGAATTCTATCTACAAATGATGTGAGGATACTTGCTCTTCTATTGTTTGGTATTCTGTTTATTGAGGACATGCTAGTATGTGCCATCCCAATAAATCTTTAGAAAGCAGATCTTATGGACCATAATAATAAAAGAACGCATGCCACTGGTTTATTATCCAGTATTCAGCTTGAAGTAGTGTTTCTATGTATGGTTGTATACTTCTATACCATCTATGAGTAGAAGAAGGCTTGAAATATCTAGGAATTTTTCTAGCAAAATTCAAAGAAAATAAAACTGGTGGACATCCAAGGGAGAGTATTGAGAAATTAGTGGTTGGGCCACCACTTTTACTTGTCAAGAGATAAGCATGCATGGGTGGCAGCACACATGTTCATTGGTCTCATAACTACATGCATGTTGTCTTATAGCACTGGAAGTGTCAATTTGTGATTAGATTGCAAATCCTTTAAGTAGGAGCCTCATGTCTTATGTAGTGAACATTCAAAAATCAATAGCAATTTTCTCTCCCTCTCTAGTTTATTTTTTGATAGGACTCTCTAGTTTATTATTTCACGTATATTATAAGTTTTCTTTATTTATTTTATAGGTGAAATAAATAAAGAAAACTTAGAATATATATTCTTTATTAAATAAATAAAGAAAACATAGAATATATGCGAAATAATAAACTAGAGAGGAAGAGATAATTGCTATTGATTTACTATTGATCACTACATAAGACATACGACTTCTACTTATAGGGATTGTAGTCCAATCACAAATTAATACTTAAAGTGCCATAAGGCAACATGCAACGTGGCTATAAGACCATTGAACAACATTTGTTCTGCCACCCATGCATATATTGACATGTATAAGTGCTGCCAAGTGCCACCCATTAATGCTTATCTCTTGACATGTAAAAGAGGTGGACATCTAAGTTCCACCCATTAATAACTTCTTGTTAGACAGTTAATGCCCGAAACTTTCGCCTTGGTAATTATCTAACGAGAGAGAGCCGATGCCAAAGTCGCCCTTTACGCGAGGGATCGTCAGACAGACTTACCTCTGCTAACTAGGAGATTAATTAGGGTTCTCCCTTATCTCCTCCACCCATCCGTGGAGAGTTTCAGTATCCATCTCCGCGGAAATTTCCAGATCGCTCAGTCATAATGTTCTCTGCGGCACTGGAGTAGATTTCTGCCATTTCCCAAAAGTGAACTGACAGCCGCCCTTTCCCCTTCCCACAATGTTCCTGAACTTGCTCAAGAATCAAAGTGTGAATGGCACTTCTAAGTGCCTCACGTGGGGATCGGCATGGGGAACTTCCATCGGTTCTGGAGCCATGTTGTGTAATGTGGTAATTTATCGGACTTGTCACTTAAGCAATTAAGGTGGCAATTTCATCTCAGAACATACAAATACAAACTTGGATACCAGGATATTGGTTGAAGCAACCTACATTTTGAAGGGTGGAGTTAATGAGTTGACTTAAAGTTGGATGAAACTTGAGCAAAGACAGAGTTACTTGAACCTGATCCACCAATTTCTCGAGTCCAACCCATCAATCCTTAGACTTATATTGCATAAGTGAGCATGGTTGCTTGCCATTTCATCCTGCAACTTCAACAGTTTGCAGACATAAAACCGGTCACTTAGACAATGGTGGGTGATTCTAAGTTTGCTTTAACTTTCAGTTGGATGAAAATCCAAAAGTCCAATCCATTAAGCAGTATTAGTTATGAGTTATGACTTTTGTCTCGCTAAACAAGTGACACAAAGTGACGTTTGATACAATACACCCTTTCCCCTCTTGTTAAGGAAAATTAGATTGGAATAATTTTAAAATGGTGTCATTTTGAAATTAGATTGCTAAACAAGTGATTTTCACAAAGTGATGCTTGATATGTGATATCACTCTTTCCCTTGTGAAGAAAAAATGGAATAATTTCAAAATGGTGTCATTTTATGCGTATATATCTGATTGTTTTCTCCAATTTTGATATAATCTTTGATGCAAGCATATATGATATTGCTTTTCATTTGCTTTAGGCGTTTTGGTTAATATCTCTGGGTTTTTTATACATTGTTTCTTTAGTTCTCTTGATTTTTTTTATTTTTTATTTTTCTTTCCGATTCTTGAGTTCCGGTTAACTTAGACCGAATATCCATAGTGAAATTGATAAACCGAGACCCTATTTCTTTGGTTTTGGGGTGGTGGTATTCACCAGCGACTTTGACTCTGCATTGGTTATTTTGAAATAAAAGAAATATTTAATTCCTGTACTTCTATTTATTATTTATTTCAGATGTTTATAGAATAAAAGGTGTTTGAATATATTATCGATTTTATTGACTCAAATAACAATGCCTTTTGAGTAGATTATACATTTAGCATTTGCGAGTTGGCTTATGTTGCTTTATTTTTTTCTGGACTGAAGCAAATTTGGAGATCCTGCTGATGGCCGTGAAATGGGTGCAAAGCGCCAGCGGCTGATTGATCAGGGTCCTTCATTCTATGGGACTCCCCCAGGTCCCAGTTTTATGTACAATCCACCACCTTATGGATATGTTAACCAACCTCCACCTTTCCCAGTTGTCCGACTTCGGGGTCTTCCCTTTGATTGCACAGAAACTGATGTGGCCGAGTTCTTCCATGGTCTTGACATAGTTGATATTCTTTTTGTCCATAAGAGTGGCAAGTTCACTGGGGAAGCTTTTTGTGTTTTGGGGTATCCTCTCCAAGTTGATTTTGCCCTTCAAAAGAATAGGCAAAACATGGGGAGGAGATATGTTGAGGTTTTCAGAAGTAAGAGGCAAGAATATTATAAGGCAATAGCAAATGAAGTTTTGGATGCTCATGGTGGTTCACCTCGGAAAAGTATCTCTAGGGCTAAATCTCATGACGAGGGCAAAGACTCAGCTGAACATACAGGAGTTTTGAGATTGAGGGGGTTGCCATTTTCGGCAGGCAAGGATGACATAATGGATTTCTTTAAAGATTTTGTGTTATCAGAAGAGTCGATTCATATTACGATGAATTCAGAGGGGAGGCCAACTGGTGAGGCATTTGCAGAGTTTGCAAATGCAGAAGATTCCAAGGCAGCAATGAGCAAAGACAGGATGACGCTTGGGAGTCGTTATATAGAGTTGTTTCCTTCATCGCATGAGGAGATGGATGAAGCGGTTTTGAGAGGACGGTGATTCTTTCCTTATTACCTGCATTTCGCTTAGTTATTTGTATTTGTTATGACTATTTATCGTTGTTCAGAATTTTGCTTTCCTCATTTCAGTTTCTTTTAGTGAACCATATTGTAACTTTTCTGAGTGTTCTTAGAGCAGATTTTTTTTTTTTTTTTTCAATATAAATAGACTCTTTGTGTAGATCCATTTTGATATTTCAATCTACATAGACTTGTTTAGAGGTCGGATTGTCATTCATGTTTGTTCTGTTTGATGTTTTTACATGAAAATGTTTGGTTGCATACTCAAAATCTTGGAATATAATACCTTAAGATTCAGTGATCTTTGAGGAATCCACTAAATTCCATGGCTTTTTGAATGTCAGTTTTTTACAATATTCATCAAATTTATCATAACACTTGCACACATAATGCACAATTATCGGTTACAGTAATGTCATTAAGTGAGTGTTTTTTCTAATAGCTGTGATCAAAATCCAATCACGTAAATAGAATTGTATTGGGAATTCAACAGGGTTGTTGAAACTCTAATCAAATAATTGTTTAATTATTTTCCATAATTGCACATTTAGAAGCTCAAGATTTTTGTTAACTTCCATGACAAACAATTACTTCACTCTAAAATTTGTGCCTTATATTCATGTGATAGTCATTTGTCCTGGAAGAGAACATTTTCTGTGCACAAGGTATCAAACAACATCATATCATGTAACACATAAACAACCAATCAAATATGTTTTTCATATCTCATAACATAATTTTGTGTTCGGATGTATTGACCAGGTTGCACCGAAGATTTTCTCTTATTTAAGAGCATCTCCGATGGTAATGTGGTTTGCATTTGAAAAAATAGTGATATATCAACATTGTCAAGCCAATTGCTTCATATGTGGCATGTAACTAAATTTAATAGAGATCTAAATGAAAAAGTGGTCCCTAATGCTTCACTTGTAAAATATATGTTTTTAATGACATGTTAATGTATTATTGGTCTCCTTAAATATACTTTAGAATTGTTGAATAAAATAAAGTAGAAGACAAGAGTGGTTATTAACCGGGCCAACAAGATGGTTGTCCAACAGACCCTCTGAAATCAAAGAGTCACGTTGACAGCCTCTAAAAAAAAAAGTTGTCACCTTAGCTTGAAGTTGTACTAGAGATGTTGCATTGGAGATGGATTTTTTAATAAAGTGATTGTTCATCTTACGTGGCATCTAATTTTTTCACAACCCACATTACTATCGGAGATGCTCTAATGGTCTTTTGTTGAAGTCTTGACTTCAAATTATAATCATATTCCTTGTTTGGAAATCAAGGGTGTGTTTTGAGAGTGTTTTAACTGCGATGGAAGTTGTATCTGTAGCAGTTGATCCTGACAGACCCCTAAGCCAGATGAAACAAGGTTATATGTTTATCTAAAGAGACAAACAGATAAAAACAAAGGTTGAAATGAACATAGGAAATTGGAAATTGAAGCTGGAGACATGGAGGTGGTAGTAGACTCATTGATTTTTAATGTTGTGATTTTGTGAAGTTGTCTGAAAGATTGAATGTGGATAAGAGAACTCACGTGTGGGTTTGAGTGAGAGATTTTTTTATAGGATCCCCTGAAGAAGGCCTGCAAAGTGTTTGACAAAACGTCAAAGAGAGAGTCAGAAGTGGCCATGAATCAATCAAAACCCAACTCTTTTGTCCATTTTTAATTTAATGCTGCATGACATATATTTTATGATTCAATGTTTGTATTTTGTAACATTAAATTATTGTTTCTTCATCATGAGAATCTCAACTATCAACCATTGTTTGTGCAAAGACAAACTCCATTTGATCCTCAAAGATTGCATACATACACATTTCAAATGTTTATTTCCCTCCTTTTTCATCAAGTGTTGTTCCCCCTAGTTAGATCTAATTTTTTATTAAAAAAAAAATTATCACTATTATAACCACCCATTAAACTATATATAAAAGAAAAAAGACCGAATAATTAAAATTTTGATAAGGTAAGAACAAATGTATTTGGATACTTGGAAACATATTTGACTAATGGTGACTTTATAGCATAAATAAGTTTTTCTTAAATCTATTAGTCAAATGGTTATCACAACTTTACCAAAAATAAAAATGAATCACTCAATATAAGCACCATCCAGACGAAGCCCACAAGTGTGAAATCAATTTCAAATTCCAATTAGAGAGACTAATTAAAGTAATTAAAAACAAAAAGGGAAATGAAATCTTATTCTATATATTAGCCGGGCAGCGGGCACCCTGCCCAAATTATTCCTCATCAATAATCCCAAGATTGCACAAAATTTGAAAAACTTCTCTCTCTCTCTCTCTCTGGTTATTGCTTAGGGCAGCGGGCAGCCTGCCCTAAATTACATGCCTAATCAAATGGAATGAATATAAAACCCCTCTTAAACACAAGACAAATGAGTGAAAACTGAAAACCCCTCTGTCTGTCTCTCTCTCTCTCGCTCTCTCCTTTTTCGTCTTCTTGTTTTATCTGTGTCTCTTTAGGGCTTTTGATTAGGGCTTTTCAAGCCTCATATTCAAAAGGGTCGGTTTCATTCAAGTGCAAGGTCAGTTGATCTTCTCTACAACTCTAGGGTTTGGTTTGCCAAAGTTGGTACATGTAGACGTAGTTAGTTCTAGTACTTGTTTTTCTTGATCTTGGGTTTGGTAGGTTATTTTAGCAAGAGTTGTTGATGATCTCTAAAGGGTTTGTGTAAAAAATTGAAATTTCTGGGTTTGATGAAACAATAAGAATATCTGATCAGATCATTCAAAAGTAAAGTCTCCATTTGAGTCTTTTGATTGAGAAGTGGTTGGTGGGCTTGTAAAGGTATTGTTTCTAAAGAAGTTGGTCTTGCTTAATTAGCTAGCCTTTTCAATTCTTTTCAGTCAAATTTAGTAGCTTAAAGTACTGCAATTACCAGGTTTTTCCAAGTACTCATAGCAGTTTTTGTTGTCACCTAAACTTAGTAAAAGTTGTTAGTTTCCTCTGCTCAGTTTCTTAGGTACACCAACGACATAGTTTGTACTTCCAAGTTCCAAGAACCCAACTCTCTCTGGAAATCAATGGCTCCATCCGGTAGAACAAGAACAAGAAAAGCAAAAGTAAGAACAACAGCAAGGCCTACAACAACCCAATGCAAGAAGCAGCAGGCCCAGAAGCAGAAGCTTGTACTACAACAACAACAACAACAGCCCAAGAACAATACTGTTAATGTTCAAAAAACATCATCATCATCATCATCAGTGGAGGAGGACCATTTGCCTTCCACTTCTTCAACAATAAGCTCAGACAACCTGTCAAAGACTACCACTACTGATCATCAAGATGGCTTTGCTTTTTATGAGGGTGTGGATATCTATGGATCATCATCAACACCACCACCATCATCACCATCATCATCAAGTGGGTGCTCCACACCAAAAGCTGAGAGATTTCGCATACCAGAGATTGTGACATGCCCACCAGCACCGAAGAAGCAGAGAGTGATGACTTCATCAAATTGCTCTCTCCACAGAACCCCAATAGCCTTCTATGCACCTCCTGATTTAGAGCTCTTCTTCTTCTGTGCACTTAGAGACATCTCTGTCTGATATATATCATATCATTAAAGATCATTCCATACTTTTAAATATACGATCTTTATGTTTACTTCAGTCTTCTAATTTCACTAGGTACAGAGTGATTTTATTTTTATTTTTTGATATTTTTGAGTGGGGTGTTTTTAGGAATTAGTCAGCTTTTTTCTTTCTTTTTTTTATTTGCTAATTATTGAATATATATATATAGTTGGGGTTTTGAATTTCTAGTAGGGTATACTAATCATGCACTAAATTTTGTTGGGGCTGTCCAACTAAATTTACCCTCTTATTGTTTGTCTACTTTAATTTTTTTTTTCTTTTTTAATATTTGGCTGACTTTTGAAGCTTTCAAGAGTGCAATGTAATGGATGGATTTCAAGTTTGTGGAGTGTGATTTAATTAGCTTGCAATATCTGATCAGCTTTTGTTTGTAATATCAAGTCAAAGTTAGTGAGAATGAGAAAAGATTTTATGCATTTGCTTCTTCTTCTTCTTCTTCTTCTTCCTCTTTTTCTGCTTCTACTTCAGTTTATGCTTATAGTACTTTTGAGAGAAATATAAATGACAAGTTTTACAAGATGAGATTGGTTCGACGGTAAGCTTTTCATCCCGATGTTCAAGAGGATATAAGTTCAATATATCTTCAATCTCGAAATATTGTAATAATTTATTTATTAATTATTGCTTACCATACTGTAAATAAAAGAAAAAAGCTGACTAATTCAAGCAAGTACTGAAGTATTGGTCCAGATGGTAGGGCTAAGGGATTGAAGAGTGATTATGACTATATGAAATGAGATTATGGAATCTTTATCAACAAGGTGCATACATTAATAAATTAATCATCGTGATTATTTAATAGTCTTAAGAGAAATTAAATTAATTACTAGGCTTAATTAATATTGGGTGAAAATGCAAAATTGTGGGTCCGCTGAACAGTTGATGGATGCTCTGTTAATATGATGTGAAACATTATGTCCTCTTGACAGTTCTTCTTATGTCTGAGAAAAGACTTCCACAAAAGGTTGCTGTATATTCATTTTACTTCTTTTGGAGTTTTAACAGTCTGAATATCATTTTTGAGACTAGGGTTTCCACTTAAAGGGTGTTTTTATTTTTATTTTTATTTTATTTTAAAGATTACAATAATTCGGGTTTTTTTTACAACTTCGTGGTGTGTGTGAGGAACTTATCACTAGGCTAACTTCTTCTTTTCCACTTGCTGGGATTTAATTGCTATATATTTACGGTGTAAGCTAGACAAGGCATAATTTTTAAAGCAAATAAACAAAATTTGAAAACTAATTATTAAAAAAAAAAAAATCACTTTTTTCCTTAAAAAAAGTTGAAACTAAATGTGATTGTTTTTTCCATAAAAAATTGTGATTGATTTTTGAAATAAAACTAAATGTGATTTAAAGACCTATATATATATATATAAGATTTACATACTTTGACTGATAGTGTATGCACTTATTAAAGCTTTTTTATAATCAGTGGTCCACATGCATTAGTACTAATATAGTTACATTAGTGTGTACTAATATGAACGGAACCGTATACATATTCAATCTATTAATATAAAGTTTTATGTGTTTTTAGAACTAAATAGTTAAGAGTATTGCTAAATTATTCAAATTATTTATCTAATAATAAAACTACTTTTATATATATATATATATATATATATATATATATTATTTGTTCAACCTTCACACCTACAATATAAAGTTGTAAGTTCGAGTTTACCTCTTCCCAAATCCTGAATTATTGTAATATTTCCAAAAAAAAAAACTTCGCAATATTTTTTAAAATTCTTCATAATATATTAGACATAGGAAACAATTATTTTTAAAATAAATCTTATAAACCATTAGCTAGTAAGTAACTAATTCATAATAATATTATTATTTGGACTATGGAGTGAAAAGAACAAAAATACATGGTGGAAGACTGGAAGTGACTTTTCCTCGCTATAACAGAAGAAGAGAGAGAGATGTATGAGATTGTCAGATTGTCTCAGCATTGATAAGGGAATCCAATGAATGGGACTCGTGCGGCAACCTTCTGATCATTGTCTGATTGTCATCATTTTCGAATCTCAATAAATTTTTCCCATCATTTTTTTCTTTCCGTCATATTCTAACTTTTACTATTATTTTTTTCAATTCATTTGGGTATCATAGCCCTTAGTCCTAACATATTAGGGTATACATATTTAAGATCATTATCACATTTGAAATAAGGTTGAGATTGTTATAACTTTATAAATAATCAGCTTGAACAAAAAAAATGTTCGGTAAACTTATTAAAATCCTTTATTTAACAATCAATACTCCTGTAATCAGATTTTTAAAAAAAATATATGCTATTTTCATACTTGTAAATATCCACCCTTATTATTTATATTTAAACACAATAATGCCCTCTATATCTATTAAAATTATTTTAAAATCTGAAATATTAAAAATATAAATAATTTATTAAAACAATTTTATTTTAATTAATTAGTCTAGAAAAAGTAGTTAATGGCAAATGTGCAAAAGATGGAGGCATCCTCTATTACCATATCCTCCTTCTAGCCGGAGAAGTTTGATTCTTCTCCTTGTTGGACAAGAGAAACCCGCTCCAACATTGGAGGAGGTGATTTGCCTCCTCTCCTCAAACGAATTGGAGGAGAGGTGTTTTTCTTCGAATGAGGTCAAGTCCTCCTCCATCAATTTTGACCTTACTGGAGGATGATCTGACCTTTTTCGACTTTGGAGGAGTCGCTGCCTCTTGTGTAGAGGTGTAAATCAGTTCAAATGATCCAGATCTGGCATGTATTCAGTCCGAAAATTTAGACAAAAAAAAGTATGTATTCGAAAATCGGATATTGAATGGAAAAATTATTGTTCAGATTATCCGAATCCTAACATAATCTAAATCTGGATCCGGACTTGAATCCGAATCTGGTCTGAATCAGATATATCCAAATCCAAATCCGATATTTCTAAAAAAAATAAAAATAATTATATTAAAAAAAAACTTATATTTTTTGTGCATTGTGTGTACACTGCACATTGAACACTTTAAAATTATTTTTAAAAATGACACCATTTAATTCAAATTGAATTTTTTAATATGTCTTTTTTTTTTTAATCCGAAAAAGTTTGAATCAAATCTGAACACAAGTCCAAACCTGAACCGAAAAAGTCCATATCAATATCCGAATCCAAATTTGGTTCGAATCCGAAAATTTCCATATCCATATTCGGTATGAACTATCCCTTTTTTTGGGAAAATCCGATCATAATCCGATCAGAAAATTTTCAGACCAAGACCGATCCGGATCTGAAAATCTGGAAAAATCAGATTTGGATAATCCAAATTCAATACGATTGAAACCTCTACTCTTTTGCCTCCTCTCCATATTTCATTTGATTTTTTTATTATTATTTAAATTTAGTAAAAATAGCATTTACTTATTTTTATAAGTTTTATATATTATATATTTTAATATAATAATGAAAATAATTTTAACATTAATGTAAATGTCTTTTCAAAAAAAAAAAAAAACATTAATGTAAATGAAAATTTATAAAAATTAGATATTAATATATTTTTCTTATTGTGTCCATTTTGGTTATTTTACATGACCACACCAAAGTTTGCCAAACACATAATATATGTGTAACAAAAGATTACATTAATTAGAAAACATTAAAAATAATTATTCAACTTTTGTGAGTTAATTTTTGTAGTTCTATCACTAAATAATTATGTTCAATCATAAACAACATAATTAATATATAGTGTTAAATATTCTGTTTTTTCCTTTATAATATATGTTTGCATATAATTGAGGCCCCATGATATTATTGAAACTATTTTAGTATATATATTTTCTATTATCAGTTCGTCCTGACAATAAATATATCAGGACGAAGAATGTGGATCACTAGATTTACATACTTTGACTCAAAGTGTATGCACTTGTCAAAATTTCTCCATAATCTATGGTCCACATTCTTCCTCCTGATATATTTATTGTCAGGATGAACTGACAATAGAAAGACTATATATATATATATATATATAAGTGACTATCTCATGAGAGATCCCTTATTTTAATATAATGTAAGGACCTCTATGAAATCAATCGATTTGAATGAATTTTAATTAGAATTTTTTTTTGTGGATGATAAGTTAAATGAAATCTACTTGTATAAAAAATTTGACATTTTTCAAGCAGTATAGTTATTTTTTCCCAATTTTGTTAAATATGAAGCATCAGAAAAATGGCAAAAATAGTTGTAGTGTTTGAAAAACTTTCAAATTTTGTTTACAAGTAGTTTCATTGAACTTATCACACTACAAAAAAAGTGACCTATAGTGACACATTTTTATGTGACAAATTTCAAATGTATTACAATAGGTATTATTTTTTGACAAATTATATTATTTGTCATTATGTTTTGTTCAATTTAGACTTTTAAAAAATAATTGTCACAATTAGTTAAAAAAAAAACTTGATAATTTGTGACAAATAATATAATTAGTCACAAAATTACCTTATAAAAAAGGAAAGATTTTATTTTATAAATAATTGGGTTTTTAAAAGGCATCAGAATCAATAAATTTTATTTTATTTGGAAGAAAAAAAAGGCCACAATCGTGGTGTTGTTATTTTTTTTTTCCTTATTCCATCTTCACATGTCTCTTGGTTCTCCCTTTATCACTACCAGATCTAGATTTTCTCTTATTTTCTTTTTACCTTAAACACACTTTTTAGGTTTGAAACTGTGATTCATCTGTAGAAGTCATCAGAATTGTAGAGAAAATTCTGCCTTGATAGAAAAAGGTAAGCCTTTTTTTTTTTTTTTTTTTTTTTTTTTTTTTTTTTTTTTTTTTTGGGTTTGTTATCTTTTACTTGTTTTTCAGGGTCAGAATTTCAAATTCGAGTTTAATATAATAAAAGTTTCTTTGAATAAGATATTTTTTTATGGAGAATTATATATATATATATATATATATATATATATATATATATATATATATATATGTTTAGGGATGTTTCTTAATTTTAAATTTTTTTTCTTTAGTTTCTCTTTTCCTTAAAAACACTTTTTAGGTTTGAAATTGTGTTTTATCTTTAGAAGTCACCAAGACTGTAGAGAAAATTTTGTCTTGATAGAAAAGGTAAGCTTCTCTTGATTTAATTTTTTTTTAGGGTTTGTGTTTCTTATACTTGTTTTTCAGGGTTAGAATCTCAAATTCAAGTTTCATACATTGAAAGTTTCTTTTAACAAGGTATGTTATATATAGAATTATATATATGTGTTTAGGAATGATTCTTAACTTTAATTTGTTTTTAATTTTTTTCAGGAACCCATAATTATTATTTAATGATTTATAGTTGTTTGTTTTTAGATTTCCACAATACATGATATTTATCAGTTGATGTGCATATTAACTGTTTGATTAAATGATTCTTATAGAACAACCAATTGTTTGATGTAGCATTGAAAAAACAAAATTATATCTTATTGAGGTGTTAATAATATACTTTAATCTATTGTAGTTTGTATCTAGGCGAAAAGTTTATTCCGATTTTTTCATTTATGAAAGTGTTCTAGTATTGCGGCTTTAAGAATCTTCATCAGAGTTGTCCGGATATAATTGATTAATTGATGTAATGCGTTTATCTCAAACTTTGTAGCAAATTGGTGTATGTACACTAACAATTTTGTAATATATTTTTTTTCTTTTTCTTTTCTTTTCTTTCTTGAGTTCTGATTATCAATTCCTTATTGTACTTTTTGTATTTAAGTTTTATTGTAGTTAATAATAATTGAATGGACCATTATATTAACTTTGATTGAATTTGTAACTTGTTATCCTCTTGTTAATTGTCACTAAATTTGTGTAAAACAAACATAATTTTCATATGGTTAACTGTCACTAGGTTTGTATATAGTGACAATATTTAAATAATTAATTATCGATAAGGTTATGTATAGTAACACAATATTTAAATAATTAATTATTGATAAGGATATGTATAGTGATACAATTAAATTTCGACAAGGTTATGTATAGTGACACAATATTTAAATAATTAATTATTGATAAGGTTATGTATAGTGACACAATTAAATATCGATAAGGTTATGTATAGTGACACAATTTTGACATAGTTAATTGTCACTAAGTTTGTGAATAATGACACAATTTTAAAACTTTAAATTGTCACTAAGAAGATGTATAGTGACAAAATCTTCAAACAGTTAATTGTCACTATATATAAATTTAGTGACACAATTTTTATTTTGTCATTAATTAAAGTCGAGTGATAATATGTCACTAAAAGTTATGATTCGTGACAAGTACCAAAAAACTGTCACAAATACGTTTAGTGACAGGGGCAAAAGTGACGAATTGTTAGTGACACTTTTTTTTTGTCACAATATTGAAATTGTGACAATTTCTTTACTTGGAGTGACAAATAATTTTTGTCACTATATGTCACTTTTTTTGTAGTGTCATCCATACAAAAATTCAGATTAAAATTCATTCCAATTGATTAATTTTATAAAAGTCCTTAATTTATGTTAAAATAAATGACCCCTAAAGAGAGAACCACTATATTGTGGGATATGTGAAGCTAGAAACAACCAAAGAAATGCAAATCCGTAGGATACCGCGACATAGACCGCGGGACAGCAACCGCGATGCAGACCGCGGTCAATTCTAGAGGTGTTACCGCTGCTGAAACACGGTACACAAACCGCAGTACATATCGTGATGGATTCCAGAGGTTTTACCACGACATAAATGCGGTGCATTTATCGTGGTTTTCTGAGCGATGAAAAATAGAGGAAGATCACGGTTCGAGCACGTGATGCATACCGCGGTCCAAATTGTGGTGACGATGAAAATTGTGCGAAACAGAAAATCTTGTACGGGAAGAAAAGGACTCATTTAGGGTTTTGGCTTACCCAATGCTCCCATATAAATACTATTATTTCACTATGCTTATGGGTGTGTAGATAATAGCAAGTAAGGCTAAGAGCAACTTGTAAAGAGACTAAAAGAGAGAGACAGAGAGACAAAGAGATTGTAATCAACTATGATAGTGTATTGAGTTCAGGTGTGCTCCGTGGACGTAGGCAAATTGCTGAACCACCTAAAGAGTTTTTGTGTAATCTTCTTTTCTTATTGCTTTCGTATTATCTGCTTATGTGATTGTGATTTGTGTAACCTATGATTACGGATTTTCTACAACAACTAGTATCAAAGCTTAAGTCAGGAGGATCTAGGGTTTTACGCAAATCTAGGGTTTCTTGAGGCTAGAATTTTTTTTTCTTATCAAGTGAAGATGGGATCAAAAAAAGATTCTTACAAAATTGAAAAAATCAATGACACGAATTTCAGCTTCTGGAGGATACAAATGGAGGATTATCTATACCAGAAGGAACTACATTGGTTGATATTGGAGAAGCTAAATAATGTATCATATGCAGATTGGAATATCAAGTGGATGCCTAAGGGCATGACCGATGATGAGTGGTTACTTTTGGACTGTAGAGCAATGGGAGCAATTCATTTCAATTTGACAAAATTGGTTGCCTTCAATGTCAAAGATCAGAAGACAGCAGCAGATCTTATGAAGATCTTATTAAATCTATACGAGCAGCCTTCTATATCAAGGAAGGTCCATCTAATCAAGAAGCTGGTAAATCTAAAGATGTCAGAAAATCAAAGTTTCAAGGATCACTTGAACTAGTTCAACGAAGTTAAAGATGGATTAAGCTTTGTGTCCATGGTGTTTGATGAGGAGTTCTTAAGCATCATATTACTTGCCCATATGTTAGAGAGTTGGTTGATGGCGTGTCAATCAGTCGCCAACTCATTCAGAAAATAAAAGATAGACTTCCAGCAGGTTGTGAACATGATCATATGAGTGTAGGTTCGGTAAAAAGGACGAATGCAAGAGTAATGCAAACTGTATTTCAGAGGAGTCGAAGGGAGCGATGACAATCTCTCGAGGAACTAAGAACGGGTCACTTTACACGACTACCAATGGGTATGGATCGGCTGCAGTGGCGGATGGTAGAGAGGATTCAAATTTGTGACACTATAGGTTTGGGCACATGAGTAGTCATGCGTTGAAATGTTTGCATTCAAGAGGTAAACTGCCAAGGTTGAAGTCTATTGAGGTTGATTTTTGTGAGAGCTGCATTCTCAGAAAGCAAAAGCGAGTGAGCTTCAACAAGACCCGTAGAGTACCGGTAAAGGAAAAGCTAGAACTAATGCACACCAACGTATGAGGTCCAGCTTCAGTCTCATCGACCGAAGGTAAATAGTATTTTATCACGTTCATCGATAACCATTCTAGAAAGGTGTGGGTTTACATCTTATGACACAAGTCTGATGTGTTTGAGGCTTCCAAGAGGTAGAAAGCTAGGGATGAGAATGAGTCAAGGTTGAAGATTAAAAAGCTGCGTTCAAACAATGATGGAGAGTACGAAGACAACGAGTTCAAAAAGTTTTTCTACCAGAGTAGGATAAAGCTCATTAGGATGGTGACAGGGACACCATAGTAGAATGGTATAACACAACGCATGAACATGACATTGATTGAGATAGCCAGAAGTGTATGCCTATAGTAAAGGTTACCAAAGCATTTCTGAGTAGAGGTAGTCAATATAATAGCGTACTTGATCAACAGAAGACCATCAAAGCCTTTGGACCTCGCTATACCAGAGGAGATCTAGACTAGGAAAGAGGTAAAAATTTCTCATTTGAAAGTGTTGGGTGTGTATCTTATGTACATGTAAGTGATCATGCAAGGAGCAAGTTGAACGTCAAATTAGTGAAGTGCACCTTGGTGGGTTATGGTGAAGACAAGTTTGGGAATAAACTGTGGGACGACCAAAACCATATGATGATCAAAAGCAAAGATGTTGTCTTTAACGAGAAAGTCATGATAGGAACACACATACATCTGATTAAAAAGAGTTAGACTATTTTGGGTCTGGGGATGTATCAGGTGATAAGATCGTGGAACATGGTAGTCAGAAAGATGAACAACAAGGTATGTGAGTAGGTGGGAGCTTACAATGAAGGATGAGATGAAGTCGTTGTCTCCAATCAGTCTTAGGAGTTAGCCGAGTTGCCTAAAGGAAAGACAGCCCTATAGAATAATTGAGTGTTTCGAATCAAGGAGGAGCATGGTAGTTCCAAGAGATACAAAGTGAGACTGGTGGTTAAAGGCTTTTAACAAAAGGAAGGTATTGACTACACTGACATTTTTTCTCATGTTGTTAAACTAACTACAATCCAGTTATTGTTAATCATTGTTAGATATGAAGATTGCATTTATTTATGGTGATTTAGGGGGAGAGGTATACATGCAGCAACCAGAGGGGTTTGTAGAACAGGGCATGGAATAGTTGGTTTGCAGGTTGACGAAGAGCTTGTGTGGTTTGAAACAAGCTCCTCGACAGAATGGGTCAAATGCAATGCTAACCACTACGGTTACTTCAATAAGGTTTAGTCGAGTTTCATTTTTTTGCTGCTTTATGTTGATGACATGTTAGTAGCCAATGCATATTTGGAAGAGATTAATAACTTGAAGAAGTAACTCTCAAGTGAATTCTAAATGAAAGATTTAGGTGTAGCAAAGCAAATACTTTGAATGAAGATTAGCAAAGAGGAATAAATGAGTATTTTGCAGCTATCTCAAGCAGAGTACATTCATAAAGTGTTACAGAGATTCAACATGGGCGATGTAAAGCTCATCAGAATACCGTTGTCTAGTCACTTCAGGTTGTCTAGGGAGTAGAGTCTAAAGATGGATGAAGAGAATGACTTCATGACTAGAATTCCTTATGCCTCATAAATTAGAAGCCTTATGTACATCATGGTTTGCACAAAACCATATATTGCCCATGTAGTGAGAGTTGTGAGTAGATACATATTTAATCCAAGTAATCAACACTGAGAAGCGGTCAAGTGGATCCTAAGGTACCTGCGGGGTACGATAGAGAGGTGTCTAACCTTCAGAAGAGAAAAGCTCAAGCTGAAAGGTTTTGTGGATTCCAATTTTGCTGGATAGGTGGATCATATGAGCGGTAACATCATATATGTGTTCACGAGAAAGAGTACCATTATTAGTTGGGTTGCTCAGTTGTAGAGGATAGTGACGATCTCTACAGCTGAAGCAAAAAAATATGGCTGCAACGGAAGTTAGTAAGGAGCTGATATGGTTACAGGGTTTGTTGGCAGAGTTGGGAATCAAACAGGTGATGAATGTGTTGCACACTGACAGTTAGAGTGCGATACACTTGACTAAGAATTCAACATTCCATTCTAGGACCAAGCATATAGACTTGCACTACCACTTCATTCGGTCGTTAATCGATGATGGGTGTTGAAGCTTGTGAAGACAGCAGGGAGAAGGAATCCGACTGATATATTAACAAATCCAGTCACAAAGGAGAAACTTGAGTTGTGCGCAGCTTTAGTGGGTCTTTAAGGATGAAGATAGAGAGGATGAACGAACGGTAACTATCCACTAGTCATCGAGGAAGGAGGAAGATGTACATTCGAGTTTCAGTCTTTAAGTGGGAGATTGTTGGGATTTGTGAAGCCAGAAACAGCCGAAGAAGTGCAAGTCAATAGGATACCGCGGCATAGACAATGGGACACCGATTCGGTTCAAACAGTGGAACTGGAATCGATTTTCCTGTTCCATAATCGAAACCGAATTGGGAACTGGAACTAAGGTGATTCCGATTCCAGTTTTGATTCCTAAAAATGTGGAATCGGCCCGGAACCGCTGGTTCGATTCCAAGTCTAGAATCAGCGGTTCTAGTACCAAATTTATTTATTTTTAATTTATTTTAAAAAAAAAACATTGGGCAAAATGACACACCATTTTGAGTTTATTCACCAGACTATTTAAACTTCTCTTTCTTAAACAACAATCCTAGATTCAACTTCACTTTCAAAATCTTCTTCTCTCTCATCAAACCATAACAAAACCTCTGACTTCTCTCTAAAACTTTCTTCAAAAATCTCTTTCTTCAATCCCTCTCGGCTCTCTCTCTCTTTGATCTTGTAAGTTGTAAGGATTAGGGATTTGAGGTTTCAAAGGATTTGATTTAGGGTTCTATGAGAAATTGTTGTGGATTTCAAACAGAAACAGAGATGGGTTGTAGAGAGAGATCTGAGGATTTGTTGGTGGATTTTGAAGTGAGAGAAGAAGTTTTGAAATGGAGCTGAGAGTTAGGTTTTTAGACAAGAAGTGTGGTTTATATAGTATGGGTTGTGATTTGGGTTGGGTAATGTATTGGATAATCGATGAAGGTGATTGGGTAAAAAAAAAAAAAAAAGGAACTGAACCGTCGGAATCGGAGGGAGGTTTCACTTTTGGTTCCCCCGGAATTGGAACCGCCAGTTCCGAATCGGGAACCAAAACGAACCAGAACCGGTGCCATGTCTACGTAGGGCACCAACCACGGTCAATTCCAGAGGTGTTACTGCTGCTGAAGTGCAGTAAATAAACCACAGTACATACCGTGATGGATTCTAGAGGTTTTACCGTAGCATAAGTGCAGCGCACATACTGCGGTTTTCTGAGTGGTGAAAAACCGAGGAAGACCGCAGTTCAGTTGTGGGATGCATACCGCAACCCAAATCACAGTGACGGCTAAAGTTGTGCGAAATAGGAAATCTTGTGCGGGAAGAAAATGTCTCCTTTAGGTTTTTGGCTTACCCTAGTGCTCACATATAAATACTATTATTTCCCTATGCTTATGGGTGTGTAGAAAATAACAAGTGAGGCTGAGAGCAACTTGTAGAGAGACTGAAAGAGAGAGATAGAGAGATAGAGAGATTGTTATCAACTCTGATAATGGATTGAGTGCAGGTGCGCTCTATAGACGTAGGTAAATTGCTGAACCACGTAAAATCTTATGTCTTTTTTTTTTTTTTTTAATTCTTTCATATTATCGGCGTGTGTGATTGTGATTTGCGTAACCTGTGATTGCGGTTTTTCTACAACAATTGCTAAAATGGCTTTCTACGGCAACGTGCATGACATTTGTGTTGCTAAATATTAGCATTTCATAACGCACATGACATCTACAACAATGTGCATGACTTGTGTAATATTGCTAAAATATTAGTCGTTTGCAACTCACATGGCATTTGTGTTGCAAAATATTATTATTTCGCAACGTGCATTACATCTTTGGCAATGTAACATGCATGACTTGTGTGTTGCACAAATATTAGACTTTCGCAACGTGCATGATACGTGTGTTGTTAAATATTAGTCTTTTACAGCACGCAAACCAACAGTTGCTAAAAAGTTTCCTACAACAACATGCATGATATGTGTGTAGCGAAATATTAGACTTTTTTCGCAACGCACATGATATGTGTGTTACTAAATATTAGCCTTTCGCAACGCACAAACCAATAGTTACTGAAGAGTCTCCTACAACAACGTTCATGATATGCATGTTGTGAAATATTAAACTTTTTCGCAATGCGTAAATAACCAATTGTTAAAGAGACTCATATAGCAACATTCATGATGCGTGTGTTGCCAAGCATTAGTTTTTTTTTTTTTAACAACATGCGTGTTTGTACGTTACTAAAAACATACTTACAACAACAAACACAAACTTAATGAAGTAACTATGACAACATGTATCCGTTGTGCGTTGCCACATGTGATCAATTATTGACAACATTCGCATGTACGTTGCCATAAGTGGTTTCAACACCACACAATTTTTACGTTTTGCAAAAGATGAGTTTTAGCAATGTGCGATGCATGGACATTGTCTTTTGAATGGCGCTAAAAGTAAAATTTCTTATAGTGTTTGTGTGACTCTTGAGGTTGGGATGTGAATTCATCATCATACATTTTTCAGCATGCAATTGCACTTTGCATATGATTCAATATTCCAAAATAATCTCAGGGGTCCATTACATGTAACCCTAATTCTATGAATATTAAATTTATTAATTTCTTTTAATCCTAACCTACACTCATTTCCATTATATATATATATATATATATATATATATATATATATATATAGGTGCGGACTTTAACACCCATACAACTTATTAGTATATCCATTTTTATAAGTACATCTATGTCTAATTTTTTTTTTTTTAAATATTACTATAAGCACCCATCCTAATGTCAATAGTACCCTCATTGAAATAAATATATTCATTTAAATACATATTATTTATAAACACTCTTAAATTATTATCACACCCAATTTATATAAAAAAAAAATCATATTATTTTTGGAATCAAATCCTCTTTTAATGATGGTTTAATTTACTTTTGGAAATATCTCGAATGTAAGAGCTTTATAATAGAGAATATGTAGAACCGTATATGGGATCAAGAGATTTTCAATATGAAATTCTCTTATTTATACAGTTATCTTATAATAATAATAATAATAATAATTGATATCTATGGCTATCTTAAAATAATAATAATAATAATAATTGTTGGTATGTATAGCTATCATTAAAAAAAAAAAAAAAAAAAAATTGTTTATTGATTGAGTTCATAACTATACATAAGAAAGACAAAAACAATATGATAATCATGTGATGATGAAAAAAATTGATACTTGAAATAAAATTAGAGTTTAATTAAGGTTTATCATAAAAATTAGGGTTTATCATAAGTTTTTTTTTTTTTTTTTTTTTTTTTTTTAATAAAGAAATATAGTTGAAGATATATGTGTAATTAATGAGTGTATATAGCATTTGGTTTATTTTTAATTAAAGTAATTTGTCCTTATTGGTAAATTACTATTGGAATATTTTTGTAATTAAATTTTTTAATAAAATATGGGTGTACTAATAAGTTTATGGGTGTTAATATCGGCACCTATTTATATATATATCACATGTACATTAATTCGTTTAATTTCAATAAATAAAAATTCAGCATAAATTATCTTCTAATTATTAGGACGGTCGTGAGATTCTACAATTTGAAAGTCTCTTTCCTTCCAAGATCATTTTTTTTTTCATGGGTTAAAATTAAGTAAAAATTGTCTCATGATTAGGAGTACCGTCCTTAGTTATCAAAATCAGAACAAGATTTGTGAGATACTGATTAAGTAGAGACAGATGGATCCAATAGCTAATAAGTAATCCAGAATTGACTTTAATTCATCTTGAAAAGAAAAGGAATGGAATAAATATTAAGTTGATGTAAATATAATTCTTAGCATTTAATAGCAAAGCATATCACAGCCAAAATTAAACTTTATGACAAAGTGATATATCTCACTATTAGTGCAATATAGATATAAAAATGAAAATGTGATGAGTTATTAAAAAGAGGGTATTGAGTAATGTAGTGGGGAGGTGAAGGTTTAGGTTTGAAAATGTGATGATATGTATGTTTGGATAACTTTTGGTAAGAAATAATTGCAGAAGGAATATTATTATATATGTGTGAAGGACATGTCACTTTTGCTCTCTCTTCTTTAAATCATCATATCACTTTTTCTTATACATCCATTTTTCACATTGTTGTGGTCCCTTCTATGTCTGCTATGATCACTAGCTTCATTTATAATTATCTATCTGCATTAGATTTGCATGAATGATATCTACCATTACTCTTTCATGGGGTTTCTTCAGCTTGGTGGTAATATAGCATGAAAACATTTTCATTCGAATGTCAAATTTTCAGCCGATATGAATATGGAACAATAATATACAAAATCCCTTATATTTCATTTAGGGCGTGTTTACTAATCGGAAATAAAAATGAAAGAGGATCGAGTTTCATTTGATAGATAATGATGAAAAGAAACTTAATTCGGTGACAAAGGGGCAATTATGTTCCCTTTCCTAATTTATGTGGAGGTATAATTTGATTCCCGCGCCAACAGTTTTGAAGTAAACATTATAATCATGAATCATGAACTAAGTTCTCTTTGTCACATAAGGATTCTCGATTAATAAATGTGCCCTTAGTTTGAACTTATGTTGCTTATTTTTATTTAGATATTAAATTTTAGCTATTGGATACGGTGCAATTGTTAATATATAAGGGAAGAAGTTATCTTACCTTCTCGATGAACTCTTTAATTTTTTTTTTTTTTTTTAAGTGAACAAAACTTTATTAAGAAAATCAAAGAGCAACAAAAGTTAGTCTGGAGAATCTTCCAGAATACACCGTTCCACACAACTAGGGAAAGACTAAATCCAAAACCTATCATAATCGATAGTTAAAGCCATTTTGGCGAGAGAGTGAGCGACAATATTCGCCTTCCTTGGAATGAAATGCACCCCTGTTACCGTCCCATCTTGAATACGGCTAACAATATCTTTAATTATGTGCAGGAGATCGAAAGTGAACTAATGGTTAAAAGGATCATCAATTCCAAGTGCTTTTCAATCTAAATTAAAGTAATCACAAATGCATCCCTAATCTAATTTAAATTGTAGTGAAAGGAATATTCATGAGAATTCAATTGCTTTGCAATCGAAAAAAAAAAAAAAAAAAAAACGAAAATAAAAAGTAATTCAGCTTGTCAATGTAACAGGTTCGGGTTACCGACATTTCAAGTGGTATATATAAAAAAAAAAATGTAGAGGCATGCAACTTCTAAATAATCAGATAAAATACAGATGTGTCAGTGATGCAACTTTTGATGAATCGATGTGATTTCATCAATTTCTTTATCGAAATTAAAATAAAGGATCCTATATGAGAGATTTACTCTTTATACATATAAACTTTGAGGAATCATATTTATTTAATATTTATATATTCTAAAAGATTTTCAATAATATCATGGGTCCTCAATTATTTGCAAACATATATTATAATGGGGAAAAATGGATATTGAACACTACATCTTAATTATGTTGTTTAAGAATTAAGATTAAACATAATTAGTTAATGATAGAACTACAAAAATTAACTCACAAAAGTTCAATATTTAATTTTAATGTTTTCTAATTAATGTAATCTTTTGTTACGTATATATTATGTGTTTGGCAACAAACTTTGATGTGGTCATGCAAAATAACCAAAATATATGTACACAATAAGAAAAATATATATTAATATCTAATTTCTATAACTTTTCATTTACATTAATGTTGAAATTATTTTCATTATTATATTAAAATATATAATATATAAAACTAAGAAAAAAAAATAAGTAAATACAATTTTTACTAAATTTAAATAAAAATAACTAAAGAAATAAATTTTAAAAATCAAAAATCAAATAAAATATGGAGGAGGCACAAGAGGCAGCAACTCCTCTAATGCAGAAGGAGGTCAGATCAAGGTCGATGTTGATCATGATGGAGGAGAACTTGATCTCATCCGAAGAAAAACTCACCTCCTCCAATTCGTTTGAGGAGAGGAGGCAGATCACCTCCTCAAATGTTGGAGTAGGCTTCTCTCGTCTAGCGAGGGGAAGGCTTTTCACCTCCTTTGTCGCCAAAAAAGAACTAAGAGCATCTCCAACCGAACTGCAAATCTCCATTTTACAGTAACAATCTTCTCCAACTGAGCGCCATTCTCATCGCCAAAGTAGAGCTGAAGAGTTTTTGTCGCCAGATCTAGCGATCTTGGAAGTTCAGCGCTACTTTGATGATCTGCTCGGTTTTTTTATTTTTCAATCCCTTCATTTTTATGTAATCAATGTTTTGTTTGCTGATTTGCTGATTTCTCACTTGTATCCCTTTTTAAAAGTTTTGTTTAATCACAATTTTACCCCTATTAAATCAAATGTATTCCAATTGTATCCTTTTAATTATCTAATGTTTTTGGTTAAATTATATTTGTTTTAATTTAATTATTATTTATATTAATATTTATAATAAACTAAAATTAAGTAATATTTTAATTAATTTCATAATTTCATAATTAATTAATTTTGTTTTAATTCAATTAATAATAAATGTAGTATTTTAGTTAATTTCATTTAATTTATTAATTTATTAATGAATTAAATTTATTAATTTCTTAATTTCTTAATTTCTTAATTTATTAACTTATCGTAATATTATGTTAATTTCTTAACTTATCGTAATATTATCTTAATTAAGGGGTGAAATGTTAATTGTTGTGAAATAATAAAAGAGAGAATATTTAAGGAATATTCTTTTTAGAGTAGGATTTGGAGTTGCTAGTTGGAGATGGAAGTGTGAAAGTTGCTACATTTTGGAGCAAAGTTGATGTATTTTAGAGTTACTGGTTGGAGATGGTCTAAATTCCATCACTCGCACGTTTGCCATCAACTACCTTTTTTTTCAGACTAATTAATTAAAATAATTATTTTTAATAAATTATTTATATTTTTAATATTTCAGATTTTAAAATAATTTTAATAGGTATAAAGGGCATTATTGTCTTTAAATATAAATAATGAGAGTATAATGGACATTTATAAGTTTTGAAATAGCAACTTTTCAAAATCTGCTTACAGAAGAATTGATCGTATTGATCGTAAAATAAATGGATTTTAATAAGTTCATCAAATGCTTTTTTTTTTTTTTTTTTAAATTTGTTCTAGCTGATTATTTATAAAGTTATAACAATCCCAATCAAACCCATAAACTCAACGTATTGCATATGTGATGAATTGCTAAGAATAACTAAAAAATATTCTTTCCTGAAAAAAAAAAAAAAAAAAAAAAAAAAAAAAAAAAAAAAAAAGTTAAAAAGTTAAAATGTAATTAACTTAATTTCAAAATCCATGTCTAAAATCGAAAAGTCGCAATTCGAAGTCGAGAAGTTTTAAAATAAAAAATCACAATTCTTTGTCCACTCGCTCGAGAAAATCTTACTTCTTTCTCTTCCTCGCGGAGGCCATCGGCCTCCTTTGTGTAAGTCAGCAACCTCCTTCCTGATGGTCGCCAGCCTCCTTTGAAGTCAACAAGCTGAAGTCACAGGCCTCCTTTTACATGAAGTTGCCAGCGACCTCCATACGCAAACAATTTTTGCTTAGTTATATTAATAAAATAATGTTATAAATTTGTAATTGTTATATTTTCTAAGGATATTTCTAGAATGAGGTGTTAAATATTTGTTGGGTTTTGTTTTCTTAAAATAAATAAACGTAGGCATATTACAAGACCAATTTCATTTTATCAACTGCAGTATTTGTTGTGAAAATGTGGATTTCCACCACCTAAATATATCCTCCCCACTTGATAATATCTCTCTATAATATCTCCCATAATATCTCATATAATATCTCCCCATAATATCTCCCTAAATATTTTCCATAATATCTCCTCGCTTCATGATTAAGTTAAACAATTTGCCTATTTATATGGCTTGGGTTTTCAATTGTAAAGGTTGGTTAGTCTCTCAATAATACAGATATATTCTCTCTTCTCTTATATCAATACACAAAGCAATTTATTATCTCTCTCTTTCTCGTGTGTCTCTCTCTTCTCTCATCCCTAAGGATGTCAAAATTACCCATTGGCCCGGGGACCCATGGGGACCAGAACCGTTAGGGACGGGTTTAATCGTACCAATTAAGTTGTGATATGGGGCTGGTATTTTTGTTAATGCCCGATTTAATTTTGGTACGGTTACGGGATTTCAAGTCCTCACCCCGCCCCGTCCCCGTACCCCGTTATATATATATATATATATATATATATATATATATTTTTTTTTTTCCAAGCACGTAATTAGTATTGGAATTAACTCTAAAAAAAAAAAAAAAAAAAAAAAAATTAGTACCGTAACTACTATCTTCAGAAAACATAATTTTCCTTCATTTTTTCCCTCCGACTAACATAATTTTCCCTCTCATTTTTTCCCATTTTTCCCTCCATTGAAACACTACTCCATTCTAGATCATTATATAATATACCCCACACTATTATTTTCATATTATTCAATAATATCTATATGATCATCATCAAAAAGTCATTAAAAAAATACATTAATGGGATGGGGATGGTATGAGGTAAAAAATCGATCTCCTATTGTGGAATCACCGTACCCACATCGTTTCTTTTAAGGCGGGTATTTATAAGGGATGGTATTTCTCATATTAATTGGTATTGAGGATGGTATTGGAAAACTCGTACCCGACCCGTACCATTGACATCCCTACTCATCTCTCATTTTATTTCTTTTTTATTATTCAATTCTTTTACAACACGTTATCAGCACAATCGAATGTGAGTAAAAAATATCTCCAGGTGAGTGATTTACTTACGGCTTGATATTCATGTATGTAAGTAAAAAGGATCCCTAATGGATGATTTACTTACATCTCAATATTCTAGATCTATATATATTTCCGTATACAAGATGGCTTATGCCGTCAACGGAACATATACATATAGTTCTGAATTTATTTATTTATTCTCTTTAAATCTCAATATTCTAGACCTATTTATAGTTCCGTATACAAGATGGCTTATGCCGTCAATAGATCATCTATATATAGTTATGGATTTATTTTTATGCACATAGTAGGTGAGCTTAGCCTCCTGGAATTGTTTTTACACAACATATATACTGTTATGGAATTATTTTTACAGAATATATATACCATCCTGGAATTGTTTTTACAGGACATATATACATTTTTGGATTTGTTTTTACAGGACATATATACCGTCCTGGAACTGTTTATTTACAGAACATATATACCGTTCTAGAACTATTTATTTATGGAACATATATACCGTTCTGGAACTGTTTATTTACGGAACATATGCAATATATGAGACTAGCTTATGTTGTGTCTCGGGATTGGCTTATGCCATGTCTCCAAATAAATTGTTTTTAAAAAAAATCAGTATTTATTTATACGCAATATATGAGATTGGCTAGACCGACTAACCAGAACTTAAAGTTTCTGGAATTATGATATTTAAGTCGGTACGGTATTGAAAACCGATGAGAACCTGGAATTTTGGATCCAGTGTTATATTCATGAATGACATACTTCATTATTTGGAACCTGGGGTTTCAAATCCAATCAGAATTTGAAGTTTTCTGGATTTTATATATAAACTTATAGTTCATGGTCGAACCAGAAGTTTAAAAAAATCATTATGATCCATGATTTTATTTTATCTCATATTTATAAAGTGATATGTTTACATATCATTCATTTGAGAAAAATGATTTACACATCCAACAGGATGTTGTGAGTATCGTAAAAGGGATTTAAGATCCTAACGTATAATGAAATTGGAAATAATATTTTATCCATTTCATTTACATCCAATAGGATGCTGTGAGTATCATGAAAGAGATTTAAGATTCTAACGTATAATGAAATTGAAATAATATTTTATCCATTTCATACACATCCAACAGGATGATGTGGGTATCACATAAAAGGATTTAAGATCCTAACGTATAATGAAACTGGATGTAATATTTTATCCATTTCATTCGTGTTTGAAGCTCCTGGAGAGCAAAATTTAGAGTTGCTGAAAAAAGGGATTTCTAAGATTAGTAGTCAACTTGACATTAGATGAACATGTGAATGTGATGAGTGTTGGATCATCAGATCATCTGTTTTGGTATCACCAAACCTCGATCTAGGTTTGCTTCTGGGTTGGTGGGTTTCAACCCAGATCCATCGCCCCTCGGGTCAACGCCACCTCGTCGGTAGGCTTCACCTGTTTTTTGCACCAACCTAATGCGTTTTATGGGGATGATCAAAGATCGTCGGTCATGGCCCATGATCTAGTTCAGATCGGTCACAGAGCTCGTTTTTGCTCTGGGCCACTTTTGGAGAATTCAATATTCTTGATGGACTGTTTTGCAATTATTTTGGCATTTTGTAATTTTGACAAAATTTTGGATCAATTTATAATTACTAAAGCTTATTGGCCCAGTTTGCAATTTTCAAAGAGTTTTGGGGCTGATTTATAATTAATAAAAAAATTGAGGAGCCTTTCCGTAATTTTACAAAATCAAGGGCAGTTTTGTAATTTCTCTTTAAACCAAAAAAAATTAAAAAACAAAAGGAGGGGGAATTATTATCATTTCAGATGAGATATAAAATTGCATTACACATAATGTCTATAAAATTTCTAGAAGGAAAAATATATGTCTTGCCGAGAGTGCAATGACTCATATAATTTTACGGAGTCAGAAATATTTTATGAATTTGACTTTGCTAAGAACAAATGTTATTAATGTACTAGGTCCAACGTATCTGATGGAAAGCTCTGGAAGAGCCATGATATTGTTATCAAACAATACTAAATTATGTATCAGGTTTAACAAATCTGATAGAAAGCTCTGGAAGAGCCACGATGTTGTTATCAAACAATACTCAATTATATATCAATGATACTTGATATTATTCAAAGAACAACATAGAGTAATATGCTTAGTTCAAGGGCATTTAAAGTTAATGCCAGATCAAATCTAACGAATTTGATGGATCTAATTAAGGCTCTAGAAGAGCCACAATCTGATTATCAGATGGTATTCAATTGTGTATCAATGATACTTTATATCATTCAAGCAGAACATAAAGAAATCTGTTTAGATAAAAAACCTATAACTTTATTCATGTCATATTGAGACCATGAATAATAAGAATGTTGAATATCTGTGCATGATTCAGGTCAAAAGCTGATTATAGAAAAGTTGCGTTCTTTATCATCCGAATTATATTGCTGATCAGAAAAGGGATGTATGTGGATATATTCATCCACCAAATAAACCATCTCATTCTAAAGTTGGTTTTGAATCTCTATCATTTAAAGGGATATATGTGGACATATTTATCCTCCAAAAGAACTCTTTCATTATTTTATGGTTCTAGTTGATGCATCTATGAGATGATCACATGTTTATATATTATCAAATGTCTCCAGTTGAGATTGATGTTCAACATCCAGTTTTCGTATGTACTCATAATCAGAATGGATCAGTGGAATCGCTTATCAAACGTCTCCAAATAATTGCGAGAACTTTATTATTTCGATTCAATTACTAATTTCTATATGGGACGTTCTATTACATATTTATACATTCATCTATGATCACTACTTATCATCATTATTTACCATTACAACTTGTAATTGGTCATTGACTTGCTCACGTTTTTAAGATATTTGATTGTGTAGTATATCTCCTTTTTTCATCTCTAGCATGATATAAGAGAAGAATTCAATATCACTATGAGATTAATATTGATTTTGATTAATCTTCTATTAGATCATTTAAACTCATGAGAGTTTATATTTTTAAGCACAATCTGTATAAATTATATCGATTAATTTCCAAATGGAAAGTTTCTTCAAAAAGAGTAAATGAAAGGTAACTTTTATAAAAAATAGAGATATCAGTTCGGTTCTCTATATATAAATGTGTCTTATTTCAATCTTTGTATCACTCAAATACGAAAGATAATTGATCATAAGATAATTATTAATTTATTACTTGATATATTAAAGGTAACAAGATTTTATAAGTTGCCATCTCATAAACCCCAACCGGGTGATTGTTCCTAAAGAACGATTTGAGTAAAAAACAATAGATAATCATCAGATATATATTATAATTCATAAGCTTATGAACCTTTTTGAAATGTATTGTTATCAGGATCCTAACGTAAGCAAAACTCAAGTTATAAATAAATCCACTTTCTCTAAATCAATTCTGTAAGAGTCTGATATATCTAATGAGACATAAGTCTATGAAATGACTAAATTCAATGTAATGGAAAAAATCTCAACGGAGATATAAGTATATTGAAATTGAGAAAATTTCTATACGAGTCTATGAAATGATTAAATCCATTGAAATGGAAAGAAATTTCAACAGAGATACAACTATATTGAAATTAAGAAAATTTCTATAAAGTCCATATAGTGACTAAATCCATTGAAATGGAAGAAATCTCAACAGAGATTCAAGTATATTAAAATTGAGAAAATTTCTATAAATCATATAAGAGAAATGTGGAATCATAAAGAAACAATCATTGATGATGTATTTTTTTACACAGTAGCGATACTGAAATTATAAATGATAATTATGATATTCATAATATCAATGATTGTATACAAAATGCATGATTGGCCTAGGTGAAAAGAAGCAATTCAAGAATAATTGACTTTATATGCCAAACATAAAGTATTTAGACCAATAGTACTCCAAACACTTGGAGATGTCAAACTAGTTGGATACTAATGAGTTTTTATATGGAAAACGTAATTGAAAAAAAAAAAAAAAAAAAAACGAGATCGCGATATATGAGGCACGACTCGTAGTACAAGGTTTCTCAAAGAAACATGGTATTCAATAGTGACGAATACAATTACGTTTCGATTTTTGATAAATTTGGCTGCCTTTACAAGACTTGAAATACGTCCTCTAGACGTAATAATCATTTATCAATATGGTTCACTCAATGCAGATATTTCTCACAGAAGGTTTTCCTGGCAAGGTTTTTAACGAGACAATCAAGGCGAGCAAAGTTCTGAACGGACATATGTACACTATACTCTTTTTCTCTTCGATCAGGTTTTGTCCCATTGAGTTTTATTGACAAGGTTTTTAACGAGATAGTTTTGAGAACGTCCAACATAACAAGATCCAGAAGATAATTGTATATATTGCTGCCGAGGTTTTTGTCACATTGGGTTTTTCCTAGCAAATTAAATTACAAGTGGTGAAAATCCAAAGGGGAGTGTTGTGAAAATGTGAATTTTCACCACCTAAATACATCATCCCCACTTGATAATATCTCCCTAAATATCTCCCATAATATCTCCTCACTTGCTCCATGATTAAGTTAAATAATTTGCCTATATATGGCTTGGGTTTTCAATTGTAAAGGTTGGTTAGTCTCTCAATAATACAAATATATTCTCGCTTCTCTGATATCAATACACAAAGCAATAGATATATTCTCTCTCTCTATCTCGTGTGTCTCTCTCTTCTCTCATCTCTTATTTTATTTCTTTATTTATTATTCAATTCTTGTAAAATTATATATATATATATAAAATTATACGCTTTAAATACTCGATCATAGATGCATGTAAACATTATGGGTTGAAATGATAAACAAAATATATAAGCCCATATTTTACAGCCAAATCGAGACCGAATAAATTCAAGCTAATCCGTGAGGATTTTTTTGTTTATTCATTTATAGTGAGTGATTTTTTCTCAAAAAAAAAAAAAAAAAAAAAAAAAGTAGTGAGTAATTTTTATATTTATTTTTTTTTATGTATAACCACTACTAGGACCCGGCGAGAATAGACTTTACAAGCACAACCCGGAATACTACTCCTATAATTGAGACAAAGAATATATATACAAATATATGCACACACATGACTTTGAACCGTGATGGTGGAGGCTCCCAGAGAGCTTCCTGCCACATTGGCTAAAGGTCAAGTGTGAGTGAATTTTTATTGTTTCTACATGTTAGCCTGTAATAATTAATGAGAATGAGGTACGTGTGGGAACCTTGGAATGAGGAAATTGTCCTTTTTTTTTAATTAATTATTAAAACTAATTACACAGTATTTAAATAAAATAAAATAAAAATGAAAATTACATGTGGATTGATGTGTCTCTTTTAAAGTAGAAGAGTTCCTTTTTGAATCCAATGATGAATTCATGTAATCAAACAAAGGGAAAGTCTTTGGTTTGATTTATGATTATTAATTAATTAAAAACATTAATTGTTTACTTTTCTAGAATCCTAGGTTGCTTCATCGATATCGATCTACCCTCTTTTCACAAGGATGATTCAAGTCAAAACTTATCTATTTTTACACCAACTTAATTATTCACTGCATATATGCACCCTCTCTTGTTTCATTGTTGCACTTGATCATATTTTATTTTGTCTTATCTCCAAATTTCATCTTTTAAGAAGACATAAAGTAAAAGTTAAAGCTTGATGAGGTATCCAAATTACACGAGCAATTCAGCATGCAAGTCCATTTTGAGCAGACCTTATGGCCAGTTTAGGTCTTAATTATTGGCTAATATTACAAACCCTACATGTAAGTAACAAAATGTTTTTGGGTGCTACTCAATTTAGATCGTAAAATCTTTTATCATGAAAGAAGTTTTGGCTTCAAATAAGTGTAAGAAAGCACCATAATCTCTAGTATTCGTGAGTGTTTACCTCGTTAACTTTGTATATATATACAGCTCACAATATGTTTATTTATTTATTTTGAAAGGACGATGTGTCTATTTATCGGTATGCAATTAAATACATATATATAAAACCAACCAATCCTAAACATTTATATATAGGTGTGAAAAGAAAGAAAACTAGGGTAATTTTGAGGCCACACAAATTGAATTAGTAATGAAAAGTACTATAAGATAATTTTGATTAAAAACTTTAAAGGGAGTAATTTAGAAGGGATCCTAGGTTTAGGTTTTGGTAAAAGAGAAGTGTAATAAAGGCTTGAAAATGACCCATTGTGTTGATTTGTGTGGCAACAGAATCTTTTGTGTGGTGGGCCGATACCTAAAAATATGCTTGTTCTTGGGCTTTAAAGGTTAAAAGCTATCCTTCATGTGCAATTATTTATTTATTAGATCACCCACCCCACTAAGTTGAAAGTTGCCAAAAAAAAAAAAAGTACAATTACACGTTTACTTTTTGCATGGATTTGATGAGAATGTCATAGAAGTTGCAAGTAAAACAAACAAGAGCATCTCTCAATCTCTAAGGATGTCCCTTAGGGACCCCTTATTTAAGAATAAATATTATTGTAGGGGGTCATTAAGGGGGTTTGTATTCCAATGATACTCCCTTAAATGGTTCATTTATAATTTTAAATTATTTTATATTTTACTATATAATTATTTTATTATTAAGTTAATATATTTGTATCAAGGTTTAAAAAAATATGTGGAACTTGTTTAAGGAAGGCTGAAACCACCCCATTAAAGGAGTAACAGGGTCCCTTATCGGAGCTGCAAAAATGCAGCTCCTCCTTGAATTAAGCTGAGGGCCTTGGTTTCTTAGGTCCCTTGGAGATGCTCTAATCTAATAGACCCCTTAGCTTGAGTTATGTGCATATTCCCTATTTGTGATAGGACATTCGAGTCCCACCATATCCATTTTAAAACCGTATGTGTGCAGTTTTCTCTATGATATTAAGGGAGTAGATATCCAAACTGCAAATATAGTGCTTAATCTCAGTAGGTCTCGGTAAACCATTGGTTTGTTCAGTGTTAGATTACAAAAAACAATATAGCAAATATGCTATATTGCCAATTGGTAAGCTCTCTCCTACTTGATTATAGGTTCAAAATTCGTTAATATTAGGGGTTGGAGTAGGGCTTAATTTTTCATTTAAGTAGATTGGGTTGTGATTAATGAAAAATCTAAGAGAGAACGATTTTGTTAAAAGAAACGATTTTGTGAAAGAGTTTTTGCTTGATAGTAGTATAGTACTTCCCTGAAATAGCAATTTTTTTCAGTGTTTTGTTCATTAATTTTGCTTAAAGCACTATATAAATTATAAACAAGAATATCAAAAACGTTTACAATTGTTCTACTATAAATTATTATAATTGTATCTTCACTGGTTGAACACGTAAGATAATTTGGTTTTTTTGTTACCAATCAATGTTAACATTTATATCAAATTGTCATGTAATGTAGTAACTAGTGGCAACAATTCGAATTTGGGACATTGCAATGCTGAATGAGCGTCATTCACCGCCAATAATAACAAAAGTATTATATATGAAAATAGTACTTATAATAAAAGTGTATTGTTTTATTAAAATCAGTGGGCCGGTTTGTTAAATATTAATGAATCTTATTTTAGATATATGTGAACTAGTATAGATCTCAATTAAAATACTTGTTATTGTTTTTTGTAGTATAAAATACCAGTTATTGTTAACATATTACATTTCTGTAATTAGTTAAAATTTTGATTTTTTTTAAGACAATTGTCTTTAAATAAGTATTTTTTTTGTGTGTAATTGTTTTGTGTAACTAGCACTAACTTAATAACTTGAGTTTTAATAATACAAAAAATGTGTTTCCGACCAAAATTTCCTTAAAATACAAACACAAAATAAGTTACTTATTAAGTCTCACTTTTTTTTTTTCAAGCATTTAGGTCGAGATTTAATTCTCAGTCCAAAAAGGTGTTGTTTACTCTCATTCTCTCCTAAGTAAAATATAGGATTGTGACTGGATTTCATTATTACCCCTTCTATGCGGTGGAAGTTACATTCAGGTATGTACGTGTAGTGGTTGGTCTTGTTAAGTCTCAGCACACGAATGACTCAATTGATGTTAGAATTCGTAAAAATAAATAAATAAGTATATATATATATATATATATATATATATATATATATGCACATTTAATTACACATCGGTTGGAATAAATAACACTACTTTATATTAGAATTAGTAACCATGTCTTGTCCGTATGATCCTGAATTTGATAATATATATAAAAGCTTTCCTTTAATCAGCTTCTTTAGTCCCATTTAAAGTTGAATCACAATACATCAATTTTAATGAAGATCAAGTACTAGTACTATATTGTCAAAAAAAAAAAAAAGTACTAGTACTAGACAACAACAAAAAACCATGTCTTATATATGTATCTTTGACAGGCAAAATCATGTTCAAAAGAAATTAAAGATGAATAAAAAAAAAGAGAGCATAATATAGATCCTTTATCTTTTTCCTTTTACATTTTTACTTTTGTTTTTTATGAAGAGTGGTTAGTTATATCACAATCAGGATGCATAAACAAAAATTAATGGAGATTGCCTTCTTTGATTTACACAAAACATTGCCTTCTTTATATGTTTTAGATAAAAACTAAATAAATTTGAGTGATTTTAAAATACATCAAAAACCTCTCTTATAATATTAAAATTTGACAATAATAAGTCATTTTCTTATGATGAGAACAAATCTCCCTTATATACATTATATCGGTGTTTGCCCCGCTCATCTCTTTTTTCTATATCACCCGTGGTGTGGTGTTTCGAATTTGACATATTATGATCGGTCTGAATTAACGAGCGCTTTTCAGTATTTAATATTTACCACCAAGCCACCAAGAATGTAATAAAGATTTCTGCAATGTCGATCAAAGGATATATATATATAAAAGAAAATGAAGTTTTGTTCTTTTCTAACAGTCAAATACCTAATTACCTTCAACGTCAAATGTCAATAATGGGAAGGTATCACTTAAGATACTTGAGAACTCATCGTCTTTAATTTGTTTATCGATCTTTCCCTTTTAAGTTTTAGCAATTCGTGCGAAGGATATTCTGCCAATTATAATTAAACTCTTCGAATAAATTACAAAAGGCCAAAGATGATATATAATTTATAAGTAAAGGCTTCTTTTAATTTGTTTTGATCAGAGTATATATTCTTCTTCTTCTTCTTCTTCTTTTCCTCCATTTATTCTGTATAAAGGCCTTATGAGTTTTGTGTATCTATTTTTCCTTTACATATTATGAGCAAAGGAAGGATATTCTGTTAGTTCACTCTTTGTATAAATTTCAAAAGATTATTAAAGACATGCAGTATCTAGTATGAATATGTAAGGCTGCTTTTAACTTGTTTTACACAATAATATTATTTGATAAAAACTCTTTATGCGTTAATCCTAGCATGATCTATATCAATACAAACTTTAATATTATATTACAGACACCCTAAATTCGAACTTCTTGTCCAATCTCGTGATCCTGGAAAACTAGTCAGCATGACCTGAATGTCTTACGTGACCTTGATTAGTACCGGTCTGTACAAAAAACCTTTCGTGGCAGTTATCTACATACCATAACATTACGGATGATTATATATAAATAATTATGGAAGTTTACGTGGATTGTATATACCAAGGAAAAGATTGGATTCTGAGATCTAAGTACTGAAAAACTTTTGAATAGAAGAATTCTTTTTTTTTTCTTCCTCCAAAAGAGCACTGAATAATTGGCAGTACTGCTCTACTGGTCTTCCTTTTTTTTTTTTTTTTTTTTTTTTTTTTTGGTGTAATATAAAGAAGGGGATCAAAATGAATGAGAGAGCAAAGATGAAAGATAGTTCTGGAAAAACAAGTGGCAGCTTTTGTGTCTCATAAACAACTTTGGTTTTGGCCAGGCCATGCACAAAGCAATAAAACAAAGCAAATCAAAGCAAAGCAAAGCAAAAATATATATACGCATGGTGCGGGCCGACGTATGCTTCTATATGTTTTTGAACAAAATAATAAAACAATTAAAGCAGTTGTCTGTAGCTCTTTAGACTGATCCTGCGCGCAGGATTCAATCTCTTCACTTTAATTACTTTAAATTTTCTGATCAACTTATGATATAGAACGGATTATCTCTTAGGCACTTTTTTTTTCTTTTCAAGTTGGCATTTTATTTATTATTTTGTTACTTGTCGATATGTTAATTAATTTGTTGATTATGCCAATGGGGGCGTAGCTCGGTTGGTAGATGGATGAGCTTGAGACTTGGGCAAATGACTCATAGGTTAACAGCTCGAATCCTACCAATAGCGAAAACTTTCAAAAAAATACCTGGTCTCGGATTAATAGATATTGTCAAAAAATAAATAAATTAATTTGTTGATCATGGGGTTACACATATGTGTTAAAGACTTGTTTAGGAGAACTTTTATTAATTTGAAATTATTATCAAGTCAAAACAGCCGGTATGTTTAAAAAATGTAGATTTTTGTTTTTCCTTAAATCAAATTACTAAAAACAATTAATAATTACGTTTCGAGTTGCCATACCCGCAAGTAGTATTTCAAGAAAAAAAAAAAAAAAAAGACAATAACTATGCATTTCAGTTTATTTGCACATTTTCATTATTTTGTTACTTGTCCACGGGTATGTTTCGTTGATCGGGTTAAATATGTCTTAAAAATGTGTTTAGGAGTAGTTTATAATTGTTAAATGAAGTGAATGTTAACTACTGTAATTAAAAAGTAAATGGATCTAACATTTTAAAACTGATCAGAAATTAACTTTATATATACTAATTTATTGTGGATGATTGAATTAAACAGCAACCCATTTCAGGATAATTATTTATATTATGTTTGAGAATGAGCTTGACACAATAAAAAATGCTTTAGAATAAACAAAAAAAAAAAAAAAAAAACTTTTTTATTGTTATTTTCTTGCAATATGTTAATAAGGCCAAAATAATGTTTTTGGCAAAAACATTAAGAGTAATGCTATATAACCCAAATAATTAATCCAAATTTTAACCTAAATTATGTGGTAAATGAGTTGTCATCACCACACACAACATGAGATAATGTGATTAATGAAAAAACCACTTGCCACATCATTTAGGTTAAAATTTGGACTAAATTTTTGGGTGGTCTAGCATTAGTGAAACATTAATAAATTTATAAGAAAGGAAGCTTTCATTTATTTTAATTCATGAGAAGTGTAAGACACTATTTTTTTTTATTTTTTATTTTTTATTTTTTTTTGAAGTATAAGAGCATCTCCAATGGTATAAGTAAATTTGGATTCTCAAATGTTGCCACCTCAGCATTTGAGGATTGTTTCCAGGGATTGCTAAATTTGATGATTATATAGTCCATAATGGTATGTACACTTGTAATAGTACATTATTTTTTTTATTAAAAAAATAAAAAAAATTATAAAAGACTATAAAAGGTATATGATATGGGTATTGATCCATTCGTAATAAAGAGACGAATTTTACCTGATTGAAATTTTTTGAGTCGAAACAATAATGAGATACATAGGTGATTAGAGAAAAAAAAAGAGAAAAAAAAAAAAAACCACGGAAGAAAGAGAAAAAATAAAATTACGATAGTTATTTTAGGTTAAGTTTGTATTTGATGATTGAAAGTCAATCTTTAAATTTGATTATTGATAACTGACTCCGTTGGACAGTGTTTTTTGGATAAATAATCAAATTTTGATTACTCTCTTACTTTTGAGGATACCATTAGAGATGCTCTAATATTACATAAATTCAGGGTTTTTTTAGAGGGAGAAGACTTGAACCCACGATCTCATTGGTGTAGGTGTGAGGGGTTTACCATCGGACTAACCTCATCTCATCTTTTCATAAATAACTATTAAAGTATAGAAAAGATTAAAAACATTTTCATTTTGTGGACAAAATTATCCTTTAACAAGTTTTATCATGTAAAATTGAAAACTAACCGAAGAGAGAGAAAGTAGATATCGAGATAGAGAGAAGAAAGTGTTACGATCCTGTTATTATGTTTAAATTAATTTACATATTTAGTTATTAATTGGATAATAATTTATTTATTTTTATTTATAGAGTCATTAACCACCATTAGCATTAGCAGTTAGTGGATGGTGGGTTATTACCTGAGTAGTGACTCCCTAGTTTTAAGTTAGTGGATAAGTTGTTACTAATTTGTAGTTAGCAGTTAATTGTATTTTTTTCTATATATATTGTCAGTTTTACATTTAATGAAATCAATCAAAATTGTTGTCTCAACTTTTGAGCTGTATTTGGGAGGTTATTGGTTCCTCGAAACACTAATATTTGGGAGGTTTAAGGTTTCCTCGAATTAACTTGTTTATTATCTTTCTTTTTATATTTTATACAAGTTTTTCATTACAGACTTTTGGGTCTGTAACAATTGGTATCAGAGCCTGGCAATTTCAATGGCAATGGCAATGAACTTAGAGCAACGGGTAGAGAGGTTAGAGAAAAAAGTGGAGTTTCTTTCAACTCAACAAAAGGAGATGATCAATCACATAATCGAGTTGTTTAACAAACTCAAAGCTCGTATTGATCTGTCATCCAGTCCATTTATTCAACCTTCTCAAGTTACTGCAATTGAAGATACTGGAAAGACTATTCAACATTCTCAAGTTACTACAATTGAAGTTATTGCAAAGTCTATTCAACTTTATAAAGTTACTGCAATTGAAGTTGCTACAAAGTCTATTCAACTTTCTCAAGTTGATAAAGAACACATTGGTGCAGAAACTTCTCAACAGAACAAAATTGCAGCTTCTGTAGGTTCCTTTTTATTCTTGTAAAAAGGTTGACAAAAGAAATTGGACCAAAGTATTGCAGTAAAAATTGTTTCTCGATTCATACAGGTGAAGATGATGCAGAATTCGATCTCGGTGATGGTACCGATAAGTTCTTCACTGCATCAAATGTTAAACTAACTTCTTGTTGCTTTCTGGTTGCAACAATCCTCTTCATACGAAATGCACCAAGAATTCAACTTCAAATCAATCCTATTTTAAAAATCCTTGAGGACAAGGATTGATTTAAGGCGGAAGGAATGTTACGATCCTGTTATTATGTTTAAATTAATTTACATATTTAGTTATTAATTGGATAATAATTTATTTATTTTTATTTATATAGTCATTAACCACCATTAGCATTAGTAGTTAGTGGATGGTGGGTTATTACGTGAGTAGTGACTCCCTAGTTTTAAGTTAGTGGATAAGTTGTTACTAATTTATAGCTAGCAATTAATTGTATCTTTTTCTATATATATTGTCAGTTGTACATTTAATGAAATCAATCAGAATTGTTGTCTCAACTTTTGAGTTGTATTTGGAAGGTTATTGGTTCCTCAAAACACCAATATTTGGGAGGTTTAAGGTTTCCTCGAATTAACCTGTTTATTATCTTTCTTTTTATATTTTATACAAGTTTTTCATTACAAACTTTTGTGTCTGTAACAGAAAGATAGATGTTAAAAGAGAGAATTAGAAGAGTGAGAAACTTGGAAGTTAGAAAGAGAAGAATATTGATAAAATTGGAAGAGAAAAAATTATTGGTGAATTTTACATTTCGTTTCTTCGTCCTTTCAATATTTCCAAATTTTCCCAAAATCTTTACACATTTTTTTTTCTATTGTGTAAACCTTGTTAAATTTTGAGTGTGTTAAACATGTTGGAATTTCAGTGTGTAAGCATATTGAAATTTCGTGTGATGCTTAACAATTTTAAAAGACCTTTATGTGTACAATATTGAATTTTCGCTCATAATATGTCAATATGTCATCGGAATCATTTCAACAAGAAGAAAAAAGTGTTAAAGAGACGACAGTTAAATAGAAATTTTTAGAGAAAAAAACACGAATAAAAGGGATAGACAGGAGAATGACAGAAGAGAGAAGAGAGAGAAACCTAATGGATAAAAGAAAGAATTTTTTGTTGAAGGTAGAGAAGTGAATATTCTCATAATTAGACTAAGGTTGGGAATTGACCTTTCATTTTAACTAAAACAATAGTCTGGAAATAAAACAAATTGACAAGATAAAATTGGCTTAGTAGTTTGTCCCTAACACTTATACCATGAGGTTGTAGGTTTGAGTCTGTCCCCTCTTCTCAAATCTCGAATTAATTTAATATTTTAAAAAATTAAAATAAAACAAATGAGAAATTAGAGAAACACATGATAATTATATTGTTTTTTAACAAAAAAATGAAGGAAAAAAAAAACACTTTCTTTAGAATAACATTATACAACGATAATCTTAAACACACTAATTACAATCAAATTTTATGTATGTTAACTAAGAGGCCATACAATCATGTGTCACCAAAACTTTATTCTAAAGACAAAAGCTATAAGTAGAGTATTATGAGACTAATCTTGGTTCTTCAATCATCAATTAGAAAAGAGGGTAAAATAAAACTTAAAAAGTAATAATGAATATCAAATTACCCCACATTTGAGTATATGAAAAATTCATACTTGGCTCTAAGTTTAATTAAATGGTAAAATTTATAATTATTCGTAAGTGCCCTTAATTATATTCTAATGATTCACAGTTTTTTTTGTTTTTTTTTTAAAAAAAAAAATTCTAATTGGTAGTCTTAAGGTTGGATGTTGAACTTTAATGATACTAAATTTCTAAAATTATATATTTTATTAACATTTGATTTAAGTAAAGTTTCAACTAAATTATAGATGAGAAATAGACTTGAAGAAAAGCTACGGTGCATATTGAAGGGTTAAGGGAAGGATGGATAATTTTTTTTTGCAAAAATCAAATTGTGAAAGCTTCTAATTAGTTTAGAATTGACTTTTTACATAACCGATATGTACAATACTTAGATTTGCTTAAGAGATTAACCACACTTAGCTAAGAAAAACATTATTTAAACATCTTTAGCTTGAACCATAGTACTTTGTAATTGTCTTATCAAATAATTCTAAGTTTTTTTAGGACTTTTCTAGATTAAGTGGAACTTGAAATTTTTGTTTAGATATGTAAAATCAAAATTCTGTTGAACTTTAATGGGTTACTTGTTGAAAATAACTCTAAATGTGTCTAAACAACCTAAAGGGGGTGAATGGGTTGTTAATCGATTACTTACCTACTTTTTTGATCAGTCAAAATTAAACCAAACAAGCAACACAAATAACAATAAAATCAAATAAAATGCGGAATATAAATGACACTTGATTTTTTACGTGAGAAACCCTCTAATTGGGAAAATCCCATTGGACTAACATCGCTAGCCACTTAGTTATAGAAATCCACTATTTGAATATTTGATTACATCCTAAGTTGTCACTTCGTCACTCTTCTTAAGGATCGTAACTCAACATATTCTACCTGTAGGCCTTTAATAGTAGGTCTTGACAATGCTTGCCAACAAACACCTTTTGTTGCAAGACTTCTCTTGCTTGTACAACTACCACATATAGCCATACGACTTGGACTCAATGAAGAGAATTAACGTCTATGTGAACATGTAACAATGCTCTAATGCAAATGAGTGTTAGACAACACTAAATGCTTAACTAGATGTAGAAAATGCAAATATTACAACCTAGCTATAAGCTTACCCCAATCAAAATCACAACATCACAACTTCACAAGATATGCAATAAAAATGAAGTCTTTGCAAAAACTATGAAATAAGGACACAATCTTGGACAAGTAGAACAATGAAAGAGATGACATGTTTGTTCTTACCTACCAAGTGAACATATGATGAACAACCATGCTTGATGATGCTAGATGAAGCCTATATGCACATGGATTTGGGGATGGAGTGTTAAGGAATGCTTCTTGGAGCTTCTCACACTGGAAAACTTCACTCTCACTCTAAAGATATGATTTTTGAAAAGTCCTGTAAGTTCCCAAGGATAGAAACATAAAAGAATGTATATATATAAGTTTAAATAAGATGACGTCGTTTTGACAAACAACGCATCAAAGCGGGCAAGCAAAGTGGTAGCTAATCTCAATGCACCAACCACTATTTTTACCATGAATTCTTTGGAGAGAAAAGCAGATGCTAGCAAAGTGATTGGCACCCGCAATGCGCTAATTGCATCGACTTTAAGCAATTCTCTGGAGTGAAAAGTGGGCACTAGAAAAGTGGTTACCAGCCGCAATGCTCTAATCACATCAACTCCAAGCAATTTTGTGGAGTGAAAAACGGGCATTGGAATATGGTTGCTGACCGCAATTCATCAATCGCTATTTGCCACATAAGGAAAAAAATTAAGAGAAGAGAGGACCTTCTCATGTGGTCAAATCCTCGTGCTAGGACAAGCACACCAACGTGCAAGTGCGGACATTTTTGATCAATGAACGGAAACAAATTACAACTTAAACACATTGAAGACTCTACATAAAGTGCAAGTGTGAATTTAGAGAGATGCCCATGAAAAAAAAAATGAAAATACAAATGAATGAATTGTGTATCACCTAATCTCTTCAAGAGAACAAGTCAAGTGATATAACTTGAAGCTCTTGTTCTTGAAGCACTTGGGCTGCCGGGAAGCTTTCCAAACACGATCACGAACTTTATGATTACGTGAAGAACCTAAGCTACCCTTACAAAATATATCATTGCGGCTTGTCAAAGAAATAAGCCAATCACAAAATGGTGGGACTTAAACTTGTAATTTTTCAAAAATTCTACTCTAGAGCCTAGGCAAAATTTCAACCATTAATGTAGAATTTCTGATTTTTTCTCTTTTGAATTTTTATGCATAGAACGCATATGGCATTTTGACTATGGGTTGCTCAGTCTTTTGACCTTGTGTCAAACATTTATATCTATATATATATATATATACCATTTGCGGATATGGCAACTCAAACTTGGGATATCATTAGACCAAATAAGCGCTCTTTACCACCAAGCCACAATGAACGGTTATGTCAAACATTTTGCATAGTAATAAACATAGTTTTCAATTTTTATATATATATACAAATATCAACTCAAATATGTTGTTGAAACATCTTGTATTCATAGACGGTCATTTGTTGAGTTTTGATCAATACACTAAGTTTAAAACGAAATCTTCAAATATTTTGAGCTAAGTTTGAACATTTATTTATTGTTATATCTCTTAGGTTAGAGTATTTTCTCAAAATTCTCCAAAACATTATACAATATTGTATGTGAATGCTTGGAGAATGCTTCTCAAGTATGTGGGAATATTTGAAAGTTTGTAAACTAAGGTGGGTTTTTTTTTTTCTTTGGTCTAAAAAATAAAAAAGTATGAATTGTACTAAAAGTCTAAAATATAAATGGAGTCTTAAATCTAAAGTCTATGCAATCAATATTTTTCAAAGAAATTTATGTAATGCAATGCATGCTACCAACATATTTCTTTATATACAAAATGTGTACGGTGAGTAATTTTTAATATTAGAAAATGTAACTTCAATACTATAAATGCACACTTGGAACAACATTAATTCCTCAATCTTGAATGACATAATTGGTTGAATATCTCATCTCTATTTTTAGCTCTACCACCCAGTTTTTCTTCTAGTAGGCATATAACTGTGATCATACTTATAGCAAGTGTTCTAGTAAGCGCTAGGCGCTAGTCGCTAGTCGGGTGGAGACCTAACGCCTAGCGCCTAGGCCAATTAATCGGGAATTAATCGGAAAACACAATTACAAACAAATTCCAATTAGAACTCCAAAGAAAAAAAAAATTCAACAAATTCTTTCCATATCCAAGCATAAACCAATCTAAATCCCTAATTATCAAATCCAAAGAAAATTCTTTCCAACAAATTCTTTCCATATCCAAGCATAAACCAATCTAAATCCCCAATTATCAAATCCAAAGAAAATTCTTTCCAAATTCACAAATGCCAAATTACCAATCAAAATCCCCAAACACCCATCCAAATGCAATCACAAACCAAACCAATCTAAATCCAAACATAAAGACACAATCAAATCAAAATGACAAATTCCAAGTTCTAAGTTCAAATAAACATCAACAAGTTAATAAAATTCAATATGTAAATTATAAAACAAGAAATGAAGAAACTATATAAGTTTCTTAGTCTTCGTCTCCGCCTCCTCCAAGGATATCGGCATACTCTTCATCGGACTCAAATTGAACTTCAATCAATCAGCTCACTACAGCCTATTCAACATCTATGTCCCCACTGATTCGCTATTCAACCTATTCAACCAACCCCTATAGAAGGCAAACACCAAGCAAAAAAGCAAAAAAACAAAAAAAACAAACTAGGCAAAGACAACCCAAAACCAAGAAAAATAGGGCACAAAGGCAAACAAAACTGTACATTTATATTGTTAATTCAAAACAAAAGATACAAATTTAGACAACAAAATAGTAATGTCAACTCAACTAAACAAAATTAAACTAATTCAAATTATCAAAAAAAAAAAAAAAAACACACATGATAACTCAACAAGAAGACAGCAAAAGACAGCAAAAACAAAAGCAAAATAGAGCAACCCAAAACCCAGCCAAAAATGAGATTCAGTCAACAGAATTCCTAGACAAGAGTATCCCCAATCTGCCCCGATCCCTTCTTAGCTAAGTTATCAGCCAAAACATTGTTAATCCTAGATTATCCTTTGATTTGTGCTTCATTATATCTAGTTTCACTAAGATGTGTTGCTCTTACATTCTATGTTGTGCGTTTGTCATTGAGCACATCAGATCATACTTTGCATAGGTTAAAATCTTAGTAAGGTTTTGATAAGATCTATGTTGAGTGTCTACAAGCATCTACTAGTCAAAGGCTTGTGGGTGGAATAGTTAGTTATACATGCCAATAGGAATGTATCATGGAGATCGATCATTTGAGAGTGTATTATCTATTCAACTAGTGGATTGTGTTGTAGTGACCGTGGATTCGGTCCGTGGATATTTCCTCCGGAATAAGGTTTTATTACGTAAGTCCTTGTATTCAATATCTTTAACTCAAACTCTTTAATTTTTTATATTGTTATACTTAATTGAATATATTGAGAGTTATAAACAAGTTGTGTATTTGAGCTTAGTCGAATATTGTTGTAAATTGAATACAACTTGAAAATGTGAACTTAGTTGAATATCTTGTATTTTGAGACATTATGAGTTTTGAGTAATAAGAGAAATGACAAGGTCTAAAAGATCATTACATGTATCATTTACTTGTTAGTTATTTGATATATATACTTGTACTTGTTAAATTCTGGTTTGTAGAATATTAATTGTTATATTTGTTTGTATGTGTGAACTCACATTTGTACGTGGTATAGACTAAGGGTGGTTTTAGTACATAGGTCTAGGTACTTTCATGAGCTTTTATATACTTAAGTTGTTGTATTAAGCAATCTAGAAGGACAAACATTTGAAAATCGAATATTTGATTAAAGGGAGCGAATGATATAAGCCATAAAATCCATCCCCCAAGTTAGCTCGTAGACATTTAACCATGTATTTATATTTTTCAGGTCTAAACTCTACTTATGCAAAGGAATTAAAAAGAGAGTATCTTGTATGTGTAAGATACATTATGGTCCAGTAAGTGAAAACCTAGAAGATATATCAAACTATAATTTTCTTTTACTATGCATGAAATTATTTTAATTAACGATTATAAGATGTAGAATTAGTGAATAAATTGAACAAATATGTGCTAGAGAGTATTTTTGTATGAAATTGAAGGTGATATAGCCTAGGAGTGGAAGACTGCAGTTGGTTTTTGTTTAGATTTGTTATAAATCTTTATTGCCTTTTGGACTTTTGTTTAAAACTGCGATTTTTTTTATTGTCTTTATTTGGACAAATGGTGGATCTAAGATTGAATTTCAATTGAAATTTTTTACAACACTTATCATAGCAATTACAAATATGACAAAATGAGTGAATAAAATTCACAACAATTATTAGATCTTCGACTTTCCCAACTCGAAGCATTGGAAATGTGCTTCCACTACAAGAAATTTCACTTTTAACAACATTCAAAAGACAATGTGCGAGCTGCGCACGTTGCTAAAAGTCATTTATCGCAACGCGCAGGTAAAACACATTGCCAAAAGTCATTTATCGCAATGCGTAAAAAATGTGTGTTGTTAAAACCACTTACGACAACGTACATGCGAATGTTGCCAATAATTGAGCATATATGGCAACACACAACGGATGCACGTTGTCGTTGTCATTGTTATTTCATTAAGTTTGTGTACGTTGCTATAAGTGTGTTTTTAGCAACGTACAAAGGAGCATGTTGTTAAAAATCTAATATTTGGCAACACACACATTATGAACGTTGCCATATGATAATCTTTAACAACTAATTATTTGCGTGTTGCGAAAAAGTCAAATATTTCGCAACACGCATGTCATGCGCGTTGCGAAAACGTTTAATATTTTACAACACCCATAGCATGCACGTTGTTGTAGGAGAATCTTTAGCAACTATTTGTTTGCGTGTTGCGAAAGGTTGATATTTAGCAACACATATCATGCGCATTGCGAAAAGTCTTATATTTCGCAACACACATACCATGCACGTTGTTGTAAGAGACTTTTTAGCAATTACTGGTTTACGCGTTGCGAAAAGCTAATATTTACCAACACATGTCATGCGCGTTGCAAAAGATCGACTAATATTTTAGAAACACACAAGTCATGTACGTTGTCATAGATGTCGTGTGCGTTTCGAAATGATAATATTTAACAACACACCTGTTATGCGTGTTGTAAAAGACAAATATTTTAGTAACACACAAGTCATGCATGTTGCTGTAAATATCATATACGTTGTGAAATGCTAATATTTAGCAACACAAATGTAATACACGTTATCGTAGAAACTCTTTTAGCAATCATTGGATTGCGCATTGCGAAAAATACTAATATTTCGTTATACACATATTATATGCAAGTTGTCGTAAGAACATTTTTATCAATTGCTGATTTGTGTGTTTTGATTTTTTTTTTAATGTTTAAAAATCCAAACATCATGGACGTGTTCATAATTATTAAAAATACACAACAACCATAAGCAAAGTGGTTTGACTCATTCCCTATTATTTTGTGATAAGGATTCAAGCATTCAAATCTCACTTTTGACTATCATATCGTAAAATGTGAGGGAGCTAAACCTCTTCCATGTAGTGGGAATTTCATTTTAAGTTCTGAGTTTGCAACGTTTATTATCATTAAGTTTTGATAGACTCTAACCCAATTGTTTGATTTTAAATAAAAAAAGATAGTTTAATTAAATGCTACACTAAACGTTTTTTTTTTAATATCTATGTCTCTATCATACAAAATAATTACAAAGATTACTAGAATGAGTTTATATGACCAATTAATAAGAATTAATATTTTTTAATAAATTATGAATTATATAAAAAAATAATAATAAACAGATTGGTAGCATATATATGATATATATAAATAGTTATGCATTATTTAATAAAGTTAAGCTTCCAGCAAAATGGCAAAGTCACTCCTCACTGTCTTCACTATCTTGAGTTCAACTCCCAACCCAAGCAAATAATTATGAGATTTAATAAACATTGGTCCTAGAGGTTGGAGGCCTGATAGTGTTAGGCCCTAGTAGAGGGAGCCCAATGGGTGGTATAGGGGATCATTTATATTTATTTATTTTTATGGCCTAAGACAACATACAATTTGCGTTGCGATAAATATTTACAACAACGTGCGTCTCTTCCGCAACGCACTTAGTATGTTATCGATGTTTTAAGACAACATACAATACACGTTGCATTAAACATTTAACGCAATGTCTACAGTGTGTTGCGTTAAATATCTACGACAACGTACGTCTTTTTCGCAATGCAATTAGTATGTTGTCGTTGTTCTAAGACAACGTGCATGGCGCGTTGTGAAAAGTCATCAGACTTTTGGCAACAGGTGTATCAACAACGTACGGGCGTGCGTTGCGAAAACCTTTAGCAACACATTTTACGCGTTGCGAAAGACCAAATTTCTTGTAGTGTTCAGTTTATAGGTGACCCGAAACACATTATTAGAGCTTAGGATGCTCCCAACCCGAATATCTAAAAATGTGTTTCGGGTCAAGGGTGACCCAATATTGGGTCAACCCTGACCCGAAGCACATTTTCAGAGCTTCGGCTAGGGGGCATCCCAAAGAACATTAAAAAACCAATTCCATTAAAAAAAAAAATTTATTTAAATGTTATTTCTACCGATTTAAGTATAATGGATTGTTTGGAAACAAAAGTGTTTTTTTTTTTTTTCAAAACTAACATTGTCACCACTTCATATAAATTTCTAAAATGCTTTTATGAATCCAAAACGGCTGTTGATATTGCCACCCATAAAACTAATTAGTACACCTATATTTTATTAAAAAATTTAATTACAAAAATATCCCAATATAAATTTACAAATAAGGACAAATTACTTTAATTAAAAATAAATTAATTACTATGTACAACATTCATATCTTCAATTATATCTCTTTATATATATATACATATATATATATATATATATAATAAAAACCTTATGATAAACCCTAATTAGACTCTATTTTTTTTTTTTTTTTTGAAATATTACATAAATTCAAGGTTTTTTTGAGGGAGGGGAGGACTCGAACCCACGACCCTCGTGACGTAGGTGTGAGGGGTTTACAACCGGATCAACCTCATATCTTCTAATTAAACTTTAATTTTATTTCAAGTATCAAACTTTATGATCATCTCATGATTATCATATAACAAAGTAATGTAAAAAGAATTTTCAAAGGACTCTGATCATACAGAGGTAGGTATTATTTAACTTTTTTTTGTTGTCTTTCTTGTATGTTTAGTTTTGAACTCTATCCATAAACAAAATATATTTTTTTAAAGATAGTTTTAGATATCAATGAGATTTTTTTTTAATTTTTTTTTTTAAGATAGCTATATATATATATATATATATATATATATGAGAATTCCATATTGAAAATCTCTTAACCTCATATACAATTCAATTCTACATATTCCCTTTCATAAGGCTCCTAAATTCGAGACATCTTCAAAAATAAATTAAAAGAGAATTTGATACCAAAAATAGTATGACCTTTTTTTTTATATAAATTGAATGTGTTTATAATTTAAGAGGGTTTATAAATAAAATGTATTAGAATGAATATATTCATTTCAATAAGGGTACTATTGGTATTTTTTTTACGGTATATATTTATCCACCTATCTAGACTAGGTATTTTTTTTTTTGAAGCTTTTTGGCCATTGGTAGGATTCGAGCCGCTGACTTGGGAGTCATTTGCCCAAGCCATAAACTCGTTCATCTACCAGCTATGCTACGCCCCTAGGGGTTGAGTACTATTGATATTAGGATGAGTGCTTATAGTAATATTTATTTTTAAAAATTTTAGACATGGGTATACTTATAAAAATGGGTGTATTATGGGTGGCAATATCCGCACTCATCCAAAAAAAAAGGATGAATAAATATGGTGATTATTACTTAAATGCGGGTATTTTGGGAAGTTTGCATTGTTGCAACTTTTTGCTTACATGGGGTAAGTATGCAAATAGACCTCTAAAAAGTAGCATTTTTGATAAAATCCCTTTTTTAATTGATAATAATAAGTAAAAATATATATTATTTTCTTAATAATATTTTAGGAAATAATAATATTTTAGGAAAATATTAACTTCATATAATTAAAAACTAAATATATTTCTAATATATATATATAAACATTTAAATGAGTTCTTCAAATTTTAGCACATTTTGGTGCTAATTTTATGGGACTAGCACAAACTTAGAATTATATTTGAATATACCAAAATTTATAGTAAACCTAATATTGATTTTATTTTTTTTGTTTAAATATTACAGCAATTATCATGTGGGTGTGAGGGGCATACCACTTGGGCCAACCTCATCTTGTCAATCTAATATTTGATTTATTATTGTTTTGCATTCTAAAAAATTAAACCTTTGCATAAATAAAAAAACTCAATATATTTATATAACTGTTATGGAGTGATAATAACTTATGGTTATTCTGTGGTTTTTATTTTTTTAACACATATTAGACATTTGAAATTCAATTGATTTTTTTCTTTCTAATGAATTTTAAATATTTCATTAAAAAATAATTTCTAGTTTTTGTTGTTGCTATTATGTTTTTACATTGAATGAATTTATTAACGACATAATAACTATTAATATTCCTTAATGACCAAATAACTATGCGTTAAGTACGGTAGAGAGTCTTTATTTGATAAGAATTTCTTAATTCGAACATGTATCCAACTGTCAAATGTCATGTGCATATAATGACATGTTAGTACAATAGTGCATGTATTTCTTATGAAATATATGATTTTGTGGGTGCTAGTCCTACAAAATCATGAGTGCCGATCCCACATATGATTTTGTGGGACTAGCACAAGCTTAATAACTTGAGTTTAATAGCTTCAAAAATATGCTTTTGACAAAAATACCCTTTAGAAACAAACATAAGATAAGTCTTACGTTTTTTTTTTTCCAAGCATTTGGTCGAGATTTATTTTCTTTGCTGAAAACTTATTTCCTTTAATTGAAAAGTATTAAGGCCTTGTTTGAATTTTTGTCTAAAGACTGAACAGTGCTGAATGTTACCGAAGACTTAATAGTGACTGAAAACTGAATATAAGTGATAAGTTGTTTGTTTGTTTAAGTTATAAGTATATAAAAATAAATACTTTTACATCTATGCCCTTCTAACTATTATTTGTTATATATTACATTTTATTATTTTAATATATTAAGGACAACTCTAACATGTAAATTAATAATTTTAAAATAAATTTACTTAGTTATTAATAATATTTCAAATTTATATTATTCTGGATAGGTTGGTTTTTGGACAGGTTGGTTTTTTATTTTATTTTTTTTCTAAATTAAATATCATTATCAATGAATTATAGCATGATTAATTTCTCACTGTACCATTGTTAATTTACATCCACCAATATTATTTAATTGATAAATGCTCCAATACTAATGTACACTCAATGATGTTAAATGAGACAAACCATAATACCATCCATATATATATATACAATGAGTCTCTCATAAGGGATCCCTTATTTTAATTTTCGTAAGAACCACAATGAAAACACATCAATTTTAATGAATTTTAATCTGAATTTTTGTGTGGATGATGAGTTCATTGAAATCTACCTATGAACAAAATTTGAGAATTTTTCAAATACTAGAATTAATTTTCTTAAATTTTCCTATATTTCATCTATTTTTTGATGACTTCATATTTAACAAAATTTGGATAAATAGTTCTAGAGCTCGGAAAATTCTCAAATTTTGTTCATAGATAGATTTCAATGCGCTCATCATCAAAAAAAAAAAAAATCAAATTAAAATTCATTAAAATCGATGTGTTTTCATTATGGTCCTTACCGAAATTAAAATAAGGGATCCCTCATGAGAGACTCACTCTCTCTCTCTCTCTCTATATATATATATATATATATAATAAATATTGTATCCTTGAAAATCTACAAGTGTACCACACTTTAATTTAAATAGAAACTAATAATTACGATTAGGGTTTTAACAAAAGACAAAATTGGAAATAGATTAAATTAGTAAGGATAGTTTTAGAAGCAAAACTTTGTATTAAATTCCACTGAATTTTTATTAAGTGAAAAGTGATAAATTTTCACTTTTCAAAACAAGTGGTTTTAAGGATACATTAAGTGATTTTAACACTTAAAAAATCAAACAAAATAACTGAATGGAACACATTAAGTGTCATTCAGTGTTAAGTTGAAAAATCAAACAGGGCTTAAGTTTTGAACCAAAAACTTATTTCTGTAAAAAAAAAATTCAGTTTAGTGTTTTAATTTATTTATTTTTTGGATTTATGTTCTCTCACTATTTTTTTTTTTTTTTTTTTGGGTTTCCTCTTCCTGTCGATTCATCTTCTTCATCTCATTTTCACATTTCAAATCGCTTCAATCACTTAAAAGAAAAATAAATTGAAATTCTTCTACTTTTTTATTGAGGGAATCTTTGTTTTTCTTAAGAGAAAGAAAGGGAAAAAAAATGAAAAGTAAAGTTCATGGGCATTTTTGTTGGTGCTTTACTTTGATGCTATTAAAACTCAAGTTATTAACTTAGTACAAACCCTACAAAATCAGTTGAAAAAAATACAATGTTATATTCATATATTTTCAAAATTGATGTACCAATCAACTAATTTACAACAAATTTATTAGCATCATATGGAAATTGTATATTAGTAGGATTTATAACGAACAAATTGGAAATGTATTAACACTAATGCTAGTTAACCAAAAATGTAGCTCAAAATCAACTCAAATGATGTGGCAAGTAATTTGTCCTTACCATATCATTCACCACATCATCCCATAATTTGTATAGTGATGACTACTCATTTGTCATATCATTTAGATTGAATTTTGGGTTAATTTTTTGGGTTGTATAATATTACACATATATTAAATTTAGGAGGATGGTTTTCTAATAAAATATTTTAAATACAATGAAGTGATAAGTCGGGATTTCGAACCTTCTGTTTTAAGTTGTTTTTTTAGTATTTTTTGTTGTTTGACTACTTAAAAAAAAAAAAAAAAAAAAAAAAACAAATGAAAACAATTTAATGAGTCAAACTCAGACCCATTAAATAATAAGTAGAAAAAACAAATGACCTCTAAGTATTCAGATCAAAAAAACAAAAAAGCCAGTGTGGGGGTTATCACTCACTAAGTGATACACCCATATGCATTTAGTGAGTGTGGTGAGATATCTATATTGTGTAAATGATTTAATTGATAACTAAAAGTCCAATTGGAGATAGTGAAAGACTTAGGTTTTGAAAAAGCTTGAGAAAAAGCTTGAGGAGTGGATATAGTCATATAGATATGGAATTGGGCTTAACCATATTAAATTATTGTGATTGATCCTTCTATTCCTTAATTGCTTTTTTATACTATACATTCATTTTTCAAATTTATATTTGCACAACATTTTAAAATTCAATAGTATGGTTGGGAAAGTGTTTAAACTATAAACCTAATTAAACCCTTTTACGGTTGTCTTTCGACCCAACATCAATGCATTTTAATATGTAGAGAAAAAGTTTTTGATGAACTTCAAAATAATCTAACTTTGTTCACATTTGAAGAGGTCAATTCTTGAAATGTATTTAAAAGTATAAATAAATATACTTTCTTTAAGGTATTTTGTTTCTTAGAAAAAAATAATTACAATAAGCATAAACCAAACTCATTCCCACGTTGAAATGAGCTAGATTTGAATATAAGATTTTTTGTTCAACGACAAAAGACATTATTTGTTATGCTAGTTGATAGTATTGTAATTATTTACTAGACTTGTATGAGTAATTTCATTTTAAAAAAAAAAAAAAAAAAACTTACAATACTATGAAATTTAATCCTAAAAATAAATTATTTTCTTAACAATCGACATCAAACAAAAATCTAACTACCACACTTAAATCAAATACTAAAATTGATCAAACCTTATTTTTTTGTTTTTTTGTTTTTAATTTTCTTTCAAAATTGTTGACCATATAAGTTTAGATTAATTATTTTAATGCATGAGTATCATAGATCTAATAAATTTATGTGTGTAATATTATGGGCTTATCTCTTGGCCCATTAGCCTATAAAGATTGGGTTATAAGCGAGACCATGAATGTAAGCGGCATATGACTTCCTTACCCCGTCAACGTTTTATTATTATTTTGAAAGGAAAAAAAAAAACCAATCTTCGTTATCTAATTTTTAATCGATTCATTATTTACTTAAGTCTTATTCACGTAGTACTTGTTTAACTTGTATTATATTTGAACAAATTTGGTCAATTCTTCTATTGTATTTAACCGATTTGTTTGTTTATTTATTTATTAAGTTAAACTTAACAAGATTATCATCTTACAATACTTGCATCGAAATTGGATATAATACAAATGTAAACAAAAATAAACTCGCGTAGTAATATTTTAAAGATCAAATTATTTTTTCTATGGATCAACAACTTGTAACTAAGAGAAGTTATATTTGATACCTTTTGAGATATAAACTCAAAATAATATGCATTTTTAAATAATGGGATAATTGCTTGCATTATGCAATAGTCAAGAAAATTCTACATTTGGAAAATTCAATACAAAAGTACATTTGACTATGTTGACTGCCGTTAGTCTCATGGTGGTCTTAACGCTCTAAGGGAAAAATTATCTTTTAAATTAAAATTTAAATAATTAAATTTTAATTTTTTTTTTTATAAAATAAAAGTAGATCATTTCTTTTAGTTCGGAGGATTCTCTCTCTTCAAAGAGTTGTGTTTCCAAATCTCCTACAAATTTTCAAGAACACTAAATAGAAACATAAAAATGAAGAAAAAAAATCATGTAAGAAAAATACATTTTCAACTCACACGAGCATGCTTATATACAATAAACAAATACCATTTATGTATAAATGGTGATGAAATTAAGCTTATGCTTTTTATAAGTAGGAAAAAAAATGGATATATATAAATAAAACAGAAATGACTTCTAATCTCATGCACACCATATATGAGATTCGGTTTCCACGCAATTTTACCCAAATCCCAAATTGATAATGAAAGTTTGCCAATTTCCTTCTACGAATAACCAATAGGATGGTGAATAAATTACATTTTTATTTCGCGAGATGAAATCAAAAGTAAACACAAAATAAAAGTTTGAGATAGGGAAATAATTAGACAATGCACATGATTGTTTGGTAGAAAACATTCAACAGGTAAATACCACGGGACCAAACTTCTTTGGCCACTTAAGTTGCACGCTAGGAAGCACGGATACTCCATTTGGTGGAGGTAACTCGTATCGAACTCGTATCCAGTTTAAATACTTCCCGAATACTCCAGGATACGTATCTGATACACCAAATGGCGTATCTGTTGACTGTTTCACAAGTTTAACTAGAGGATACTTGAGGGATACTTGAGGGATACTTTGAGGATACTTAGGGGATACTTTGAGGATACGTTTGGGGCAATATTATAATTATTTTAGTATAAAACGGGGTCAAATTATAATTTCAAATTTTTTGGAGTCAAAATGAAATTGTAAGGAAATTTTGTTTTTGATTCCATTGACATAGAAAATACCGGGATACTTGAGATTGCAAACCTTTGTCCTGATGAACCAGAGTTAGAGACGAATTATTTATATCATTTAACAATATGAATGATGATATTGAAGTTAATTAGGAATTTAAAATATGTTTTATGAATTTTTTTTTTATGTATTATTTAGATTTTGTAATATATTATGACTTATGTGAGTGTGACGTATGTTTTATTTGGATTTTGTAATATGTTCAACTTATGTGACATGTTTTATTTGGATCCTGTAATATGTTACATTGTTATGACTTATGTAGTTATGTGACATGCTTTATTTGGATTCTGAATATGTTTTTATTTTAAATGAATTATCAAATATGTTTTCATATATTATTATTATTTTTTAAATATAAATATATATATATATATTATTTTAATTGACGTATCATGCCGTATCCATATCCTAGTTTTTGAAGATTTACCGTATCCGTATCCGGTACCCATATCTGTATCTGTGCTACATAGGTTGCACGTTTCATTAATTGATATATAATTTCACTATGATGATTCACTCAATCACTTCTCTCTTAGTCTACCCTATTCTATCCACCTGCATGCATTTTACAAGTAAACCATGACGTACCATTGCTTATCGATAGGGGTGGGCACAAAAACTGAAACCGAATTGAATCGAATCGAATAGAACCAAAAAAGGGCGTTTGGTTCGGTTCATAGCTTCTATTCAGTTCAAACCGATTTGAAATTTAAAAACCAAATTGAATTCAGTTCGGTTTCGGTTTTGAACATATAAAACCGAACTGAACCGAATAAACCGAATTGTCTTAATGAATTATTTTGTAAAGTTTAATTTTATTATGGACTGTTTGTTGATGATGTCTTATTTTGGACTATGTTATGTACTACATTTTTGGACTTCTATTTTATAGAAGTTAAGAAGATTTTATATTTTGATTGAGTATATAGACTGAATATAATTGAAATTTTAGATTTAGATGGAAAATTGGGTTGTATTTTGTTTAAATTATTTTTACAGATTACATTCTCTTAAAAAAGTTTGAGTGGCAATAGTGGCACCCCTCAAAAACTGTCTCTACACCCTTTTCGTAATCACACCCATCAAAATTTTTTAAAAATATCTAATTTGTAAATAAATCCCACTTAGTGCCAAAAATACCCTTTCTTTAATTATGTTGTATTGTATGGTAAGCACCTTGATGAAAATACACCGGTTTTAATGAATTTTGATCTAAATTTTTTTGTGGATGATGAGTTCGTTGAAATCTACCAATAAACAAAATTTGAGAAGTTTTCAAACACTTGAACTATTTTTCTTAAATTTTCCAATATTTCACCTATTTTTCGATGCCTTCAGATTTAATAAAATTTGAAAAAAAGTTCTAGTGCTCGAAAAATTCTCAAATTTTGTTAATATGTAGATTTCATTAAACTCATCATCCATAAAAAAAAATTCTCATTAAAATTCACTAAAATCGATGTGTTTTCATCATAGTCCTTACCGAAATTAAAATAAGGGATCACTCATGAAAGACTCAATATATACATTTAGTTTTTCTTTTATCAAGACCGAATTGAACTTTTAAGATTAAAACGAGACTTGTGAGTCATTGATTAAGTTGAAGAAGATTTTGATTAAGTTGAAGTATGTGAATTCAATAGTTGATAGGTGTGGAACTAATAATAAAATCAGTTCATCGTGAGGAGAGAAAAACTGATATATATATATATATATATGAGGAAATTGCAAGAAATGATCAAAAAATTTATGGACTTATTGTTTTTAGCCAAAAGTTTATTTTTTATTGTTTTTGTCATCTTTGTGCTTGAATTGCCAAAATTGCTCTGAATTTTGTTTTACTTGGACCGACCAAAATTTCCCTCCCAAAATTTGCATCTCTCTTTAGCTGATACAAACCAAAAATCTGTGTGACTTTTATCTTTCAAAATTAGACATGCTCTCTCTCTCTCTCTCTCTCTCTCTCTCTCTCTCTCTCTCTCTCTCTCTCACAACCAAAAAGTTGAACCTAGCGACAGTGAGTTGAACCTAGCACCCAACAACGGCGAGTTGAACCCAACAACGGCGACGGCTTGAAGTTGAACCCTCTATTTCGTCTCTTCCATTTCATCGCCCTCTATTTCGTCTCTTCCACACCATTTCGGTTCTCCCAACAAAACCGAAACACATTTCGTCAGCAGCGGACCGAAACCCAGCAACAGTTCAAACAAACATTCTTCAACCCAGATCTCGTTTTGTGGTCTCTTCTCTCTCTTGAAGTAGATTTGGAGCCGAACGACCTTCTAGAATGTATGTATCTCCTTCCTAGTTTTTTTTTTTTTTTTTTTTTTTTCACAATTATATGTTGTTTGATATGAAGATTAAGAGAGTGGTTTCGATTTTTAATGAAACCCAGATTTTTTTTATTTTCTGTACCAAAGTTACATGCCAGTTTGTTTTACAGTTACATGTCAATTTATTTCTAACTTACATGTGATTTGGTAATTTTGATTTATAGTGAAATCAATCTCCTGTTGTTGTTTTTTTTTTTTACAATTATATGTTGTTTGATATGAAGATTAAGAGAGTGGATTCGATTTTTAGTGAAACCCAGATTTTATTTATTTTTTGTACCGAAGTTACATGCCAGTTTGTTTTTACATGCCAATTTATTTCTAACTTACATGTGATTTGGTAATTTTGATTTATAGTGAAATACTTGACATGCAGGAATATGGATATAAAGAGATTGGTCATCTATCACGGTGGAAGTTCGGTAGGCAATTGTTACAAGGGTGGTTTGACAAAGTGTGTCCATGTTCCTAGAGGTTTGACTTATGATGCCTTGGTTAAGTTGGTACAAGATGTTGCAAAAGTTGATGCTGCTAGGTACACCATAGAATTATGCTCATTGATCTCTACGAATATTGGTGTTGTTCAACCGATAATTGAGAATGACAATGAGGTGTCATGTATGATGGATGAAGATAAGTTGATACCGGCGATTTATATCACCATTTATCAGAAGGGGCCAACAGATTGTGTGCAGAATGGTACTACAGTGGATGAAGATGACAACATACTACAGTCAAATTTTCTTCAACAATCATACCAACCTACTCCACAACCTGGGTATGGCGAGTTTGTCTAGCAATTGGTAGCATATGGGTCCATTCCAATATCAGACCCAATTGTATGTACTCATGAAACCATGAAACCATTCATGATCAAGAGAAAAGTCAGACGTTGGACACCGATAACTCGAATGATGGGTCGATACCCGACATTGACATCGATAACTCGGATGATGGTGTGGGTGCTGGTTTTGCTAGTGCTGTTCCATCGGGTTTTGCTACCTTTGGTGAAGGTTCCTTTGGAGAGGATGGATTGGGTGAGGATGGATCGGGTGAACATCCAACCCCATGAGCTTGGAGTATTCTTGGATCCAAAATGTATTCCTTAAAACCTAATCGCATGGACGAAGCAATTTCAAATTATGGCTGCTTATACAAGGGTAAACTATTTCGATGCAAGAAAGATTTTAAGGGAACGATGCACAAGTATGCTTTGAACGAGAGTTTTGAACTCCGGATTATAAGGTCTAGCAAGACACGTTATTAGGCCGGATGTAAGGATGGCGAATGTGAATTCCAATTACGTGCATTTAAGATGCAAAAAGGAGAATATTGGGTGGTTCGAAAGTTCGTGAAGGATCATACTTGCAATATCGATGGTTTCCACGCACGTTTTCGACAAGCAAATTCTTGGACTGCCGGTGAACTATTAGCGCCGAAGTTGAAAGTACATGGCCACTCTCTAAAACCCAAAGACATCATGGTTGAAATGCAAGTGGAATATGTACTACATTTGTTGTATACCAAGGCTTGGAGGGCAAAGGATCATGTAAAAGCATATGTTTTCGATGCTCCCCAAGAATCATTCAAACTATTGCCTGCTTACTGTCACCGATTGAAGGAAGTAAATCTAGAGACTGTTAATGCAATGAAGACAAATGATGCAAATCAGTTTGAATATTTGTTCATCGCTCATACCGCTTCACTTCATGGATTTCGTACTGTGATTCGATCGATTATTGCCATTGATGGTACTCATTTGAAGGGTAAATTTTTTGGTATTTTGTTTGTAGCTATATGTCTAGATGCAAACAACCAGGTTTTTCCTTTGGCATATGGCTTTGGGGACGTTGAAGATGAACTTTCATGGACTTGGTTTTTAAATGAGCTTAAAAATGCTATTGGTAGTCCTGAGGATTGCATGATCATATCCGATTGCCACCTTAGGATCAAGGCTGCAATGGAAAAAGTGTACCCTAATGTACTGCATGGGTATTATGTGTTTCACATGGCTCAAAACATCAAAAACGATTACAAAAGGAAATATGTGAGTCTTCTTTTCAAACAAGCATGGAAAGCATACCGGAAATCTAAATTCTAGGAAGTGATGTTAGAGATGATAAAGGTTAATATGGTAGCATTTGAAGAATTAATGAATGTTGGCCCGAAAGGTGGTCTCGTGCTTACTCTCATGTTACATGTTATCGCTTGATGACCTCTAGCATTGCTGAGTCGATGAACTCATGTTTGGTACATGCTCGCCAAATGCCAATAACAACCATGGTTGAGTATATTAGAGAGATGATCCAGAAATGGTTTTATAAGCGTCGTACCAAGGCTGCCATTAATTTTTTGCTCTCCTTGTCCACCTCTTGGAAAGGGTCAGTATACGGTGAACTCATGTATCGAGACCTAATCTTAAACCGTTGCTCACGTTCATCCTTCACAGCGAGGTACTCTTGCAATGTTCCATCCCTAACTGATGTGTCAACTTCCAATGGGGGAGGGGTCTGTAGTTCCATTAGGGTACATTGGGTGCCATCCCCATGGGTAACATCTCCCCCACCATGGGTGCCATCCTTAACTCCCCCACCATGGGAAGCATCTCCCCCACCAAGGGGACTACTCATTCCTCTATGGTCATACTGATGTTGTGGTGTCGAGAAGTTATGCACCTCAGGTGTAGTCTGTATTATTAAAAAAAAAAAAAAAAAAAAACATAATTACATGCTAATACAAAACAAAAGTTACATGCCAGTTGTAAGAAACTTACATGCTAATACAAAAATAAGTTACATGCTAATACAAATGAAGTTACATGCCAGTTAAACAACTGAATAAATTAGTTACCTGACGACGCGCATCAAGAAGTTGAGCCACACTATTCTCCACCCGGGTAAAACATCTTTTTGTGCGACGCTCCATGGCTAAAATCTCCTTCTTGACTATGTCTTCAAACATATCAGACATTTCCCTTAAGAGTTCCCTCACTGTTTGAGAAGAGACCGTTGAGTCATCACCCACCTGAAAATTAGAAAAGAATATAAAACAATGATGTGTCAATTTGTATTTAACTTAACACAGTTATTATTGATTAGTAATCAACTTACCGGTGACGTGTCTCCTGATGTACGTTGCTTTTTTGTCCTTGTTGTCATTTTTTGTTTACGAGGTGACATCTTCCTCTTCATCGGTTTGTCCTTCTTTTGTTTTGGTCGTGACTGACCTGTATCATTATCATCATTGTCAACCTCATCATCAATACTTTGCTGACCGTCGTCCTCTTCATAATTGTCCAGCACATACTGTGGACCAACTGACAAATCCATGTCAACACCAACCAAGTAGGGCTGTTCCCTTTCATTGCCCGTTGGATGTAATTCCTCCAAGATAATGTTAGGATTATGCTCAATAGCAAGAGTGTAATATTGTAATTGACAATCTTTTCATATTAATAAAGTGATTTCTGGTTTAACAAATCTTATAGCATTTATAGTTTAATATTATAATTGTCAAAGTAAATAATCATAAGGTCAAAAGACTATGAGAATTGAAGAATTGTTCGTACATCTAGATATGTATGAGGTAGACACAATTCTTTAGTTAGTCTTGAATAATGTTCACAACTTAAGTTAAAGGTTGGGCACCTTTATCTTGTTAAAGTTGTAGAATTCTTTTGCTAGCATTTGAGTGAGATCAAATAAGTTATGATGAGTCTGAAATCATCGAAGGGTCTTCGAGTAAAAGAATCTAGTGCACTTGGTGCATTGAATAGGATCACAATGAAATATTTTATCTAGAACCGTCAGTAGATAAAAGTTTTTTCATTATCAGGACAATCGGAGAGTCTATCTTAATCCTGAGATAAATGATGGACTTATGGTTGCAAGTGTTATCATTTGAGTTATCAATGAGTACGATTATATAGCATAGTCTATCCTCGATAGTTTGGTGGTATTCATTTGTTAATCGATAGAGGACTTCATTTATAGATATGGACATCGTGGCTCCATTTATTAAATGAGAGTAGAATATCATCATATGAATGTTTTGAGGTATTGGATATTGAATCTTAACGTTAAGTTTTCGATAGAGTCTATTGAAACATGGCTTCTGGACAAGTCAAAATATCCAAGTTCAAAATGTGGTCATATGAGTAAATATGGTAACTTGGAGAGCTATAAGCGGTCTATGAGCTCTTGGTGATTACTGATATTCTTCATGAGGATACACCATCTCCAATAAGATTGTCTAGGGTACGAATGAGAAATATTTACTTATTCTATCTTTATTTAAGAGTTCAATTTTAGCTCTTTAGTGAAATGAGTTAAAATTAATAGATCGGACCTAAGTGAATCATTTGTTGATTGTGATTAGGTTATGTCTATTGAAGCTTAAATTTAGATAGCCCGCCAAGATCCCCAATCCACACGGACTTGCATGGATCACTTGATATATTCTACCGGACCAATTTATGGGTCCATCTAGAATTGTATTTAATATATTAAGAATATAATTTGCACATTGTTTATTTAATGGGCTGATCAATTATATTAATATATTAATGAAAGGCATGTGGGCTTGTTTCTTTTAGTAAGAATGAGTCTGGTTCACATGTGGGCTTTTTAATTAAAGTCTAATGGATTAAATAAAATAAGAAAATAATATTAGACCCATGTATATGGTGTGGGCGGCAAGACTAGAATAATAGTCTAAAATATTATTTTATTTTATTGATTGATTAAATGGAAATTAATTAATTTATTAGTTAATCATTTAATTGAGAATCAAAAAAATTTTCTGATCAGGAAATATGTTTCCTAGAGTTATACTATTGGTAGTAGTTTATTAAAGATAAAAGACTTATTTGGTAAGAAGATAAATAATAAGGTTTATTTATCTAATCAAATAAGGAAGTCTTTTAATAAGTCATAATAGGATTAAACACTTATGAGTTGTATTAGGGTTAGGATTCTAAGGTTGATAGGAATTAGGGTAAAGCACAAATCCTCTTTGGGAGAGAATTCGACCAACCTTAAATCCTAATACAAGAAGAATTCGGCAACCCTAATAATAATACAAGAAGAATTCGGCCACCCTATATATTTGATAGGATAGCATTCAACCACATCTTCTTTTCTTCTCCTAGCTTGAGTGAATTATTTCTTTTACTTAGAAAAATAATTCATACTCTAGACAAGTGTTTAATTTCGGCCAAGAGAGAAATAGAGAAAGAGAGTTCTAATTTCGATAGTGCACTTGTAAGCTTGAATATCAAAAAGCTTTGTGCACAACTTCGAATTAGGTTCACGCAAGTTTCAATTTTAACGGTTGTTAAATTCAAAAGTGACCGGAACATACTTTCTAGTTTCTTGGATTTTATTGTGACTAACGATCAGGAGGAGAGATTTTGTTTTCCATCCTTAGGTATGCAATTCAAAGAAAGAGAGACCACACTCCTAGGTGATTCACGTTCGTGATAGGATTGGAAGATCTTACGGATTACCATCGACGCAAAGTCAATCGGATCACGCGACAAAAGGTATTCTACTTTTTAGTATATATATATATGTTTAATTACTTAGAGGGTTAAAGTTCAAATTATAGAAAAAATTTAAACCATATTAAACTCGATTTTAGTCTCGCTTCCGCTGCGTAACCGTATTTTTCCCTACAGATAACATGTTGTACGGTTAACACAAATGTCATTCTTTTTTCAAGTATTAATATAAACAAAAATGAAATGAAATAAGATAGGGAAACAAAAAAGGATACATGTCCATCTTTAACTGCTTGTTCATACTTTGCAAATTTGGAAAAGAAATCGTGAGGCCTCTTAAAAATTCTCCAATTCCTCAAACGAGGATGTGTGTGGCCTAAGTTTGCTCCCACCAAGTCAATCAATGATCCCAAAGCTTCCATTGCCCATATCTACATTTGAACAAATTGAAAACATATTAAGTTCAGTAATCAAAGTTCTAAGAAATGCTTTAATATAATATCTGAAAGCACACTTCTAATGCCCAAGGAAAGCCGTACAAGTTATAATGCGCGATTTGCTTCATTGGTGCATTTGCGGCCTGAAATGTTTGTCCAAGGTAGTGGCATGTCATCATGTATACATAACTTCCCCATGCAAAAGAGTTGAACGATTCTAAATCCTCCACCAATTCGAACAGCCACAATGTGACTCTCTTTCTTGGGTCCCGACCAAACAAAATCATGTTAGCAATCAATAAAAGGACCATCTTCAAACCATCCTTTGGTTTGTCAAACCGTCCGGTCCGAAACTTTTCCCATACGCTTACAAGGTGTATATTCTCATCCTTTTCAAAATACCTAACATGAATCCCGTCTTCAATAGGAGCATATGGTTTCAAGAAGATGTTTGACATTACCCCAAATTGTAGCCCCGTTACCAAACAAAATTCTCTCTGTGTGAATATCAATAGTTTTCCACTTACAGAGAAGTGCAACTCATTCTCTTCGGTCACACCGGGTACATGTATTAGTCACAACAAAAGGTTGTGAAGTACGCCGGTTGAAAAAGTTAAGTCTTCAGGGATATCAACTAGGTGCCCAAAACAGGTGCTCCGAAACTCATTTAATTGTCTAACTTTTCGGAGAACCTTTACAATGTCTGAAAGGGCGTTCAAATTACAATACACGTTCGTGGTGGATTTTTTAATCCACTTATCCTTTGGTTTTATGAGGAAATCCTCATAATTAATATTTTCCATCTACAAAATCACATATAAATAACGTTAGTTACATGCTAGTGTCTATTACAGTTACATGCCAGTAAAGTAAGTTACATGCCAATACAATAGACAAACACTTTCTAGGCACTCCAAATCAATGCTAGAGTAAACAAGAAGCAGACCTTGCATTAGATGGGAAAGAGTTATGTGCATACACAACCTAAATGACTGGCTTAAAACCATTTAAAGAGAACAACGAAAAGAATAGCCAAAAACATTCAATGTCAAACTCATTCACAAAGTGATCAATAAACAAAAAGCACAAAAGCAAACTATTAGAAACAAATTAAAATCCAAAAATGAAACCATTAGCATTGTGACATTCCAAACCTCAACAAAGTGACGGATCGACATCCATTACTAGTCTTCATACAACAAAGTGACATATCCACATCCATTCATCGCAATCAGTCAATCCGCCACTTTAATAAACATAAACATGTGTCTACATATATATTTGAAAAGCAAAGCAAACCTGAGAGGAGTGGCTTCGGCGACAGCGGCAACGACGGGGAGAGAAGTGGAGAGCTGACAGTAAATGGCAGCGACTCTTCTCTTCCTTTCTCTCTCTGCAGCGACGGTGAAGAAGTGCGACACGACGGCGAAGACAGCGAGGCGAGCATCAACGACGGATGATGATCTCTGTCTCTCTTCCCTTCTCTCTCTTTTTAATTTTTTACTTTTGATCGTTCTTTCTATTACTGATGGATGGGTTCTACCCTAACAATTGTTTTACTGATGAGTAGGTTCCACCCTGTTAGCTTGTTTTTTTTTAAAAAAAATAAAATAAAATAAAAATCAAATTTAAGGGCATTTCTATCCAAAAGTGGTTAACAGTGACGAAAACAATAAAAAATAAACTTGTAGCTAAAAACAATAAGTCCATATATTTTTTGGCTCTTTTTGAATTCACCCCTATATATATATATATATATATATATATATATATGAAAAAATGAGAAGATTTTTTTTTTTCTAAACAATAAAAAAAATACTAAATAAATGAAAACTGAGAAGTTTTTTTTTTTTTTTTGTTTTTTTGTTTTTTGAAAAAAAAAAGAGTAAAAAAATACTAAATAAATGAAACAATAAAAATATATATATATATATATATATATATATATATATATATATATATATATGAGAGATCGCACCAAACCAAAGCTTCAATCAACCAAATCTCCAATGGGGATCTGGTATGGATCTCCCTCACCTCCTCCATGGACCACTAACCTCAGACCGCCTCTGTCCCTCCACCTTCCACTGGCGGCGGCGGACCGCTCATCTTACCGTTTTCAATTTTATTTTATTTTATTTTTTACATTTTTTTGTTGGTTTGAGTTTTGAGAACAGTAATTCCACATATTATCAATGACTTGTGGATCGAATCATGGATGATTTGGTTGAGTTTCTTTTTTTGTTGGTTTTTTTTTTTTTTTTTCCCTTCTTTTTCCATTTCTTGTAGGCTTGTAGCTTAAAATTTGATGGAAAGGAAGAAGTTGAAGATGGGGATTTTGGTGAATCGGGTACCACGTTTAGATTTGTAAATTGATATTATTTTTTGTTTTTAAGAAGGAGATGATTGTGAATTTAGTGATTTTCTTATTGGTTTTTCAAAGAACTTTCTTTTTTTAATGTTCGTTACGATGACATGGAGATTATAATTATTAAATTGAGCTTTTATTTTTTAAGTTATTGTTATTAAAATGATTTAAATAAATAATATTATAATATTGATAAAAGAATTAAATGAGGGGCAACATGGACATTTCAGTAAGTCTGGTTTTTGCGGTCAAAGGTATTTATGTGTAATTAATCATAATCTGGGTTTTTTTTGTGTATTAATGATAAATATCAAGGGATTTTACTGCATTTTGCCAATCCTACTTTCATAGGGAATTCATAGCTTTTATAGCACGGAAAAGGAAATGTTATCTTATATAATATATCTGCTAACATACATTTCCATTTCAAGATTGCTATTTCTTGTTTCTTCGTTTAAGATTATTGTATTTCTTGTTTTTTCTTTCTGCTATTTTTTTTTCTTTTATCAATGGTGAACTCTCCAGGGTTTTATAGGGTCGTTTGGCATCCGCCAACAGGAACTAATTACATTAAAGTTAATGTAGACAGTTGCTCCAAAGGTAACTTTGGTCCAATAGGATGTGGGGGCGTGTTTAGGGTTGATAATGGACGATATATAGAAGCGTTTGCGGCGAACCTTGGTTTCAAAGACTCGGTTTTCGCGGAGTTGATGGGGATCATTATGGCTGTGGAGTTGGCACACTCAAGAGGATGGAGGAATCTGTGGATCAAGAGTGACAGCACGATGGCGCTCAAGCTTTTGACTACGGATAGCTTGCACAAGGTTCCCAATGAGCTAGTCGATAGGTGGTTAAAATGTTAGTCATTGGTTCAAGAAATGGATATCAGTTGTTCGCATGTATATAGAGAAGGGAACGTGGTCGCGGAAACGCTTGCCATTATGGGACTTTATTTTCCATTGCTGGTTTGGTTGGAATGTCCACATGCACCAATTCACCGTGATTTAGTCCATGATAGTTTAGGTTTACCTAGATACAGGATCATTCAGTCACACTAGCAAACCCAGCTAGCTAATTGATGATGATTAGTGTATTAATTGTTCATAGTTTAGATATGGAGTTTGAAATGTATGGTCCATTGTAACTACACTTGAAAAGTAATGGATGACTTGAATTTTGTTATAAAAAAAAACTTGTCAGGGATGATATTTTTGCTTGCGAAGTTGATAAACTGTTTGTTATATACTGTATGTTCTTTACTGGTCTTTTTTGCTGTTATGAGCTTCGACTTTTATCGAATAAAATCACAGGATCATGTTTGGATGGAATGCATTACTTTGACTTTAATAAACAAATTTCACACTGATCATTCATAAAACTTCACACCATAGGTCCATATAAGACAGCAAATTTCAGTACATAATAATTTTATCAAATCTTATATCAGTTCAAATCTTACACAATGGGCCCCCAATAAAAATTGTTCCAACAGAAACTTTTACAATTTTTTTTTTTTAAGTTACTATTTTATTGGTGCTATATAAAATATCCAATAAACCCCCTGTTAATGTAGGAACCCAGGGTTGCTGATCGCGCAACGGAAATGTTTTAAATTTTTTTAATGCAATCATAAACTAACCCATTTGTACAATAATAATCAAATGCAATAAGAAGGAGATGAAACTAATTTATACCAACGTTTGTAGGCTCCTTTCTTTTCGATCTGCTTCCTGATTTGAACCACAAGATCTTCCTGGCTATCACCCGGGATTGGTAACGGCGTGTGGGCGCATCACAGTACTTAAGAACTTGAATGGAGGTAGAAAAGACACACGAAAACAACTCTTGGCCACCCTTGAAGAAGACTAGAAGCAAACTATTTTTTTTTTTTTTTTTTCTCTTTTCTTTCTACTTGGCCGCACACACCTGTTCTCTTTTTCACTTGAGTTGCGTGAATTGTATGTTGATTAAAAACTATATATCACATATATATTTTTAAAAATAAATTAATCAATTAAATCTTTTTAACATATCTTTTTTTTTTTTTTTTTGATGATTATACAACAACTGCCGGGATCGGTAATATTGGACTCTGCAAGCACAGCCCGGACCTACAGCTCCCACTTACGGGGAGAGAGAGACCACACATAGGTTGTACAACACCCACACAATTGGACATTGGTGGGACTTGGAAAATTTGCACAAATCCATGCATGCCATAGGGATTGAACCTTGGTGGTGGAGGCTCTCTATGGAGGGTCACACCACATTGGCAAGGGCCCATTGGCCTTTTTAACATATCTGATATCGTTAAAGATATTAATTAATAGTAACTGATTTGATTTGAATTGAATTTAAACTCTTTTAAATTCAAATTTAAATATTTAATTTAATGAAAATAAAATAATCAAATTATCTTATCTTCATTCAAAATTAAATATCAATCAACACCCTCCATCTAATGATTAATTATACAATTAAATAATCTAATTATTTAATTAACATAATCATTAATATTCATTAATTAAATAATCTCATTAGTCAATTAATTCTCGGATAGACACGTGTCACTTTCGTAACACAATTAATTGGACAATCCAATTAATTAATCGTGACCCTTGTTACCTTAATCAATCGGGCTAGCAAGAGGACCCAATGGACCCACAGTATTTTGAGCTCCAATAATCCTTAGAAATAATTAATTAAACTCTTTAATTAATATTTCATGATTATTAACTTCAATGTTATTCCACTAAAAACCCGAAGCTGTACTCTCTCAACTGTAGATGTTTTTAGACAAACAAATAACATTCGGTGTCCATCGATATAGCTATTACATATGGTATGATTCTCCACAAATAGTTCATAATTAGAGTTGGGTCATAATATCCGTTATACCCCTCTAATTATATCTTTCCATTAAGTACCATTGATTCTCTAATGAACAATAAATCTTACATTCCTTACGGAATTAGGAGAGTGCTCATATTGTTCAATCCCCGAATCAACCTTTAAGGGAACTAATATCTACTTCTCGCAAGAAGGAGTGGATTCCTCTATTGTGTACAAACCTTCCCAGCCACAAGCCAAACCGCAATTCCAACATATGAAACATATTGACTGGGAATGAAACTTCGATATCACCTATGGTATATCAAAAACCATGATCTAACCTGAAGGAGTCGATAAGACACTCAGGATTAAGATCACCCATATATAGCCATCAATTGTCGATATATATGAATCTCATCATGTAACGGATCTTGGTGAGAGATTCATATAAATCGTGGCCTAGTCCTATATGATCACATCATACAAGGTGCCTCCATTATCATATCACCATATAAATGATCCAGGAAAAGATCATCGTACATTACAGAATGGACCGCAGTTGTAGATTAACCACAAATAAAGTACCCAGCTTTAGTTGCTATCTACGGACTCTTTAGTTTGCTCGTTTCAAACTAAATCCATCTGTATATGACATTCATATACTCAGTTTGAAATTACATCCGGCAATCTTGGATGTTAGGTACACATGTTATATATAAATGTATGAGACAATTTGAATGAATAAACTATTTCTTTTATTTATGTTCAATTCACATTTATAAATTACAAGCTTTAGGGCAAAAACCCCAACAGTTAATTCTTAATTAAAAACATAATTATTAAAATAAATAAAGAAAAAGTCCATCATCACCAATTATATATAAGTTTTTTCCTATTTACAGTGCGTTTACTAATCGGTTACTAATTGGAAATGAAATTAAAGGGAATCAAGTTCCATGAGAATTAAAATTAAGAAAGGGAACTTGATTCCTTATATGGAAACTTAATTCCATATTTGTTTGTGAGACCCACATAATTGAGTTCATTTTTGCTCACCCCCTTTAAAAAGGGGTGAGCATTCCCCCCACCCATGTTGACATGTGTTCATTTGTTAACCAAGGGTTAACAAAAAAAAAAAAAAAATCACAATGGTAAACAAGTAAATTAATATAAAATTTAAACATAAAAGTTTTTTAACAAATATTACAATGAAAAATTCAGACTTAATAATAATAATAATAATAATAATAATAATAAATATTCTAAACTTAAAAAACCCAAATGAAAATACCTATAAGGTTATACTAAACAACCTAGAGAGGGGCGAATAGGTTGACACTCTAATTTTATTTCGTGACTTATGTCAAAACCTTGGTGAGCATATAAATTAACCTTTAACATGAATGTTATGAGAAAACAATTAGCACATATATGCTCAATTCACCACTCTTAGTCTACAAAACATATACCAATAAACAATGTATCTCATATACAAGTATATTCAATAAAGAGCAAATTCCACAAGTTGTACTTTAAATATTACAATGCAAGTTCACTAAGTAGAGCTTTACAACTTGATATAGAATATCACAAGATACAATATTCAAACACTTACAAGATACAAGAAACAAATGTTGATTCAACAAATAATGTGTGCATCTCTTTCTCTACAAAAATCTTGTTTACAAGGATATGAGGAAATGAAGATCTTAAACAAAATATATAGATCATATATACAAATATAAAGAGATAGAGACATTTGACACATTGATTTTTACGTGGTAAAACCTCCGAAGAGGAAACATCCACGGGTTGAATCCATAACCACCGGCAAACCGTAATCCACTATGACGAAAAGGAGATACACACTCAAAGATATGACCAATCCCATGATACACTCTCCAAGCTATTAACCCATATTCTACCCTCATGCCTAGTGAATCACTTTGCCTACTTTCTATCCAAGACACTTCACTCATGTCTCTAGAAAGCAACTTCCTATCCAAGACGCTCACGTATCTAGGAAGATTTCTTGCTTAGCTATCCAGATCACAAAGATCCTAGTTAAGCTTCCCTAGCTCAACCATCTAGAGTATCACACTCCTAGCTAAGACTTCTTGCTTAGTTATCCGGACTACTTGTCCTAACCAGGACTTCCTTGCTTGACTATCCAGAGCCTCACACTCCTAGCCAAGACTTAATGCTCAATTTGAAGCTTCACTCACTCCAATATGAGACTTTCACCTTTTGTAAGGCAAATGATCTATAAGTGATGCAAATGATGCAAACACATGCAACATAGAATATAGGGGTGGGCATGGTTTGGTTTGGTTCGGTTTTGGCCAAAACCGTATTGAACCGATATATATTCGATTTTTATAAATGTGAATCAGTTTCAACCGTTTTGAACTTGAAAACCGAATTGAACCGAACACCTTTATCTCGGTTCGTTTCTGTTCGGTTCAATTCAGTTTTGGGCCTATTGGGCTTTGAAGGGTTTTTTAATTTTTTGGGCCTTTAAGTTGCATTTTTGGCATTTAGGCTTAAACTTTTTTAAGAAAACATAATGTGTAAAATGTTAATTTAAATAAAATATAACCCAATTTTCAATCTAAATCTAAAATATCAATCATATTCAATTTGCATACTCAATTAAAATATAAAATCTCCATAACTTCTATAAAATATAAATCAAAAAATGTAGTACATAATGTAATCCAAAATAAAATATCATCAACAAACACTCCATAATAAAATTGAACCTTACAAAATAATTAATTAAGACAATTCGATTTATTCGGTTCGGTTCGGTTTTGTATGTCCAAAACCGAAACCGAACCGAATTCAATTCGGTTTTCAAATTTAAATCGGTTTGAACCGAATAGAAGCTATGAAACGAACCAAACACCCTTTTTCGGTTCGGTTCGGTTCGGTTCAATTCAATTTGGTTTCGGTTTTTGTGCCCACCTCTAATAGAATATATGATCAATACATCTCATGGAAACTAGACTTAGTCATATGAGCACACAAGTCAAAAATTGTCTAATTACAAATCATGATTTGAAACCTAGAGATATGAAACACCTAACACATGTGATTCCTAGTTTCATTCACAAAGCTAACACTTGAATAAATTATATACATGAAGCACATATTCAAAATATTAGAAACATACACAAAAATGTTAGAATCACAAAATATGACTAATGAATATTTTAGCAAGTATTTAGAGCAAGGATATAATGAATAATCAATTAAATCCTAGTTAGCTCTAAACACAAAATCAAATGTGCTAATCCTAGATTTGCTCAAATAAAGGATCCAAGCACATGCTAAGGTTATTAATCATAAAATGAGTCAATCAAAAACACAAATAGCCCTAGATATCAAGCTAATCACAATACAATACTCAAACATGGGAAAAACTAGAATCCTAGAAAACTAGTTCACATTTAGTCTCTAATTAGACTATATTAGCTTTGATATGAAGTTATCTTTCTCAATAGCATTCATCATATATATACATACATATAGAAGAAGACAACCCAAGGTAATTGATGGTTTAAAAAGATGAAAACACAAAGTTTAGTTCAATACCTAGGAATCCCGTGCAGTTTCGGTTTTGAATGTAGAACCACCATAAAACTTGATCAAATGGCTGCAAAGTCTCTTGGAGAAGGTAGGGGACTTGATTATGAAGATTCTCCAACTTAAATCACTCAATTCGAATTGCGAATGAGAAAATTATGGTGTTTGGAAGTTGGGAAAGTTGGAGAGAAAATTCTGCACTTCTTTTTTTTTTTTTTTTTTTCTTTCAAATTTTCTTCTACAAATGAAATGGGAGGGAAAGGAGAGAATTTAAATGAAAGAGAAGAAGGATTTCAGTGGCCAACTAGCAACAGCCACATCACCCACCCCGTGAGAGGTGCATGAGCCTCACAGGGCAGAGAGGGTGGCTGACCTGTGAGCCTCACGCGCTCCTCACGGGAAGCACCTCAAATGGCCTTAGGCCATTCTTACCTCCTCACACTCCTCTCTCGTTCTTCGGCCGTATTTGGGTCTCTAAACTTTGATTTCAAATCAATATTTGGATTATAAACCGTGACTCCCTCACGCACAAGGACGACTACGAAAATTTGACAAAAGGTTGAGAATTTGACCCGGAATACAATGACGAAGACAACACAACGAATAAGAATGCAAAGTAGTGCAGCTTCCTGGTTTGGACTCGAAACCTAATGAATGAGTAACCGAAATGATCGAGACTCAATAAGGAATCATATGAGATCATGTTCAAGTCTAAAAACAATAAAACGAAAACAAATAAACACAAAGTCACACAAGTATGTCATTTCTAAGAGATAGTCCTAGAACATGCAATTTCACAATGTTTATTAAATTAAATATAATGCGTGTGCATACTTTGTCAAGTGTGTGAATGTGTTATACCAATGGTGTACAACTATTTAGGGACACAAATGAATGCCATGTGTGTGTGTGCCTTAAGGCCTTGCAAGAGTATAGAGGTCTAAGTATACCTTAGATGCTTTTTCCTCTTAAAGGCTTCACTTTGCTTGATATGTTGTCCAATTTCCTTGAAGCTTGTTAAACTGAGAATCTTGGACAACTAATCAATACAAGAAAATGTCGTTTTGATATAGAATAATGCCAACACAACTCAAAATTCTAACACCAAATCCCAACTTCAATCATAGTCACCCATCATCATCTTCTCTAACACCAAACCTTAGCCACCACAACCACTCTAACCCTATCGAAATCACAACAACCACCACCCCTTACGAACACCGATTTCCTCCTTCTTGTCGTCGATCCCCTTCTCTTTCTCTTACCATATCTCTTCTCTCTCTCTTCTTTCCTTTGACAGGAGGTGGCAGCCGCCGTGAGTTGAGGGGATAAGCATTTCATGGCAGCTACTGTGGGTTACGTTTTGGTTTTTGTGGAGAGATAGAGGTTGTTGTAGATGGGATTGGTTGGATTTGAGCCACTGAAGGGTGTGTTTGATGTGTTTGGTTTTGGATTTAGGGTGGCAATTGGTAAGGTGGTTGGATTTGAGGGTGTGTGTTGATTTCTAGAGATTGTGTGGGTGATGATTTCTGGAGATAATTATGTGGGTGTTAATGGTGATGAAATGATGATGTGAATTCAATTTCAAATATATTTGTTTTGTTTCAACTTCATGTTTTATTTTCTAATGAAATATTTTTCAATATTTTTTCTAGATGATGGTGTATTGGTGTAGACGTTGAATGTTGATTTATGTTTTAGTATAAATCTCTTCATGCAAATCATAGACTATGTTTAATCATTTCAATTGAATATACTTTTCATAATCTATATGTGTTTGTATATGTTTATTAAGATGTGATACAAGTTATCTAGAGGGACAAACTTATGTTTGTTCAAAGGGATTGAAAAGAGGCTTAAAAACATATTCACCACCCCTCATCTAGGTTAGCTTTAGGCAATTTAACCGTGACTGTATTTTTAATTTTTTTATCAGTGCGGGTCATTAGAAGACAATTAACGAGATCTGGGATACATTCACGATTTATTGCAAGGATTTTGAAGCCATGGTTCTACATGATGATACTATAACTGAAGAGGCTTCCAACTCTAGGCCTCCACTCGTAGACTCTTGTGTGAGAAGAATAAACTTGCTAAGAAGCTTAGAGAGGTTGAAAAGATTGTCCTTGAAAAAGAGAAGATTGTTTCTACTTTAAAGGATATAGAGCAAAACTATCTTGAGAAGATTGGAATGGCAAAGGATGCCTTAAAGAACATGGCTAGCAGCAAGATCAAGATGGACAAGATAGTGGAGATTGCTTATCCTCAAAGAGTTTCAAGCGACTTGGTAGTTGAGAAGAAGCTCGTAGAAGCATCATTTCCTATAAGCGAGGCAAAGTACATCATTGTCAAGAAATCTCCTAAGAAGAAACGTCCCAATGCCAAAGGTAGATTCAAGGACAAAGTATCTTTCTAAACTCCTACTAGTGCTTCTTTTAATCTAAAAGGTAAAATCTCTTCTTTCACACCAATTTGTCAGTTTTGCAATACCGTAGGCCATATTAAGCCTAAGTGCTATAAATACATTGAATATTGTAAAATAGGAAATACATCTAGAGATAAAGAGATTGGACTTCAATTCAAGCATGCTAGGGCTTTAAAAGTTGAAAAGAATGATGTTGTCAATGTTCGGAATAAAAAGAAAGAAAACCTTGTTAATCTTGATAAAGCATGTGTTGCTAATAATGTTAAAAAGAAGAGTATCAATGATATTCTTATGGATCAAGTTATGAAAGGTCTTTATTCTAGATTCAACATTGTTATCAAGAAAGATCTTGATGATGTTTGTGTTAGTTCATCCAAGACCAAATAGGTCAAAGGCGAGTGCTCTTACCATTAATGTAAGTTGCACATGTGAGTTAGCTTTAAGAATAGTGTTAAGTTGTCGAGAAACTTAGCTAACTAGCTAGTTTTGTCTCTCTATAACTTGACATGAACTTAGCTATCTCACAATTTGTTATGATAGTCAAAATTTGTTGATTAACTTTAAAAGAAGTGGAATTTTGAAATCAATATGGTGATGATTTTGTTAAGACTTTTAGAGAAAGTCAATTTTTATTTTTTTTAGTTGAAATGTTAAGTCTTTATTCTCTTGGGTCGACACGCTAACAACTTGTTGTCATGATGACAAATAAGACAAGAGAGCTCATAAAAAGGTGAAGACTTTACATTTGATGGAAAAGCTTGCTAAGGTATTTGTATATCCTATTGTTTGCTTTCTTTGTTTTTCTCCTCTCAACTAATTATTTGCTCTACATCATGAAGCATGACATATTAGAAAACTAGTATATCATTCGTATGGTTCTCGTTGACATTTTCTTTCTAAAGATCTTTTAGTGATGTTGTTCACAAAGTCTTGATCATGATGTGTGAATGGTTTATTTGAATAATGAATGACATGTTTTGAAAATATATGGGCTTCATATTCTTTGAAAAGATACTCTCTTGAGAAGTAATGATCTTAAGTAAGTATATTTTTATTGTTTTTAGATCATGTGCTTATAAGCCATAAAACTTGGTTTTCAAAAATGCATTTTGCTTCTTTTGTATGTTTAGTTGAGTAAGTTGAGTTTGAATATATGTGAGTTGTGGATACACCTTGAAGTCCTATGACTAATACATTAAAGATGGCCTATGGTTAATATCCATTTTACTTCGGCAACTACCTAAAACTCAACAAGCACCTTCATGAAAAAGGCTACACACGCTAGTTGTGCAACTACCCAATGTAGGAAAAGGCCACACCATCGTGATGAGTGAAAGCCGTCATGAAACGTATTTGTTTATGTTAGAAAAATCAAAGAAGTGTTGAAAAAGAATCAATAATAATAAATAAATAATCTTTGATTCAAGCCTAAAATAAAATAAAAAATAAAAAAGGGCTTAAAAGAGTATTGTTGAAAATCAAGATTGCTCGGGTTGTCAAATAGAAATGGGATAACAAGCCACATGCACACACACTCATATGTTGAAATCTATTATATTAAAAGCAAAAATTTCTGGATGATAATCGATTTGACCTTTTATGGAAAAGCTTAAAATGAATAGATGTTGATATGGTTTGCATGTTGATTATCAAATTACTTCTTTTCATATGCTTGAAGCAAAACTTCACACACACACTTTTGCTTATATGGTATTTTGATACTCTAGCAATTTTAGAAGAATTATGAGAGATTGAAAATCTTGGTATATATCTCATGGTTTATGAAGCTTATTTTGTTGAATTGCTTTAAAAAAATTGCTTGATTATGTGAGTGTGTGATATCATTATGAACAATATTCAATCTTGATCTTAGATAAAGTACTTATTAAGGGGGAGTATAGTTTGCTAGACTTTATTCTCTTTTATGATATGTTCACATGTTTCAAGTTGATATTTGTTGGCATTTTTGTTTGTTGTGATAAATCTTGAAGATGCAATTTTATTTCTTGATACGCATAATGATTTCTCATAATGATTATTTGTCTTTGTGTATTTGGTCACTAACTTGCTTTGTATGTTTCCACTCATGTTTTTGTTTTTGTGCTAGGTTGTACCTACACAAGCTATGGGGTGAACTAAATCAACCGAAGTCGGAAAGTCTTCCAAATCCATAGGAAATCCAAAATCCACAAAACCATCCTTTAAGAAATCCAAACCCATTAGGTTAAATCCTTTAGGAGTTATAAGAACCAAAAAACTCATTCTTGATAGAGGGATTGATTTGTGTGAGTGTAGGGGATCTTATATTCACAAATTAATTGTTGATAGGCATTGGGGTTCGTGGATAAATATGCTTGGTGGAGTCAATGAGAGCGTGGTTAGAGAATTCTACCATGAATATAGGCATAGTACAACCGATATGAATGCTTTGGTGTACATTAGAGATGTTGTCTTTAGAGTATCTTCGGAGAGTATCAATAAGTTTCTTAGACTTTCTGATGATATCTCTTCGGAGTTTCTTGATGTGGAGAATGTTGATAATCTAAATGAAATGGGAAGAACTCTATGTGATGACAACAAGTTTGAGTGGGGAAAGCAGGTATTCATTTGTCAAAATGAATTGACCAAAGTTAGTGCCTTTTGGCGTTTGATTGTTTGTACTAATCTTGTTCCTTCAACTAATGCAACCGAGTTGAATAAAAAGAAGGTCAAGTAAGTGTATGCTTTAGTAACCAATAAGCCAATAAACCTAAAAGAGATTCTTATAAAGCATATTGAGAGTGCGGCTTGCACAACTAAGTTGGATAAGAAACTACCATTTTCGGGGTTTATTACTCATTTTTGTATGACTCATGAAGTTAAAAATGTTGAGGAAGATGTTATTGCCACCATTGAAGACATTTTGTGAAAAACGTGTGGCATGCATGTCATATAAGGAGAAATGTGGTAATGATACTTTAAAGATTTTTGGAGAGATTTAAGAGTCAAGCATGTCTTATCTTCTGGATTGGGCTACTCAAATGAGGGAGGAGTTTGTGGAATCAAGGAAGGAGATATCGGAGTTAAAGGCGAGGGTCAAAAGCTTGAAAGAATGCAATTCTTCAAGTAAGGCATCCAACTCCAAACATTATGTGAGATCAACAAACTGATCAATGTCCTTTGGTAGCATAAGTGGCTAGTAAAGCTTAAGTAATCTCAAGGTATCATTGCTTTTTCTTTTTGGCTTCATTTTATGTCAAAAAGGGAGAGAAATAGGATATGTTTCTATCTATCTTCTTTTTGTAATTTGAACTTCTTATGGCATGTAATAACTTGTTTAGACTATTTTAAATTGTTTGGATATTTTGTTGGGTATTCATGTATTAAGAGGGAGAATACATGTATCCATTGTTTTTAATTGCTATATTCTTTTTTCCTTAAATGCCATATTCTTGTCGAGTATATATTTGCCATATGTTCTCTTGTATATTCTTGTGCTTTCAAGTCTATTTTAGGTGATATCAAGAGAAGCTCATATGATGAAGTTCAAGACTGGTTGAAGATTAGTCTAGGTGATTAACTCATTGTAATGTGAGGGTAAGTTTTTATGACCAATCTTTTTTTGTAATTTTTAGAATTGTGTATAAGTGTTTTGACATAGAATTTGCCAAAAGAGGAGATTGTTAGGATTTTGAGTTATGTTGGCATTATTCTATATCAAAACATCACTTCCTTTGTATTGTTTAGTTGTGGACAACTCTTCAAGCAAAGTGAAGCCTTCAAAAGGTGTAAGCATTATTGTCGACAAAGATATATTAAGACCTCTTTCATCTTGCAAGGCTTAAGCACGCACACACACATTACATACATTTGTATCTTTGCATCATAGTGCTAAATTGTATAACACTTTCACACACGTGTTGAAGTATGCACATGCATTAATCTTAATTTGACAAACTTTGTAAAGTTACATGTTCTAGACTATCTCTATGAAATGGAATACTTGTGTATTCTTGTGTTTATTTGTTTATGTTTTATTGGTATCGGATTTGAACGTGTTCTCATATTGTTCATCATTGAGTTCCAAACGTTTCGGTTACTCATTCATTAGTTTTCGAGTTCCGAGTTGGAAGTTACAAAACTTTTCGTGCATTTATCGTCTTTGGTTTTCATCCTTGTGTATCGAGTCAAGTTCTAAGCTTTTGGTCAAAATTTCATAGTCGTCCACGTGCGTGAGAGAGTTACAGTTCGTAATTCGAAAACGGATTCGAATTCAGAGTTCGGATGCCAGAGAACGGTCGAAGAACGCTAGGGGTTTGCGAAGGAGAGAAGTGAAGTGGAAAGGGGCCACAAGAGCTCCTTCCCGCGAAGGCGCGTGGCCACCATGGGGGCAGGCAGCCCCTGCCCCTATGGTGGCCACGTGCCTCCATGGGGTGCCTATTTGGCAAGCCATAATGGTTGCCCATGACCCCCACACATCTCCACCTCACTTTCCTTCCCATTCTCTTTTAAATATTCTCTCTCTCATTTTCTATTTAAAGAAGAAAATTGAGTAGAATTTTCTTAGTGATTCTTTCAACTTCCAAACACCATATCTCTCTCATTTCTCATCCGATTTGAGTGATTCAAGTTGAAGAATCTTCATATTGAAGTCCTCTATCATCTCCAAGCAACCTTGAGGTCTTTTGTTCAAGTTTTGTGTTGGTTTAACACAAATGTTGTGGCTGCACTTTTTGTTCAATGTGATTGTCTTATCCTTTGTGTTTTGTGCTTAATGATCTTATATTACCTTGGGCTTTCTTCATCTATATGTGTATGCTACTTGAGCAAATGCTATTGAGAAGTAGAGTTTCAATTAAAAGCTAATTGTGCTTAATTAGAAACTTGAATGTAAGTTAGGTTTTCTTAAAACCTATGTTTTCACATGTTTGTGAGTTATATTGTGATTAGCTTGCTATCTAGGACTATGTGTGCTTTGATTAAATATATTTGATTGATTAATAGTCCTTAAATGTGTTATGTATATTTAATTGAACATATTTAGGAATAGTATAATTTATTATATATTTAGAGCCTTGTAAGATTCAATTGATTGATTTTGTGAAAATGTGCTCTAATTGATTACTAGAGGATTTTATAGATTATATCTCATATCTCTAGTATTTTAGTTTTAGTTTTAAAGTCTTGAATATGTGTTTCATGAACATGTTTATTTCAAGTTTTAGTTGCATGAACATTATCTAGGATTAAAAGTGTATTTTGTGTTTTGGCATGTTCTAGATTGTTGTTTATGTATAAGATATAGACAACTTTGTTTTGTGAACTTTGTTACCTATGTCTAGATCTTCATGGAGTGTACCTAATCCATACATTTTATATGCTCATGCATCATTTTGTGTGGTGTTATATTTTGGATTATAAATTAGAAAAATATACTCATTGATTATTTCTAGTTTCCATAGGATGTATATTGATCATATATTTTATGCTCCATGTATTTGCATCATTTGCATCACTTAGATAATTTGCCTTGGAAAAGGTGAAAGTCTCATGTTGGAGAATAATTCTTCAATTTGAGCAAGAAGTCTTGGCTAGGGTTGTGAAAATTCGGTTAGTCGAGCAAAGATCTTCTTAGAGACATGTGAGATGTCTTGGATGGGAAGTGGCTTTCTAGAGGCATGCAATGTGCCTTGATTAGAAATAAGTGGCAAGTCTTTCATTAGTAAAAGGCACGAGGGTAGGATAGAAGGGATATTCAACAGAGAATGTATCATGTGATTTGGTCACTTTTGAGGGTGTACTTTTATTCAACTAGTGAAAGGTGGTGTTGCCGGTGGTTGTGGATTCAACCCGTGGATGATTTCTCTTCGGAGGTTTACCACATAAAAATCATGTGTCAAATATTTCTATCATTATCTCTTTAATATTTGTTTATATGGATGATTAGATCTTGTTTGGACTCTTATTGATCAATATCTTTGTAAGACAATATCTTTGTAAATATTGTTCCTTTATCATGTACTTGATCATATAAGTCAAATATAAGAGAATACAAGTACTTGTTGATTTATGTTTTAGTATAAATCTCTTCATGCAAATCATAGACTATGTTTGATCATTTCAATTGAATATACTTTTCATAGTCTATATGTGTTTGTATATGTTTATTAAGATGCGATACAAGCTATCTAGATGGACAAACTTATGTTTGTTCAAAGGGATTACTTTCGAGATATTTTAAATGGGGCCGGGCGGAGATTATAAAACAAATCTCTACCCCATACCCATTGCAGGTTTTACTATCTAGTCCCATCTCCGTCTCATCCCCACCAAATTGAAACTCATCCCTACCCTATAAGTGTAGGTCCCCACGGGTTATTTTGTCATACCTACACTGCTCAATATATATACAATCTTTCTATTATCAGTTCGAACTGACAAAAGTTATATCAGTTCATTGTATGTGGGCCACTGGATTTAAATACTTTGACTGACAAGTGCATACAGCCAAGTCAAAGTATTTAAATCTAGTGGCCCACATGTAAGGAACTAATATAACTTTTGTCAGTTCGAACTGATAATAGAATTTTTGTATATATATATATAGATTTTCTATTATCAGTTCGAACTGACAATAAATATATCAGGACAAAGAATGTGGACCACTAGATTTACATACTTTGATTCAAAGTGTATGCACTTGTCAAAACTTCTTCATAGTCTGTGGTCCATATTCTTCGTCTTGATATATTTATTGTCAGTTCGAACTGATAATAGAAAGATTGTATATATATATATATATATATTAAAAATGAATCAAATGAATAATAATTAATTATCATTCTATTTACTATTTATCCTGATTTTGTTAAATATGAAGGCATCTAAAAAATTGATGAAATATAGAAAAATTCAAAATAAATAAATAAATAAATAGTATAGTGTTCGAAAAAATCTCAAATTTTATTCATAGGTAGATTTCATTGGAATTCATATTAAAATAACTGCGGGTTATTTTGTCATCCCTACACTACTCAATATATATATATATATATATATATATTGATGAAATATAGAAAAATTCAAAAAAGAAATAGCATAGTGTTCGAAAAAATCTCAAAATTTATTTATAAGTAGATTTCATTGGAATTCATATCAAAATTCGTAATAATCAAAGTGATTTCATGAAGATCCTTACCAAAATTAAAATAAGAGAACCCCTGTATATATATAGTGGTTTCTTTTATAAGAAACCCCTTATTTTAACATAAAGTAAGGACCTCCATGAAAGAGCCACTCTATATAAGGGATCATTTACAAGAGAATCATTATATATATATATATATATATATATATATATATATATATATACACTATATACGATGGTAGTGGTTCGAATTTGAGATATTGTTATGCTAAATGAACACCTTTACGATCGTGTCACATTGAGAGGTGATATTAACATTACATATATATATTAATTTGAATATTTGGTTCACTTTTCAGTAATTTGAGTTTATTCTTAATAGGGTGAATTCATTTTCGTCCCTTTAATTTGACCTAATAACCAAACTGGTCCCTGGTTTTAAGTATTGTCTCGTTTAGTCTTTCTGTTAACAATTTTGTTGAAAAAGTGTTTACTAATAGGGTCAAAAGGTCAAATGACCCCACCCTGATGCCCCTTATACCTGTTGAAATTAATTGAAGGACAAAAATGGCCCGCTTCAACCTAAACTAAAGAGTTCATTTTTTGCTGAGCATGACCCCCCTCCCCATTTCCTACCATGTGTACAAAAGTTAACCCATGGTTAACAAATTAATTATTTTATATTTTAAAATTTGTTTTACCAATTTTACCCTTGTTTGTATTTAATTTTCTTAACATCTCAATCACCAGATCAACACCAGAAACCAGATCAATATCTCAATCACTAAATCAACACCAGATAAAAAAAAAAAAAAAAAAAAAAAAATCAGATCAGCACTAGAAACCATCTACCAAAACACACCAAATCAACATCTCAAACACCAGATCAAAATAAAAAATATAAAAAATTCCAACACCAGAAGCCATCTACCAAAACCACACCCATTGTTGCCTCACATCCAACCACCACCACCACCACCCCCAAAACTAAACCCAACCTCTGCCTCTCACCACCAAAAATCTACCACCACGAAATCAAACCATCTAAACCTCGCCACTGAACTGGAACCCTTTTACCCTCATTGACCTGGCGAAATTCTGAGAAACCTAACGGAATTGGACAGTAGGGATCAAAATATAGATTTTTGGAAACTAGAGGGACATGTCAACATAATATTGAAATCTGGGGGACTAGTTTGACTATTAGGTCAAATTAGAGGGATGAAAATGAATTTCACCCTTCTTAATAGTATTGATCCTATTATTTGAATTAAAAAATGAATAAATAAATAAAAGGTTTGACTAAGTTACCGTTAATAATAAGGTTACCCTGTCAATTTCAGTCTTTAGATTTAAATCCAAAGGCGTATAAGATTAAGGATTTGAAAATTAAAAAAAAAAAAAAAAAAAAAAAAGTAACCAATTATCTTTCACATAACTACCCAGTAATCTTGTTATTAACAGTAAGGTAGCAAAACACATAAATAAAATAAAAAAAACAATAAAACCGGACAAGCCAGTAGACCATCCACGTGTCGCAAAAGCCCTCTTGCGTGAACCTACTAGGAGGAGAACAGCCAAGTGACGAAAGCAGAACCCACACCTTTTTAGATAAAAATTATTATTAATTTTATTAAATAAACCAATAAATAGTTATTATAATATAACAAATAAAATAAAAATCAATAGTCTCACTTAAGAGATAATTTGCAAGTGAAACTCAATTGACTTTCCTTTTGATTTTTCTTACTCTCTCTCCAAAATCCCCAAAATTCCAGGGCTTCTGTTATTTGTCTCAACAGCTATAACCCCACCAAGTAAGTGTCTTTATCGATTTTGATTTCTTAATTGTGATTAAATTTTGTGTTATTTATGCGTTTATGATCGATTGTTTGCATGCATGTTGTGTTTATGGGGTTTCGAGAGTTGGGGGGTGGGGGTTTAGTGTTTGATTCCTTGTTTGCGTTTAATTTTGGGCTTCTGTGGGTTGAATTCTGTTTAGTTGCCGAGAAAATGTGGGAGATGGGTAGAGATTTGAGTTTTTTTTTTTTTTCCTTCTCAAATTGTATGTTGTGTTCCCTTCTAATTTGGTGCTTGTGATTATATACTATAGAATTGTCACATGATTGAGCTTGATACGAGTGTGTGGTATATTATTTGTTTAAATGGAATAAAACAAGAGAAAGCATGAAAATTTGTGAGCTTATTTGATTGAGATATTGTTTATATGATCTTAGCTTGATTTATTATGTGGGTTATTGCTTGCTTTTTCTGATGATTTTGACTTTTCTTTTTGATACTATGAGAAACATTTTGGAGTCTCTTAAATTAGAAGGGTGAAAGAATTTAATTTTTGCATGATTTTTCTCTTAGGCTTCATGGAGCTCACTTTCATTTTTGTGGGGGTTTAGTGAGTGAGCAAGAGTTCATTCATAGGGCATAGGTTTGTTTGTATTTGCAAATTGCAACATGTTTTCAGCAATTAAACAGAGTCTGGTTATAATTTAAGATTCATTTATGAATCTTTCGATGATACTATCAGATCTTAGAGGCTACTGCTGATTCTAGTTTGTTCATTTCATTTGGGTTTCAATTTATTTGTTTTATGGAGAAAAAAAAAAAAAGAGGGAACTTTTTTAAATATTAGCAAAAGGTACAAAATTGGGTAAACAAGTAGACCACCAAACTTTAAAAAGAAAGCAGCAGCGGAGATAGACCTAATCACAAGAGAAACGATGGGGAAAAACATACAAGGAAAACAAAACTTCTACACATCAAACCACAGCTGCTTCTCAGTTGTTATAGTTGAAGAATTTTCAGCTATTGTTGAGAAAGGGTTTTCTATTATCTGCCTAACTTTGGTCCATTTTGATCTTCTGGTTAATAGAGAGTATTTGAATTGTAGGTTTGTGTTAAATGACTTTTTTTTTTTTTAAGAAAATGTTTCTTCAGTGATCAAACATAGTCTTGCTGAAATTGCTAGGTTTCTTGGGGAAGGAATTTCTCACGGTCTAGTGATAGTGTTTTGCTTTCTCCATTAGAATTTTTGTTATCATGCTAGCTATTGGTAAGACTATATTTGTGCTAAAACTATTTACATTATTCCTGTTTTATGATTTTGATCTCATCTGTCTATGTTACCTTATATTTTTAGCATACTTGTTTTCTAATGGTTTCTCGACTCTGTATGAATGCAGTTGTTCCTTTAGTCTGGTCAAGGAGTTAGGGGCTGGCTGCCATCTGAAGGAATTTGAAAGGCATGCAGTCGAAGTCCGAAAATTCAAATCAGCTGGAACCTGATCCACATGCAATTCCACCAGCCACAGTTTATTCTGAACCTTGGTGGCGTGGTGTTGGATATAACACTATCTCACCAGTTGTCACTGGTAGAAATGCATCTAATTCATCTTCATTGGATGACCCAAATGGTTCTGAGTCAAATGATGATCAATCATTGTCCAATGGTGGGGTGAATGAAGAAGAAGAAGTTGCTAAGAAAGAATCACAGACTACAGCATCTTCAAGACCTGGTAATTGAAGTATTTGATTTGCTAGTATTTTGGCGTCACAGATATTACTAAATAAATGGGATAAGTTGATGGTTGAAAGAAAATAGATAAGTTTTATACATTTATTACCATTGTATTATTGTAGACCTAGTTGAATCTTGGAATCCATACCACGTCAACATTATTTTGGGAATAGAAGATAAAACATCACAAACTCAATGGAAACTACGACAAAGCATGAGCTGCTGCTGATCTTAATGCTTACAATGGAGGATTTAGTATGTTGTCTGGAAAAATATGTGAAATAAATAGCTGCTTGAGATTGAATTTGAACTCTTCATGTTGTCCCAATGCATCTCTGTTGATTCAGTCCTCCAAAGGCCAGAACTTCTGAAAGACTAAGAATATAACCAAATTATATATATATCTGTAACTATAGGTATTCGATATATTATAATGTTTTAATATTTTAGTTTTCCATCTTCTTATGGTTGAATTGATAGATGCTGCAGTTTACTCTAATTTTTTGTACATATCACTCTCCAAATTTTGAATTCATTTAGTTGTTGATTGCAATTTCAATTTCTAATTTGCTACATAGGCATCAAACATTAATGTCTATCACTGTATGCCCTATTCATGTTTGACTTTTAGTAAATTATTTATAAGAGTGGATATTGAACAATGTTTTGCATTTCCTCTCCTACTAAATAACTTTTGTTTTCCATAAAGACTTCCGTGATCATTAATGTCAGTTTTCATAATCTATGTGGGTGCATAAATATAGGTCTTCACAAATACGTTTACTTATGGTTTGTTAGATGCAATTTATTTACCACTGCAATTTCACTCGTTTTGATATAGATGAATGTGATATGATGTACATAGATTAGCTGCTTGTTGGCTTGTTGCTTGTAAGCTTTTTGTTAGAAGTCTTTTTCTCCCTATCTTTTTGTTAACCTGAACTCTAGTTCAGAACCTGGGATCCCTGCCAAACTAGATGGTTGTTGGCAATTTGTTAACTATTAGTTTCGCATATTTAGCTCTTAAGTTCTTCACAAATGAGTAACTTTTACATGATAGGCTATCAATACTACTTTAACATGTTATTTGAAATTCAGTTTAGAGAAGATTTTTTTAGGCCTTTTGTGCAGTGTTTTGTGAGATGCTAGAGACTATAAATCATCTTCATACTTGCAATTACAAAAAGAGGCGCAAAGAGATGATTTTCTGAGCTTCAAGTCCTCTTGACTGCAGTGAGCTAATGTTGTCTTAGATTTGAGGTACATATATCCCTGTGATTGGTTTCTGGAACTGGAATGTGATACTAGCTAGGAGCTAGGTTCATTTCTTCTTTACATTCTTTTCGGTTTGCACACCATTAGCTCAATCTTATCAGATCTATATCCTACCTTAAGAAGCCGTCTTCATCAACTTAGTAGCTGGCTAACTGCCGTGTCAATTCTGGTCTCTGTGTAAGAATTATCTGCCAGGCTGTCCTCCATCTACTCTGTATTCTTTTTCTCATTTTATAGTTAAGCTCGTCTGGATCACTTAAATACTATATGTGCATGCTGCCTAAAAATGTCAATGGAATTTTATACTTTCATCCACAATATTGGAACTTTCAGTGGGTGCCAGCAGTTGTATTCATGGGCTTTTTAATTTGATTGATGTGTAGCATTTTGTTTGAATAGAAGCAGAAAAGTTATTGCTAAGATTACCAAGTTAAATTCTTGTTTTGAATGTCAGGGGGAAATTGTAGACTAGAGCAACAAAATTTGCAGCATGGTGGATCTGCTATTCCTACAATGCGTGATGAATGCTTCACACAGCCTCCACAACTGGAACTTGTGGGTCACTCGATTGTAAGTGCCTTCTATTTCTATTCGTTGATAAATTTTATTGCCTTTAAGCTCTACCTGCTGATAATAGTGTAGTAACTTGTTCGCTGATAAATTCAATGTTTCTTATCAAAAAGAAAAATAAAAAACTTGTACTTATCCTTGGAACAAAAGGGATTCCTTATTTTCTTAATTCTTTTGACAGGCGTGTGCTTCAAATCCGTATCAGGATCCATATTATGGGGGAATGATGGCAGCTTATGGACACCAACCAATGGTATGCAATGTCCACTACTTAATCATGATGGCTTCCTAATTCTCACTATTTGTTGATCACATACATTAATGACCTTTTCCTCTCATTTCCTCAGGAATCATTTACTACATAACGAATGTTAATTAAATTGTGAAGTTGATACTATATACACATTTTGGGTCTTCTTGTTCCTAGTTATTGAAAAATAGTTTTAATGAAGTTACATCCAACGTATGTTTTTTCATCCAGAATTTGATTTCATTTGTAGTAACATTCATTTAGAAAACCTTTCTTAGGAAACGCTTCAGTACAATAGTTTGGTATAAACCTATGTCAGCTTTGAAACTGAGTGCCCTCTGTTGTCCTGAGTAGACTCTCTCTCTCTCTCTCTCTCTCTCTGGGTGGGTGTGAAATTAGGAAGTCTATTAGGCTGTTTTCTATCCTTTTTTATCTGGCTGTGATGGTTGTCCTAGGTTGTATCTTTTTTTTTTTTTTTCCTTTCGGTTTTGCTATGATACATTCAATAATAGAGGATGTTGATGATTTATATAAAGCAAGGTACATTGAAACTTGGTGAGTAGTAAGGACCTGAGAGTCTGAGACAGCCATTGTTGATCTCCCTATAAAATACTTATGTCTCTTATCTTTTTTAGATGTAAATCTTTCTTTGGAACTGAACATTGACCTTTTAGTCTTTTACCAAAGTGGATATGCTTGAAAGTTTCCATTACTTTTGGAACCATGTTGCGGTTAGAAAAACATGTACTTTTGTGATTTTTTCTGAAGTCCAATGGCCTGTTTTAGAAGTGACGGCATAATATAATGCAATTCTTTGAGCTATTGCAAAGCAAATGTTGTTTTTCTCCTTTCATTTGTTTGTAGTTTTTGTGTGTTTGTCTATGAAAAATTTGTTGGGATGGGAATTATAAACTGCATTAGAGTTGTGCTTTGAATCAGGAATGATCATTGCACACTATTTCTAGAGGCAGCAAGAATTTAATTCTATCATTTTTTTTTCTTCATATAGTCGCAAATTGTCTGAACTTGGCACTTCTGACTATTAATTTTATGCAATGATCAGAGCTATCCTCAATTTGTTGGAATGCCTCATGCTAGAATGCCTCTGCCTCTTGAGATGGCACAAGAACCTGTTTATGTGAATGCTAAACAATACCAAGGGATTCTGAGGCGAAGACAAGCACGTGCCAAGGCAGAACTTGAAAGGAAGTTGATAAAAGTCCGGAAGGTAGATATTTGCTTTCTTCCAGTATTGGGATTTTTGTTGAGATTTGATTTTTTGCTGTGGATACATGCGTAGCATTATCCAATCACACATTCTATTTGACAGTTTCCCAATCTTTTATTGCTTATTGCAGCCACAAGTGAAGTGAGTCATAGCAGGTTTATTAGAATGTTTTAAACCAGAGAACATAGTTGAATTCTGTTGTTTGTATGGTTTAAAATCCAGTAGTTAGTGAGCATGCAATTTAAGCTTCATTCCTTATTAGATTGTTAATTTTTCATCTTCTACAGCCGTATCTTCACGAGTCTCGGCACCAGCATGCTATGAGAAGGGCCAGGGGTAGTGGTGGACGCTTCGCAAAGAAAACTAATGCTGATTCTTCCAAGAACACTGGTGAAAGGAAGGGCAGAGGTTCACGGCGAGCCCAATCAGCTCAGTCTGGCAGTTCATCAGGTTCTGAACCCTTGCCATCCGACTCTGCTGAAACCTGGAATTCTGCCACTAGTCAACAAGATGCAAGAGGGTCCCAATTACATGACACACATGAAGCTCAAATTAATGCAAATGGCAGTGGCTACTATCAGAATCACAGTACCTTGCAGGCATCAACATATCATTCACACCTGGGTGATAGAGGGGAGGATGGAGATTGTTCGGGTCAGCAATGGGGAAACATCTCCTCGAACCAGGCTTCACAGAGGCCTCTTGCAATTCAGTGAACCCTCATCAGGCAAGGTGGGTGCCACTGTGCTAGGATAATCTAGACCCACCAATACATATAGAAGGGTGTAATTTCATGATTGTCTGGTGACCACTCTTGGCAATTCATTGCCAGGCGGCAAATCATTCTTGGCTTTGTTCGTTTTGTTTGGATTGTGGTTGAATGGGAAGAAGAGATGGACAGGCCTTGTGGCTTCCTTCAAGTCCATGGCTACTTTCTGTCTTACGTCCCCGTCTTTTTTTTTTTTTTTTTGTACAGAGATAAAGTCGATAAACTCTTTAGGTTGAACTAGTTTGTGGAGGAATTTTGAAACAATCAAACAGCATTATTCCTAGTTGTTTTAAGTGAAGAAGCCTTTTTTGTGTTTTTAACTCCTAGTGATGACAGCGTGGGCATAATGTGACAGCCATAGGTGTTGTATAAATAAGACAGTCTAGCTGTCCACGCCCGACAAGTATCATATCCTCTTCTTTATCTTGATATCGATGGTATGTCACGTATGATTTGAGTAAGCTGAATGTGTACATCTCTCCCTTGTTTATAGGGAGATATATACATACTAAAACTAATTGTGCAATTGTATATTATTTATATATAAAAAGATGAATCAACAGCATTGATAAATTATTCCGAATAACCGGAACCAATAACTATTGAGCACACTGATATTTGATAAATACTGATGGTGTATTATCAATAACAATCCCTTTAGAGTTACCACTGTAGTCTATTTTCACATATTCTGTCAACAGAGCACAGATGTTGAAAACAAACTGCTTTATTGTCATTGTGAATAGTTACACTCAAAATTAAGTTAAAACTCAAAAAAAAAAAAAATTAAAATTAAAATTAAAATTAAAAAAAAGAAGAAAATAAGCAAAAAAAACAAAGACAATTACATCTGTCTGCTAGAGGTGGGTGGTATAATTCTATCATATATTGTCATGTTGATGATGTTGATGTAAATCATTGTCTTCTACATCTCCTATTTCTTCGCCCTCATGTTGTTCTGAGATGGTTTCTGCACCTGTATCAGGTAGAACCGTCTCCTCTGAACCTACTTTGCTCCCATCTGTAAAATTGTCGTTGGACTCGGTGGCGTTAAACACATTTTGCTGCTTCTCCATCATCCCAGACAAAGCCAAACTTGGAGACCACTCCAGAACATCATCAATTATGTTATACACACGCTTCTGATACCTGCAAGAGTAAATTTGGCACATTAAGCCCATGCATGGAAAATAGATTTACATGGTTCTAAATTATGTAGGGTAGTAACCCCAAATCAAATCAGAGTTGAACAACTCTTGAGAAGTTAGAGATCTTGAGTTCAACTCTCTTATCTCAACTTCGGGTTACCTGCACAAGGTTCGTTGGTCCTATCAAGCTTGATAGGTGGGCTGCAAGGTCTAACTTGTTGTCGAGTGACCCAAACAATGGAACTCTCCACGTAATTGAAAAGGTTTTGTGTGTTTGTGTGTGTGTGTGTGTGAGAGAGAGAGAGAGAGAGAGAGAGAGAGAGCTACATCATGCTGCAGTAGGTCCCACTATGCAGAGCTCTGATGTATAAATAAAAATATAAAAACAACTACCATGGTTAAGTAATTTAAAATTGCAGACTTTCTCCAGTATTCTCACCAATGGAAAACCCTATGCCTCACAGTTGAAAGTACCATGTAAACCAAATGTACAAGCTATAATAGAACCAAGCAGGCAGCAGCATTTACATGAACAATTATTTGATTTTGAAGACTAACCTGGCTCTAGCAGCCTCATCAGGGGCATGATGCCTTAACAACAGAATGGCCAGTACAGCCACCGTAGCATAGAAAAGTCTTGCTGTCCACTTTGGTCGCTCCTCTTCATCTTTCTTAGGACAGAAACGGAATAATTCTCCCAATGTTGCTTCCTCAGCAAGGATATTAGGGAAAAACCAAACACGCTTCCCAAGAATAATATATAGAACTCCAAAAATTGTAGCTCTCACTGCAAATTATAAGGTCAAAATGGTAAAATTACAAAAATATCAAATATAAATACAACAATGGTTATAATTCTCGACAAATTTACAGTAGTCAAGCACCAAAAATAAAATTAATAAAGACACAAAAAGCTATATAAAATGCTTGATACCACAAAACAGGTGACAACTTCAATAATCTGCAGTGCACCAATTTTTTTAAAAAGGGGTATGTGATTGCCATGACAGCTTCATATCAAATCCTATTCTAATTTGCATAATTAATTCCAATTTAATTAAATACATATTTGAAATTTACATAACCTTCTACTAGCTGATTAACATGTTCAGACTTTCACAATTGCTTAAACAACAGTATCTGGACTGACCAAGGAGATAAAGCTTGTACAGTGTGAAAGAGATAGAACTAGCTCATACCAGAATCACTTGCGTTCCTAATAAGATTTACACAAGACTAACTCTGATAATTCTCTAACAGTACTACTGCCTTACAGTTGCAAGTGCACAGAGAAGCCATCCAAAAGATGTAGATGACAAGGCATCTAAGTAATTTTTTTTTTAAAGGAAGAAGGCATCCGAGCAGATTACAAGATCAAAACGGACAAGCCAACAAACAGAAAATTTTTAGAAAAAAACCTAAGTGTTACAGAACAGCTGAAATGTCATCTAAATTTTTTTAGTTTTTATTTTTAAGAAAAAAAAAAGGGACATATTCTTCCAATTTGCATAACAAGGTGCATAACACATTGAACCTTACTATAACATAACGAAAATAATTTTGTTTGATACTTGCGTGCAAAACCCAATCACGTAGTTAAGCCTTTTACCATCTAAGGATAGCAATTAGCCAATCTTGCTGGCTAACTTAGCCCAGTCAACCAAATGTAAATGGATGATACACGATATACATACAATAGGCTCAGAATTGATACTAGTACGCCTTCCCTAAACAGGATCATAGAAGGAAAGGTTGTAGGAGCAGCATTCCAATGCTATTGTGCACATCTCAATTGAAGTCAGTAAACTCTCAACTCTCAAGGCACTGTTTGGTGCGAAATTGGATTGGATTGAATTTTGAATTAAATCAATTTTCAAATAAAATAAAATTATTAAATAGAATAAAATTGAGTTAATTATTTTAAATAATATATAAATATACAATAAAATAAAATTATTTTTGTATTAATTTTTTATATTATTTAAATAATTTTATTTTATGTAAAAAAGTATTAGTAATAATTTTATCTTAGTTTTTTTAAAGATTGAAACAACCCAAATCCTATTCAACTCAATCCCATGTTGCACCAAACAAAGACAATACTTTTTTAATCCAATCCCAATTCCATAAATCTATCCCATCTCCTGCATCAAACTAAAGTTATTTGCTGGAAGTTCATCAAAAGGAAGGAGTGCATAGGATTGAAAAGCACAGAGATGACCTAAACAGGTTCACAAGCTATACAACAATATGCTTCTGTGCATCTCCATTTTGTCACCAAAATGCAAGACCATTTTGTCATAGACCAGTATAACTCCTCACTTTTACACTTAACATCCTCGAAATGGATCCAATTGCAGCTAAAAAGCCTTAAACTTTAACCATACAGCTTGCTCTTATAAATTCCAGTAGCAGATGACCAAACAATTTGACTACCTTAATCTCAAATAACTCATACAATCTCTAACAATCTTAATGCTATATTATGTAGTTATTATATATGTAAAAGAAGCAAAAGTTCAACACAGAATGTAAAGGGTAGAGGAGGTTTACTAGAAAATAAAGGGTGAGAGTAAAAGCAAGAGAGGGTGCAAAGCAAGGATGTAACATCCTTAACTCCGGGGAAGGCTTCAGAAACCTTGTACATGGATTTAAATTGGTTCTTAATGAATCTTATCAACAAATTCACTAAATAGGTTTACATGAAGATCCTTTTTGGGGTTTCACACTAGAATAATTTTGAGAGCTAAAATCATATAGTTTGGTAGGGGATCATTTTGCTCTTTCAAAATACTCAAACTGTTTCTTGGTTAAAAAATCAGTTACCAAATGGTAAAAAAGGTAGATCTGAACTCTGCTATACATGCCTAGTGCGGTTCTGGAGTTTCAAAACACCACCTTGATCTTCCAAAGGCAATAAACCTAAGGAATTTTAATTGGTTCAACCAGCAATATGAAAGTTAATAAAAAGAGATGCTACATAGATTGGTGCCCCACATAGCAAATTCAGAACTCATATTGTAGCATTTAACTTGGAACACAAAGCATGATCGATGTAAAGAGCCATCAGTGAGATACTGTTATAATACTTGATGGCAGCATCCACTACCATGAAATACTATAAGAATTGATACATCATCCAACTAGAATTTTCAACACATCCTGCTTTATCAGAAGGAAAATAGATTCATTTCAATAAATCCTGCTACTAGTTTCAAAAATGTAAACAAAAGTTAGCAAATATATAAACTAAAAGAGATTCAATATCTATGAAAAAGATAAAATAAAATCAACATAAATAATGAGTCTGGAGCTTACAGGAAAGCAAGGAGAGAATAAGCAGCAGAATCCCAGCACATGAATAGAGTATCAATAGCTTGCACCGATGTGGATAAACAGGAAACAAGCAAATTGCAAGAGTCAACACAGGCCAGCAAAATGAGAGGAGTGTTTGCCACAAAGGTCGCCGTTTTACAAATGTCCAAGCAAAAAAGGCATCATTTTCAGAAAATACTTGATCCTGCAAAGCACACGGTGTCAGTAAAACAAGGAATACAATAACTAAAATGAAGCATTAGGTAAGACTAAATTAGATAGGCCTTTTCAGTGCTATTTGAAATAGAACAAATATCACCTAAAATATGTAAGTTCAAGAACTTTAGTCATTTCAATAAAGTACATTTCATTAATCATCCCTAACATCCACATCAGTCTCTTTTGAATTATGAGTATACATTTCCACTTTTACAATAATAGAGTTCATTAGAAATCGTAAGTTACAGCATCTTATTTCAAAAAAAAAAAAAAAAGGCAGTTACTGTATCTTACTTGATATTTACAAGGAAAAAAGCAAGCACGATAGAATATCCAAGGTACACAATCAAGAGAAAACACAAAGAACAGAGCAGTATAGTTCCATTAAAAACATAGAAAAGGCATACACACTAACGAAAAAGAGTTTTCTAAGTCAAGTTAAAAAAAAAAAGGTTCCCCATCCCATTTATTCACAAAAGCTCAAATGATTCCTTAGCTGATTCCCAAAAAAGTGCCTAGTTAAAACCATTAAACCTTGTTGGAGAAAAGAATATAGGCTTAGAGCACACTGTGTGCCCAAACACGCCAATAGTTCTTTTGTCTATAACTATGAAACACATGAGAGAGCACAAAGGGGAAATGTATCTAGTCCATAACAATAGTGCTTGCTTTAAACTAGAGTAACTTTAAATTGGAATACAACAAGTATAAACATGGCATCAACAAAATAATAAATCACCCAGGATCAAAGTCCAAGAGCTCAGGTGCCAAACTGCTAGAAAAATAGAGTCACTACTCACTAGTCAAATATTCCCGTATTATATGAATTGATCAAAGCTGACTTACAGGAAAGATCTCTAAATGAGCCGGCCAGGTAGACAACTTTTTCTTCCCAGGACGAAGAGTTTTCACTACACGATCACAGCGCACCAAAAGATTCTTTCTTAATAGAGCATTGGCAATATCTTCGGTTTCTAGATTCCTATCAGATTCCAGAATTTCTTTAAGCTCTGGATGATTTTTCAAAAAGCTTACAAAATCCTTCCCTCTATAATATTCAACTCGTGTTTCTTGTAATACGGCCCACCTAGATACCAAATCCTTATGGTCTCTCACCTTTTCAGCAAACAACTGAAAAACATCCTTCTTGGCAGCCTGTTTCTACAGAAAATTAAAATCAAAAAATACACATTGATAACTTATAGAGGTTGATAAAACAAAAACAAATTCCACAATACAACAATCAAAAAATATAAATTTTGCATCATAAGGACATCCTGATAGGAAAGCTTAAGAAATTCACTAGACAGAAATCTTCAACAAGGATAAATAAAGATATATGTAAGTGAGAATGTGAGACGTCAATCAATTAAGGAAGAAACAACGATTAACTATCTACAATAATCAGGTCCCAGACGCCAAGACGCGGAATAAACTAATAAAAGCATGGATAAGTTGCAAAGAAATTTCAGTCTCAGTATGCAAGGACTAACTCCTAAATTTGCAATTCAAGAAATTACATAAAATGTCAATGTGACCTTTCATGTCGTAAAAAAAAAAAGAGAGAAGTAACTTCTATAACCATCATAGATATTGAGCCTTCTCAAATGACACACAGATTGCCAAATGCCAATGAATCCCTTGTTCACTATGCTGATACAAGTTCTGATGTAACAAAAGCAAGAATCATTATTGGAGAAAAACAAACATTATCCGGTACAGATTGTTCTCTTCCACATGAGAACATGAGTTGCTCATTTCATAGCCCTTTAATAGCCCGCATTGGGTTAGACTGCAGTTGGCAGGCAGTGTGCTACTACAAGCAAGGATTAAGGATACTGGTAGCCAATAAGTTTTACTAATTCCTTTGGTTCTCCTAGTGACTCACAAATTCCAGTACCCGTTTTGAGAAAAAATGGGTAATCTAATAAACATAATAATTATATTAAGCCACCAAACACGTATTACAATACACCAAATTGGTGAAGAAGGAAATAAACTCATCCTGAAAACTCTACCAAATCCCAAATTTCTACAAAGCATCGGTAAGAAATAAAAACTTCAGTCGAGCGAAATATAATGCTAAAGGTATTGTCTTTTAACAATTACTTAGTTCTTTCATATAATTAAATGTGTTATATACTTATATCATTATCATCCATCACCAGTCCACTAGCAAAATCCCATTTTCTCTCTATTTCAAAAAATTAATTCATTTTCTTCTTTTAATTCAAAAATAGTCAAATAACACTACTAACTTTCATCAATTCCACTCCTCTATCATAAACAGATAAAAAAAAAATGTAAAAAAACAATGAGAAAGAAATCAAATCCACGTGAAATAAACAAATATACAAATTTTAAAAAAATGCTTTTGATGAAAAGAATCTCCAGAAATTAATAGCCTTAATCGCGTCTAAAATGTCTAAAACCGCACAAAACCGGATCAAATGCAAAAGAAATTTCAAAACTCATAATTTCCTCTAACAATGAAAATATCAACATAAAGGCATGAAAAGCACAACAAACCCTAGATCAGCAAACAAAAGCAAACAAAAACAAACAAACAAACATGCATGCAGTCATAGAGAGGGAGAAAGAGAGCAAACCCTAGGAGGGGTATCGGAGTTGGGATCTCTGGTGCCGTTTTGTAGTGCTGCTGACGATCTTCGCACTCGCTTTTTCTCTGCTCCGCCCATTTTCTTCATGTCTCTCTCTCTCTCTCCCCCTCTCTCTGCCTCTTCTCCTCTTTTTATGTTTTCTGGATTGGAAATTAAAAGTGAAAGATTTTTGCGTTTTTGTGTTTTTTTTTTTTGTTTTTCTAAAACATGTATGTTAGATTTGCTTTAATATTTAATACAGTCTGATTCTGTTTTATTCGTCAATCAGCTTCTGCCATGTCATTATTTTAATTAATTAATTTGATTTGTATTAATTCGTTCCTAACAAGTACCGAGTAGGACCAACCAACATCGTTTGTAGTGTCCTGATCTATCCCTCTATATTAATAATTAATGTCTCAAATCTTTTCTTATATATATATATATAATAAATATTTTTACCTTTTTCAAAAATATATATTTCATTAGAGTAATGCTAGAGATCACAACTATGGAATTGACACCTCATATGCCACATGTGTTGTGCTGGAATAATTGTGATTTTAACCGTGATATCTAGCATTACTCATTTTGTTAACCCAAAAAAACCTTTTTTGCTCGCTCATTAGTTGTTACTTTGTACACATATGGATAAGGTTAAAAATAAAAATCAATCATTTTATTTGACTTATATATGCTTAATTTCTTATATTGTCGGCAAACATAGAGAAAAAATCAGAAAATCTTAGAAACTACTTATAGGTTCTAGTAAGAATTTGATATTGATAATGAAAGTTAATAAAAAAAAAAAAAAAAAAAAAAACAATTATGAAAAAAATTTATTGATTAAAGGTCATACTATTTAATATTAAATAATATTTTTAATTTTAATGGAATTAAAATTAAATGTACACTTTGTTGAAATTGGGAAATTAATAGCAAAACTTTTCTAATTCAACAACTTGCACTAAAATTCAAAATTATCATACAAAAATTAAAAAGAAATAGAGAGATCTATCATCTATGTAAGGGTTTAAGAGTTCCGAAATTTTACAAATTGATTAGGGAAAATGAAAATAAATGAATTGTGCTGGCATATATTTTAAGTTTGAGACTTATTGTGGCCTTGTGGGCTTTTTAAAGATTTTTATTTTATATATTTGATGGGTTGTAGTCTGTATAAGTACTACATTTGGGCATAAGAAGTATAAGGCTTAAGATGTATTATTTAAATCCAGTGGCTCATATGCAAGGAACTGATATAACTTTTATCAGTTCGAACTGATAATAGAATTTCTATATATATATATATATATATATATATATATATATTGCACAACTCACATGTTTTGTCTCTCTTCTCTTTAATAAAATGATTTTTTTTTTTCAAAGTACAGTATTTGGAGGAGTCGTACAGCCGTAGCCCGTATCTCCTTTCATGCTCCAAAACCCAGAGATTCAATTCAATGGAGCACCATCTTTTCTTTTCTTCTTTTCTTTTTTCCTTTTTTTTTCTTTTCAATATTTTAGTTTTCTCTTCTTATTTTGTTTTTAAATCAGCTACTTCATATTTATAATTTTAATTAACAAATAATAATTTAATCCAAAGATGTTATGATTTTTATTTGTTTAACTAAAATATTCAAAATATTAAATATTTTATTAATATAATAGATGAGATATATTGATATTAATCATTTTATTTAAGGGTAATGTTGGAATTTTAAAAATATACTGATATGGGGTGCATATACAAATTTCAATGGGTGCAAATATTGTCACTCTTTACAAAATGGAGGACTAATTAAAAATTCTAATTTTTTTTCTTCAAAATTCCTAGTCTGCAGTAGCACAGCCCAGCCAGGCCTAAATTCTCCCCTGTTTTGGAGAATGTTTGATGGGGTTTCGCAAGCCTTAAGCTGGAGCTATCGTGCATGTGTAGAATAGGATAATACCGAGAGAGGTGTGATCAGATGTAGCAATCTAAGGTGTATTTATTTTACCAAGCTGGTGGATTTTGCAATTGAGTGACCAAAGAGATTTGGTGTCTCGTGAGTTTTTCCTTGATGAGTTTTCCACGTAAAAATCATTATGTCAACTCTTCTCCTTATATTTTGAGGTGTGATTTTTTGTGTTTACCGAAAAGATTTTAAGAAACGTATTTACCCCTCTAGGTTTCTATAGTAAACAACTGACACTTTCAATTAGCATTAATGCATTATAACTTTAATTTGAAATTTTCAATTGGTATCATAGCACTATATACCGATTACAATAAATTTTTTAAACTTTGCATTCATACTACAAAATTGTTTAAAGACATCGTTAGCAAGAAATCGGTTTAAATATAACCGATTTAGAAAAGAAATTAAAAACATCGGTTTTTATAAAACACATGTCTTAAATCAATGATGATAAAACCATATCGTTTTAACTAATAGCCGATTTGCAATGTGTTTATTTTACAACATCGGCTCTATTTATACACGTTGTTGTTAGTAACATAAATTATTAAATATTAATACATCAGTTATATTAATAACCGTTGTTGTGTGGTTTTCATTTAGGACATCAAATTAATAAAACCTATATCTTTATATTAATTTTAAATATCATGAAAATCATTTAAAAAAATTTAAAATTGAAAATATATATAAAACGATTCTAAAATAATCTGGGTGGGGTGGGGGTTAATAGATTTTAATCCGGTTATTACCAAATATTCCGAATTAGTCAATATTGCAAAAATAACCCCAAACTAGTCAAATACAAAATCAATTGCAAAAGTGCGGAATTTAAATGACACTTGATTTTTACGTGGAAACCTTCAACAAGGAAAAACCACGAGTTGCTATGTGCGCCACACAATGAACCTCGAATCCACTAATTGTAATGGTGTTTACAACCTAGGTTGACCATGTCAAACCCTATGATCACTAACCCACCACTACTACCCGCAGGCCTTTAAAAAAGTGAACCTAGTTCCTTGCTTACAAACTACCAAATGGTAAATACAAGACTTGACTATCTAAGAGAAGAGATTAACAACCTAAAGTGAATATGTGCAATATTCAAAATGCATAAATGTAAGGTCAAACATTTAAGCTTATCTAGGTATGGAAGAACATGTTAAACACTCCTAAATATCATGTAGTTATATGACATGCATACAACTTAGCTATATAAAGGGTAACCAATCCTACATACAATAGCTATCACAAACAATCTCAATCAACCAATGAGATAAACTAGCTAGATGTGCAAATAAAACCCTATATGCAATAGCTATCACAAACAACTCACAAAACACAATAAAAATGCAATCTTGAACCTAGTCAAGTAATAAAAATGCTATCTTGTAAAGCAAGAACATGTTAAGAGATGCAAATAAATGTTCTAACTACAAGTCATGTGAGTAATAAAGAAAACCCATAAGAAATCAATCTAAAACATGCTAGATGATGTATGCAACATGAAAGTATGATGGGTGTTTGTGTTTTGTGTAATAAAAATCAAGTCTTGATACCTTTGCTTGAAGTCACTTCTTTAGCTCTCAAAATGTGTAATTTTTGCTCTAAAAAATAACCAAATGCTATCAAGGCATATATATGAGATCCAATCAAAGTGAGGTCGTTTTGAAAAAAACACTTCAACTTCTCGGCATTTGCACTGGTCGAGTAACATACACACACCAGCGCACAACCTCTGTGGAAGTTGCACTGGTGAGTTGCGCATGATGACCACCAGCACACGACCAGCGGCAATCCTCTGCCAAGGTTACGCTAGTCCAGGGCATGACGACCAGCGCAATGCACTGGTGTGCGCAGGTAAGGGACCATTGCACTGCACACAAACTCAAAACAAACAAAAAAAATGTGTAAGTGTGAATTGTGAAATACATACACTCAAAATACAATAATCACACATGCATCCTAGAGTAGTGTGTGTGTGTGCAACTAAATCTCTTCAACAAAGAGTCAAGACAAGTAAACTACCTTCCTTGAAGCTCTTGATATCCACAATAAGGTCCTTTGACATTTGATGAGGATTTCTTCAATTCTAAACTATCCTTACATAATTGAACCTCATTGTGATTTTGTCAACAAAATAAGTCAATCAAAAAGTGAGGCACTTACAAAAAAATTAATAAATATTCAACATAAACAAATATTATTAAATTTTTAGAACATAATTTTAAAAAAAATTGGAAATAATTTTGCTAGATGTAAATGTGAGTTTAATAATAGAAACAATTTATATTGAAAACTAAATTAATTATATTAGGAAATAAGTAAAATAAAATAATGACAATTGTTCTGCTTCCTTTCAAACTTTTTTGGTTTGCCTAATCTTTTATTATTTTTTATTTTTTATTTTTTTACTTATCCAAAATGTATAAAACTGAAAGGAAGCAGAACAGTTGCCATTTCTAAACTTACCCAAATCGTTTGTTCTTCTTCATCATCAAATCATTTCTAAACTTGACCTAAATTATCTAGTATTAATCTCTATCAAATCATTAGGTGTTAATCTCTATCACTGAATCATCATTTTCTCTACAAAGTTGTTCCACCGATTGAACTTATAAGCAATTTTCAAGCCTACCTAGGTTTTCTTAGCTTGAAATCAAGGTTCACAAATAGTTTGTCAACTTGATAAAGGTTAGTTTTTCCATAACATCTCTTTATTTTGGTTTTTATTAGTTTGAATTTTTTTTTTTAATGTGATTGGTGGTGGGGATCGAGAGTTTATGTAGAAATTGTGGAGCACAAGCAGTGATTTGTTAAATTCTTTTTGTTTTTATTTATACCGCCATTGTTGGTTCTTATTTATATAATCAATTTCAGGATTGTATTAATAACTTATACATACATGCAATGAAGACTATGTTGCCTAATGTTTCAATTGAAATACTATTTGAGGAGAATGTATTTGGGCATAACTACACTGCTTGTTTTTTTTTTCAAGATAATTTGATGCAGTTTTGTACCATGAAGATGATATTAATACAATGTATTACATTTTATATGATGTGAGATTATATTAAATTTATAAGAATTATAAATAATAATTTATTATGCATTATATAACAAGATTTTTTTTATACTTAAATGGCAGGTATCTTTATGAGATGATGAAAGATCAAAAGTTGGCTGACATCTATATTCTTATAGATCCTAATATTATTGCTTCATATATGTATTAGCACCATCGCTAATGACAGAACACGTAACTTGGCAACAAGATTGGAGAATGCAACCTCCAAACAAATCTTTTTGGCTATTTGTTATCATGAGTACGTAATTTAATGCATTTTCATTGTTGTTTATTATTATAGTAAACAAATAACAAACTACTCTCTTGAATAAATGTAGATCTCACTAGATGTTGGTTATTTTAGATCTCAATAATGATATTATGAATTTTTTGGATCCATTACAAGAAGACATTCGTCTAGATATTAAGAATATAGTCGCTCTATAAGTTCATTTTTGTTTTCACTTTGTATTTTAAGTATTTTGTTTGTTACTTGATGAAACTTGATACATATTTGTATTTTGTTTTGGGTACAAACTACTTTTAGAATGTTGGCTTTGCATTTAGGAAAGGTTGTTCAAAATGCCTCATATTTTAAGATTTTAAAGGTAACTATATAGTTACATTAATTTATTATTATCATAGATTTAAAATTTATTTTGATACAAACTATTTCTATGATTTGCTTATATATTTTATTCATAGTGTCATCGACAACCAGTTGGGAGTTTGGAATGTGGTTATTACATTATGAAATACATGAGAGATGTCTTCTTCGATACTTACAAATCAATTCCAATGAAGGTTAGAATATTAAAAAATAAAATTGTATGCTTTCATAAGCTTGTGAATTATGATATTGATAATTTTTGTAAATATTTTTAATCATACAGTTGGCAGAGAAAAAGAAATACAATCAAGTGGACATCGATTTTGTTCGGAATGAACGGGTTTGTTTGGTTGATGAATTTTTATAAATTTAGAAATATATGCTAATTTGTAGTAGTTGACTATGAATTGTTTTGCAAACAACTATTATATACTTACTCCTTTTGGAATTTAAATAGTAGATTTGTTGTTGGACTATTATATATTACCGGTAGAGACTGACTTGTTATTTTTGTAATATTTTTGAAATGAAAATGAAAGACATTGTTTTTAAATTACTTTTGATGTTGGAGTAGTTAAGATTTAAAGTCTTTCAGATGAAATTTGATAACAATGAAAATTAGTAAAATATAAAAATTGAAAAAATAATTATAAAAAAAAAGAACAAATCGGTTTTGGTAAGAAATTGATTTCTTTCATTTGTATTTGATAAATCAATTATAATCAGAAATTGATGTTAATTAACTTATATACGTCATCGGTTTTATTTTTAATTGACGTATTTTAAAATAATTTACATCGGTTACAAACCGATGTTGTTATCGCATTTTTTTCAACATAGCTCAAATGGACAACGGTTGTAAAATCAAAGAAAACTGATGTCACGCATGTAAAAAAATCTGATTTCTTTCAACTTTTTTGTAATAGTGTTTGTTTGGACTCTTTTCATTCTCATTACAAGGTAAAAAAATTTAAGGGATAATTACTCCGGTGGCCATCAATTTGGGTCACCACTAATAAAATAGCCATTATATGGGGAATTGGTTTCTAAATGGCCATTTTAACGAACACTGTTACACTAATGGTCATTCTATTATAACACCGTTAAGTTTTTATAGATATAATATAATGGTTATCAATTTGTTCACTTAGTATCAAAATGACCATTATAATCTTTTTTTCTCAGAATTAAACTTTTAAAAATGTCACTAAATATGTTAGGATGGAATAAAAACATAGTAATATAGTAACATGTAGACATTAAGAGTCAAGACATGCACGATATATATAAATATCCCTTCAATTTATATATGTTTTAGATTCCTACTAGTTTTGGAAGTTTTTACTTTTAATACAATTATTTTTTTTTTTAATTAAGAGCATAAGAAAATATACTTTGGTTATCTCTTGTACAATACAATTGATTAATGACCAACTTTATTATAACGACCCATTAAATTCAATGATCAATATATACATTTTTTTTTAGTTTGTCTTTGTATATATCACATATTCAATATTCACCAAGCCTTTATGAGACATGTCTTTGCTCTTTTGATTGAAATATAAATATATTCGAATGATTTCAAAATTAATCGGAAACTCTTTTTAGTTCAGTGATGTTTGATAATTAAAAAGAGATTCAATTGAACAGGTACATGTCACATTATCTATATATGCATCTATGAATATATTCATCATCATTTTTCAACTATCTATTATAAATATCAATGATTATTGGAAAATACATCATACAATACATGATAAAATATGTACACGACGAGATTTTATATATTGATCGAATAGATATAAAGATGATACTATTTTAAGATGTCTGTCTTATTGTTAGTCAATTAAAATTGAATATTATATATCTAATTGTTATCCTAAATATATGCAAATAATGTGATAAGAATATGTGTATTGATATATTATTCTATAGTGTGAACGTTCTAGAAAATTTGTTTGTCTAATCTTAGATTTCAAGCTCTAAGAACACTAAAATGTAGTCATCCGAATCTGAAAATTTCAATATGCATTTACAACTAAAAATCTATAAGATGGAAAATATAATCATTATCTCTATTTATTTATTGAATGAAATTTTATTGTTTATAATTGCTTACTCTATTTTCTAATAGAATATAGATGTACATATAATGAACATTTTAATACCAATTAAGCAAATGGATGGCTAATAGAGTAATTCTAGAAAAAGTAAGACAATTATAATGGTCATTTTGATACCAATTGACCACATGAATGGCCATTCAAATAATTCTGAAAAAATGATTATAATGGCTATTTTGATACCAAGTGAACAAATTGATGGCCACTAGAGTAGTTCTAGAAAAACTTAATGGTGTTATAACAGAATGACTATTAGAGTAACAGTGTTTGTCAAAAAAGGTCATTTTAAAATTAATTTCCATCTAATGGTCATTTTGATTGTGGTGACCCAAATTGATTGTCAACTAGGTAATTATCTCTTTTTTGAACTTCCCTCACTTGGTTTCCAAATTATAATATTTCCAACTTCTATATAAAGGAAACCCCTCCATGATTTTTAATATACTATCACATTTTCTCACTTCTCTCTCCGTTCTTAAGCGTTTTATTTTATTTTTTATTATTATTATTATTATTTTTTGTGGTTGAATTTTACTCTCGCTTTGTTTTTCCTTAATTTTATTTTTTCTTGTGTGAATTCTTGTTTCCAAGTTTTCAAGTTTCACATTCTAGTTTGCTGGTAAAAATATTTTTTGGAGCATCATGCTAAAAGTTAGGAATGCAAGCAAAATCAAAGAGTAACAAGCTCAAAGAGATCGAAACTTGGAGTTGACAAGGCAGACGTTGTGTACACCATTGGTTCGAATTAGGCGATCAATATAGGGCTGTATATTCATACTCGATAGCTAATGCCGAGAGAAATAGAAGAAACTTTTTTTTTTCATTCCCTTACTTGATTACACAGCTTTGCTTAGAATCTGATGTTCCTCAAAGGTTCTACAATGAGCTTTTGAAGAATAATACAACTAATCATCAACCCATTGATCCTTCGAGGCATAGGAGACCTTTAGTGCTAGGCTTAATTCACAAGGTGGTGATAAGGCTCCACTAGTTTGGGTTGGGCAAGCAATGGGAACAATTCATAATCTCCTAGAAATCAATGATATTATCCTTTGGCCCTTTGATGCACACGATGTTGAGATAAATACCATTCTTCGAATCGTTTGTGGTCCTACAAGAGTGAAGCACATAGTAAAATGGATCTTATGCAGGCCCAGTCCATGAGGGCAGCAAACCCAGCATTTTGCTAGGGCCTCCAACTGGCCCAATCTACTTTTTTTTTCTTTTTTTTTCTTTTTTTTAAATCAAGAGCCTTAGAGTCCAATCTATTTAAGTTTAAGAAGGGCCCAATCTCAAACATTTCTTTGCTTTTATTTATTTATTTTCTTTTTAAAATTAGGCCCAATTAAATAGTTCAATTTGACAAAAATAAACATCAAAGGCCCAATTGAATTCTAACATATTAGACACCGTTGCTAACCTAGTTTGACATTGTCTGAGTCAAAATCGCGGCCCTTTCTATCCGTCAACTGGCCACCTTCGATTTGCTTCACAGGTTCCATTTCTTTACTTGCTAGTTATTTTTCATTTTTATTATTTGTCTTCTTTATGCTTTCTTCTTTAAATTGCTTTACAGCTCTGTAAGTTCCTTTTCATTTTTCCCATTTCGATTTGCTTCCAACTTTGTAAGTTGATTAAATTAAAGTTTTCTATTTTGTAGCTTTTTTTGATGGATTTTATGATTTTCATTTTGATGGTTCTCTTGTTAATACTTAATACTCGTACAGATTTTCCTTTATGTGTGTGTTTTGTCTATGATGTCAATAAAGCTAGATGGTACAATAAATTGAGTTGTTTTAACTTTTAATGGAACTTGTTAATAATTCGAAAAACTTAAGAGATGTTTGTTGTTTCTGGAGCTTGCATCTGTCTTCTTTTTTTGGATTCTCTGGTCAATTTTCTTGGGTTCACATGTTATTTTAAGACTATGAAATTTTTTGTTTCTTCTTCTGGCTCATCTAAAATGTAGTCCCCTTTCAAGTAAATCACTCTGATACACTTTTTTAGTCAAATTACATCTTCATGTTCTTGTTTTTTGAACAAAAAGTGACATAAGTCCACTAGATTTTATACATGGGGTGAATGATACTATCAAAATTTTACTTACAAAACTCTTTAGATTTTTGTTTTATCTAATAGATTTTATAATATATATCGTTAGGTAAAATCTTGTTTCTTGAATAGTTATAACGAGTCAGTGAAAATATGACTCTGGAAGCTAGAAAAGAAAGGCAAAAGAAAGAAGAGATATGGTGATACAATATTTTGCGAGTTCAATGGATAGGTACGTAAAAATAAAACCTAATAAATCTAAGAATGAGAGAATACTAGTTTGGATGAGAATGATAATGCACATGATATGAATAAGAACAAGCATGTAGATGGGTTGAACGAAAATATTGATAATTTGAATGATAATATAAAATATTTGAATGATTTGAATGAGAACGAGCATGTAGATGGGTTGAACGAAAATATAGATGATTTGAATGATAGTATAGAAGATTTGAATGAAAACATAGATGACTTGAATGATAAGGCATATGATTTGTGTGATCATGGAAACTAGAAAATCAATATATCTCAAACAGAAAGAGATTTGATTAATGGGTCCTATACGAGTTACTAATTTCGTATATGCTGTTGAAAATAATAGAAGTTGTTAAGATTTTGAGTTTAGTTGGCATTATTCTATATCAAAATGTTATTTGCTTTGTATTGTTTAGTCGTCCTAGTTGTGTGGTTTATCAAGCTTCAATTGAAGATGGGCAACGGTTCAAGCAAAGCGATGCCTTCGTTCGAGGAAAAGCGCTAATGTCTACAAAGGTAATAAGTCCTCTTTCCTCTTACAAGGCTTAGGCGCACATGCACGCAATTCATCCATAAGTGTCCCTGCATCATAGCATCAAATTAGTATAACACATTCACATGTTTTAGTATGCTCATGTATTGATATCACATTGCCATACATTGTAGAAATGCATGTACTAGGACTATGTCTAGAAAATTGCATATTTGTGTGATTTTGTGTTTATCTGTTTGTGTGTAAGTGATTTAGACTTGAATATGTTCCTAATTGATTCCTTGTTGAGTTATGGTCGTTTCGGATACTCACTCATTATATTTTGAGTTTAAACTAGGAAGTTAAGAAACTTTACGTTCATTCTCAATGCATTGTCTTTGTCTTCGTGTATCAAGTCGAGTTCACATCCATTTGTCAAAGTTTCATAGTTGTCCTTGTGTGTAAGTTAGTTACAATTCGTAATCCGAAAAAGGATTCGAATTCCAAGTTCAGAGGCCAAAATACGGTCGAAGAACACAAGGGATACGCGAGGAGAAAAATGAGATGAGAGAAAGCCAAAAGGGAGGCCTTCCCGTGGAGGCACATGGCCACCACGGGAAGGGAAGCTCTCGGCCTCCCCGTGGTGGCCACTCGCCTCCATTGGGATGGCAAAAAGCCACCTCCCAAGTGGGCCCCACTCTCTTTCAATTTCCCTCCCATCTCCTTTAATTATTCCCTCTGTCTCACATTGAAATTAAAAAGAAGAAATTTGTGTAGAAATTTTCTCTCCAACTTTCTCATCTTCCAAACACTATAAATTTTTCATTCGGACTCCGAATCGAGTGATTCAAGTTTGAGAATATTCATAATCAAGTTGGAGAATCTTTGTAATTAAGTCCCCTACCTTCTCCAAAAGAATTTGTAGCTGTTTGATCGAGTTTTATGGTGGTTCTACTATGAAAACCGAACAAGCTTGGGATTTCAAGGTATCGAACTAAACTATGTGATTTCATCTTTTATAATCTTCAATTACCTTGGGTTTTCTTCTTCTATATGTATGTGTATATTTGATGAAAGCTATTGAGAATGATAGCTTCATATCAAAGCTATTCGAGTCTAATTAGAGACAGATGTGAACTAGTTTTCTATGATTCTAGTATTTCACATGTTTGAGAGTTGTATTGTACTTAGCTTGATACCTGGGATTATTTGTGACTTGATTGATCTATTTTATTATTAATAACCTTGACTTGTGCTTGGATCCTTTAATTGGACAAATCTAGGATTAACACATTTGATTTAGTGTTTAGAGCTATCTAGGATTTAATTAATTATTCATTACATCCTTGCTCTAAATACTTGCTAGAATATGCATTGATCATATTTTGTGATTCTAGCATTTTTGGTATATGTTTCTAATAGCTTGAATATGTGCTTCATGTATATGATTTATTCAAGTATTAGCTTCGTGAATGAAACTAGGAATCACATGTGTTAGGTGTTTCACATACTCTAGGTTTCGATTCATGTTGTTTTTATGACTAGATAATATTTGACTTGTGTGCTCACATTACTAAGTCTATGTCTACATGAAGTATACATGATCCATGCATTTCATATGCTCATACATCATCTTGTGTGATTGCATCTCTTGGATTCTAAACTAGAATATCATACATTGTGTGCTCATTGTCTAATTCTAGTTTCCATAGCTCATATTGATCATATGTCCTATGTTGATTGTGCTTGCATCATTTGCATCACATAGATCACTTGCCTTATAAAAGGTGGAATTCTTGGCTAACGGTGTGAGGCTCTTATAAGTCCAAGTAAGGGAAGTCTTGGCTAAGAGATGTGAGGCCTCTAAGTAAGTCCGAGCAAAGTCTTGTCTAGGGGTGTAAGGCTCTGGTTAGACAAGTAAGGGAAGTCTTGGCTTAGGATGTGAGGCTCCTATAAGTCCGAGCAAGAAAAGTCTCTTGTTGTTGAGTGATTCTTCAACATAGAGCAAGGGAAGTCTTGGCGAGAGGTGTAAGGCCTCCAGTAAGTCCGAGCATGAATATTCTCTAGAGGCATGCGATGTGTCTCGGTTAAAGAATAGATAAGTTTATAGGAGGGATATCCAATAGATTGTGATACATGAGAGTTGGTCACATTTAAGGGTGTACTATTGTTTAACTAGTGAAAAACATTTTGCCGGTGGTTGTGGATTCAACCCGTGGATGTTTCCTCTTCGGAAGTTTACCACGTAAAAATATCATGTGTCAAGTTTCTCTTTTCTTATCTCTTTGTTATTTGTTTATCTTAATCAAACTGATCTTGAAGGCTTTGTAATTGATTAAGCTCATGTGAGACAAAATCTTTGATTCTCTTTGTATCTTTTATATGTACTTGTTCTACTAAGACATTTATAATTAATACAAGTTCTTGGTGATTTATGTTTCTTTGTTATATCTTCCGCATGCAATCCATAGGCTATATTTGATCTATCAATTGAATATATTTATAAATAGTCTATGCATGCTTGTTTGTGTTTATTGTGGTGTTATATAAGCTATCTAGAGGGACAAACTTTTGATTGTTCAAGGGATTGAAAAAAGGCCTTAAAACTCACCCCCCCCCCCCCCCCCCCCCCCCCCCTCCCTAGGTAAGCTTAAGGCAATTTAACCGTGATTGTATTTACAATTGGTATCAGAGCGGGTTGTCAGAAAGCACTTGACGAGATTCGGTTTATACTCACGTGTGAATTGTAAGGATTTTGAAGTCATGGTTCTACAAGATGACGTTATGACTAAAGGGACTTCTAACTCTAGACCTCCTCTTCTCAAGGATCACAACTACGGGTTTTGGAAATTGAGGATGAAGGCTTACATTCACTCTATTGATGAGAGAGCTTATATGACCATGGAAGAAGGTTATCTCTCTTTAAACAATAGACTTGAGAATGGAACCATCGTTTCCAAGCCTAGAAGTGAGTGGTTTACTAATGAGTTCGAGTTGGCGAAGTGGCATCATCGGGCGGTGAATGCTATTTTCAAAAGTGTGGATAGTAGGCAATTTTCCTACATCCAAAACCTAGAGACCGTAAAGGAGGCGTGGGATGCTCTCAAAGTCACCAATGAGGGGACTAAGGTGGTGAAGAAGTCTCGACTTCAAATGCTCACATCTCAATTTGAGACATTGCAAATGTGTGAGAATACAAGCTTGTTGACTTTCAATACAAGTTACTAGACATTTCCAACCAATGCCAAGCTCTTGACACTCCAATCTCTATAGAGCAGCTTAATTGGAAGATTCTAAGATCTCTACCTAAAAGGTTCAAAGCCAAGGTTACAGCCATTAAAGAGAGCAAAGACATTGATGACATGAGCTTAGATGAGTTTCTAGGATCTCTTCAAACTTATGAGGCTAGCATGAAATCGAAGGCTAAGAACAAGGGTTTAGCTCTCAAAGTTGTCAAACAAGCTAGTAAAGATGATGACGAGGAGATGGATTTATTGGTGAGGAAGTTTAGGAAGTTCTTGAAAAGAGGTGTCAAACCAAGTGGCAAGTTCTCTAAGGAAGTTAAGAAGCCACACACTAGGTACAATAAAGATAGGCATGACAAGAGTAAAAGCAAGGTTGAATGCTATAAGTGCCATGGCCTTGGTCACTTTGCTTCCGAGTGTCTAAAGACGTTTGCTAAGAAAGACAATAAAGGGAAAGCAATGGCGACCACTTGGAGTGATGGTGAAGACTTTAGTGATGAGGAGAGATCAAGTGATGAGTCTTCTAGTGAGGAAGAGTTGGTAAGCAACTTTGTTGCTTTTATGGCCTCTCATTCATCTTTATAGGAAGAATGTCAAGTATCTTTTGATAAGGAAGTTGGTCAAATCATCAAAAGTGTATTAGTTCAAATCTAACCTATCTTAATCTTTTGGTTAAGTTGAAGAACCTTGAAATGAAATTGGAAATAGTTTGAAGAGAGGTTGAAGAAAAGGATGATTTGATCAAGACACAAGTGGATGAGTTTGTGACAACAACTCAAAGGCTTTTGGTTGAAAAGAGTGGTCTTTCTAAGAAGCTTAGAGAAGTTAAGGATATTGTTCTTGAGAAGGATATGATCATCTCTAGCTTATCTCAAGGAGGTTCAAGTGGCTTAGTGGTTGAAGAGAAACTCATAGAAGTATCATTTCATACTAGCAAGGAAAAGATCATTGATGACAAGAAACCTTCTAAGAAGAGACGGTCCAAGGCCAAGAATAAATTGAAGAACAAGATACTCCTAGAAACTCTCGTTTGTGCTACTACACGTCCAAAACGTAAAATCTCTTCTTTTATTCCCGTATGCCATTTTTGTAATACTGTTGGCCATATCAAACCCAAGTGCTTCAAATATTGAACATTGCGAATTGGGAAATGCATCTTGGGATAAAGAGATTGAACTTCATGTTAAGCATGCTAGGGCCTTAAAATATGGAAAGCATGAAAATGTTTCAATATAACTTTGTTATTTGTTTATCTTAATTAAATTGATCTTGAAGGCTTTGTAATTGATTAAGCTCATGTGACACAAGATCTTTGATTCTCTTTGTATCTTTTGTAAGTACTTGTTCTATTGAGAAATTTATAATAAATACAAGTTCTTGGTGATTTATGTTTCTTTGTTATATCCACCACATGCAATCCATAAGCTATGTTTGATCTATCAATTGAATATCCTTATAAATAGTCTATGCATGCTTGTTTGTGTTTATTGTGGTGTTATATAAGCCATATAGAGGGACAAACTTTTGTTTGTTCAAGGGATTGAAAAAAGGCCTTAAAACCTATTCACCCCCCTAGGTAAGCTTAAAGCAATTTAACTGTGATTGTATTTACAATTGGTATCAGAGCGGGTCATCAGAAGGCACTTAACAAGATCCAGTTTATACTCACGTGTGAATTGCAAGGATTTTGAAGTCATGGTTCTACAAGATAACGTTATGACCGAAGGGGCTTCTAACTTTGGGCCTCCTATTCTCAAGGGTCACAACTATAGGTTTTGGAAATTAAGGATGCAGGCTTACATTCGCTCTATTGATGAGAGAGCTTATATGACTGTGGAAGAAGGTTATCTCTCTCCAAACAAAAGACTTGAGAATGAAACCATCGTTTCCAAGCCTAGAAATGAGTGGTCTACTAATGAGTTCGAGTTGGCGAAGTGGCATCATCGGGTGGTGAATGTTATTTTCAAAGGTGTGGATAGTAGGCAATTTTCCTACATCCAAAACCTAGAGACCGCAAATGAGGCATGGGATGCTTTCCAAGTCACCAATGAGGGGACTCAGGTGGTGAGGAAGTCTCGACTTCAAATGCTCACATCTTAATTTGAGACATTGCAAATGTGTGAGGAAGACAAGTTTGTTGACTTTCAATACAGGCTACTAGACATTTCCAACCAATGCCAAGCTCTTGGCACTCCAATCTCCAGAGAGCGGCTCAATTGGAAGATCCTCAGATCTCTACCTAAGAGGTTCAAAGCCAAGGTTATGGCCATTAAAGAAAGCAAAGACGTTGATGATATGAGCTTAGATGAGTTGCTAGGATCTCTTCAAACTTATGAGGCTAGCATGAAACTGAAGGCTAAAAACAAGGGTTTAGCTCTCAAAGTCGTCAAAGAAGCTAGTAGTGATGATGACAAAGAGATGACTTTATTGGTGAGGAAGTTTAGGAAGTTCTTGAAGAGAGGTGCTAAACCAAATGGCAAGTTCTCTAAGGAAGTCAAAAAGCCACACACTCCAAGGTACAACAAGGATAGGCATGACAAGAGTAAAAGCAAGGTTGAATGCTATAAGTGCCATGGCCTTGGTCACTTTGCTTCCGAGTGTCCAAAGACATTTACTAAGAAGGACAATAAAGGGAAATTAATGGCGGCCATTTGGAGTGATGGTGAAGACTCTAGTGATGAGGAGAGATCAAGTGATGAATCTTCTAGTGAGAAAGAGTTGGTTAGCAACTTTGTTACTTTTACAACCTCTCACTCATCTCTAGAGGAAGAATGTAAAGTATCTTTTGACAAGGAAGTTGATTCAAATCATCAAGAGTGTATTAGTTCAAATCCAACCTATCTTAATCTTTTGGCTAAGTTGAAGAGCCTTGAAAAGAAATTGGAAATAGCTTTAAGAAAGGTTGAAGAGAAGGGTGATTTGATCAAGACACAAGTGGATGAGTTTGTGACAACAACTCGAAGGCTCTTGGTTGAAAAGAGTGGTCTTTCCAAGAAGCTTAGAGAAGTTGAGGAGATTGTTCTTAAGAAAGATATGATCATCTCTAGCCTATCTCAATGAGGTTCAAGAGGCTTAGTGGTTGAGGAGAAACTCATTGAAGCATCACTTCTTACTAGCAAGGAAAAGGTCATTGATGACAAGAAACCTCCTAAGAAGAGACGTTCTAAGGCCAATAACAAATTGAAAAACAAGGTACTCCTAGAAACTCCCGTTTGTGCTACTACACGTCTGGAAGGTAAAATCTCTTCTTTTATTCCCATATATCATTTTTACAATACCGTTGGCCATATCAAACCCAAGTGCTTCAAATACATTGAACATTTCGAATTAGGAAATGCATCTAGGGATAAAGAGATTGAACTTCTTATTAAGCATGCTAGGGCCTTAGAATATGGAAAGCATGAAAATATTTCAAAGCATGTTAAAAATATCCGGAAAGTGAAGAATGTGAACCTTGTTAATTTTGACAAAGCATGTGTTGCTAATGATGTTGAAAAGAAGAGTATCAATGGTATTCTTGTGGATCAAGTGGTAGATAGTCTCTATTATAGATTCAACATTGTTGTCAAAAAGGATCTTGATAATGTTTGTGTATGTTCACCCAAAACCAAGTTGGTCAAAGGTGAGTGCTCTTACCATTGAGTAAGTTGCACATGTGAGTTAGCTTGAAGATTAGTGTTAAGGTGTTAAGAAACTTAGCTAGCTAACTTTGTATCTCTATAACTTTGGCATGAACTTAGATATCTCACATAATTATTAAAATAGTCAAAATTTGTTGATTAACTTTTGAGAAGTTGTATATCGTGAAATCTATATGGTGATAAGTTTTGTTAAGACTTTTGAAAAAAGTCGTTTTTATATGTGTTTAAGTTGAAATGCTAAGTCTTTAATTTCTTGGATCGATACACCAACAACTTATTGTCATAAGGACAAACAAGCTAAGAGGACTCATAAAAAGGGTGAATACTTTACATTTAATGGAAAATAGCTTGCGAAGGTATCTCTACATCACATTGCTTGCTTACTTGATTTTTCATCTTTTGACTCATTGTTTGCACCACTTCATGAAGCATGTCATATTAGAGAACTAGTCTAGTGTTTGTATGGTTCCCATTGACTTTTGCTCTTTTAAGATCTTTTGGTAATAATTGTTCATATTGATCTTAATCATGATGTGTGTTTGTTGTATGATTGTTGAGTGTCAAGTTTTTGAAAAATATGGGCTTCATATTCTTTAAAAAGCTACTCTTTTGAGAAGTAATGATCTTAAATAAGTCTATTTATATTACTTTTTGATCATGTGCTTTTAAACCATAAAACTTGGTTTCAAAAATGCACTTTGCTCCTCTTGTATGCTTGGTAAAGTAAGTTGAGTTTGATTGATTTAAGTTTTGGATACACCTTGAAGTCCTAGGACTAATACGTTTAAAGATGACTTATGGTTGGTATCCATTTGCTTTGGCAATATAGAACTCAACGAGTACCTTCATGGAAAAAGCTACACACCTTAGTTGTGCAGCTGCCAATGTAGGAAAGGGCTACGCCATTGTGATGAGTGAAAGCCACCATAATGCGTATATATTTATGTTAGAAAAATTAAAGAAGTGTTGAAAAGAATCATTAAAAAAAAACTTTGATTCAGGCATATGGATGAAAATTCCAGCCACCAAACACAAAATAAAAACCCAATTTCATGAAACCCACAAATCAAATTTCCTGCAAAGAATTTTTATTTTTATTTTTTTATTTATGATAGGAACGTGTCTTTAATTGAAATGATGGAGTTTTTATTTTTGTTTATTACTGATCCGTATATCATGCTATTTGGTCTTTATTGTTTTATTATATCTTTGATATGATACCGAATAAATGATTTTTTTTTTCCTTTTTTTTTTTTTTTTTTTTTTTTTTTTCATTTCATTTTACACTGCCACTATTCCAGTTTGTTTTATTGTAATTTTAATATTTTTTTAAACATTTTTAATAATAAATTATTAGCAATTTACCTATTTATTCTTATGAGTAATGTTAGAGGACCCAAAAAATTAACCCAAATTTTGAACCCAAACCTATGTGGCAACATCACATGGGATCTTTGGGAAGAGTGACGTGAGCCTATGTTATGTGTGATGTTGCCACATAGATTTGGGTTCAAAATTTAGGTTAGTTTTTTTGGGTCCTCTAGCATTACTCTATTCTTATATGCTTTTTTTTTTTTTTTTAATATTTAATGTTATACTAACGGCAGAGAGATTTTTGGAGAAAATGAAACTAGAGGGGTGTAATGCCATTTTTAAAACCACCGGGGAAAATAAAATTTTTCATTTCCTTATTAATAATACAAGTTTTCTATGTGACCGCCTGACCGGTGTCGGTGACCACCCATTAATAGTAAAAACAAATGAAATTCAATGTTTTTTTTTTTTCTTTTGAAACAATAAATGTTGCTTTCTTTATTTATGCTTTATTGTTAAGATATGCTTAAAGTCAATCCAATGCATATTTTCATTAAAACGGGGGAAACGTTGAGTACTTTTTCCACTCTTCTAATAAAGAGAGATTCAATCCCTAAAAGTCAATATTAATTCAAAATCTTTTTTTTTTTTTTCCACCATTGGATTTGTATGAAAATGAGAATTGAAAATCTAAAGGTCTGTTTGGTAATGTTTACAATTTTCGTTTTCTGTTTTACCAATTTTTATTTGGAATTTTTTAATTGATTTTTATATTTTCAGAATCCGAAAACAGGTTCATTATATTAAGTAATAATATAATAATATGTCTTCAAAATATTATAAGGGTAGAGTGTATAGTTATATATTGATTTTATTAATTAAGAATTTAAGATTATATATTTATTTGAAAGTTGAAACACGAGATGCTTACCGCCTACATTTGAGCAGTCACTACTCACGAGATGCTTACCACCTGCACGAGATGCTTACTTGAACCGCATAGTATGTGATCTTTTTGTTTCGACAAGAATTAGTTTAGTGCTCCAACCTTCTTTTTATTTTTCAAAAGGCTCTACAGTCGCACAACTCATTAGCAAGTATAAGAAGATGATGAGAGAGATACCTTTCATGCACACTATATGCTAATGGGAGAATGTTGTACTTTTTCCTATAAAGTCTAATTGAGCCGCCCTGATCCAATTTTATTTGACTATTAGATTTTATCTCGACTATTGTGGATACATCAAGTAAAATTCTAATAGGATTAAAAATAATTTAATTTGATTTTTCAATCCTAAATCCTAATAGGATATTACTTGGTGGGAGACGTATAAGATTATTATTTCTATAAAAATATGCGGTGGCGGAGGCAAGTGTAAGCTAGACCAGGTTGTAACGAGTCTAAAATTTTCAAAAACAAAAAATTTTATATATATATATATACAGTGTTTCTATTGTTAGTTCGTCCTGACAATAAATATATCAAGACGAAGAATGTGGACCACAGATTATGAAGAAGTTTTGACAAGTGAATACACTTTGAGTCAAAGTATGTGAATCTAGTGGTCCACATTCTTCGTTCTGATATATTTATTGTCAGGACGAATTGATAATAGAAAATCTGTATATATATGTATATATATATACTACTTCTTTAATCAGGATCGTCCTGACTTTATAATTTCAGAACGTTCAACCACAACCATACATTCATAGTGGGCCCACAACCCTACATTAACAAATACCCACATCCAATATGAATATGTGGGCGTGTGGTTGTGGTTGTGGTTGGACGTCCTTAACTTATAATTTCAGAACATACTTACTAGAGAACCATCATATATATATATATATATATATATATATATATATATACATATGAATTACATTAACTTCCCCTTCAAAAAAATAAATTACATTAAGTTTTGCTCCATTTTATTAAGCCCAAAAGCTCAAATTCAAGTTCCATATTATTGAGTCTAAACAATTAACTTAGTTTATAGCCCAATAGACCCGACTACCTAAATAGTTTTCCTTTTATAACAAGAAAGACACATCCGAATTACCTACTAATTTCCTATTGCAACAAGAAAGATAAACCCTAATTACCCACTAATTTCCTTTTACATTTAAAACATTATACTCTATTAGTCTATTTAACCACTGAAAACCGAATTTAACATCTTACATCTCCAACTGCCAATTACCAAGAAATCGATTGCAGCCTTTCTAACTCCAACAACAAGAAGGTAAAAAATTTAACTCTTTTTCCTTTCTATTTATTACTAATTTTTTAATTTTTAATTTTTTTTTTAAAGTTATTGTTACCATTAGATTATGCTTATATATACATGTGTATTTCTTATTGAATCCTACATATAATGTCAAATTATCAAAAATTAAAGAATATATATATATATTTTTTTTAAAGATTTCTTCCTAAAATCAAATGAGAATCAATCGTCGAGTAAAAGATAGTGTTTCCATTTTATATTAATCATCAACTATTAGGTGTAACCATTTTATATTAATAAAACTCTTTTGATAATCAACTTAGAATTATTTTGATTAAGGTTTTAGTTTGGCCCCCCAAAACAAAAATCATGGATACGCCACCGATAACATGATACGTTCGTGTTAAGCAAAAAAAAGAATCTCCCTCACTCTACTAGTTTTACCATTGCGCCTTTTGTGCTCTAAAATCTTTATAGAGGTGCATGAAAATATTAAAATCATAAACTAATTGCATGAGGTATTAAACTCTTCAATAAAACCATATAAATAACAATCCAGCACTTAGTCCTTATGCCAAATGTGTAAGCAACACTGTGGAAATCTAAAAAAAGTTCCTTCGATGTAATTAGGTAGACGTGACCCTTACATTCTTCTAACATCGGGTCTCATTTCTTGTTATCCTTATTCTTGAACAAGTCCAACATCATGTTATCAACAACTTATCATCCATGTTTTCCTTGATGTGTTTTATCAACTCCAAAAGGCTATCATCCCGGTCCTTGTTGACTTTTGACTCAACTATCTATAACATTCTTTCATAATCCTTATTGAACTTTGCTTCCAAAATTTTCTAAAGCATTATATCCCCTTTATTCTTGTTCAGCCTTGCCTTCAACATCAGCCATAGCCTATCATTTTTTATATCCAAATCAGAAGGAATTAAAACTTTCGGAGGAAAATACCCTTTGATCTAAAGGCAATACCCTCAACGCTAGTAGAATACCGTTTTTCCATAAAATCATTGTTGTGGTTTTGATCCACTCACAAAACCCTAACCGAAGATCTGTTCTACACTTGCAAGGTTCACTTAACAAAAACATATACAAGAATAATACCTAAAGAAGTAACAACAACTATTCTACAACAAGCAATAACCAGATCTACACTATAAAATAAAGCATACGAGAAAAGAACACCGGATTTATCGTGGTTTTGTCTATAAAAGACCTACATCCACGTTGACCCCTTACAGAAGAGCTCTCTCCACTGTATATGTGTCTTTACAACAAGGTTACACCAATCAATACCTCACACAACCCAGAATCACTCAAGAACACTAGATCTATCAAATACAACAAAGATCAAACCTCAAACCTCAAACCTCAAACCTCACTCAGATCCTACACACACAAAGTATACACTCAACCTTTCTTTGAATATGCGTACAAACACTTAAATCTAACAGAGAACAATTATCTCACAAAGATTACAAAAGATTACACTTGGATTCACCAAGAAACACAGAGAACACAAAGAAATGGTTGAGAGACTTTTTCGAGAGAGAGAAAGCTTTTGAAACCATAATCTAAGAAGAATGAATTAACTAAAGCTCTTTCTCTCTCCTTTTCCTTTATATATGCATATCTGATAAATCAACACCAAAATCTTCCTCAGCCAGTGAAAGCTTGCCATATTGGATTTCATCACGTGACACAATAGACTTATCTGATTTCATCTGATACACAATACATAGCATTTTGATAAGTCAACATTAGTCCACAATAGGTTTGAATATTTGCATAGATCTTGGTTCTGATTTGGGCTTCTAGATTGGGTATCTGATTGGGCTCTTGTTTGGGCCTCTATTTGCAAGATGGGCTAACCCAACTTTATAAATTCCACCTTAGACCATCTTCAATATATAGAATAGAGAAATCCTCTGTGAAACTTGGCTCAAGACACACATAAAACAAAACTAACCATAATCACCATTTTTCAGCAGGTTCAAGCAATGCTTGAGCTTGCTATAGGGAACCACTTTAGTTCCCATGTCAGTTGGATTTTCTTCAGTGGAAACTTTTTCCACCTTAACAATACCTTCAAATATTTTATCTCTAATAAAATGGTATTTAACCTCTATGTGCTTGGTCCTCTCATGAAATACTAGGTTTTTACACAAGTGCAAAGCACTTTGACTATCAGTAAAGATAACAGCATTACCCCTAAATAACCCTATCTCACCTAGAAGACCTTGAAGCCAAATGGCTTCCTTCATAGCTTCTGTGACAGCTATATATTCTACCTCAGTTGTTGAAATTGCAACAACTAATTGTAGTTGTGTAAGGTTTATGATTTGTATTGGCTTGATTCCATTGCAAAACACTCTATGTTTGTATTAGTTGTTGCTTAGGACATTATTTGAAGAAAGGAAGCTTAAAAAGTGAAGAGCAACGTCTAGTGCAAAAGTCGTCTTCAAGAGGTGAAAAGCGTCAAAGGTATATCTTGACTTCCATCCTCTTGCAAGGCGTTAGCGCACACACACACAATTCATACATGTGTGTCCCTGCATCATGGTTCAAACATTTGGTATAACACATTCACACACTTCATAGTATGCTCATGCATTGATCTTGTATTGACAAACATTGTGAAATTGCATACTTTGTGACTATTTCTTTGATATGGCATGCTTGTGTGAATATGTGTTTATTTGTTTGTGTATTTTGTGTTTAGGACTTGAACATGTTCTTATTTAATGCCTTATTGAGTTCTGGTCATTTCGGTTACTCATTCATAAGGTTTCGAGTCCAAACAAGTTGACTATGCTACTTTTCGTTCTCATTTGTTGTGTTGACTTCATCGTCAGATTTCGAAATGATTTCTCAACCATTTTTTAAAGTTGTTAGTCTTAGTCATGCGTGAGGGAGTCATGATTCATAATCTGAAAATGGATTCGAAATCGGAGTTTGGATGCCCAAGATATGGGCTGAAGAACCGAAGGAGCGCGTGAGAGAAGTCGGGAGCACATGTGGCCACAAGGCCTGCCCGTGTGGGAGGCCGTGGGCCCCACGGCCAGGGGAGCCCTCTGCTCCCGTGTGGCCCACGTGCCCCCCACGGGGAGGTGACGTGGCACGCTCCGATTCGCTCGAAAAATCTCTCTCTCTCTTCCTTTTAAACTCATCTCCTTCCCTCCACACTTTGTTGAATTTTGAAGAACACTCGAAGAAAATTCTGCAGAATTTTACAATTTTCGTTTTCTTATTTTGATCATATCTCTCTCATACGAACTCGAAATCAATCGATTCAAAAACCAAAATTGTTGGTCTCAAAGAGAGCTACAAACCTCAAGCATTTCCAGAGGCAGCTGACTTCGCCATTTTTCTTAGCTGATCCATTTTCAGTCCGTGGTCAAGGTTGTCTTTTCAACTTCTTCTTTTTCAATTTCATCTTTGATCATCTCTTGATTCTTACTATTTGATTGATGAAATTTGTTGAAAAGTATGTTAGATCACATGCTAGGGTTGTTTGATCATTTGTTAATTGAGATTTAGCTTTGTGATTTGTCTTTGAACATATATGTGCTAAACTTGATTGTGTGTGAAATTGATTCTAGAAATTGAATATATGATGTATCTCATATTATTTTCTAGGTTCTATTTCTTGATCTAAGAACTAGGTTTTTAGTGTGATAAATTGAATATTCATACCTTTGTTCTTATTGATTTGCATGTCTTGATTTCTAGATAATTTTGTGATTGTGTGTTGAAATCATATTCTAGACTATCATTGAACATGTACATTTTGCTTGATTGATCATCTAGCTTAATTTGTTTGTGTTTGCATCACTTGCATCACTTTAGATCATAGCCTTGCATTAGGTTGAAGTCTCTAGCAAAGTGAGTGAAGCTTTGTGGATAGAGCAAGGAAGTCTTGATTAGAGTCGGGAGGACTCGGATAATCAAGCAAGGAAGTCTTGTCTAGGGTCGGGAGGATCCGGATAGGCAAGCAAGAAATCTTCCTAGAGACGTGAGCGTCTTAGATAGGAAGTTGCTTTCTAGAGGTGTAGGATACATCTCGGATAGGAAGTAGGCTTGGTGATTCACTAGCCCGAGGGTAGATTAGGAGTTGATAGCTTGAGCGGATATCATGTGTTGATAGTTTTAGTGTGTAAGTCCTTTTCATATAGTGGATTGCTTTGCCTGTGGTTGTGGTATCAACCCGTGGATGTTTCCTCTTTGAGGTTTTACCACGTAAAAAATACTTGTGTTCATTTTTGTTTTTACTTTTCTTTATCTTCCATATCTTACATTGATTGCATATCTTGTAAATTGATTAACTCTTGTATTAGTGAAATCAATTCATTTGCTAAATCTAATCAAGTGTGCATTTTATTTGTTGTATTCCGCATCATTTTTAATATTGGAAGAATTTGAGTAAATACCTATTCACCCCCCCCCCCCCCCCCCCCCCTCTAGGTACATTTTACATTATATTGCTTTAGGGAATTTCAAGTTGGCTTTTCCAACTTACACAGCAGCCAGCAATAGTGTAGAAATAGGAGGATATGGATCTCCTCTTATCTCTATCACCTACATAGTCAAAATCCACATATCTAACTACATCTAACACACTATTTGAGCAGTCATAATTTAGCCCCACGGATGTGATAGAACTGATATACCTAAGAAGTCATTTCATGGCATTCTAATGGCCTTTCCCTGGATTGGCCATATACCTAGACAACACACTAATGGCCTGTGCTAAATTAGGCCTAGTGCTTATCATAGAATACATTACAGACCGTACATCACTAGAATAAGGTATATCTTCCATGTATCTACTTTCTTCTAATGACCTAGGTGACAGAGCAGCTGACAGCACAAAATTAGCACATAGAGGGATATTGAAAGGCTTACAAATTTTCATTGCAAATCTATCTACCAACTTGTTCAAATAACTGGACTGTTTCAAACATAACTTGTTTTCTTCCCTTAGCCTATTGATTTCCATACCTAAAATCAGTTTTGCATTACCTAAGCTAAGTCCTTCATATCAAATTCAGACTTCAACTTATCCTTCAACTCTATAATCCTAGACATATCCTTACTAGCAATTAACATATCATCAACATATAAAAGCAAATAGACAGAAACATTAACATTTTCACTGCTAAAATAGAAACATGCATCGAATATGCTTTTATTGAAACCTATACTAGTGATAAAGCTATCAAACTTTTTATTCCATTGTCTAGGGCTTGCTTAAACCAATATAGAGACTTTTTAAGAAAACACACATGGGAGTATTTAGAATTGGATTTAAAACCCTCCGGTTGAGACATATAGATGGTTTCATCTTAGTCTCCATGCAAAAAGGCTGTTTTGACATCTAATTGTTCTAATTCTATGTCAAAATAGATAAATAAGGCTAAAACAATCCTAATGGTTTTGTATTGCACAATAGGAGAGAAAATTTCATTGTAATCAATTCTCTCTCTTTGAGTAAAGTCTTTTGCTACTAACCTAGCCTTAAACCTAGGGGGAACATTCTGCCCTAGACTATCTTTGATCTTATATGGCAACCTACAAGCTACAACCTTCTATTTTTTTTGATTTTACAACAAGAGACCAGGTCTTGTTTTTCTCAAGAGAATGTAGCCATTTTTGCTTATCAATACAATCTACTGCTTCTTCATAGGTTATAGGTTTAGTATTTTCAATCTCTTAGCTAGTGCACAATGTAAAAGAAATAACATCTGCATAGGCATACTTAATGTTAGGTTTTATAACTCTTCTAACCCTATCCCTAACCAGCTCGTAATTAGCTAGACTCATTGGTCTCTGGCTGATTCTGACTCTCTTCCACCTAATGAGAACCATCAGAATAGGCAGCCCTTTCATCTTCAATGGCATCAGCATGAACCTGAACTAGACCATGTTATAGGTTGCCAACTTCCACTTGAATCTTATTTCCTTCATCCTTTAAAGGATCTGGTAGGGATACAGTTTGCTAGTCCTTGTCTTTACAAGGCTTTTTAGACTCATCAAATATCATATCTCTACTAATAATGACCTTATACACCTGTTGATCCCTAACCCATAGCTTATAACCCTTATCACCTAAGGGATACCCTAAGAAAACTCGTCTAATAGATTTAGGCTCTAACTTTCCTTTAGATTGATGTGCATAATATGCACATCCAAACACTCTCAAGTGTTTAAGACTGGGTGGCCTGTTAGTCCATATTTCTTTAGGAGTTTTAAGGAATATGAGTTTTAAGGCTGATGGCAGTAGAAGAGGACCTATTTATCAAATAGGTTGCTGTTGAGACAACCTCTCCCTACAAACTTTGGCTCAAACCTAAGCCAATCAAAAGACACCTAACCTTGTCTAAAATGGTTTCATTCATCCTTTCAACAATTCCATTTTATTGTGGGGTATACCTAACAGTCTCATGCCTTTGTATTCCCTCATTACTGCAGAATTTATTAAATTCTTCTTTACAAAACTCTAAACCATTGTATGTTCTAAGAGTTTTCAGATTCTTAGAAGTTTGGTTCTCAACCAACTTCTTTCAACCTTTAAAACTATCAAAGACTTGGTCCTTGGATTTCAAAAGATAAATCCAAACTTTCCTTGAACAGTCATCAATCAAGGAAATGAAATAATGGTTTCCACCATGAGTAGGAACTTTTGCTAGTCACCACAAATTCGAGTGAACATACTCAAGGACTTGTTTGGTGGTGTGTTGGGCAGAGATGAAACTAAGCCTATGTTGCTTACCTAGAACACAATTTCACAAAAATCTAACTTAGTAACTTGATCACTACCTAAGAGATCTTTCTTTCTCAGTTCTAGTAAGCATTTCTCTCTCATATGAACAAGTCTTAAGTGCTATAAGATTCCTTTGTCACTGTTTTTGGCTGCCACATTGGCAACATTTTCAGTGACGGTTTCACCTCTCAAGACATACAAGTCATTTCTTTTGTCACCTTTTAGAATGACTAGAGAGCCTCTAGAAGCCTTTAAGACACCCTTATCAGTCTTATAACTATAACCCTCCTCATCTAAGACACCAAGAGAAATTAGGTTTCTCTTTAAGTTAGGGACATACCTTACATCTTTTAGAACTCTCACCATCCCATCATACATTATAATAGAGATAGAACCTATTCCTTCCACCATACACTGCTGATTGTTCCCCATCAACACACTTCCACCACTGAGTTCTTTGAACTCTGTGAACCAGTCCCTTATTGGACTCATGTGGAAGGAACATCTTGAGTCAAGAATCCACTCAGTTTTGATGTGCTCAGTATTCATAGTAAGTACCTCACTAGGTTCATAAGACTTGGATGCAACAACTGCATCACTTGTAAGTCGTGCAGTGAAAAGTGTTCGAAAAATAGTTTGATAAGAACGATAGGTTTTAAAATTTTATCGTCTTTTGGGACCTTTTGTATACATGAATATGAGGAAAAGATTTGTTTTCATACATTCGAAAAACACTCCTTCGTTTTCTTTTCGATCCTTCACCACTAAGCCTTCCGACCTATGTCCCGCGATCTAGCAACTGTGTGTATGGGCATGTTACAGATTACATGAGCAGTTGAATAGAGGCTTAAGAGATCCAAAAGACAACGCCTTGTCTCCTTGCCTGAGTTCGGCCAAGGTAGGTGGAAGAGAAAAAAATTTTCTTTCCTCTCACTAGGTGGCCACACCACTCTTCTCTCTATTAGGTTTAGGTTAGTTTTTTTTTTCTTGATAAATATATCTTATATACTAGGATCTTAGGGTTTAGTAAACCAAGTTAAAATATAATTTTAAATCCTTTTTAATTCGATCACTACTAGGGTTTGAACCTTTGACCTATTTAAAGCAAATAAAAATAATCTCTTATTATTTTATTCTATTGCTCTTGTCAAGGTTCGAAACTTAAAACCACCATATAACAATTAATAATTTTTAATTATTAATATGTCAATTAAATAATCATATTATTTAATAATCACATCATTTAATTAATTCCTAAAATATATTTAAGTTACTTTCGTAACACAATTAATTGGACCATCCAATTCTCTGTGAGCCTTGTTACTATCAATCGTAAAGAGCTAGAAAGGGAACCTAATGGACCCATGGTTTTGAGCTCCAATAATACATAGAAAAATTAGGTAAACTATTTAATTAATATTTCACTATTATTAACCTCAGAGTTTTTCCACTAAAAACCCAAGATTGTACTCTTGTAACTGTAGATGTTTTACACAACCATATAATTAGAGTCCATCGATATAGCTATTACATATGGTATGATCCTCCATAAGTAGTTAATAATTAGAGTTAGGTCTTAAAGTCCGCTATATCTCTCTAATTATATCTTTTCATTTAAGTACCATTGATTCTCTAATGAATGATTATATCATTCATTCCTTTATGGAAGAAGGAGAGCGCTTTTAATCGTTCAAGTCTCGAATCAACTTTTAAGGGAACTACTAATCTACTTCTCACAAGAAGGAGTGGATTCCACTATTGTGTATATACCTTCCCAGCCACAAGCTAAACCGTGATTCCAAGATACGAAGTTATTGATCGGGAATGCTACTCCAATCTCACCCATGGTATTTCAAGAAACTCGATTTAACTCAAAGAAGTCAGTAAGACACTCAGGATTTAGATCACCCATATACAACCATCATTTGTTGATATATGTATATGAATCTTTTCAACTATCGAATCTTAGTGATAGATTCATATAGATCGTGGCCCAGTCCCATATGATCACTTCATAAAAGGTGCCTCCATTCTCATATCATCATCCATTCTCATATCATCATATGAGTAGTCTAGGATAAAACCACCATACATTATGGAATGGACTGCAGCTGTAGATCAACCACAAATAAAGTACCCAACTTTATTTGTTTTCTACGGACTCTTTAGATTGCATGTCTCAAAATGAATTCCTCTGCATATGACATTCATATACTTAGTTTGAGATTACGTCTAACAATCTTGGATGTTTAGCACATATAATATAAATGTATGAGTCATGTTAATTGAATGAAATAACTACTTCTTTTATTAATGTATTTATAACATTTACTAATTACAAGCTTTAAGGCATAAATCCCAACATCACCATCACTATGGGTTCTCTTGGTTTTTCTTTTTAAACTCATAATAGTACTTTTTAACGTGTCCCTCATTACCACAGAAATAGCACTTTCTTGAGTCATTTTTGTTCCTAGACTGAGATCTGTTATAACTAGGTGTCTTACTCCTATTCTTACTCTTAGGATTGGAATTAATATTGATATTCCTCACAAGTTGTCTACCTTTAGCAAATAAGTTTTCACCTCCATCTTTCTTCTCTATTTTCAACTCTAAGTCTTTAGACTTTAGGGCCGAAATGCACTCTTCAAATGAAAGAGAAGATCTGCCATATTTAATGGCAGCCTTTACATCCTTAAAAGATTCAGGCAGTAAGTTGAGGAGAATGATAGCCTCATTCTCATCACTCAGCTTCTCATATTTTCCTGCATTAGTTAACTTTATGGTCATTTTCTTGAATTCATCAAGATTTTGACCTAAACCTATACTAGGGTCCATCTTAAAACTAAAGAGTCTTTCTTTTAGATAAATCTTATTGGTTAAGGACTTAGTAAGATAAAGACTCTTTAACTTTTTCTAGACATCATAGGCAGTTGTTTGTTCATTTCCCTCCCTAAGTACATTATCAGAAAGATTTAAAATTACAGTACCTAGGGCCATTTCAAACATGTCAGATTTCTGTTCTACAGTTAAAGTATCAAGCAATTTTTCCAGACCTTCAATGGTTTTGAAGATTTTCTACTGGGAGAGAAGGGCTTTCACCTTTCTTCTCTAAATGCCAAAATCTCTAGAGCCATCAAACTTGTCTATATCGAATTTCATGTTCATACAAGTAAAGTTAAAATTGCCAAAGTCAGAATTTGTTACCTCATGTTGACTGCTAGCAGATTCACTACTTACCTCTTTTTCTCCTGACGAGTCTTAAGTGATTGAAGGCTTTGTCACTGGAGGATCTTGGTTCTCGTTGTCCACCGTTGGTACTGACTAGCTCTAATACCACTATTGTGGTTTTGATCCACTCATAAAACCCTAACTGAAGATATGTTCTACACCTGTAAGATTCATTTAACAAGAACAGATACAAGAATAATACCTAAAGGAGTAACAACAACTGATCTACAACAAGCAATAACCAAATCTACACTATAAAATAAAGCAGAAGAGAAAAGAACACCAGTCTATAAAAGACCTACATCCACGTTGGCCCCTCACAGAAGATCTCTCTCCACTATATGTGTCTTTACAACAAGGTTACACTAATCAATACCTCACATAACCCGGAATCACTTAAGAACACTAAATCTATCAAATACAACAAAGATCAAGCCTCAAACCTCACTTAGATCCTACACACACAAAGTATAAACTCAACATTTCTTTGAATATGCGTACAAACACTTAAATCTAACAGAGAACAATTATCTCACAAAGATTACAAGAGACTACACTTGGATTCACCAAGAAACATAGAGAACACAAAGAAAATGGTTGAGAGACTTTTTTGAGAGAGAGAGAAAGCTTTTGAAACCCTAATATGAGAAGAATGAATTACCTGATGCTCTTTCTCTCTCCTTTTTCCTTTATATATGCCTATCTGATGAATCAGCACCAAAATCTTCCTCAGCCAGTGAAAGCTTGCCACATTGGATTTCATCACGTGAAATAATAGGCTTATCTGATTTCATCTGATACACAATACATAACGTTTTGATAAGTCAACAATAGTCCATAATAGGTTTCAATATTTGCATAGATCTTGGTTCTGATTTAGGCTTCTAGATTGGGTATCTGATTGGGCTCTTGTTTGGCCTCATTATTAAAGTATTCTTGCATTGCAAGATTGTCGCCATCGACATTGTCAGGGTAACGGTTGCAATTGCATCCCATAGAATACACTTTATCACTATTATATTATTGCTATATATGATTGACGAATGTGATGATCACTTAATCTTACTATTGGGAATAGGGCATTTATTTCCGGATACCCAAATCCTCACTTTCCCACACCCATTTAGGGGGATTTTTTTTATAGGGAAAATGAGGATATGGGAGAGGGGGGTGTTGATGATTTTCATCCCCAAATCCCCCATCCCCTTTTTTCCCAAACCACACACACACACACACACACACATATATATATATATATATATATATATTCTTAATACCTTTATTCTTTCTATTCTTAATATTTTTGTATTTGTAATGGATTTTTTTTTTTTTAGTATGTTATTTTTAGTATAATAGGGTGGCGAACAGGAAAAAAAGGGAAAAAAAAAAGCAGAAAAACAGGGAAATAGGGATAAGAATGGGGATACCTTCCCCTAAAACTAAGTCCCATATTATTTGTTTTAATACTAAGTCCAACAATACTTAAAAAAACAGCCCAATTTCATTCACTTTTCTTCAGAACCTTTTTCCTAGGGTTTCATACTTTCAGTGCGTCAATCATTTGGCATAATTTATTTCTTTTTCCTCCACCAAACGCAATAACGCAGCTGGCCCATGCATATCATTTCTTTTTTTGAAAAGAAAAGAACTTCCATACACAAAACTGGAAACATCATCCATAGCTAACTTATAAAGCCAACTAGGAAAGAAATTAACTCAATACAGATAATCGACAAAACGTTAAAGCCCTTCTAGCCAATTCGTGAGCAGCTTGTTGCAATCTTTGGGCACAAAAGAAATTGAAAAAACATTAAACTTGCACATTAGAGACCGGATGATGTCCTAAATCAAATTGATTGACCACATTCAAAGCATCTAAATCCACTTCCAAAGGAAACAAATTTTCCTCAGCAACCAACTTCAACCCTTCAAGGATAGCTAATTAATCATGACCAGGAGATTGTTAACTTACTAGTCAAAATGAAGACGGCGAAGGAAAAGGGCCAACGAGTTGAGAGAGGTAGAGACCAGAGAGAGAACGAATGGAATGGTTGAGTTGTCTTTAGAATTTTAGGGTTTCCATATTATATTATATACCCTATGTAAAACTACAATTATATCGCTATATAATTTAAATTTAAATATTTACCTACCGTAATATTAAAAATAAAATTACCCTATTATAAACGGGTCACCTGCAAACCCGTTTAACAAAACCCGATAAGATCCGTCTATTAAACGGGTCAAACAGGTTGACCGGATAGACCCAATAACAATAAAGCAATTTTTTTCACTCTAGACCCCTATAATGTCAGGGCTGGCCCTGCTTATTAGCCTATGGATTCGTTCCCCTTATGTTGACATAAATTCTCACTTGCTTGAACTTTCACAATATCTATTTCAAGCAGTTTTGAATAGTCGATGCCTGTCAAAGAAACCAAAATATGGAAATTTATAATAACACTTTCACGACATAAAGCAAGCAAAAACATAAAGTACAAGGACATTTGCCGTTGTTGTGACCATTTCATTGACCATATAAAAATTGTAAATAATTTCAATTCCCAAGAGTTTAACTCCATGTTAACAAAATTTAATAATTATTTGAAAGACGGAAAGAATCTAACAAGATAAATAAACAAAATATGAAATAACATACGCAACTCCTGCACGAACTAACGAACAGAACAGATATAGTAAAAATATATGATACCGTTGAGAGTTTGTGCCGACATAAGGGAGACTGTTAGATTTTTTCTATAAAGCCTAATTGGGATGCCCATAGTGTGGTTCATCCTCGTGGTCTAATATTATTAGAATATTAGATTTTATTTAATAAAATTTAAAAGTAAAATTTATATCGACTATTGTGGATAAATAAAGTATAATCTCGATAAGATTAAAAATAATGTAATTTAATTTTTCAATCCTAATAAGATATTACTTAGTGGGAGACATATTATTATTTCTATAATAATATCATACGTTCCAATCAAAAAAAAAAAAAAATATATATATATATATATAATAATATCATACGTTTTGTTATAACGAAAAAATACTCTCCCTCTTTCCACTAATTTACCATTGTGCATTTATTGCCGTGGAATCTTTATAGTTGTAAGAGAAAATTCTTTTTTTAAATATATTTCATTGAAAATTTTGCAAAAGTCCGTTCACCAACTTATCCATAATTAAGAGCATAGAAAGGTCAAAAAAAAGATGTGGGGGTAATAAACCCGTAAAAAGTTAAAGTGGAATAGTAAAATCCTTTAAAAACTGAACAAAAATCTTTGTCACTTACCAATCATCTGAGATTAGTATTGTATGGCCAATTTTGGCTATTTTCATGTTATAAAAACTTGAAATATTTATAACATAATTCAAACAATTTTACAGCATTAAATAAGTAGAATTCCACCTTATTGGCATAACTATTTGAAATTGTCGGGGTCGTAGAGAGTTAGCTTGATAGTATCTACTGAAATCTCACAATCTTGGATTATAGCTGCTTATCCAAGAAAGGCATCTCTGATGCGATCTATCCAATCGCCTACAACCTTCATACAAGATTTTACCATTAAATTTATGATATGACATGCACACAGTTGGTGAAAGAAATAACCCCAATCTCGCAGGATATTGTTAATAAAAAAACCAAGGCAATAGAGCTAATATTTTCTGATGCATTATCTAATGTGATAGAAATGATGCGTTTAGTTTTCCATAAGTTTGTACAACAGAAACAATGACATGAAAAAAATTTGTACGGTATGTTGAAAATCCATAGTACAAAAACCAAGAATTCTATTTGTTACTTCCAATCGGAGTTTAAATAGTGTTCCGTGACACATAAATAGTCATGTTTGGAACGTGCGTTCCAAATATCGGAAGTTAGTGCAATAGAAACATTTAGATGCTGTTATTTAGCGATCAAGTTATCTCCTTTAGTCTTAAAACATTTTAACAAATCGCTTCTAGTGGTATTTCTATAAACAGCTTTAAATTAGGGGTTGTATACTTTTTGAATAAATTGTTCATAAAAAATATTGTCACCGAAATTAATCGGTTAATCAGTTTGTGCAATGTAAAGTGCCATGCAATCTCTAGCATATGCGGAGTCGTAACTCCATGTCGTAACGGACCCGTTTGGGTTACATTGTAGTTGTGTTTGAGTTGTAGTGTCTATCTGTCTGTGTTTAGCCATGCATTTGTCTATATACCTTTTCAAATGACCGGTTACCGACCTAGAACTGCTATATAAAGCTTGACAAAACTTAAAACGAGCCCCTGTTGTGACCATACCGTCTGGGTTTGGTACTTTTTCTTTGACAAAGCACTGCTATACAATAGATATCATCTTTTTGGTTTTGGGACATGATGTCAGTGTGGAGGTGGAAGGTCCCGTAGCTCCCGCTGTCGATTCGGCCAGTTCGGCAAGGTCAAAATTATCATTGTCTATGTTAAAATCGTCCCGAAAAAAAGGATCCATTTCATACAATACAAATATTAACTCATTAGTCAATAAATAACTAAACATAAAATCATAAATATACTAATATGCTAAATTACTAAGCACAAATATTAAAATTAATAATTTAGCAAAAATATTTAAATAAATAACTAAACATAAAATCATAAATATACTAATATACTAAGCAAAAATATTAAAATTAATAACTAGGCACAAATATTAAATATAAAGTAAAACACTAAAACCTAAGATTCTAAGAATAAATATTAAAATTTATAACAAAGCATAAAAATATAAACTCATAAATATACTAAGCATTAAACATCAAATATAAAGTAAAGAGTGGTGTTATTGGCACACTTCCTACTGATCTATTTATGCCCACTTGTTTAAATTTTGATTTAATTAAATAAAGTTAAATGTTTTTATTAATTTATTTTATTTATTTCCAAAACTACCATTTTACTCATTTTTCAAACTTAATAAACTCATCTCTAATATCTCTATCTATCTTAGATCTCTTTATCTCTGGTCTCGTCTTTCTCTCACCTCCCCTGAACAGACAAAGAACAAAGCAACCCAAGACAAAACAAACAGAGAGAAAAAAACAAAACAACCCACAAATAAAATGAAACAAGAAGCAAAGAGCAAGTATTTGTTTTTGTTATCATCATTTCACTTTCAGATTCTAAAAGAGTAATGAGATTAAATAATAATCAATATCTCATATGTCTAATGCACCCCAGGTGTTTGATTTATTGTTTAAATAAGATCCAGTACAAGTATTTTTAGGATTTAAGAGTTATGAAAAAAAAAATAGTTTAAAAGGCACTAAAGTAAGTGATTTACAAAAATACCCTTACTCTATACATTCTCTTTCTTACTTTGAAGTTTTCTGATATTTTATTCTTTCATCTTCCTCTATAATAGACCTCCAATGGAGGTTGAATATCATAACATTATCAATGCAACTTCATTGGATAATTAGTTTTATGGCGCTACGCAGACGCATTCGAGGGGTCAAGCTCTTTTTTCAATTTAAAGCCCAAATTGGGTTCCTTTTCATTTGTTCTCTGAGTCTTTTGTAAACCTTGAGCTGGTTGTGTGAATTTTGAATCTAATTGAAAAGGCTCCAAGACTATTTGAAAAGGCTCGGAGACTATTTGAAAAGGCTCGGGGAACAATTGAAAAGGCTCGGGGAACAATTGAAAAGGCTCAAGCCTTTTCATTTAGTCTCCGAGCCTTTTCATTTGTTTTCTGAGACTTTTTAGTTGTTCTCCGAGCCTTTTCAACAATCATTTTTTTGTTGTTGTTAATTTTGAACCTCCGAGCCTTTTCATTTGTTCTCCGAGCCTTTTAATGAACTGCCCGAGCCTTTCTAAGCTCTGTCCAAGACTTTTCCAAGCCTTTTTAACAATCATTTTTTTTTTTCACACAATCAGTTTAAGGTTTACAAAAGAGGGTTTTATTGAAACATATAAGCAACTAACAAGAGGGTTTGTATCTCAAATGCAATTATGTGTTTTCACACACACCATGCTCGGACATAAAAAAAAGTTGCTATTGTGTTTGGTCGTGGTCGTCAATGACGACGTACAACAAGGAAAAGATTTTATAGTGAGTGATTTTAGTTGTTCGTGAAAACGAACAATCCCTTCAAAAGCTTTTTTAATTATTTTTTTGTCTTGTGTTCAAACTTTTTTTTTTCCTTTACATTTTCTAATAAAAAAACTAGATTTTATTATTTTAATTTTTTTATTTTCTCTTTTTCTTTATAAAAAAAATTCAAATTTTCATTAATTTTTTAATTTCATTTTATTAAAGTAAGGGTAAAAATGTCATTTTACTTTTTCTGTTAAAGTTGACTATTAAAAATCTGGTCAAAGTAACGTTATTGGTGACAGAGCCATACCAATTGCCAAACAGCAGTCTATCATTGAGGTTTTATCTTTTAAACAATGGAAGTGGCTACGGTTTAATTAAAGTTGATGTCACAAGTCACAAATCACAACACTCCAATGCTGTCTTTGCACTCTCACTCACTTGCACACCTCTCCCTGAATTCCATCACAAACAAGCCCTTTAAAACACCCATCTCTCAGTTGATGAAAAAAAGAAGGAAGTCATATGTTGGTCATGCAGCAGAGAAGGAATCAGAGCAGTTTGAGATAGACCCAGATGAGGCCAAACAAGCCCTTCAAAAGCTTGACCAGCAGCTCAAATCCCTCTCTCAGAAACAACCCACCTCTCCTAAGATTAAGGGTACTCTCTCCCTGTCTCTCTATTCATACATGTTTTTCTATTTCTTAATAATTAATTGCCTCCTCTTAATTCAATGCAATGATTTTTAATGTTAAATCATATATATATATATATATATATATTTGTCTCTTTTATGCACAAGAAACTTGTGCTTTTACTGTTTTGTGTGCTGTGGTTTATGTTCAGTTCAGTTCTTGGAGAGTGCTAGATTGTATTGTGATTCTGGATTGCCACTTTTGTGAAACACTTTAGGGTCCTGCTTGGAAATTAGTTAATTAGCAATAAACTCTTAGTTTGATTTTGCTGCTTGGAAATTGGTTAATTAGCAATAAACTCTTTGTTTTAAGAGGAATTCTCAAGTGCAAATCATCTTATGTCCACACCATCCACACCTTGATGAATTTAATGAATTTTGATGAGGATGATAAGAAAATGAAATATACTTATGGAAAATTTTTCGGGTTTGGATAAGGAAAATGTCATATATAGTTCCTTTAGCCCAAGCTTTGCATTTGCTGCGAAATTCTGCTCAGTTTCATTATCTCTGCACCTTGTCTAAATCCAAACTGGTGTAACTGCTCAAGCTTTGAGTTGCTGTACTGCTGCATTCTCTCACTTTCGGTTATGGAATACTTATAGTGAAATTTCAAGGTTTTGTGCATGTAATAATAAGGAAACTAATTGAGAGGGAAAATGGAAAGTTAAAAGTGCAGATAAGATCTCTGTGGACTTGTCAAGACCATTGTAATAGCCATTTCCTGCTTGTCATGGCTTTGTTAAAACATTTTTGTAACGTGCATCAAGATATAAGGTTGTATGAGAGTTTATTGTTTAAGTGGCAGTTGTGTTTAGAATACTTCATGAGCTTCATGTTACCATGTCAAATTATCGATATTCATCCTACTTATTTCTTGTATGGGAAAACCGATCCTTGTGTGGTGTGACATTTCTGATATTTCTCAAATTATTCTAAAAGGGATTTAGAAATTTGTTAAAAAGCATCCAATTATTCTTTGTTTGTGATAACAAGGGAAATTTGTGTCTTGTGGACTGCCATTTTATAATATGAATTCATTTGTATCTGTTGATGACATGTCTTTAAAAGTGGATCAAATAGACTGTGATCTAGAAGGTTAATGAAGAACCCAAAATGTTGATTTTATGGTGATAAGTTTTGTATATACATGACATGTTATTCTTTTCGACTAATTGCAGCTCAAGATGTCATCAACAGATCTTTCCTCGCGGATACAAGAGATCAAAGAAAAGAAGAAATGCTAGATATGCTTTCAGGATCTTTCCTCTCGAATACAGCTATTGCTCTAGTTATCTTCACTATTTTCTACAATGTAATATTTTATGCATTCATAAAGCCATCCATAGATGGACCTGATGATATATCGGAACCAGCTCCAGCTACTACCACGGCAATTGAATCCCCAAAAACAGCAGTTTTGCAGTCTCTGTCACAAACACCGGAGTTTCCCATTCAACCCTGAAGGGGCGCTAGCTAGCTAATCAGTGAGCACTCAAAAAAGCAGTACCTATTAGTTTTAAGTCTTGCTGCTTATCATATTATCCAAAGCCTTGTCTGAACACTAAATAGTTTATGAGCGAAAATCGTTTTGACAAGGATGAATTTGAGGGTTTTGATTGAAACTTGTGAAAAACTTTACACCATACATTATACTAGCCTTCACTAACTCAAACATTGTGGTAAAGATTTGACAAACTTTAGATGAAATGACATGAATTCACCAAACTTATATTGCCTGCTAGATGCTTGTCCATATTTGAAGAATCAATTTTATGGTCATGATCTATCTTCATTTAGAAAAAGTTTTACCGTTAAGGAACTGCAAGTATACATGTTAGGTATTTTTTTTTTTTTTTTTTTTTTTTTTTTTTTTTTTTTTTGTTTTTTGTAACAATATCTATTAATCCGGGACAATGTATTTTTTTGAAAGCTTTCACCATTGGTAGGATTTAAGCTGCTGACCTGGGAGTCATTTGTCCAAGCCCTAAGCTTGTCCATCTACCAACAACTGAGCTACGCCCCTATTGGCAAGTATACATGTTAGTTAATAGTGAGTCTATTATCTATTTTAATCATAATTACAATTTATATGTAGGATACAATTTAAATTTAAATGGAAAATAATAATAACAAACAAATGATTTTTAATTATATATGTAGTCAAACTTCATTTATTTGTTTGTTTTTGACTTGGTTTTTTTATTGAATTTTAGAGCTCATTTCGCATAACTAAAAGTAGTATACTACTTTTGACAAAGGGTTAATTGCTTAATAAATCATAGTTTTAGATGCTTTGATTATGTTATTCATAAAATGTTTTTGGAAATTAGGATACAATTTAAGGGGCCGTCCTGTAAGCGTTTTTCGGTTGTTGTTTTTCGAAAAGAAAAAGAAAAAGAAAAACAGTGTTTTTGGTTTTGGTTTTGAAATTCGAAAACGCGTATGATAGGATATACTGAAATGCTTCTGGTAGAATAACTGAAAACTATTGAAAATTGAAATATCAATTTTTACTTTTTGTTTATAAATAAATTGATTAAATAATTAACCAATAAACAAAATGCAATCAATTGAAAATTGAGATATCAATTTTTACTTTTTGTTTAATATTATAACAATTATAAATAAATTGATTAAAACGGGAAAAACGCTTCTAGTAGAATAACCGAAAACTATTGAAATATCAATTTTTACTTTTTGTTTAATATTATAACAATTATAAATAAATTGATTAAATAATTAACCAATAATTATAAATAAATTGATTAAATAATTAACCAATAAACAAAATCAATCAAATGCAAGAAGAAGAAGACCAACTGATCGGTCGACAGCGGCTGCGATCGGCGAAGGAAGGAAGAAGAAGAAAGAAAGAAGATGAAGATGAATGGCCGGCAGCGGTGAGCAGATTGACGGCAGCTGCGATCGACGAAGGAAGAAAGAAGATGGAGATGAGGAAGAAAAGAAGAAGAAGACCAGCTGATTGGCCAACAGTGGCGAGTGGATCAGCGGCGACTGTGATCGGCGAAGGAAGGAAGAAGAAGAAAGAAAGAAGATGAAGATGATCGGCCGGTGGCGGCGAGCTGAAGAAAGAAAGAAAGAAAGAAAGAAAGAAGAATGAAGAAGGAAGAAGAAGGAGAGTGGAGAAGACGAAGATTAGGTTTGGTGGATGAGAAAAAAGAAAAAAGAAATATTGTTAATGATATGGGACCCACTTATTTAATGATATAGGACCCACTTCATATGGAAAACAATAACAAATTCAAGAAAAACGAGTTTTTTTTGTTTTTCAAATTTTCCACTTTTACCATTGGTTTTGTTTTTCATTTTGTTTTGGTATTTTGAAAATAAAATAAAAAACGGTTACCGAATACGAATTCGAAATCATTTTTGAAAAACAAAAACAAAAATAGGCTGAAAACAGTCTACAGGACAGGCCCTAAATTTCCAAGAGAAAAAAAAAAATCTCTTTGTTTTGGATTTTTGACTATTTTTGGCTATTTTTTGTTTTTTGCAATATTTGAATTCTATATTAATAGTGAGTCCAAGGATGCAATTGGGGCAGTTTTGGTGTTTGATCATTTTCTGAACCATCACAGCCTTAAATCTAACCAGGCTAATAAATAATGAGTAATTTCATAATTTATTTTATTTTTTTTAAAAAATGAGAAAATCTTCTAACACAATTTTAATTATTATTCAACTTAAATTGCTAGTTTAATTTGAAAATATAAGGTTATATTTTTCAAGTAATATATAAATATATAGTGAGTCTCTCATTAGGGATCCTTTATTTTAATTTCAGTAAGGACCACTATAAAATCACATCGATTTGAACGAATTTTGATTTGAATTTTTTGTGGATAATAAGTTCATTGAAACCTAACTATGAATAAATTTTAAAAATTTTGAAAGTACTTAAACTATTTTTACCTATTTATTTTTTAAAATATGAAGGCATCGGAAAAATAGACGAAAAATATGAAATTCAAGAAAAATAGTTTTAATACTTGAAAAAATCCTCAAATTTTATTCATAGGTAGATTTCAATGAATTTGTCATCCACAAAAAAATTCAGATCAAAATTCATTCAAATGAATGTGATTTTATTGTAGTCCTTACCGAAGTTAAAATAAAGGATTCCTTATGAGATACTCACTTATATAATATACAATTATGCACATGATTTTTATTTTGTATATTATATTATTGGGGTTAATTGCAATAACATACCGTGACATTTTGCAATAACATAACCATCTTAAACTTTTCCTTTAATTACAAGAAGATATCCTTGACTAATAGTTTACCGTAGACCTGACACGGTTCCGGTTCGAACCATCGAACCGAACCAGACCAGAATCAGAATCGGGATCGAAAAAATTAGAATTGGAATTGGAACTGGAATCAGTTTTTGATTTCGATTCAGGAACCGAACCGAGAACTAGACCAGGGCGGTTCTGGTTTCTGTTCCTATTTTGAAGGAACCGCCCGGTTCGAACTGGATTGGAATTGGCAGTTCCGGTTCAATTCGAATCGGCGGTTCCTTCAAAAAAAAAAAAAAAAAAAATTTAAAAATCGTGGAACCACTGAAGTACTGAACCAAAGATCCAAAATTCCAAACCAGATCTCTCATCTCTCTCTCTACCACAAACCCACCTCTCTCTCTTCCAAAATCAAAAATAGAATATTAGATCTCTCTCTAATCCAAACCAGACAACCAGTCAAGCTCAAGCACCCATGAGTATGAATCCATGATCGGATGACCCACCACCACAAACCTAAAATCCACCACCACCTAAACTAAATCACACCGACCAGCGATCGCCACGGCACCACCCCCAATCTCATCTCCCTCTCTCTATTGATCCAAACAAGAAGCCGAAGAAGATGACAGACAAAGAAGAAAGAAGAAAAAAGAAAGAAGAAGAAAGAAGAAAGAAGAAGAAAGAAGATGATGATGATCAATCTAAATCTGGGTTGATTTGGGAGAGAGAGTGATTTGGGTTGATTTTGTGTTGTGTTGTGTTGATTTGTGAGAGATTGATAGGGAGACAATGAGACACGAGTGAGTGGCTGAGTGCTACCTGTGAGTGGGTTTCAAAAAAAAAAAAAAAAAAAAAAAGGTTTAGAACCGTCGGAACCGATAATTCTGGAACCGGAACCAGAACCGAACTGGAACCATGTCAGGTCTAGTTTATCGTCACTAAATTTGAAATGACCAAATTGCCTTTCATTCGATATTTGTTCAATTATTATAATATTATTATTTAAATAATAAGAGAAAAAAACACCAGACACCATTAATTGGTGGGTGGAGTACCAAAAAGGCTATTTACTATTTAAATTGTTTCAAAATCACATCACCATTTTGACTAAACATTGTTCATTAGCAGTCATTCTATCAAAATCTAACATAAAGCTACCGTTATCTATGACATGACACCCATAAAATATTTTATGAGCAATATTTTATACCCCTTTTGGGACTCCACCCATCGATTAATGGTGTCTACTGCTAATATATATATATATATATAAAGTAATGATTTGATTAATTTTTTTTTTATATATTTATTTTTAATGAATTATTGAAGGTAATCATTACTTTCATCTCTATCTTATCTTTCTCTTAATTTGTATTCTTTTAAAAGTAAGGATAATGATTTCATTCTTTACTTCATTTAAATTAAATATTAAAATCAATATGATCACAAAAATCCAATAAAGTAGTTTTGTTTCAATAGAAAATTAAGCCCACCTTTCCTCTGCGCCTATTTTGTTTTCAAAACCTACATGTTTGAATTGTAATGAAAGGAATAGACCATTAGTTTGTAAAAATTGTTTGTTTAAATGAAAATGACAGATTATTGAATGTTTTCTCATTTGTGAATCTGATTTAAACAAGGAATAAACTTGTTTTACTGTTTTGACCTCTATTCTAATTGGTTATGACAGAAGCAAATGGACTTCAAACAATTAATGGGCAAAGTGGCATAAATTGATACTTTCTTTCTATGAAATGACTAATTTGAGCAATTTTGAAAAATTAATGGCTATTTAGGGACCGTCTCACCAAATTAGTGGCTCTAGAAATCATTGACCCTTTAAATAAATATTACAAATCAATTAATAAGAAAATTAACAATAAAATTAGATCTCCATGATTACAATTGAAATTAACCAAAAAAATGGAAATCAATCAAATTATCATCACTGTCTTCTTTTCTTCATCTCTACCATCTTCAAGTCATCTCAAAAAGAAAATAACCCTAAAACAGCCTAAAACCATATGTGACCATCATCTCACAAGCAAAAAGGAATTTACTGCTATGCTATGCAAAATAACAACAACAAAAATCCATAAAAAAATTAAAAAAAATAAACACATAAAAATCAGAAACACAATGATTCAAATTCTCTCCAATGTGATACGGTGGAGTGAGGGAGGCGACCAGATGATGCGGCAACATAAGGGAGGCGAACGAGTGAGGAGGCGGCGAAGGTGGCGGTGGAAATCAGTGGTCTAGAGGGAACAGAGGAGGATTTCCTCCATTAGAGATCTGGTTCACTGAGATAGAATAGAACCAGATCTCCAATGGACATTTGGTGAGATTGCACCTTGGTATCTCCGATGTTTGGACCGATTGCACAAACATCCCTCGACATTAGGTATAATTACACTATATGGAACTTTTTCCTTAAATTGCAAAAACCTCCCCTACCATCAATTTTGTGCTGTTAAAAGTTAACATGGAATTATGGTAAGGGTAAAGTCATCCTTTTGCACCTCTAATAATTAAGCATCTTATTTAATCATATAAAAATATTATTTTATCAAAACCAAAAAAATCATAAATAAATATTAAAAAATTATTATTTTATTAAAAAGGAGAGTAAGACTATGTTTGAGAATTTTGTAGCTTAAGAAATAATCAACATGTTTGGTAAATTAGCTTTATGGATAATCAACTTAACTACAAACAAAAAAAAAAAAAAAAAAAAAAAAAAAAAAAAAAAAAAAAAAAAAAGGAAATTGTGTTTGGTAAACTTTACTAATAATTTTATAGCCCCCCTTTGACGAGATGAAGTTGGTTCGGTGGTAAACCCCTCACACATGCACCAAGAAATTACGGGTTTGAGTCCCACCCCCCCACTCAAAAAATCCCGAATTTTTTTACATAAATACTTAAAAAATAAAAAATTATAGCCCCTCTTCCTCAATTTTTTTAATAATTTTTTAAAAAAAGTTAATAAAATTATCTTTATATTTTTTTTTCATTTTGGTCCCTCAGAAATTTTTGTTTTTGTATTTTTAGCTCCGCCATTGTTCCCCAGTGAATATGAACTCATGTAAGGCATGTGTCGGGAGAAATGGTGATTCATGAATCACCATTTTCGAGTCCGTCTCCACCATATGACACAGAAGACACAAAACATGAATCATCTCCAAAGCTTGTGAATTTGGGTAATGTCCAGCAGCAAAGGTGCCATTCATCTTGTTTTCCAAGGCCATTCGAACCAACAAGAAGGCTTTGAGAGTCGAAAGCCACAATCACATAATCAATATGATATGAGTTTGTTGAAAAAGAGACAACCATTTTATGCACTCGAGAAGAAAATCTCGAGCACTCTCAACCACATTGATGGGTTGTTTACATATCCCTTCGAAAACAAGCTTTGTTGCGAACATGAAGAAGTACTCAAACTCTAAATTCTTCATAACATGAAAAGCAAACAACGTAACACTTAAAAAAATCAATAAAAAAACGAGAACACCCGACAGTCTGACACCATTTTGTAGTCTAATACCCATTCAATACCATTTTGTAGTATGCAACTTTCAATGAGATGTAACACAAATGAATCATATTATATATTATGTTACAACCAGTCCAACAATCAGATGTTACATCACCCACTCCCTAAAAGCAATCAAAATTATGAATTAACTCTAATCTAGGTTGTTGAAATAAATTCATAATTTCAAATCTAACAGTATTTATATATACATATATTTTTATATTAAGGTTGAAGGTACCTTTTACGAATCTTGTGAAATGTTTACTTTCCGCCAATAAGAATAGAAGATTTGCTGCTACAATGTATCGAGCTAACCCTTGCACATTCCACTTCGAGAACATTTGAAGGTTGTGATTGCACCTCCTTCGTTTTGTCCAAGTGTTGATTGGTTTGGATCAATTAGAGCATGTTCTTTTGAAAATTTTCACATTGCCTCTTAATGTAAATAACACTTTTATTCCTGTTCATAAAAGTAGATTTACATAATTTTCAAACTACTCATGTAACAACTTTACCATCAATTATGAGATCTTCGATCATAAACCATTTCTATAAATAAGCTATTTTACCAGAAGGAATTTTGCTACTTGGAGCACGGCGGTTTGTTGTTGCAAAGTAGCCACATTTGAGTAGGGAGTATATTCATACTCATTACAATTGCATCAACATCCTTTAAACCCCAATCATAATGTTGAGCTTATGTTCAATGAATAGGGTCGGCTATAATGTTTAAAATAAAAGGTAATAATAAAATATAATTTTTCGGGTGATAAATTTTTTTGAAGAAAGAATATATTAAAAAAATGGATCAGGATCCTCCCCTAAGCTAAGCTCAACCTAATCTTTTGAGGATCTTGTTACATGTGGCAATTGAAAGAATGAATAGTCTGGATTAATTTAATTGATTTTTCACTTGAAAAAAAATCATAACACGTTGCCGTTTCAAATGTCTTTTGCTTTTATTATTTTTTTTTTTCTACAACTTCTCACTTCTCAATAAGCTATTTTTTTTTTTTTTTTTTAAATCAAAAGCAGCCCTTCTTTAGCTCTTCCTAGCTCAATAGCTTATTCTCATCTCTGTCAGTGCAGAGAAATATTTCAACAATATTTTACATTAGACTCCACAAAAATTTAAAATACTAACAAGAAATTCAAAACAGCAAATATGAATTTGAAAACAATAAATCAAAATAAAGAGTGGAATGAATGAATAACAGAATAACAGAATAAACATAAGTTTTTATATAATCTCAGCAAGAAACCAATCCTTCGTTAGATATTCATCATTCTTCATATGAACGGCTATGGTTTTCTTCCTCAAATTCAAGATCTTCAAATTCCAGATGTTGTTAAGCACAATATCAACAATTTCACTCCACACATCGAAGCCCTTGAAGGGCTTGAACGAAATCATGATTCCGACTTTGATTATCGAAATTGCCGATTCCGATTCCAACTTCGATTGTCAAAATTTTCTCACCATTCTCGAAAGCTTCATCATTCAAGGAATGTGTGTGTGTGTGTGTGTGTGTGTTTTATTTTATTAATATAATGCGATTAAAAGTAGTTCTCTTAGGTTTGCATAGAATCGAATGCTTTGGTTGTGGTGGATTTTATTATCTTAAGTCTCCTCCTTTGACCAATATCGGTACTGTTATCAGTTAGATAATTGATTTAGTTGATCAATTTGGAGTCAATAAAGTCTCGTTTGTGTCTTGCCTTGCTTTACATTGCTTAGGGTCTCAGGTTTGGATTGATGATAAAAAGAAAAGCAGATGGATTGGAAAACAGGGAAGAAAGAGTGACAGGGGAGAGAAATATTTTGGGAGTTGAAATGGTGTTGTGATTTTTTTCAAGTGAAAAATCAATTAAATTAATCCAGACCATTCATTCTTTCAATTGCCACATATAATAAGATCCTCAAAAGCTTAGGTAGAGCTTAGCTTAAGAGAGGATTCTGATCTATTAAAAATAGGGTTAATTGCACTAACTTACCATTACTTTACTAGATCTAAAAAGATTTCAAAAAGATGCCCTAAATTAACACAAACACCCCTTGCCAATAAGTCAATCCGTTAACTTTAACAGTTGACTAACTTTGACCATTGGAAAGCCAATATACCATTGCCATATTATCTCAAATATAAAATATTTTTTTAATTAAAATTGAAAAATCAAATATATATATATATATATATATATATATATATATATATATATATATATTTAAAATAAAAAAAAAAATAAAAAGATAATCTACTGACGGTGGAGCAGGAATAGAGATGCACATTTGGGGAATAAGGATGAATATAGGTACCCCCATCCCTATCCCTCCTCCCCCCCCCCCCCCCCCCCCCCCCCCTAAAATTTGGGGAAAATGGGGATGGGGAATTTTTGGGGGTGGTATACATCCCCAACCCAAGTTCCCCATTTTCCCCGTTTCCCCAATCCCCCATTTGAATAAAAATTACAAATTAAACTAAAAATTCAAAATGTTGAAGCAACTGGTGAAGAATTGAAGAACTAAAACTGATATGCAGCTGGTCTCGTCTTGTTGCCTCGTCAGAGAAGTAGAGTCGGATGAAGAAGCAACATCTATTGCAAAGGTCTCGTCGGATAGAGAAGCAGCAACTATTGCAGAGGTCTCATCGGAGGGAGAAGTAGCAATTGTTGTTGTTTTTCTTCGGAGGTTTGAGAGTCGCGAGAGAGCTAAAAGTGGTGAGAGAAAGGGTGGTGTTGCTATTGCTGCTAATGTTACAGATGCTGGTGGTGGTGATGTTGTTATTGGTGTCTATGATTGATGGTCTTTAGATTTAGAGGATAAGAATTAAAGAACTGTAGGAGAGTGGCTATACTCTAAAGACTTTAGATTTAGGTTTTAGGTTTTTAAGTTAAAAAGTGTTTATATAGTTAGGGACTAAGGGTTTTCAAAGAATAAAAATAATAATAATAATAATATATATTATAATAATATTTATATATGTTTGGGGGAAAATAGGGAGATAGGGATGGGGTCTCCCCATCCCTATCCCCATTTCAATATAGTGATGGGGAAAATGGGGAAATATGGATGGGGAGGGGTCTCCCTCCCCTATCCCTATTTCAATTTGGGGATGAAACTCATCCCCATACACCCCCCACCCCCCCTCTTTTCCCCATTTTTCCCTAATAAAAAAAAAAAAAAAAAAAATCCACAAGTGGGGATGGGGATGGGGACACGGGAATTGGGGCCGGGGAAAAATGTGCATCTCTAAGCATGAAACAATAGATCTTTGACGATTTCTTACTTACTGGAAGAGATCTTCGTCGATCGACCTCCTACCGTCTTCAGAAGAGACTCCTCCGTGAATTAAGGATGTTTTCGCAAGCGACTGATATATTATTATTTTTTAATTTTTATTTATCAATTTTTAATTAAAAATATTTTATGTCTAAGATGATGTGGCATAGATATATTTGATTTTCCATAGGTCAAGGTTAGTCAATCGTTAAAGTTAACGGATTGATTTGATGACAATGGGTGTTTATGTTAATTTAGGGTATCTTTTTGAAATCTTGCTATATCCAATAAAGTAAGGGAAAGTTAGTGCAATTAACCCTAAAAATAGTGCATAGTTAAGAGAGAGATTTAAAGTTGAAAATTGAGAAGTCTAAATATTACAAATAGAAAGACAAGATACTTTTAATCGTCAAATCCATCTAACATTTGAGAGTTGAGACTTCAAAGAACGAATTTCCTTAACAAAATTTGGGATTCTAAACCTAATAAAATTTAGGGAGACAATCATAAATAGCCTCTAGAAAAATTAAAGATTTATTTTAACCACGTACGAAAAATTACTGAAATGTCCCCATATAAAACTCCACATACTCTCTACACTGTCATCTCTCTCTCTCTCTCTCTCTCTCTCTCTCACCTCTCTTTGATAGAGATTGTGCCGTTAGGCCTCAACAGCATTGGTGGTGCATCGCCTAGGTGCGTGCTGCCCAGGTGCCGTTCGATTTGCAAGAAGAATAAGAGGAAAAAAAACACTCCCCAAACTCTCTCATCTCTATAATTTCTCATATATCCTAGTTACCTTCATTGGAGATGGTGCCGCCGAGCCTAAGCGATATCGATTGTGCGTCGCCATGCAGCGTCCCTTAGGCAACACGTGATGCCCAAACCTAGGCAATGCATTCCTAGCACTGCAATAGCACCGCCGGGCAATCCATCCCGGTTGTATTGTTTGATTTGCAATGAAGAAAAAAAAAAAAGTAAAATGTGAAATGTTGAAACATTCCATGTTTTACCGAAACACCTTTGAGAGAGAATGTTTCGGTAATTTTCTATTTAAAAAGTGGTGATTAAAATTTAAACTTCCATTTAAAAAAAAAAAAAACATTTAAACTTTTGTAAGTGATTAAAAATAAATTTTCATATTAATTATGGTTAGGGGCGAAGGCAAAGGGGGCTCATAGAGGCCATAGCCCCCCAACCTATGGAAATTCAACAAAATCATTATATGCATATTATGATATTTTGTATGAAGATGATAATTGCAACCTGGCCCCTCCATTTTATTAATATAATTTTTTATTTTTTTTTTGCCAAGAAAAAATCAATCCCTTTTAGATTTTAATTTCTTATGATTTCATACATTATTTACTAATCTAGTCTATATATGGTTTCAATTACTACACAGTATAGTTACATGGTTAATTTTCAATCATTGGATTTCAATTCAAAGGTCTACAAAAATCAATGATTTGAAAATTTATAAGAAATTAAAACTAAAAAGAAATAACTTTCTCTCGTAATTACCCTCGCAACTATACATGAACTGTATAGTAGCTAAATCCGTCTACATGTGTATATATTTTTATTTTTATTAGGTACTCATTAGAACAAATTAAGAGTTTCTTTACTATTTTATTATGCAATATCCATTTTGTTTTGAGGTGGTTCTTATTGTTTACTCGTAATTGTTCGATTTGAATGTTAAGATTATTTTTATCAACTTCCAAGATTTTAGGTTTGAGATTATAAATTAATAAATGTTTTAATTTTATTTTTCAAACTGTGTTATTATATTTATTGTTTGGTTAGGTTTTTACTTGTTACTATGGTTTTGATAAATTTATTTTACTCATTTGTTATTTAAATTTACTCAAAAATATTTATAAGTTAATTTGGTTTAACATGAATTTTATAAAATTAAGTTATAAGTTTATAAATAATTGTTTTTTTTTAAATATATTAATGGTGCAATGATATTTTAAATATTTTATATGAATTAATATTTATTAATTAGTAACTATTGAAGAGATATTTCATCTATGTAACAAAATAAAATATCATTTTCTCACAAATTCTTTGAGGGCATGTTTGGAAGACGGGATAGGATGGGAATCGGATTAATTTTAGTCCGAATTTCATGTTTGGCAGCACCAATGGGATGGGTTAAATTAATCCCAACAGTAAAATGAATCCCAGCCTAATGGGATAAACAATCCCATCTAAAATGATGGGATTCATTTGAATCCCATGTCTTAATTACACAAACACCCATCTTCTTCAAATCTGCTTCGTCTTCTTCAACAAATCTTCTTTATCAAATCTTCTTCTTCGTCTTCTTCAACAAATCTTCTTCTAATTAGCTTCTTCAGATCAACTTCTTCTTCATATGATCGGCTACTTCTTCAATTTTTTTTTTTCTAAAAAAACCACACAGACCGGCTTCTAACTGCTCTAAAAAATCTGAAAAAACCTCATCCATTTTCTATTTTCCATTTTCCTATCTTCTTCAAACCAGTGTTGGCTTTGTATGAAATGAGGACTTTTGATTAATTGACCCGAATCTGATTTGTTTGATTGTCAAACAGATCTTCTTCTTTTGGTGATGAGACTAACAAGAGTTGTTCTTGTGGTGACAAGAGGCGGAGGAGGAAGTGAAGAACAGAGGGTTTTTGTGTTGTGGGTCTGTGAATTAATGAGCTTTGTGTGGCCTCCTCTTGTAGCAGATTTTTTTTTTTCCTTTGTTTTGTTATCATTACTTGGGAGATGTAAATTTTGTTGAGAATTAATGGAAGAATTATCTGTTCCTCAAAAAAAATAAAAATTATATTATATATATTTTTAAAGAAAATATTAAAAACTTGTTTAAAATGATAAAATAAACTCTTCGTTTTGTTAAATTTGACTAACATAGGGGAGGTGTGTGTAATTTCTTCTTCTGTTTTTAATCTTATCCTATGTTACACCAAACATAGGATTACTCTATTTTTAATCGTATCCTATATTGCACCAAACACATGATAACATTAAAATTAATCTCATCCTATCCAATCCAACCCAATCCTATCTCATATCCCATAAAAATAATTCTATCCTATCCCACGTACCAACGAGCCCTGATTATTTATATTAAAATGAAAATCGTAAAGAAATTTAAATAAATTAAATTATAGATGATTTTTGAGATACAAAATAGAGTAAAATTCCATTTTTATTCTCAAAGTTAGTGTCAATAATATTATTATTAAACGGTATTATATTTTGGTATATTAATATATTTTCTTGCGTAACCTTTAATATTATTTTCTGTCTTGTCTTCGCAAAACCAAAATCTTGGCTCCGCCCCTGACAGTGGTATTTTTTATAATTGTCAATAAACTTTAACCTATATAAGTCCAAGATTTAAAATGGGAGAGAATATAAGTTTTGGATCTAGATCTAATCCGGGTATAATACAGCATTAACTAGTACTTATAAGCTATAATGATAACCTTATCCTTTGTAAATGATTTATTTTGATATTTGTAGGAGATGAGTTGTCCAAGCAAATTAATTATGAATTATGATTGCTTTTGACTGTTAAAAAAGGGCAAGGCAAGGTCAGTTGCAAAAACTGCATTACATTTCTTTTTCTTTTTCTTGAACCCAAATCAATTAAAACCCACAATAATATTAATATTATTATTATATATATAAAACAAAAAGAATAACAACAACAACAACAACATCATATGTTGGTCAGAATTGAAGTAAAATAATGGAACCCTAACTTGACAGAATCCCACATAAAAAATTCCATAGAAGCTGCGAAATTTGACTGGTTCATTAGTTATGACCCATGACCCACCTAATGCACTTACGTTTGACCCTTAAAGTCTAAAACGTGAAAAATTCTAATGCTTGCATTCATCTACATTATTCGAATAAAGGGTCTGTATAGATCTAACGAGATCAATCGTTACAAACTCGATCCATTGTGACAGATAAATATGGAACTTATAAAATTTTAGATATTTATCTTTTATTATTTTTATGTACGAAAACTATAATTCACTGTAATTGTGAAGTAAAAAAAAAAAAAAAAAGGACAGAAGGTGCATAAATAATATTTGGCATATTTTTTTTTTTCTAAAAATAAGTGTATGTCTCTCTGTATTCGTGGATAATAAAGTTAAATAAATATTATTTTTGGTTGTTATGTGATGGGATTTATTAAAAATTAATTTGATGAGTATTAATGGGAAAATTAAAAAGTGAAAAGAGAGATTAGAGAAGGGTATTATTGACAAGGAAAGAGAGGAAGGCAGAAGGGTTGTTCCTCTGTCTCCTTCCAACGTTGAATCCTAAGAAATTTTTTATTCACATTTCTGATTTCTTCAAACAGACTCTCCTCATCAGACTTGCAAAACACCAACCTTTGACTCTCTTCTCTTTTTTATCATCTTCATTTCACACATTCAATTCATCATTTCACATTTTTCTTTCTCTCTCTTTTTTTTTTTGGTTGCTAATTTAAAGCAAAAAAACTCTTCCTCTCAAGAAACCCCATCTGGGTTTTTCTTCAAGGTTTATTTTCTCAGTGTTCAGACTTCAGACTTCCTTCAAGTTTCAGGTGGGTCTATTCTTTTCTATCATTTTATTTTTTCTTTTTTTACCTTTTTTTTTTCTCTATTCTTTTCTTTTCCGGGGTTCATGGTTTTTTTGAAATTTATAGAGATAAATAAATTTGTTCTTATTGAAATTCAACAACAACAAAAAAAAGTTTCATTTTTTCTTGTAAAAATCAGCTTTTTCTTTGCTTAAGCTGGTCTCCATTGAAAATTACATCTGGGTTTAGTTTCATTTTATATGTTTTATTGCTCTAGGTTTTTGTTGCTAATTCTTAGATTCTAGGTTGTTTGATTTAACGTTATGTAGCTCTTAGCAGTTCAGTTTTGTAATTGACTTGTGGTTTCTTGCAGAGATTTGTTTATCTTAAATCCTGAACTGGTTTTAGTTAACGTGGAGATTTTGAGAATCTTGAGGCTTTGAAAATAATGGGGAATTGTTGTGCAAGACCAGATTCTCCATCTCAGAAGACGACAGGGGAGAAAAAGAGCAAACAGAACCCATTTTATGGTGATAGTTATGCGGTATCTAATGGATCTGGAGTTGCAACCAAGCTCAGTGTCCTAAAAGCACCCACAGGTCACAATATCTCGCTCCAATATGATCTGGGCCGTGAGCTTGGTCGTGGAGAGTTTGGTGTCACATATTTGTGTACTAATAGTGAAAGTGGTGAAAAATTAGCTTGCAAGTCTATTTCTAAGAAGAAACTTAGGACTTCTGTGGATATAGAGGATGTTAGGAGGGAAGTGGAGATCATGAAGCATTTGCCCAAGCATCCGAATATTGTGACATTGAAGGATACTTATGAGGATGATAGTGCTGTGCACATTGTGATGGAGTTGTGCGAGGGAGGAGAGTTGTTTGACAGGATTGTTGCCCGAGGGCATTACACGGAGAGGGCTGCTGCTGCAGTTATGCGCACCATTGTTGAAGTTGTTCAGGTTGAGTTGTTATCATATCTTTTCTTTAATTTAGTTTTGGCTAATTACTCTGAAATTTATGTTAAAAGTTTATGGCCTTAAATTGGATTACAATGACTTATCTATGAAGTTTAAATTAGCCCTTGATGTGTTTATTGAGTTCATTTTCTGGGTAGATTTGTGGAACGTATGATATTTATATCTTGTGTGGTGAGATGGTCCAGATGGAATATGGATATTGTTCACTCACGAATTCCAAGTCAAGTTTCTTCTAAAGTAGTTCCCATTAAAAGTTCCAGCTAGTTTATGCTCTGATTTTTTCTTCTTTTATTTGTCTAGTACTTGTAAACTTTGCCAGGATTCTGCTAAACTGTTTTATTGGTTCTAATTTTCTTTTGCACTTTAAGTAGGTCGCAAGTTAAACTTGTTAAGATCCATTGCAATGGAGAATAGTTGTTTGTTTACTGTGACACTGTATTACTGTAAGGTTTTGTGTCTGCACATAATATGTCTCCCACTTCTCGTGCACGCACTCATGCATATGTATGTGTTTTGGATCATATTATTATGGTATTACTGACTCTGGTTGCAGTTAATTCTGTGTTATACTAATATGTTCCCACATTCGGTGAGCTTGTAAGATAATTTTAATATTTACCATGTACTTCTTCCATTGCAGGTTTGCCATAAACATGGAGTCATGCATCGCGATCTCAAACCTGAGAATTTTCTCTTTGCAAATAAGAAGGAAACTTCTGCCTTAAAGGCAATTGATTTTGGGTTGTCGGTCTTCTTTAAACCTGGTAATGCACTATGCTGTAGCTATTGTATGTCTATATATTTCATTGTCTTCGGAAATTTAGTGTCAGGTTTTATAATGTTATCTTTATGCTTTTTATGTTACATGTATTTACCTGAAGGTTGTCCTTTTCAACAGGTCAGCAGTTTGACGAGATAGTGGGCAGTCCCTATTACATGGCTCCAGAGGTTCTAAAACGCAATTATGGTCCAGAGGTTGATGTCTGGAGTGCTGGAGTTATCCTGTATATTTTGCTTTGTGGTGTTCCACCCTTTTGGGCAGGTTAATAATCTCTCATTATTATTTTTTTTTACCTCTTTTGGAGAGAACGAGAAATACAGTTTCAGGGACTGTTGTATTGTTTGTTTTAGAGTAGTTAAAATATAAAAGGGAGTACGTTATAATAACCCATTACACAGGTGCAGGTTCTTAGCCTTTTTGCTGATAGAGATCATCACTTGTAAACACAGACACACACACATCCATGCATATGATAATTCTTGTTATATATCGGCACTTGTTTTGCCTGAAATCCTTATTGTTCTTAATGCAGAAACTGAGCAAGGGGTAGCACAGGCAATTATTCGCTCTGTAATCGATTTTAAGAGAGATCCTTGGCCTAAGGTGTCTGATAATGCAAAAGACCTTGTGAAGAAGATGCTTAATCCTGACCCACAGAAGAGGCTTACTGCCGAGCAAGTGCTTGGTAATATCCTGTAATATTAAATTAATGTTATATGTTTTACATACGTTGAGATGTATTAAAATAATCATCCTTTCTTGTATGCAGAGCATCCTTGGATACAAAATGCCAAAAAGGCTCCAAATGTTCCGTTGGGTGAGACTGTGAAAGCAAGGCTCAAACAATTTTCTGTAATGAACAAGCTGAAAAAAAGAGCTTTAAGGGTAATAATATAAGTTGCTGCTACATTATTTACTGCTTTTCTGTAACTATGGAAGAAAATGTTTTCAAGGCCTGAAGTAATGATGGCAACAACTACCTTCATATCTCTGTAACTTGCATTTTTGATGACTGAAAGTTTCTAACTGCAGGTGATAGCAGAGCATTTGTCCGTGGAGGAGGTTGCCGGCATTAAAGATGCATTTGAAAATATGGACACTAACAAGAGAGGCAAGATTAACCTTGAGGAGCTTAGAGTGGGGCTGCAAAAGATTGGCCAACATATTCCTGAAGCAGATCTTCAAATCCTAATGAACGCTGTAAGCACTGTTCTGGCCTTAACTATCTAATTCATTCCACAAGTATTGCTGACTCATGGATCAGATAATAGTATACTGAACATAGTCTTTAAGACATAATAAAAGTTTAGAAAAGAAAAAATATGAAAGTGAAAAAAGGGAGAAACCAAAATAGTAAATTGAAGAAAAAATATGGACTCTGATATGGAGATCGGTATATAAATTAAAATTTTTAGATTTTTCACTAAAGTGAATGACTGAAACCTTGTTTCTACAGGCTGATGTTGATGGCGATGGAAGTTTGAATTATGGAGAGTTTGTTGCGGTATCAGTTCACCTTAAAAAGATGGGCAATGATGAGCATCTGCATAAAGCTTTTTCATTCTTTGATCGAAATCAGAGCGGTTACATAGAGATAGAAGAGCTGCGAGAAGCCTTGAATGATGAAGTCGACACTAGTAGTGAAGAAGTTATCAGTGCTATTATGCATGATGTTGACACAGACAAGGTAAGTGTCCACTGTATAGAATAAAAGTAGCATTAAGTCAACTGGGGAACTGTCACTTTGGCCAAATTTTACCACATTTCACAGTGAAGTTCGTATTTGAAACCTATAGATGAAGTATTTTGCTTAAAATTCCTGTGTTTTTGGCATCCAAACACCAAGGCTGAAATTCAATATTGTCTCTGTTGTCTTGCAGGATGGTCGGATAAGTTACGAGGAGTTTGCTGTGATGATGAAGGCTGGTACAGATTGGAGAAAGGCATCAAGGCAATATTCACGGGAAAGATTCAACAATCTGAGCTTGAAGTTGATGAGGGATGGATCGTTACAATTAGCTAATGAGGGTAAATGAAGGAAAAGTTGTCTGAAAAAGAGTAATGTCACGCCAAAGGAAAGAAAAATTGTTTTATTATTGTTTAGTTGATGAAATTTATTGCTATTTTTTCAATCAATTTACTCATGTAGGTAGGGATTAGATTGGTTGTCTCTCAAGTGTTATTAGTAATGGGTGTGAAAATGTGTCTGTTATGTAGTTGCAGAAGAAAAATACGAGTTGGAAAAGTTGGGTTTTTATGGACCACAAAATTTGTGGTTGTACATAATGCAATTTGGCTTTACAGGCCCTTTTCATTAGGGAGAAATATGTGTCCAAGTTACAAGCAGCTGTTGATGATTTGAAGTTGTGTCATTATCATGGGTTGCATTGTAACTTTTTCATATTTTGATTTTTGCATGAAAGGGGTAAAGTTCATTTGGGTCACCTATTTTTAATTGGAGTTCGTTTATAATAGTTTTGAAATTTGTCAAAAAGCTGTTGTATAAGAGTAAAGAGATGTTACTGAACTGGATATTATCTGATTTTTTGGGATGGTTACCTGTACAAGTAAAAATTGAGGGATTCTAATAAAAATTTGCCTTGATATAATCTTGGTTTGCTGAAACAAGAATACCACGGATTTGCACCTATAACAAAATCTCGATAAATTAATAATTTCGTTTAAATAATGAAATCTCTCGTTCCCAACTCGGCCCAATTTACTAGTTAATAAACTTGTTAAATGCATAAGATTATAATTATAGTGGAAATATATATAAAAAAAAAAAAAAAAAATCATTTACGTTATGTTTGGATTAACATAATGTCACGTCAGCATAGAAATGAAACAAATGCAATATTATAGCATCCGTTGGAAATCAAGTGTCATCCACCATTTTCTAGAAAGGACACATGTCACCATGCATAGAAGACATGTGGGCTTTTAGTTTTGTGACACACACCCCTTTTATGTGTCCTTATTTTATTGTATTCATTTGCCTATAAATAGGTCTTGTATTGTTGTTGGATGATGATGAAGCTTTATCTAAGATATCAATACAAGCTCATTTTCTCTACTCACTCTCTCTCTCTCTCTCTCGTGTATCTATTCTCTCTTGTTCTCTCGTCTCTCTCTCTCTCTCTTCTCTTATTTCTCTTATTTATTTATTAATTATTTGTTCATATGTTCTTCATATTCTTCATCTATTCTTTTATTTAATTTACAACACGTTATCAGCACGATGCTGTTATTTCCTGAGCCTAAAGCCTCTGAATTTATTATCACTAGAACCTGAAGTTCCTAGATTTATTTCCAGAACTTGAAGTTCTGAATTTATTATTACTAAAAAGCCTGAAGCTTATGAATTTATTACCACTGGAACCTGAAGTTCCTAGATCTATTACCAGAACCTGAAGTTCTGAATTTATTATTACTAGAACCTGAAGTTTCTAGACCTTTATTTATTAATACCAGGACCTGCAGTTCTAAATTTACTTTCCTGTATTTTATTTTTATGTAATTTACTTTCTCGTATTTTATTTACTTTTACGTAATTTATTTTCTCGCATTTATTTGTTTATACACTGTTATGAGATTGGCTAGGCCAACCTATCAGAACCTGCAGTTCTGAATTTATTTATTATGCACTTTATTTATTTGTATTTATTTATTTATCCGTAATTTTTGAGATTATCTAGATTTACTTTTTTCACACTTATTATTACGCATTTTATTTTGTGGTTTTTATTTAAACAGTTTGATCACCCATCCAGAACTTGAAGTTTATGGATTTATTTATCATTACCGGAACCTGAAGCTTCTGGATTTATTTATCATTATCGGAACCTGAAGCTTCTGAATTTATTTACTTACAAATATTCCTTTATATATCTTAAGGTTTAAATTCCTTGGATTTCTGTCAGACCATAAGTTCTGACTCCGATTGTGATTCTCGGATAACCAGAAGTTGTAATAATGTCAAAGCTTGCAAAATTTGAAATTTGCTGCACTAGAAGTGTCTAGGGACAACTACGATCTGAAAGCCTAAATACCTAACGGTCACAGAACCAGAAGTTCTATGGCAATAACTAAAGGATCGATTTGATAACCAACCTGATGTTGCATTACCAAATGCCAGGTGTCAGTGGCAACATTTACGCTTTCAAGACTATAGATCAGTCTTTAAGTACAATTTTACTTTATTCAAAATCACTACATAGCTGAAATTGTGTGGTCAGGATGTAATCCGAAATCAACAATAAAAGCAAACAGTAAATTTTCTCCTTCTTCACTTTATCTCATACTGTTATTCTCTTGTTCTTCTTCTTCATCTTATTTTTGCTATATTATCTGTTGTATTATCTGTTATTTTAATTTTACGCATCTATTTAATTTTATGCAATTATGTATTTAAGTATGCCAACTAACCAGAACCTGAAGTTTCTGGATTTGTATAAATTATGTGTTGAGCCTAACTAGGTTAATCGTTAAATTTCTGGGATTTAAACCAAGCTCGGCTTGACCGACTAACCAGAGTCTGAAGTTTCTAGATTTATCATTATAATATTTAAGTTGGCGTCGTTTTTACAAACCGATCAGAATCTGAAGTTCTAAATTTTTAATTTCAGTAAAAATATAGATTCATTACTATATACATGAATGTTATACTTGGGACCTGAAATTACAAAATTTGAATTCTATATAGAACCCGAAGTTCTAATTTTGAATGTGAAATATTGAATCTGAACTTGAAGTTCTAATCAAACTTGAAGCTCTGAATTCAATTTAAATTATGATATTAAAACTTTTATATCAAAGTTTATCAGAACCAGAAATTCTGAATTGGATCAAGTTACGATTCTTTCATCTAGAAAGTCAATTTGTAATTTCTATTTAGAACCAGAAGTTTTTTGAATTTTATGAACCTCCAGTTCATGGTCGAACCGGAAGTTCAAAAAATCAGTATGATTCATGATTTTGTTTTATGAAGTGATATATTTTCATATCTATATGTTTACACTTTTAATCACTTTGTCTAATATGCACTTTATTTTTCATTGTGAATAGATATGTCTTTAAACGATAAATTGAGTGATATTGAAAAGCAAGGTACATGAGATATATGTCCAGCCGATAGTGCGACGACACATACAATTCTACGAAATCAGAAATACTTTATGAATTTAACCTTGCTTAAAGCAAATGTTAATACAATATTAGGTCCAGCAGATCTGATAGAAGGCTCCAGTAGAGCCATGATATTGTTACCAAATAATACTAAAATATGTATCAATGATGCTTTATATTCAAGCAGATCCAGAAGAAATCTGCACAGTTTCAAAGATATATGGTGTAATGGATATCACATAGAAAGTATAAATGATGAGAATATTGAGTATCTGTGCATTACTTCTCATGACTCAGGCCAGAAACTCATTGTGGAAAAGCTACGTGCTTTATCATCTGGATTATATTACACTCTTATAAGAGGTGTAGAAGTTTATGCAGTTATGAACCAGAAGTTCTCAAATCCAAAAATATTTATGCTTTGGCATAACCATCTTGGTCACCCGGGATCTACAATGATGAGTAGAATCATTGAAAATTCTCATGGACATCCATTAAAGAACCAGAAGATTCTTTTATCCCATGAAAATTTATGTACTGCATGTTCACAAGAGAAATTAGTAATAAAACCATCCCACTCTAAGGTTGGTTTTGAATCCCCATCATTCCTACAAAGGATTCAAGGGGACATATATGGACCTATTCATCCACCAAGTGGACTGTTCTGCTATTTTATGGTCCTAATTGATGAATATTGCAAATCAGTTGGGATTGATGTTGAACATCCCATTCCACATGTTCATACTCATAATGGATTAGCAGAGTCACTTATCAAGCATCTCCAGGTAATTGCGAGAACTTTATTATTTTAATACAATTACCAATTTCTATATGGTGACATTCTATTCATCTCTGACCCACTGTTTATCATTTCTCTACCACTATAAGATTTATGATGATTTTGATTAATCTTTTATCAGATCATCTATGCTTCTGATAGTTTATCTTTTTGCGCACGACCTGCGTATTATTATATTGATTAATTTTTATATCATTATAAGCAAGGGAATTTTCTCTAGAAGAAAGGAGTAAATGAAAAGTTACTCTTACACAAAATAGAGATACCAATTCAATTCTCTATATATGTAATAAAAGTGTCTCATTTTCAGTCTTCATATCACTCAAATACGAATGATAATTGATCATCAGATAATTATTAATCGGTTACTTGATATATTAAAAGTGACAAAATTTTATAAATTGCTATCTTATAAACCCTGGCCAGGTGATTGTTCCTGAAGAACGATCTGAGAAAAATGCAATAAATAAATCATCTGATGAATATCATAAGCTTATGAACCTTTGAAATGTATTGTTATCAGGATCCTAATGTAAACAAAGCTCGAGTTATAAATAAATCCACTTTCTCTAAATCAACTCAATAAGAGTTTGATATATCTAAAGAGACACGAGTCTATGAAATGACTAAATCCATTGAAATAGAAGAAATCTCTACAGAGATATAAGAATATAAGAATTAATAATTTTCTATAAACCATACATGAGAAATGTGAAATAGTGAAGAAACAATCATCAGTGATACATTTTCAAATACAGTAGCTACTGAAATGATGATTATAAAACTCATAGTATCGATGATTGTATACAAAAGACATGATTGGCCTAAATGAAAAGAAGCAATTCTAGAAGAATTGACTTCATAAGCCAAACATAAAGTATTTAGACCAATAGTTCTCCAGACACCTGAAGATGTCAAACTAGTTGGATACTAAAAGGTCTTTATACGGAAGCGTAATGAGAAAAACGAGATCGTAAGATATGAGGTACGACTCGTAGTACAACTTGTAGTACAAGGTTTCTTATAGAAACTCGGTATTCACTACAGATGAATATGATTACGTTCTGAATTTTTGATAAATTTGGCTGCTTGAAATACGTCTTCTAAACGTAGCAATCATTTATCAATGTGGTTCACTCAGTGCAGATATTTATAATCCCAGAAGGATTTAAAATGCTAGAAGCATGTAAATCGAGATCTCGTAATCTGTATTTGATGAATCTACAAAAATCCTTATATGGATTGAAAACAATCTGGACGGATGTGGTGTAACCGTCTCAGTAAATATCTGAAAAAATAAGGGTATAATAATTATATTATACACCCATGTGTTCTTCATAAAGAAATTTGAATCTGGATTTGCTATTATAGCAGTTTATGTTAATGATATGAATTTAATTGGAACTCCTGAAGAGCTCCTGAAAACTGCTGAATATTTGAAGAGGGAATTTGAAATGAAAGACTTAGGGAAGACAAAATATTGTCTCGGCCTGGAGATCGAGCGTAAATCAGATGGAATACTTATCCATCAATCAGCATATATTGAAAAAATCCTGAAAAGATTTAATATGGATAATGCTCATCCATTAAGTACCCCCGTGGTTGTTAGAAATCTTGATTCTAAGAAAGATCCATTCTAGCCACTTGAAGATGGTGAAAAGATACTTGGTCCTGAAGTACCATATCTTAATGCAATTGGTGCTTTATTATATCTAGCTCAATGTAATAGACCAGATATCGCATTTTCAGTAAATTTGCTTACTAGATTCAGTTCAGCACCAACTCGGAGACATTGGAATGGGATTAAACATTTTTTTCGTTATCTTCATGGAACGAAAGATTTGGGATTATATTATTCAAAATCCAACAACTTTTCAGGTTTAATTGGTTATACTGATGCCGGGTATTTATCTGATCCCCATAAAGCCCGTTCACAAACAAGATATATTTTTACATATAATGGCACATCAATCTCCTGGTGCTCCACAAAGCAAACTCTTGCACTTCATGAAACAAGCTGAGAATGCGTGTGGCTAAGGTCAGTTATTTACCATATTAAAAATATATGTGGATTTTCATTTTCTACTGGAATGCCAACACCAATATTTGAAGATACTGCGGCTTGTATCGCTCAAATTAGAGGAGGCTATATCAAAGGAGATAGAACCAAACATATTTTTTCTAATTTCTTCTAAATTCTTCTATACTCATGAACTTCAACAAAGCCGACAAATTGTTGTTAAACAAATACGGTCTATAGATAATCTAGCAGATCTATTTACCAAAGCATTGCCTACATCAACTTTTGAGAAACTGGTATATGGAATTGGCATGCATCGGCTTTATAAATTACAAGATTGATGTTAAAGTTTTGTTCAGGGGGAGCGTCCAATCAGGGGGAGCAAAATTTTGAATGGACATATGTATACTGTACTCTTTTTCCTTCTACCGGATTTTGTCCCACTGGGTTTTACCAGAAAGGTTTTAATGAGACAGTTCTGAACACATCCACACCATTTGATCCAGAAGATCATTGTATATATTTTTGCTAAGGTTTTTGTCCCACTGGGTTTTTCCTAGCAAATCAAGATACAAATGGTAGAATCCAAGGGGGAGTGTTGGAAATCAAGTGTCTTCCACCATTTTCTAGAAAGGACACATGTCACCATGCATAGAAGACATGTGGGCTTTTAGTTTTGTGACACACACCCCTTTTATGTGTCCTTATTTTATTGTATTCATTTGCCTATAAATAGGTCTTGTATTGTTGTTGGATGATGATGAAGCTTTATCTAAGATATCAATAAAAGCTCATTTTCTCTACTCACTCTCTCTCTCTCGTGTATCTATTCTCTCTTGTTCTCTCGTCTCTCTCTCTCTCTCGTTTCTCTTATTTCTCTTATTTATTTATTAATTATTTGTTCATATGTTCTTCATATTCTTCATCTGTTCTTTTATTTAATTTACAGCAGCATCCTCCAATATAAATATACATTTTTGAATTTTTAAATAATGTCACGTCAGCATTTCTATTCATTATGGACCAACTTTTGAAAAAAAATAAAATAAAGATATACATATTCACATCTCCAATGCAATTATCTAAAGTCAAATATGTATCAATTTTATGACCAATCATAATAAAACAATTATTTCACTCTCTCTCATCTTTTATTTTACAATTAAATGAGCTTTAATATTATTAATGGAAAGAGTTAGAAATCTTAATTAGCATTTCTAGAAGAGTTTCTAGAAAGCATCTCCAATGCAAATATGCATTTGGAGAAAATTGAGTGCCACATAGGATGGATAGTTAAAAAGTTAGAAAAATTCTCTCCAATGCAATTATCTAACTTTAATATGGAGATGGTGTGGCTAAAAAAAAAAAAAAAAAAAAGTTAGAGAATATAGAGTTAAGTTTCTAAATCTAAAAACTCTCCTAGAAATACTGACTTTTAATTCTTTCCACCAATAATATTATAATCTCATTTAATTGTAAAATAAAAGAGAAGAGATAGTGTAATAATTGTTTTATTGTGATTGGTCATAAAATGGATGCATATTTGATTTTAGATAATTGCATTGGAGATGTGAATATATCTTTCTTTACTTTTTTTTTTTTCCAAAATAGAAATGCTGATGTGGCACTATTTAGAAACTCAAAAATGCATATTTACATTGGAGATACTTTGGTAATGCGGCTTGCATTTGAAAAAAATGGTGATATGTCAACATTGTCAAGCCAATTGTTTCATATGTGGCATGTAACTAAACTTGATAGACATCCAAATAAAAAAATGGTCTCTAATGCTTCACTTGTAAAATACATGTTTTTAATGACATGTCAATTTATTATTGGTCTCCTTAAATATATTTAGAATTGTTGAATAAAATAAAGTAAAAGACAATACTGATTGCTGACTGGGCCAACAAGATGGATGTCCAATAGACAGTGTTCTAGTAAGCGCTAGGCGCTAGTCGGGCGGAGACCCAGCGCGTAGCGCCTAGGCCGATTAATCGGCGATTAATCGGAAAACACAATTACAAACAAATTCCAAATATTAAATCCAAAAAAAAAATTCTTTCCCAATCCACAAATGCCAAATTAGTGAATTACCAATCCAAATCCCTAAACATCCATTCAAATACAATCAAAAATTAAAAATCAATCACAAATAAATTTCAATTATAAATGCAAACAAAATTCTTTCCAAATTAATACCATATAAAAATGATAAATAAAGTTCACATGTAAACTAAAACAAAAAGTCAAGAAATGTAAACAAGTCAAATAAAAGAAATGATAAAATAAGCACTGAAGTAGACGTACACAATACGCACACACTAACTTCTCTCTTTCTTTCTAGTTTCTTCTAGCTTCTTCTTCTACGCAAACACTGACTGACTAACTTCTCTCTTTCTTTCTTGATTTCTTCTAGCCTCTTCTTCTTCTAGCTTCGTTTCTCTCACTCTCTCAAAAATGAAAGAAACAAACCCCCAACCTCTTACTTTCTCTAGATCCTTGTATGTACATATAAATCTCTCTCTCTCTCTCTCTCTCTCTCACTGTTACGAGTGATCGGAGACGGCACAGTTGCAGCAGCTTTCGACGACTGAAGGCAGGCGAATGAAGCTTCTTGGGCCGATTTGATATTCCGATTAGGTTTGGTATTCTGTTTGGTCGAAAAAGAGAATGAAAGGATGAAGAGAAAAATTGAAAAATGTGATAAAACATTGTCGTTTTAGTTCTTTTTTTCATCGGCTAGGCGGAGTCAACGACTTTGACTCCGTCCAGCCGCCTAGTCGATTAGTTGACGACTACACTGATTAGTCGGAAACCGCCTAATTCTTCCGATTTTGCCTGTTTCGCTTTAGTTTTCAATCGCCTAACTGTATTAGACCGATTAATCGGTCTAGGTAGCCGAATACTAGAACACTGCCAACAGACCCTCTGAAATCAGAGACTCATGTTGACAGCCTCTAAAAAAAAAGTTACCACCTCAGCTTGAAGTTGTATTAGAGAGGTTGCATTAGAGATGAATTTTTAACAAAATGGCTGTTCATCCTACGTAGCATCTAATTTTTTCACAACCCACATTAGCATTGGAAATGCTCTTAGAGTATTTATATGTATTTTTGAGTTTCTAAATAGTGACACATCAACATTTCTATTCATTATAGGCCTACCTTTGAATTTTTTTTTAGAGAAATGCATATTCACATCTCTAATGCAATTATCAAAAGTCAAATATCTATCCATTTTATGACCAATCATAATAAAACAATTATTTCACTCTTTCTCCTCTTTTATTTTACAATTAAATGAACTTCAATATTATTGGTGGAAATAGTTAGAAATTCTAATCAGCATTTCTAAGAGAGTTTCTAGAATTAAGAGCATCTCCAATGCTATTATGTATTTCGAGAAAATGGAGTACCACATAGGATATATATTTAAAAAGTTATAAAAACTCTCTCCAATGCTATTATCTAAGTTGAATATGGAGATGACGTGGCCAAAAAAAAGTTAGAGAATATGGAGTTGGGTTTCTAATTCTAGAAACTTTCCTAAAAATGCTGACTAAGATTTCTAACTCTTTTTACCAATAAGATTAAAACTTTCAACTCTTTTCACCAATAAGATTAAACCTCATTTAATTGTAAAATAAAATAGGAAAGAGAGTGTAATAATTGTTTTATTATGATTGGACATAAAATAGATGCATACTTGACTTTAGATAATTATATTGAAGATGTGAATATGCATTTCTCTAATTTTTTTTTTTTCAAAAGTGGGCCCATAATAATTAAAAATGCTGATGTGACACTATTTAGAAACTCAAAAATGCATATTTGCATTAAAGATGCTCTAAAAACCCAACTCCATATTCTCTAACTTTTTTCTTGCCACATCATCTCCATATTGAAGTTAGATAATTGCATTGGAGATAGTTTTTCTAACTTTTTAACTATCTATCTTATGTGGCAGTCAATTTTCTCCAAATGCATATTTGCATTTGAGATGCTTTTAGAAACCCAACTCCATATTCTCTAACTTTTTTTTTTACCACATCATCTCCATATTGAAGTTAGATAATTACATTAGAGAGAGTTTTTCTAACTTTTTAACTATCTATCTTATATGGCACTCAATTTTCTCCAAATGCATATTTGCATTAGAGATGCTCTTAATAGGGTTAATGTTAGGATATTGAAAATTTTTATTAACTTTTGATTTATTTTCCTTTTTTTCAGTCCAATTTTTTTCTTGCAATTATCTATTTAGTTTTAATTAATTTTAATTTTTAGGGTTGATGTGGTGAGATGTGATTGGACAAATGATTTTCTATTATTTGCTGGAGAGTATGTCTGTGTTATTATAATATTTTCACAGGTTTTAATGCAATCGGGCATATATATATATATATAACAGGACTACCCTTTATTATTATTTTAAGTAAAAATTCACCAACATAAAAACGCAGAAGGGTGGAAAAATTTGGTCTACGGAGAAAAACCATACACCCTATGCAATGCATACTAACCAACAGGTGTATTCCTATGGTACGAAAAACTCATTTGATTGGTTTTCTTTGCCATATAGCATGCACCCATTGGGCGGATGCATTGCATCGCAAGATTTTCTGGTTGGAGTGACGCAAAATGTGACATCTGACCTGGCACATGTTCCTTTTTTCTTCTTGTTTGTGTTTCGTGGTGCCCAAGTAGTGCGCGGATTGTACTACAGTCTGGACTCTTTTTGACTGTTTTCAACATATAAATAATGTTTCTTTTTAACTCTTTAATCTTCATTACTCCACAAATATAAGAAACGAAAAGTTTGCTTTTTTCTTTTTTAGGTCTTCTAGTTGAAATCACTTGAGGGTTATTTCAAGTATTGGAGTTTTTTGCACCAGCATTGGAGATAATTAGTTGCTCTGGCTTCTGGGTTTACTTTATTGGATGTTGAATTAATCATTTTTGGTAGTTAATATAATGGCCTTGCAAATGGTTTGATTAATTTATCTGTTATGAATTTTGTGTTGCATATAGTTTTCTTGCAAGTAGTGTTCAATTGCTCTTATTTATCTCATTCTATGCCAAAGATCAGCTGACGGTTATGACTGTAGTTAGGAAGCTAGCTGGTGGTAGTTAGGAAAATTGTGCTGCAGAAGAACCTGTCAAATAGAAATTTGATGAAGAGCATGATGAATGTAAATCGCTAGCAGAAATAGCTAGAGAAGCCACTGAGAAGTTGGAAGCACATGCTATACAATTAGGACCCAATTCTGGGAGTAATTCAATTGAGTCAGATGACTCCATAAGTGTGGCCTATGCTAAGTTAATTAAGAAGTGTGTGAGTTTAAAGAAAAAAAATACAAAGAAGTTCAAATATGAATAGCTCAAAGTTGCTTAATTAGCAGGAAAGATAATAACGAGGTGGAGAAACTGGATGCGGGTATGGAGGTGTATGCACATGGTGACGATGAAGTCAAGAAGAGCAAAGGGCATGGTGAAGCTGTGGAGGAAGTTAATGATCAAACAGTGAATCCTGACTAAGATTCTTGTTCCTTGACACAGTTTTCGTAGATAGATTTTTGAAGCCTGATTTTAGTAACAGTGACAATGCATCATATCCAAGTTTGATGAATCCTTAATGATCGAAGCTGTATATACCTCCAGCTGTATCACATTAGTAGGGTGACACAAATGCATCTGCTGTCAAAATTGCATATAGAAAAATAACTATAATGTGTGAAAACTTGGATATTTCATCGTTCGAGGGATGATAATGCAAGACTGTGTTTGGTTTAAGAGGCTCATTCATGCTTTGAACTGAGAATCCACCAGAGCACCATTACAATTATAGGCATTAACAAGAATATTGTTGCTGCGGCTCTGCTAAGATTTGCACAGGTAACAGCAGTGAACATTGCTGCCGTCCTCGCTCACTCGCTTTCTATTGAACATTACAAGTATCCATGGAACTCAAACAGATAAAATTGTTGTTTCTGGTGAGAATAAGTAGCCTCAGGGATTTAACGTGAGTAATGTATTGTTACTAAGTTAAATCAAATCACATATATTTATTTATTTGGAGTTAGCATATTCGATCGGAATTCAAAAAAACTTTCGAGGATAGCCCATAAACAACCAAATCAAATCAAATAATATTCTCATGTAAAATCCCCAAATGTGTTTTAACCAAATAAAAACATATATAAAATGGAGTATCTCATGACCGGGTAAAAAACCCTTGAAATGAAATGCTACAAAAATAAAATACGAACACGATGTTGTAATTTTCGATACTTTTTAGCTCATGCCAAGGATAGAAATTTAAATTTATGTCAAAGACATCTTCAAAGTTAAGAAATTATTCAAGCCAACAATCACAGATCGAACTAAAATGTGCAGGAGTGTGGCTCTGAATGGTTGAGTCTGAGTCTGACTCTAACATGGGAAAACCGAGTTCTTAATTGGTTGTTCACTTATATATTTTAATTTCCTCCAAAATCTCTTCGTCTTTTTTTCTGATTCCATACAAGTTTCATTTTTTATTTTATTCCACTAAATAGCTAAACAATTATGACATAAATACATAAATTGTTTGAGTAAAATAAACACCAATATATTGGCATAAAATCATGGATTTGGTATGACAACACGATCATGGAAAATGCAACCCTGTTTTAAGTTCTAACTTCAAACCCGAATCACGCGTGTAAAAATACAATCTGTGCCTGATGAATTAAAGAAAAGAAAGAAAAAAAAAAAAGTGAAATTGTCGACATTAACCTTCTACAATTATTGAGTCTTTTTTTTAACCATACATATTGTATTTCATATTTTTAATCAAAGATAATAAGGTGGTGTATTCAATTTAGATTTCAAAAGACTTTTTAAATGAATGGCTTTTGTATAGTAGTTCATAAACTTTTGTGGACTTTACATAATTACGAAAGACTTTCAGACTTTTATTTTAAAAGACTTTCATAAGCTTTTTCATTTTAGATTTACCAAAAAAATAAACTTTCATTTTAAAAGACTTTTATAGATATTTATATACATTTATTGACTTTTAAATATAATATATACTTTGATGTAACAAAATTATATTTCTCATGTAAAAAAAATAAAAAATAAAAAAATCTCAAAAGAATAAAAAACAAAATCATTGTTAATGTCTATGAAACTTGACAAAAATATTCATGTCTATATATACGTGATTTTAAAATTTTTATTTATTTTTCATTATATTTTTCATCATAAAGATAATTATGCATCTAAAAGTTTTTAGAATTAGTCAAAAAAACGTGTAAAATATAATTAATCAAAATATTATAAATTTTCTTTTACGAATAAAGGTAGAAAACTGACAATAGTATTAACGTTTACTTGTCTCTGCAAAAATATGACAATGAGTATAAAAAATCTACCCAATTTTTTTTTTTTTTTTTTGAAAACAAATCTACCCAAAATTTATTCAAGTTACCAAGACAAAACTTAAAAACTACACATAATTGAAGTTATTATTTAATTTATTATAGTTTTGTTTAGTTGCTTTGAAAATCGAGGTAAAAAAAAAAAAAAAAAAAAACTTTCGTTCTTAATTGCATAACTGGTGGGGAATTGTTTTATTTTATATTATTTTTTGGTTTAACTACTTCTTCTTTTTTGTTATAGATCGCTATTGCTTGTATTTGTTTTTATGATAATGTGTGTTCATTTTATTTTATTTGTGAAATTTGTTAAGAATGCTTGTATTCATGTTTTTTTATTAGAAAATTGTTCATGTTTTTCAAGGAGTGTTATGTTTTTATTTTATTTTGTTTTTATTTATTTATTTATTTTATTTAGGAAAAAAAAAATTCTTTCAAAGTCTTTGGGAGGAATGAAAGACAATTTGTGAAATTTGATATAACTAAAAGTCATTAACATTTTAAAGTCATTAAAAGTCATTTATATTTTGAATATCTCCTAACTTTCGTAGAATACATCTTAACTTTTAATAACTTTTTTTAAAGTCTATAAAAGTCTGTATTGAATATCCATGACTTTTATAAAGTTTTAAAACGTCTATATTGAATACACCCAAAATTTTAAATTCCATAAAAGTCTTTAAATTTTTTTTGAAATCTCAATTGAATACACCCCCCTAAATTTCATTTCACCCCATAACAAAACAATTACATTAATATCTAATGGCCTAGAGGAAATATTTTTTGGGTGGCTCTTATGGATGGCAACGGGTTGGGTTCGGGCTGGTTTTGCAAAATCCAAACCCGCACCCGTGAAAATTTTCCTCACCCACGCCTGCCCGCGAACCCACGAAAATAAACGGGTTTGGGTTTGAGTTTCACCCGCGGGTTTTATACGGGTTTGCGGGTTTGCGGGTCACACCCACAAATCTGTAAAATATATTAATTTATAAATATTTAGTATTTAATTTATATATATATATATATATATATATATATATATATATATATATATATATATATATATATATATATATATATAACTCCTCTTTATTTATAATATATCGTGGAGAATTAAAAATACAATAATATAAAACACTACCAAGTAAACTCCAAACGGATCTCCAAAGGCAAAACAAATAACCAAGCATGAGGTTTCATAAGAGTAAAACCATCAAGTGTAACCTATCATTAGCTATATATGAATGAGAGTTGAGAATTGTAATTCTCAAACTTAGAATGAATAGAGTTTTTATATTTTGTTCTCTATATAGTTTAAAAGGTTCAATTGGAGTTTAAATTTATAATATTTTAAATAGTAAATACTATATAATTTTTATTTATGCAGGTTCACGGGTTTACCCACGGGTTCGTTTTCCCAAACCATACCCACACCCGAACCCTTTGGGTTTTTATTTATACAGGTTCACGGCTTCGCGGGTCATAAATTCACCACCCAAACCCAACACTACACGGTTGGGTTCGGGCGGGTGCCCGCGGGTGCAGGTCAAATTGCCATCCCTAGCACCGACTCTATTGTCACCCAAAAAATAGAGATTTTTTCTTTACAATCCAAAATTTTCTTTTTACACCCTTTTTCTAAACACACTTCATTATTATCCTTCATTGTGTTCCAAAATTATCCTTTTTATTTTTTGGAACTCATATTCTAAAAAGACTTCATTTTAAAAAAAAATTATAAAAAAACTCCATTTTATTTTAATATTATTCATTATAATTTTTAAATTTAAATTTAAATTTTAACATATAAGCAAATCCTTATATATAAAAAAAAAAAAAATGTTCGTTCAATTTTAATAAGAACAAGAAAACATGTTGTTCTAACAATTAGGAGGCACCAAAGGTAAAATTTCCTCGTTGTACACAGAAGCTGGAGCAGCGATCATCATCCGTCGAAATCCTCTTTATTGGAAGTAAACGATCATCATCATCAACCCTTTTGTTTCCTAGAGAGTTTACTGTATTCACGCCACCCCTATGGCCCTATTCAAACCCTTAACCTCCCTCAGAATTGCCTTCATCGTGCCTTCTTGTAGTAAGGCTAACCCAATAGATTTGAGTTAAGAGTGTTTAGTTGGAACATAGTTACCTAGTTTTTAATTGCATCCTTCAAAGTTCAAACCACTAATGAAGCATGGCATAAAGAATAGACATCAATGCTTCAAACTGCTCTTGATAAACCTTCACGATAGTGGTTTGTTTCAATTTGGTTAACTGTCCCACCAGACTATTATAGACGTTAGGACCAAACCGAGAAACCACATCGACAGAAAATTGAGCTTGATTGATATTTTTATTAGAAGCCTCGTGACCTCTAAACCATTCGAGAGCCCAATCATCCAAATGGATTCAAGCTATACCAACTTATTCTTCCTCTCCAATCTCGTTGAGGAAGTTAACGGTCAAACAGAGAATCACATCTCATGAAGAACCATCAACCTCATTAGATCACTGTGCTGAGATAGCTATTGCAGATACGGGGTACAAAGAAAACCAGGAAAAAACAGAGAACATAAAAGCTTCACTTTTGAGCTCACATGATATGAAAGGCAATATGGAGCTCACTTTTGAGCTTAGTGTGAGATGTGCACATAAAGAGGTTTTTGGTAGTAAATGGTTAGGTCTTAATTTCTTCTTCAATGTAATCTGAACTCACTATGATGTAGTTGAATCAAATCACATATTCAAATGACATTCCAAAAATAGCCCATAAACAACCAAATCAAATCAAATCAAATTGACTAATATAATAATATTCCAATGTAAAATCCCCAACAAGTTTAACTAAAACCAAATATAATTATATAAAACGAAATATCTCATGTTAATAAAAACACTACAAAACCTTGAAAATCCAAAAATGTTAAGAAAAAAATATTAAAAATTAAAACCTGAGCTTGGTAAAAAACCAGCGATTCTTTCCAGTCTTGAACCTCTCCTCGAACCTCTTCTTGGTCTCCTTGGCGGCCGTGACCTTCTTGTCCTTGCTCTGCAGAGCATCTCCAGTCACGACTTCCTTCAAGTCCACGTCCAGAGTGTAGCGCGTCGGCATCAGGTGCTGGTAGTTCACTAACTTGATAAACGACTTCACTCGTGACTTCTTCGCAGTCTTCTTCGTCGAGTCCTTCCTGATAACCTTGCTTGGGTACTTCTTTATCCCTGCAACCAAACAGTGACCGTATGGACGCTCACGCGTTCCGTCGTCGAACGACTTTATGATCACCGCCTTCCGCCCTGCGTACCGTCCTTGCAGGAGGATCACTGCCTTGTTCGTCTTCAGGAACTTCACCATTTTTTCACTCAGATTCAACAGAGGAAAAGAGAATTGTTTGGGGTGTGAAATTATATATGTATATATATTATAAGATTGCAAAACCCTAACCCTAGGTGGGACCAGACTTATTCGGGTCTCAGATCCGGACTTTATAACGAGGTGGGCTTGACCCGAAGAATCATCATATTTTTGAAGGGGCAATTAACAAATAGGTCCTCGACTTGTTTTCCAATTCCAAGTTGTTTGTGACTTTTACAAATATGACCGAATTGGTCCTCATATTTTTTCCAAGTGCCAAATTAGTCCCTCTCTTTTTAAAATTGACCACATTGGTCCCTTAATGGCTTAAAAGATTTAACAGTATTAAATATAACAGTTGACTTTAACAATTTTAGTTAAAATATGTAAATACCCTTTATTTGTCTTTTTAGAGTAAAGTTGTTTTGTCTTTTGTGCATTAAATTTACCATTATAATTACAACAAAATCCAAAATAGTATTAATGAAACACTATTTGTACATTTTTTTAATTAAAATTTTCTTTAAAAAATCTAAAAATATTTTAATAAAACAATGTCAATTATACTCTTATTTTATAAACAAAGTTACCATTCATTCCCAATTTAGCCTTTTACTATTTTTATAAATTTTTTTTTTTTTTTTTTTTTTAATGTTATACAAGCACTATTGTCAAAATTATTTAAGAATCAAAACCCATAAATAAAATAAACATGTGTTAAAAAAAACCATGTGTCATTATTATATTGTTCAAGAGTAAAGTACAATTTTACTCCTACAATTAAAGTTGACTGACGGAACTTAGTTAGAGAGACTAATTTGGTACTTGGGAAAAATGTAAGGACCAATTTGATCACTTTTATAAAAGTCATAAACAACTTAGAATTTTAAAAAAAGTTTAGGACCTAATTGGTAATTGTTCTTTTTTGAAGTGGCAATTCAATTTTGACAATATCCATCAACAAGACACAAAGTACAAACACGAGCTAGGCAAATTAAGAGGTCCAATATGATAAATTAGATAAACTATGTTTGTTTTTTAACATGGAGAGGAGAATTTGAATTTGAGATCTTAACATTTGTTAAGACGTGTTTTTACCACCGATTATGTATGCAAACACCTGACAAACTATGTTTTCAGATTGACATAAATAGAATTCCCCATCAAATGTCTTGTAAATTTGTAATATATTGTCAAGACTCTTAAATTAACTAGTTTTGGGTGTTTTTTTTTTTTTAAATTTTTTTTTTAAAAATTAATTTTAAATTAAATTATATTATATTATCTAGGGTTGATCTTGGTTGGTAGATACTAGATACTAGCAAACTCATACACTCTGTACTAGTTGCAAACCTGGACTATGCTTGTGCACGAGGTATTATTCTTTCATCCACTAGCATCTGTTAAATTTTCTTCTATTAACTAAAGGAAGAATGTTATCAACTTCAAAATTAATGTCTAATATTTTGTAATTCTGCATGTGGTGAACTTTTTGATTTTTTTTTTTTTTTTTTTTTTAAATGTTTTATATATGAATTCCCAAACTCTAGTCTTATTGCTGAATTAGACTCGAATTAGTTTGGTCATTTATGCGGTTCCTCTTTTTTATGTAATTCTGCATTCGGATTGTGGCTTTTCTTTTTTCATTCTCTAGGGTGTTGAAACAGAAAACATTGAAAGGGTAAAGCAGGCAAAAGAAGCCAATAGAATCCAGGTAAGCTTCGTATCTTTCCTTTCAAGGATAATAGATGATTCCGAATGTCGATTTTTTATTATTTTTACTCTTGTATAGATTTAAGTTTGTTAGCTACTTAGCTGTTAAAATGTCTTAGATTATTTATTCACTTGGTGTGCTCCTTATAGGGTTAACAAAAATACTATTTCAAAAAACATTTATGCTCATAGCTTGATATCGAAAAGGAAAGATTAAAGTCTATGGAGTGGAGACCATATGAAGGCTCTACTTGTTAGTTTCATATGCTGTCAATTATTTAGAAGATTTATTGTGTGTGGCTTAAAGTTATGTTATTATTATTATTTTTTTTTTGGGTGAAAAAAGGGGCTAATCAGCCCAAACAGAAACAAAAAAAACTAAGAGCTAGGAATCATCCTAGCAAAAACAGTGCCCGAAATGTCATCCTCCAGGATAGCAGAGATCTGTCCAGGAGGTTCTTCAAGAAGAGTAATCCCCAGGTCAAACGAGTGACCCAGCTTCGCAAGAGCATCAGCAGCCCTGTTGCATTCTCTGTACGTGTGATGTAAAGTGCAAACCCACTCCTGATCAAGAAGAGTTTTGCAGGCGGAAATGATGCTGTAGAGGGGATGGTTCATGGGAGTTTCGTTGGAAAGAAGCCTCACAGCACACAAGGAATCCGACTCCACTTCCACTTTTCTGAAACCAGCCTTCCAGGCCAAGGTAAGCCCTTCAAAGATGCCCCATAATTCAGCTTCAGTGACACTACCAGTGCCCTTGTTCACAGCAAACCCAACCAGCCAAGCTTTCCTCTCATTCCTGATCAGACCACCCGCAGCGATGGATCCCAAATCAGCTAACCAGCTGCCATCAACATTTAGCTTCACCCAATCCTGAGGAGGAGGAGTCCAACCGATCAAACCGGGAGCCTTAGGCACACTTCCATCCACTTTCGCATTCGCCACCAGCCAACTGTCCACATAATTCAGAATAACCTTGCCTGGGCTGACAGGAAGGACGAAATTCTGGCCAAAAATTCTCTCACATCTCCACTTCCAAATAAATCAAAGAGTCACCGCGAACAAAAGGTACCCAGGAATGCGACCCCCAATCAACTCATTACACTTAAGGTTCTCAAACAACCAGCTAGTCCACTCAGTATTGTAAGAGTCGCTCACTGAAATATCCTTGCAAATATCATCCTAGATTCAGCTATAAGTGCTGCACTTCCTGAAGACATGTTCACTATCCTCGAGACCAACCAAGCAACTAACACAGGTAGTATCAACAGAAAGACCCCTACCAGCTCTGTTTTCATTGGTTAACAATTTATTGTGCAAGAGAATCCATAAGAAATGAAGCACTCTAGGCGGCAATTTCAGATTCCATATGAAGTTCCATTTCCACGGAACAAGGTCCAGTCTCGCAAAGTGATCAGCATAAGCACTTCTCACGGAAAAGTCACCATTTTTAGTTATGTTATTTTAGATTAGGTCTATATATGTAATATAGTAGTAAGCTATATAAAATCATATTTGGTAGTAGACTTTGTAAAATGATATTCTTGGTTATATTATTTTGTTCTCCAATTTAATGTTATTGCAATAGCATGTTTTATTTGGCTTCTCTATTTTTGTTCAGTTTGATTATCTTTTCATATGGAGTAATCTCTACATTTGAGACTTTTTTGGCCTCAAAACTCCTTTTTATACGGCATTTTTTGACTACCCCAACATAAGTCTTTTACAGTATTTTTGGGCTGCTCCAAAATGCATTTTAAGTGGCATTTTCTTGTTGTGGCATTTTTTGCAGCATTAAACCATCTCTAACCTATTGCACCAATTCATTGTACCAAATCTTACTCTAATATTCTTTTTATTATTATTATTTCTCAACAATTAACATTTCACTCCAAAATTAACATAATATTACGATAAGTTAAGAAATTAACAAATTAGTAAGATAACAAATTAAGATTTTTTTTTGTAAGGTAAAAAATGTCAAGATTATATTGATAATTTGTATTAAAATTATAATGTCTATTGTCTACTCCTAATACTGTTTTTTTTTTTTTCTTCAAGAAATTAGAGTTATTTTTAAGGGAATTGCAATGGAATCAAGATTTGGGAAGAGTTTTTTGAAATTTTGAATTTGTGGTTGAATCTCTCTTCAAAACTTCAAAGTTTGTGAATCTTCAATTTCAATAGCATTATTGTGTTTCTTAGATGATATTCTTAATGGGTCTTTGCTATTTTGTTGAAATGTTGAAGTTTTTTTTTTTTTTTTTGTTGGCAAAAATGGAAGAAACATCAATTTTGATTGGAAATTTTATTCACGCAGTATGTTGCATTAAACGTGATATAAGTGGGTTATTTCATGTTTAAGGTGATACATCGCCTGATATTGTGAAATTCAAGATTTCCAAAAGTTTCATATTTAACATGTAACATGACTACTGTGTGTAAATTCAAGATTTTCAGAAGTTTCATGTTAAACAAAAAACGTGACTATTGGGCATGAAATATCTCATGTATGTCATGTTAGATATAAATATCTCATGTATGTCATGTTGGACATAAAATATCTCATGTATATCAGTATTTCATGTTGGTCATGAAATATCCCATGTATGTCATGTTGGGTATGAAATACCCTTTGTATGTCATGTTGGGCATGAAATACCCGGCATGAAACTATTGCATCCCATGTTGGACATGAAATATCCCTTATATCTTAGTATTTCATGTTAGCTATGAAATATCCCGTGTATATCATGTTGGACATGAAATATCTCATGTATATTATGTTGGGCATAAAATATCTCATGTATGTCAAAAATACATGATTTCACAATATCAAGCGATTTGTCACGTTAAACATGAAATAACCCACTTATGTCATGTTTAACGTGACACGTTGCATGAAAAAAAAAATCCAGCTAAAATCGATGTTTCTTCTATTTTCACCAAAAAAAAAAAAAAAAAAAAAAAAAAAAAAAAAAAAAAAAAAACCTTCAATATTTCATCAAAATAACAAAGACCCATCAAAAATATCATCGAATAAACACAATAATGTTATTGAAATTGAAGATTTACAAATCTTGAAATTTTGAGGAGAGATTCAACCAAAAACTCAAAATTTCAAAAAATTATTCCCAAATCTTGGTTGCTTTGCAATTTCCCTTTAAACTAACTTCAATTTCTTGACAAAAAACAGTGAATGTAACATATATTAATTGAGAACTAAGATTTGAGAGGTTAGTGATAAAGAGATGAGTGATAGTGAGATAAGTGATAGTAAGAGGAAGAAGATGATAAAAGGGTAGTTTTGTCATTTAATGATTAAAAACAATAATACATTATGATGAATGGTTACAAATAATAAAAAAAATTTGGATGTGCCTAAAAGCAATAATGTATTGCAAATATCCTTCAATTCTTTGATTAAAAATTTAGGTTCTAACTTCCAACCCAAATCATGCAATCATGCATGTAAAAAGACAATATGGGTTGATCAATTACATAGGGAAAAAAAAAGGACTAATTGCACGAACCTCCCCTACCATAGTTGACTTCCGTTAAACTTAACCATTGACCAAACTTTTAGGTTTAAATGACTTGAATGCCACCATTTGTATTATTTTATTACCTAAAATAAATAATTAAACAAATATTATTTAATATATAATAAAAATTTAATAAAAATGATGAGGATAATGTTGTTATATATATATATATATATATATATATATATATATATATATATATATATATCACCCATTTTTCATAAAAATCTTTCATGGACCCTTTTTTTTTTTTTTTTTTTTTTTTTGAATGGGTGATGAATCTCGAAATAAAAAATAAGCTCGACTATGAATGGTTTTTTTTTTTTTTTAAAGCTCGGATGACGATGATTTTCTCTTTAGTTGAAAATGGGTGGTGATAGATGTCGACAAAAAAGAAAAGTTCACCATTTTTTTTTTCTCCTTTGAAAAATGGGTGATAAATATCGAAAAAAAAGTAAGTATCACACTATATAAATTTAGGGTTTTTTGGGGAAGGGGAGAACTCGAACCCGACACCTCGTGGTGCAAGTGTGAGGGTTTACCACCGGACCAACCTCATATTGTCCATGCAATGCAATATTAATAATCTAATTTAAATATAAGAAATCAACCGCAAATTATAAGAGAGTAATGCCCTACTTATCACTCAAAAAAAAAAAAAAAAAAAAAAAAAAATGTCCTACTTGACAAATATACTGCCATAATTACAAATTGATAGAATTAGACAATTCGAATTTAACAAATCAATTCTTCATTTTTTGTGAAATCATGGAAAAGATGTCTCGTTTAAAAAAGAGGTCATTTGGTACTAACAATTTATTTATTTTCATATTGGCCTGCCAAGTGCCCAAACAAGTATAGGCTAAGCTGTATTTGTTTTTTGTTTTTTTTGAGCCATTTAAATCTTTATTAGACTTAACACTTAAATTAACCAGTTTTGGAATATATATTTTTCCCCTTATTTTAGTCTTAAATTAAATTATACTGAATGATGTTTGATCTTGGTAGGTTCCTACCAGACCCCTTCGTGTTAGATTTAAAGGAAAAAAAAAAAAAAAAAAAAAAAAAAAAAAACCTCTATTTCGTAAATATCTAATTCTAAAAATCTATTTCTCATCTCTTTACTATGAACAGTTGAACCAAACCAAGTCATTGATATGAAGCGACTGTTGTTAATCACTCGTAGTTAGATCACGACATCCGTATGCTTTTGAGTTTTGATTTCTCTTTTAATACAATTTTATAAGATGTTTAAGTGCATTGAAAGCCACGAATCAGAATGTAGGTGTCTCTCAGCCTATTCAACCCAAACAAGAAACTTCAGCTCATAATATGATGAAAGGTGATGCTTTATCTCGTCCGGTCGACAACCAACTTGGCCTTGTTCAAGGGCACATGGATCTATCTCAAGGGAATGTATTGAAAGAGGTAGCTTCACTGCCTGCAAGGGAAAGTGCAGAAACTACCGTCAGTGTACAAGAAGGTCGAGCAGAGACTGCTCAAATTAGTTTCAACAATAAAACAAGGTCCGAGTCAGGTTTCCTAGCTGAGGATCAGGGTCAGCATAATTCAGTCATGAGGAACTTTAAATCCATGTCTTCTAAAGAATCAGAAGGCCTGCTAAATACTGGAGCAGCTAAAGAAAAATACTTAACTGCATCAAAAGGTCAAGGTCCTGCATCTGGTGGCAGAGGCAAAAAATATGTTGTTTCAGTTAGATCAAAGTCATCATTTGTTGCTCCTGAATCATCTCGCTCAGATTCTAGTGGATTTCAGAGGAGGCCTCGGCGCCAGCGAACTGAGTTTCGAGTTAGGGAAAATGCTGATAAGCAGCATTCTACAAGCATGGTTCCTGCTAACAACATTAGGCCAGATGATAAATCAAATATCAGCGGAAGGAATACTGGGATGTCTACCCGAGGTGGGTATAGGAGAGTTGTATCAAATAAATTAATCATGGAAACACACAAACGAATCTGAATCTATGGGTTCAGATGCAATAAATTCATGGGAAATGGATTCTGGAAGCAAAGGTGGGAAGGGACTTGGAAAGGAATCATTTACAAAGAGCCAGAACATTCCACACTTTGAAGAGGGGAACCATAAAAGGACCATCCGTTCTGGAGAGGATGTTGATGCTCCATTGCAAAGTGGCATTGTGCGTGTTTTCGAACAGCCTGGCATAGAAGCCCCTAGTGATGAAGATGACTTCATTGAGGTGAGGTCAAAGAGGCAAATGCTCAACGATCGGCGTGAACAGAGAGAAAAAGAGATCAAGGCGAAGTCTCGGGTCACAAAGATGCCTAGGAAACCTCGACCTACTTCACAAAGTACTTTTGTCTCGGCAAGCTCAAATAAAAAAAAAAAAAAAAAGTGCATTGAAAGCCGCTTTAATTTCATAACCGCCATCCAAACTTAGTTTGTCTAATTAAACCTTAAACACATCGTCATTTTTAGCATAATTGTTGAACCTTTATTTCTTTTTTTTTTCTTTTTTTTTTTAAATCAAAACCATTTCAAAATAATTATTTATTATATTTTTTAACAATGATTTATCATATTATAATCATGAATAATATCTTAGTAATATTACATAAAATTAATAGTTTAGGACAAGGGTGGATCCACTAGAGGGCGGTGCAGCCCTCTAAAAAAAATAAAAGAAACAAGGCAAAATAAACCTTTAATTGGATAACCAGACGCAGCCCTTAAAAAAAAAGTGGGGGGGCCCTTAATTGGATAATAGTTTATCATGTACATGGGTATATAATAGTTTACCATGTAATGGAATCTTTAATTGGGTAGGGTAGGGACATAAGATAATGTGCCAAATTAAACCTTTTCTATCGTTTATATCTTAAAAAAATATATATATAAAAATTATGTATAATTAGTTATTTTTTTTTTATTTACTTATAAAATTATAGGTAATTACATAATAAAAATCTGAAAATGGTTTTAGACCATGTAACTTATTTCATTTATCTAGAAATTAAAAGATAATAAAAAATACTTTCATCAAAAATCATACTAAAAGTTTTATTCTCACCCTATGCTGATGCCAAAATCATAATAAATTAAAATCATATAAAAAATCATAATAAAAAACAAAAAAACAAACAAACAAACAAACGACCCTTTACTCTATGTTGATGCCAAAATATTTCTTCAAAAATCAAAATCCATGTTGTGTCAATCATTTTGGAGTTGAACTTTTAAATTAATAGAAAATAAAACTTGGAAATATTTGTGAATTGTGTGATGAGATGAAGTTGAAAAGATAAGGGCCTGTCCTGCAGGCTGTTTTCAGCCTGTTTTCATTTTTGTTCTCTAAAAATGATTTTGAATTCGCGTCCTGTAACCGTTTTTCTTTTTATTTTCAAAATGCAAAAACAAAATGAAAAACAAAACTAGTGTTAAAAGTGGAAATTTTGAAAAAAAAAAAAAAAAATTTGTTTTTCTTGAATTTGTTTTTGTTTTTCATATGAGTGGGTCTCATATCATTACATAAGTGGGTCCCATATCATTAAAAAAAAAAATTCTTTTTTTTCTCCCACCAGACCTCTCCAACGTGATTCTCCTTCTTTCTTCTTCTTCTTCTTCCTTCTCCACGTTTTCTCTTCTTCTTCTCTTCGTCTTCTTCGTCTTCTTGCCGCTGATCTCTTCTTCTTCTGAACTATTTTTCGTCGCCAATTTGCTCCTCCAAACGTGGATCGACCCACGATCTCCTCTTGTTCCGATCTTCTTCTTCTTCTCCGATCCTTTTCTTCTCCTTCTCCTATCTTCTTCTTCTTCTTCTTCTGATCGGCTGCTTCTTCTTCTTCTCCAATCATCTTCCTCTTCTTCATCTCCGATCTCCTTCCTTTCTTCTTCTCCGATCTGGTTTCCTTTTTTTTTTTTTTTTTTTTTTGTTAATATATTTATTTACTATTATTTATATTTATTAAAATAATACTTATGTATAATTTAAGAGTTTAGTTTTGATTAATTGATTAATTGATTTTTTTTGGAAGTAATTTGTGAACTTGTGTTTAATTTATAAATTACACTACACAAATTATATTGGTTAATTATTTAATCAATTTGTTATAATTATTATAATATTAAACAAAATGTAAAAATTGATATTTCAATTTTCGAAAGTTTTCGGTTATCCTACCAGACGCGTTTTTCCCATTTTTATTTTTAAAATACGGATTCCAGTAAATGCTACCAGACGCGATTTCGGAATTCAAAAATGAAACCAAAAACAATTGTTTTCATTTTCATTTTTATTTTTAAAAAACAAAAACAAAAAATAGCTTACAGGACGGGCCCTAAATTCCTTCTATTATGCTTCTTTACAATTTCATCAATTTCTATGCAACAAGTAATACAGTCATCAGGAGTTTTGGAGATGGATCAAACGAGGTAATTTTTTTTACTTTTTAGTGGTATTTTTTAAATTAAGAATAAAAGCATGACCATTCATCTAAGATACATTCTGAAAGTTTTGAAACCCAAAGCAAGGACATTTAGGGCCAGAAATCAGCTGTGAAATTAATCAACAAATATTTGGTTAATTGTATTTTAAAAATTGTTGTATAGCTTAAAAACAGTATATATATATTTGGTAATTTTATTGCAAAAATGTTGAGATTAGTTACAATGACTAAAATATACATGATTTTAAGACCATATATCATTGTTTTCATTAATTATTTATATTAAATCAATATTTAATTAGAATATTTAAATTAGAAAAAAAAGTTTCACAAGAATAATAAAAATATTTTATAAAGGGATAATTACCTTAGCGGCCATTAATTTGGGTTACCACTATTAAAATGGCCATTAGATGGGGAATTGGTTTCAAAATGATCATTTTTAGTAAACACTGTTACATTAATAGCCAGTCCGTTATAACACAGTTAAGTTTTCTAGAACTACTCTAGTGGCCATCAATTTGTTTACTTGGTATCAAAATGGACATTATAATCATTTTTTTTTCTAGAATTACTCTAGTGGCCATCCATTCGGTCAATTGTCCCACTTTTTCTAGAATTACTCTATTGGCCATCCATTTGGTTAATTGGTATCAAAATGGTCATTATCATCTATATTCTATTGGAAAATAGAGTAAGAAATCATAAACAAAAAAATTTCATTCAATAGAGAAAATGAATTTTAATCATTTGTTTCAATATAATTTCAGTTTCATACACTTCAAATACTACTTGTCAAACTGCACAAGTATACCAAAATCTCCTACACAAGTACACCATTTTATAGAATAAGTGTGGAAGTTGTATTTATAGAAATATAGATAAGATTAGAAATAAATATATATATGTATATATATATATATATATATATATATATATATATATATATATATATATATATATATATAATATTATATCCGAAATAGAGATAAGGGTTATATTTCCATCTTATAGATTTTTAGTTGTAAATGCATATTGAAAATTTTTATATTTGGATGACTAAATTTTAGTGTTCTTAGAGCTTGAAATTTGAGATTAGACACACAAATTTTCCAGAATGTCCACACTAGTGGTGTAGCCAGGATTTCTGACTTGAGAGGGCTAGGCTAAAAACTTCATTAAAATATTTATTAGCTTGATGATCAAAATGAGTACACATAGTAGGGGAGACCCGTGCCTTACCCTTCAAAAATGAATATGAACCCACATCACAAAATTCATCAATTATCATATTTGGATCAATGGTATCAGAAAATTCTCTTTCAATATAAATCACCATGAAACTTGCAAGAAACTCATCATCCATCTTATTGTGAAGTGCTGTTTTAATAAGCTTCATGGCTGAAAATGCTCACTCTGTTGTTGCAGTAGAAACAGGAAGAGTCAACACAATACGAATTAAACAATCAATCAAGTGGAAATGTTCTGATCTTTTAGTTTCAAAGAACCTACGACACAATTCAGAAAGCGAGGAGACTTGAATCATTAGGTACATCAAGTTCATAATGCTCCAACCGTCTTCTTAAAGTGCCAATCTCTGATCCACTGAAATCTTGAGGATAAAATTTCTCAACAAGATTGCAAATATTATCAATATGAAATGATTTGAATGAGTCAGAAGGATCCAAATATGAACTAAGAATAAGAAGCTCCATTGTTCGCTCTGGAAATCTATAATCTAACTCCACCATCTGAAAATCTATCACAACATTAAAAATATCAAAGTGGTAATAATGCTCAACCGTTATGCAATCATGTTGTTATCAAGAACGTCTTGTTCCTCCCTTATATTGTGCACTCAAATCTGGAATATCAATATGATGTTTATCACAAAATGATGTCACACTTTGAATAAAAGTGTCCCAACCATCTTCGCGAAACTTCTACAGCAGTGATTTTGTTGTTGAAACAAACCTTATGGCATTTAAAATATCTTGAGTTTTGACCTGTAAGGCTTGACAAAGCATATCAGTATACTCCATAACTTTGTTCATCATAAGCAAAATAAATACAAATTCAAAGGATTTCGTAACCTTATAAGCTCCTTTTGCCTCTCCCCGTATATTGTTGTTAAGTCCATTCTCAACCATGTTTTCAAGAACACAAGAAGTTACATCAAACATTTCAATCAACTTTGCAACAGAATTAAAACAAGAACTCCAACGAGTAGCTCCAACTCGTTGCAATACACGAATTTGATTAGCTCATTTGCCGGTCTTAAGTTCTCCAGAAGCAATCATTTTTGCAACTTCAAACTCTCTAGTAGATTTTAACTCCAAATGACATTTGGGAGAAGCACTAACAAAATTAACAATACAACTTAACTTTGAGAAAAATAACCACACATCATAAACGTCTTCAGATATTGCAATCAATGCAAGTTGTAATCGATGAGCAAAACAATGAATATAATATGCATAAGAACAATCTTTCAGAAACAAAGCTTGTAACCCTTTCCATGCACCCCTCATATTACTTGCGCCATCATAGCCTTGACCTCACATATTTTCAACTTCAAGATTATATGTAGTCAAAACCTTAGAAATTGCATTTTTAAGAGTTGGAGCACTAGTTTCATCCACACCCACCACTTGAAAAAATCGCTCTCTTATAAACTCATCACGATCAACAAAATGAAGAATAATAGTCATTTGTTCTCTATTGGATTCATCAAGTGCCTTATCAACAAGAATTGAAAACTTTACATCCAACTTCTTCACGAATCTTTTTACGCATTTGATTTGCAAAAATTGTTAACAACTCCTTTTGGATTGTTGGTGATGTATACTTGAGATTCTTCGGAGCATTATCCAAACATATGTTGGCAATTCCTTCATTCAAAGTTGTGCACATTTTAATCATTTCAAGAAAATTACCACGGTTGGATAAACTTTCAGATTCTTCATGCCCTTTAAAAGCACATGCTTGCCTTACAAACCATTTAAGAGCAATTATCGAGGTATTGAGTCGTAATTGATGTTATAAAATTTCTTCGGAAGATTGTTGATTCAACATATTGTCAATGTGCTGAGATGGGTCCTTAATGTTATCCAACCTCTACGTAGCAAGACTATGTTGAGAATAAGCATGCCCTTTATGGTTTTCAAAAGCACATTTATCTCCATCATGAACTCTTTTTCAACTATTGAATCCCCGATTGGTAAATGTAGAATTCTTTGATGGGATATTGTCAAAAAGTAAGTATGGAAAACAATATGCTTTATCTTTTTCAACAGAATACTCGAGCCAAGAAAATTGAGAAAACCAAAAATAATTAAACCGCCGATTTTGTTTCCCAATTAGTGTAGGTTTATATTCTTTTAATTTAGGTTGACATGGTCCCATGATAATATATACTCTACGAACATCATTATGACAGTTAACAAGATCTGCTGTTATTGGAAGACGTAACCCTGGATCACGTTCGAGAGCACTAGTATCGACATCTTTAACCTCAACTCTAGTAGGCTTAGAAACATGTTGGTTCTCAATAATTGGAACATCAACATTTGATAGAGAAGCTATTTTACTTGATGATTGATTCTCATTTGATTTTGGGAAGAAATCTAAAATATTTTTCCTTTGCTTTAATTTTTGATTATTTGATATAATAACCTACAATAGTAGGAAACCAAGAATTCAACAAGAAACAAAGTAAATATATATATATATATATATATATATATATACAGATTTTCTGTTTTTAGTTCGTCCTGACAATAAATATATCATGATGAAAAATGTGGACCACTAGATTTACATATTTTGACTCAAAGTATATGCACTTGTCAAAACTTCTCCATAATCTATGGTCTATATTCTTCGTCATAATATATTTATTGTTAGAAGGAACTGACAATAGAAAGACTGTATACAGTATATATATATATATATATATATATATATATATATATATATATATATATGGATGGCAAAGTCACAATCTCAATAAAAAATCATCCAAATAACATGAAATATGTAAATATATTTTCTAGAACAATTTAATTCTACATCTCTATTCTCTAAACGACTAAATCAGTAAATCTCATCATCTCAAACCCAAAATTGAAGTATATTTAAAATAATAATAAAGATCCATATACCTGACTAGAGATGAGACCGAATTGTTACAACTTGTAGCTTTGTAGTCTTGTAGATTAAAAATTAAAACTCCAATTTTTCTTTAAGAATTTTTTTGACCTATTTCAAATTTTCAATTCATAGTACCAAAATCATATAAAAGTATAAAACAATCTAATTTCTTATAACCAAGCACTTTCTAATGGAAAGAATAACTAAAAATATTTGTAACAATTTTTAGAATTACAATTTACAAATTAGAGGATTTTCATATAAACCCTAAAACTAACATTTGTGGTGTATAGAATACAAAAGATAAAATTATTACCAAAATCAAACTAAAGGAAAGGAAAGAATAGTGGTTTTTTTTTTTTTAATTTTTTTTTTTTTTTTTTACCATTGGTTGTTGCTTATGATAATGTGATATTCAATTTGGTATTTTGGTTTCTTGAATTCTTGCCCTTCTTGGTGAACGGTGAATCGGTGATCACTGATCACATATAACAGATTCACAGAGCCTTTCGTCTCTTGAGAAAAAGAAAAGAAGAAGAAGGAAAATAGTATCTGTTTTTAATTGGAGGAGTTGTTTACTTGTTTTGTTATTCTCTAAGTTTCTAACAATAATTGGCCAATTATTGACAGGCCTCCCACCCAAAAAAGAGTAGTGGTTTGTGGGTAGTCCCACTCAACCCACTCTAGTGAGTGGAGACATTTTGGTTGAAACTTGAAAGAAAACCAAAACAAATAAATATAAATGTATATAATATATATATATTTTTTTTTGAAAATTAGCCTTTATCTACCTCCGCCTCTGGTCCACACTAATGAATATATCCAAACACATATTCCTATCACATTATTTGCATATATTTAAGATAACAATTCGATGTATAATATTCAATTTTAATCGACTTACAATAAGGTGACATCTTAAAACTGTATCATCTTTATATTCATTCGATCAATATATAGAATCTCGTCATGTACGTATCTTATCATATATTATATGTTGTATTTTCCAATAATTATCGTTATTTATAATAGGTAGTCGAAGAACGATGATGAATATATTCATAGAAGCATATATTCATGACGTGACACGTTTCTGTTCAATCGAACATCTTTTTAATTATCATTTGATACATAAAGAGGCTGATAAACATCACTAAACTAAAAAGAGTTTTCAATGAATTTTGAAATCGTTCGAATATATCTATATTTCAATCAAAAGAGCAAAGAGTGGTCTCATAAAGGCTTGGTGAATATTGAGTATGTGATATATACAAAGACAAACTAAAAACAAATGTATGACGATATAAGTTTGGTTCGGTAGTAAACCCCTAACACCTATACCACCAGTTTGTGGGTTCAAGTCCTCCCTCTCCCCAACAAATCCCGAATTAATGTAATACTTCAAAAAAAAAAAAAAAAGTATATATTGATAATTGAATTTTATGGGTCATTATAATAAAGTTAGTCATTAATTAATTGTATTATACAAGAGATAAACCAAGTATATTTTCTTATGCACTTAAATATATATAAAAAAAATGCATTAAAAGTAAAAGCTCCCAAAACTAATAGGAATCTAAAACATATATACATTGAAGGGATGTTTATATATAGCATGCATGTCTTGACTCTTGATGTCCACATGTTACTTTATTACTATGTATTTATTTCATCTTGACATATTCAATGACGATTTTAAGAGTTTGTTTTTAAAAGTTTAATTCTGAAAAAAAAAAAAAATGATTATAATGATCATTTTAATACCAAGTGGACAAATTGATGGCCACTAGAGTAGTTCTAGAAAAACTTAACGGTGTTATAGAGGAATAACCATTAGTGTAACAGTGTTCGTAAAAAATGGCCATTTTGAAACCAATTCCCCATCTAATGACCATTTTAATAGTGGTGACACAAATTGATGGCCATTGGGGTAATTATCCCTTTTATAAATCAAATCAATATTTAAATAGAATATTTAATTTTATGATGAAATAATGTATATAAATGATTTTAACTTGATTTCATAAGGATAATAATGATATTTTAAAAGATTCATTAAATTCTGAAATAGATTATTTCATAATCACTTTCAAAAAATAACTTTCCACCTACTTCTCAAAATCACTTTCAAAACTTGCCAAATTATCAATTAATCACTTTTGTAAGTTTTACTAAACATTATTTTATGTCAAAAATATAATATAATCTGATTTTAACTTTTTAAAAGCAATACCAAACTAGCCTTTATTAGAATGTAAAGCTAGCGAGTTACTAAGCACAAACGTACAACTCCATTGTCCATTTATAATTTGATATATATTGTCCATTGATAATTATATATATATATATATACAATTTTTCTATTGTCAGTTCGTCTTGATATAAAATATATCAGGATGAAGAATGTGGACCATTAGATTTACATACTTTGACTCAAAGTGTATGCATTTGTCAAAACTTCTTCATAATCTATGATCCACATTCTTCGTCATGATATATTTTATATCAGGACAAACTGACAGTAGAAAGACTATATATATATATACATACACACACACACACACACATATATATATATATATATTAAAGAAATGTCATTTTTTACTCGACTTATATGTATTAGGGTTTTTGATCCTCATTATTTTAGAAAGGGGTAGTTAAACAAACATCCTTCGAGGTTTGATATAATTACATGCATATGGAAGTTTTGGACATATTAACACAAACATCCTCTGACCTTTGAAAAACATTACACTAACAGCCCTTACTGTTAACTGATTGTCGTTTTGTTCGTACAATCAATCGTCAAAAGTATAAAAAGTCTTAAATACCCTTGATTTTTATTTTAAAAAATTAAAAATATTTAAATACTATTAAATGAATATTAAAAAAAAATGGAAAGCATAATCTTCTTCCTCTCTATTACCCACCGGATCTAGAAAATAAAAAACAAGCTCAAAATCATCAAACACCATCTTCTTTAGTTACTACCAAATCTGGGAAAAATAAACTAATAATCATTAGTTCACCATACATCATTTCTTCATTCTCTTCTACACACCACTACAATAAAAAAGGTCTTTCACAACATTCATTGCATGTTGTAAAAACTCTCAACAACATACATGTGCAAGTTGTCTATTATGGAGTTGTTAAAAGTATTAGATGCTTCTACAACTTAGAGTGCATGTTGTTAAAAACATGAAATTCTACAACTTATAGTGCAAGTTGTTAAAAACTTAAAATTTTACAACTAAGAGAACTTGTTGTTAAAAGTTTATAAACAATAACTTGCAATGAAAGTTGCATAAGATTAGACCTTCATAAATTCATTATATTTCATTATATATCATCAAAAGACAAAAAATCCTAAAATCAATATTTTGTAAAATAGCCAACCAAATTGCAATACAACATTTTCGAATTAAGATAAAATCACAAGTAAGCCAAACTTTTGAATTTACGATTTTACAGTACATTCTAATATTCCAACTCCGTTTCTATATTATATCCAAACTTATGCTAACTATAATAACCTAATGCAACTTTTAGGCCATGCAATTGTACTTCCTACAACTCCACCAAGTGTGCAAGCTTCATCGGTTGGTCAAACTAAAATGACTTCCGAATTAAACACCAAATCCACCCACACTCTCCAGAAATCTCGCCCAAGTGGTACATGATGCACTTTGGTGTTGGTATCCGTCGAGGCCACACTCCCTTCAGCAACCACCTCTTCAATATTATCTCCATACCAATGTAGTAGTTGGCATTTACTATGTTCATGTTTGTCATTAACTTGTGCAGTTCTACTACCTTGTTGTGACTACAATTTATCAAAATAAATGACCAAAAAATATTGACATTTAGTTAACTTATTCACTGCAATTTCATGATAAAGTATGATCAAATTATTCTGAAGTCTTTTACCTGAGAAGTACAAATATGAGAACTTACTGTATCATCGCTTGCACCATTTTTTTGACCCTGTACAATAATCACAAAAAAAAAATAACATATAAGAAAATTACACAGGTGACCCAACTACATAAACTCATTTTCAACCTTAAGTCCTTGAATTATACAGTTGATTTATTTAAAGGAGATTTGAAGCTAAATCTCCTTGTGATACCAAGATAAAACTACCGAGTGAGAGTAGTTTGACAGAGAACATAAGACTTCTGAGAGAGAGGAGACATTGCAACTAACATCAATAAACAGTGTATTTACGTGTATTCAATAGGAATAAATATAAGAGAAAAATTACCGATTCAAATTATTTCAATAACAAAGCACTCATCTCTTGAATCTTCTCAGCAAGTTCCGCAATTTGTTGGCCTTGAGTGCGTACAAGACTTTCAAGTTCTTTGACCCTTCCACGAGATTGAATCTATACATTCACCCGAGAAGGTGTAACACCAAATCCAAGAGCCCTTACTTGCCCACGACATTCTGGTCCAAATTTTTTTGCAAGTGAACTTCCATGGGTTGTCTTGGTTGTCACTTGATTTCCTCTCTTCAACACTTTTCTGAAAAAACACAAACATTAATGACAATATCCATTTGCTTGTGATTGTGAAATACACTAAAAAAAAGATCATTTCTCACCAATGTGCTACTAGTTGCCTCATTGAGATGTTTGCCATCTTTATTCTTATGTCCCCGAATCCACACATCCACTCGAGTTATAGATGATGGATCTAAACTCTCTTCTTTCTGCAATGGACAAAATAAAAATGAGAGTATATTTCTCACCAATATGCAGCTGATTGTACTTAATATGTAATAAGAGTATATTACCATTTCATGCTCCAAGCGAGCATAGCCCTTCTTGTTCATCATATGTGTAATTTTCTATTTTTTTCTCATTTTCCTATACCTCTTTCTCTTTGCCTATATTAAAATATATATATATAATAGTTAACCTACAACTCAAGCAAATCTTAATTGGAATGTTTTTAGAAAGGATCGGACTACTTACTTTAAATTCTGAAGACAACCTGTTTTTGATGAAGGATTCCCATTTTTTATCCGAGGTAATATTCTTAGGTTTGATAGAAGACAATGTCAATCGTCTATCTGTTTTTCTATTAGCTTTTATGATCCGCTTTGTTATCAATGACTTGAATTGTCTCCACATTTTGCCCATCATTCTAATACCGATTTCCTTGTAGCATTCTGCTATTTCAAATCTTTGCTGTACCATTACATAAAAAATATATCAAAAGGGAATAATAAACCACTAAAATAATATATGAACACATCAATAACAATGATATATAAAACATACCAATATTAAAGTCCAAAGTTCATCTTTTCTATCAGAATCAACACTTGGCCAATCTTCAAGCCCAATAGGCACATGCTCTCGTACAATGACTCCAAGATATGATGAAAACTTCTTTGAATTCTTTGAAACTGACTGACCTCTCTCATTAAACGTAACACTTAAACATTTGTCACCACTTTGAATCATTCCCAGTTTGGTAAGACCTCGTTTCTTTTTGGTATTGACAACATCTTCTTGAGATATTTGTTTTTGTTTCACATTGCCATCATCTTCGTGTGAATTCTTTTTCTTGGCATTAATAGTAAATTCTTGGTATGTTTCTAAGCTTTCTTGATTGGTAGCTAGAGGTTGAGTTGTAGAATTTTGAGGTTCATTATTGATTCTGATAACTTGGCTTTCTTCTTGAGTCATTTCAACAAATATAGCTTTTTGTTCCTTCCATGCTCTTTTCTCAGCCTGTTTGGAGGACTTCACAATAGAAAAGAAATTAAAAAAAAAAACTTTATAATTATCATCAATGTCACGATTAAAGTAATAACAAGCTGATTAAAGTAATAACAAGCTAATCAAAGTAAGGGGTCGTTTGTTTTTTTGTCTGAAGACTGAATAGTCCAGAATTTTACTGAAGACTGAATAGTGGCTGAAACCTGAATCTAAATGACATGTTTTTTTTTTTTTTTCTCACATCTGAATGTACTGTTAACATGTTTGTTTTTTAAAAATAAAATTGTCTGAAAAGAAGTAATTTTACAGCTATACCCATATTAAACAATTATACATATAATATAGAATAAAAACAATCCAAAAATAATAAATATATATGAACACATATGATTATGATCTTCTTCTTCGATTACAAACAAACTTTATCTTTACTAAGAAAAAAAAAAGGTTTTTTTTTTATTTTTTTATTTTATTTTATTTTTATTTTTTTTTTTTAAATAAAAATAAAATGGGCAACAGGAAAACTCACACAAATCACTCTAAAAAAATTAATATATAAATACATCACCCTAATATCATAATAAATTATTGATATTAAACACCAATATTAGAAGTGATTAGGGTTCTTTTTTTATTTTTAAAGCTATTTAAAATAAGCAATATATTAAAATAAAGATTTCTATACAATATATAATTATGATGAAATTGGATATATGTTATATATGGAGAATAGTATCGGAAGAAAAGATTTAGGATTGCATTTAATGCAATTCAGTGATTTACAATTAAGTTAAAAGTCAAGATTTTTTACTTTTTATTTTAAGTTGTTTTTTGGTATTTTTAAGTTGTTTGACCACTTAAAAAAACAAACAAAAAACTTAATAATTATGATTCAGACCCATTAAGTTATAAATGAAAAAAAACAAACGACCCCTAAATGTCCAACTTTAGACTTACTTTTGCACTGCTCATCTTATACAAAACTTTTTGTTATATATCTCAATTTCATCAAGACTTCACACCTATAAATACGAAGCCATAATAAAAGCAAAACAAAATTCACAATGTGGATAACTTTCGACTTTGAGACAAAGATCAATTAAGGCTGTTTGATTCCCAATAACAGTACAGAAGGAAATTACATAATCGAGTTTTAAGTGAATTTTGCACTAATAATATGGAAATTACTACAATTATAAGACTATAAACTCAAAATTGACAAACAATGACACAGGTTTTTCTTCGAAGATTAGTTTATAATAACCTGAAAACTCTCCTTTAAACATAAATACACAACACAACATGATTTTACAAGCCCTAGAGTGTACATACTCTAATATGACAAACGAAACCAATGAAATAATAATAATAATAATAATAATAATAATAATAATAAATTAAAACAAAAATAAAATCGAGCTAAGAGAACAGAATTACCTGGCTGCAACATATTCAATTGCCAAAAAAATTCGAAACGCGAAACTCAGAACCGTACGAATTGCAGAGAACGTCTCTTTCTCTCGCGCTTAGACGATCATGTGAAACCGAGAGCATTCAGCGCAGCGCTCGCTGTTCAAACTTCAATAGAAGCTTGAAATGAAGTTGCGTGAAAGTTGAAACGTTCAAGCCACAAGAAATCGAACGAAAATAAAATTAAGAGATTGAATTTATCCAAAAACTGATCAAATCATTTCGAGACCAAACAGTGGTTGAGGTGGTTGTGGCAAACTCACCTTCTAAGACCAAATCGAGATGGTTGTGGCGATCGCAGTGCTCATGGTGGTCATGGTCTTGGTGCTCATGGATCTCACAGTGGTTGAGGTTATTACAGAGGCAGAGCTCACGGTTTCTCATCTCTCTCACAATGAAATGTTTTTTTTTTTTTTAATATTAGATGTGTTCTGGTGTGGAACACTGAGATGCCTTTGTAAAACTGGAATTGGGCTTAAAATTGAAATTGGACATGGAGAGTGTGAGCTGTAGGCCTGTAGCCGCTTTTTAAAATTGTAATTGGGCTTAAAAATATTGCATATTGCACATTTAACAACTTTCATCTGGCCCATGTTGTCATTGTGCCTCTAAATTTAATAATAACAGCTTCATAATTTTGAATGTTGTTATTGAGTCCATTTAACAACTTTCATTCATGCAAGTTGTTGGACCCTTATTGTTAAAGGTATATTTTGGTGTAGTGCACACTAGATCAAAGAATGAACAAACTAATGATCTTCATAGCACCAATTCATTTAAAAAAACAAAAAACCCAATCCCCAATTGCATAAACATCCAATCCATATATGCATCTCAAACATAAACTTCACAATACGCACAAGTCCATTGAAATCAACCCAGGCCCAATTAAAATCCACACCCAATTCATACCAAAACCAAAACCAATCCCATCAAAATCTACACACAAACCAATCAAAATCAACAAAATCCGATGAGATTGAGCCAAGGGCGAAGCCAGGACGTTACAACAGAGGGAGGGGGGGGGGGGGGGGGGGGGGGGGGTGTTTAAAAATGAACTTCGACAACACGAGACAGTTATATTAATTAAAAATTAAAGATATACTTAGACAGGAGGGGACATAATGAATCTTACCCCTCAAAATTCATATTCTAAACATAATACATAAACTTTTTAGAAGATAACTACTAAATAAGAAACAAACATGCAATTCCAATATAATAACGAACTATCTCAATTTTTTCTTACGAGTTTTCACAGCATTGAACTCATCTATTATGGAATCTAAGTTAATGGTATCCATAATCTCTCTCTCCACATAGACAACGTGAGAAAATTATATTAATTAAAAATTAAAGATACACTTAGATAGGAGGGGACATAATGAACCTTATCCCTTAAAATTCATATTCTAAACATAATACATAAACTTTTAAAAGATAACTACTAAATAAGAAACAAACATGTAATTCCAATACAATAACGAACTATCTCAATTTTGTCTTACGAGTTTTCATAGTATTGAACTCATTTATTATGGAATCTAATTCAATGGTATCCGTAATCTCTCTCTCCAAGCAATTTGTAAGAAATTCATCCTTCATCTTACTGCGAAGGGATGTTTTAATAAGTTTCATAGCTAAAAATGCTCGTTCTATCGTTGTTGTAGAAATAGGAAGAGTCAATACCAAATGAATCAATCTTTCAATCAAGAAGAAGTGTTCCGACCTTCTTGTTTCGACTAATCGACGACATAATTCAGAAAAAGAAGCGATATTCTGAAATTCTGAAGAACAAACTACATCAAACTTGTAATGCTCCAACCGTCTACTCAAATCCCCTATTTCATTTTGAATGAAATCTTATGGATAGAAATTCTTAGCAAGAGTACAAATAGCATCAATATCAAACAATTTGAACCTATTAACTAGATTCAAAGTTGAGCTAAGAGTAAGGAATTCAATTGTTTGATATGTGAATCTACTATTCAACTCCATCAATTGAAAATCTATAACATTGTATATATTGAAGTGATAATGATGTTCAAATGTAATATTATCCTTCTGACATCTTCTACCTTCCATATAACGTGCACACATATTAGGCATATCAATGTCTTGTCTTTCACAAAATGAAACCACACTCTTAAAGAAAGTATCCCATCCATTTTCTCATAATTTTTAAAGAAGCGTTTCTGTAGTTAAGAAAAAATTCAAATCATTTAAGATATCTTGTGACTTCATTTGTAATGCTTGGCAAAACATATCATAAACTCCCAAAACTTTGTGTAACAACAATAAAATAAACACAAATTCAAAAGTTCTCATCTCTTTATATGCACATTTGGCTTCTCCATGTATATTTCTATTTCAACCTTTGTAAATCATGTCTTTAAGAAGAGTACAAGTTGAACCAAACATATCAATCAATCGACTAACATAGGTGAAATGGGAGCTTTACCGAGTAGTGCCAACACATTGCAAAGTGCGAATTTGACTAACCCCAATAGCAATCTCAAGTTCTCTTGAAGCAATCAAATCCATAATTTCATCTTCTCTAACTAATTTCAACTTAGAATGACATTTTAAAGAAGCATTAACAAAGTAGACGATAGAACCCAGTTTTGAAAGATTAAAAAAAAAAAAAAGCCATACGTCATGAACTTCTTTAGAAACTGCAACTAAAGCAAGTTGAAGTTGATGGGCAAAGCAATGTACATAGTAGGCATATGGACATTCCTTCATAAATAAAGCTTGCAAATCATTCCATTCACCCCTCATATTACTAGCACCGTCATATCCTTGACCTCGCAAGTTTTCAACTAATAGATTGTATCGATCAAGTCTAATACATATTGCCTTTTGAAGAGTTGGCATTTGTATCATTGATACCCATAACTTGGAAAAACTACTTTTGAACAAATCCATCAAGATCAACAAATCTCAAAATAATCGACATTTGCTCTTTGTTCGATTCATCGAGTGCATCATCAACTAGAATACAAAATTTGGCATCCTTGATTTCCTCATAGATCTTATCCTGCCCTTTGTTAGTAAGAATACTCAATAGCTTCTTTTGAATATCAGATGATGTATACTTGCTAGTTTGTGGAGAATTTTCAAGAACAATTTATACAATTTCTTTATTCACTCTTGCTAGCAACTTGATCATTCGATTTATAAAATTAATGGATTCATCATGGTCCCTAAAAGCACACTCTTGCATTGCTAGCCACTTCACAGTCTATAAGGAGGTCTTGAGTCACAATCGATTATGCAAAACTACTTTAGAATATTGTCTACTCATGACATTATCGATATGACATGATGGATCCTTTAAATTATCCCAACATTGCATATGATGATTGTGTTGTGAATTGAGTTGGGTGTGGTTTCGATCGAAATTGGGGTTGGGAATGGTGGTTTTGTTGGAAAGGAATGGGTGCTGGTAGGAGTGATATGGTGGCTATGAGCAGTCTTGGCTTAGGCGAATGGATTGACCTCCTTCACGGCAGTGTTTGTGTTATGGGAGACTTGCAATAATTGGAGTTCAATCAAAATGGTTTGAAGGGTTCTATGGATTTTGTCGAAACTAGACTTATGGCGAGCTAGAATTTCACTAACCTCATTGCGGAACTTGGTGTCCATGATCGGAACCATGCTCTTATACCAATCGATAGAATTAAGGCATTTCAAATCTAACAAATCAATTCTTCATTTTTGTCAAATCATCGAAAGAGATGACTCGTTGAAAAAAGAGGTCTTCTGGATACTCACAGTTTATTTATTTTCATATTGGGCTGTCAAGTGCCCAAATAAGTATAGCTTAAGCTGTATTATTTTATTTTATTTTATTTTATTTTTCGCCATTTAAATCCTCATTAGACTTAACTCTTAAATTAACTAGTTTAGGATTTGTTTTTTAATAATTTTAATTTATATTATATTATATTAAATAGGGTTGATCTTGGGAGATACTAGATACTAGCAAACTTATACACGTTGTTAATTTCAAGAAAAAAAAAAGTCTATTTCAAAAATATATAATCTTTCTGTTTTGATAGTCATTTGAACTCTACTGATGGGGCTATTCTTCAGGACATTGTTGGTTTGAGGAAAGATTGTGGTGTTTTGAGTGTTAATTTCACGCCTAGGAAGGCCAATCAAGTCGCCCATGTGCTTGCAAAGCAAGCGTTAACGAATTGTGGTGATTTTTACTGGATGGAAGAGTTTCCTCATTATGCTGCTTTTGCTATCCAGGCGGATATGCCTGATTGAACCAACATCATATTGTCTCTACTTATATTACCAAACTAAGGAAGGTGTATTGGATTAATATTTCAATAGACAATTTTGGGGTGCCAGGATTTTATAGATTTATATCATTTTAAAGATTATTAGGATTATATGGACTAGGCTTTCAGTTTTTAAAACGAGTCTTTGGATTTTATTTATAGACTAATAGGATGATCTAGACTTTATTTAAAGACTTTTTGGAATTTTTTAAATATGGGCCCTATAAATTTGCTAGATAATACACACGTCTGAGTTGAGAAACTCAAACTAGCTAGCAGGCCTGAGCTGAAAAAAAAACCCAAACAAGATGTACTTTCTTAGAACATGTATCAACACACAATGAAAATGCATATAAACAAATAGAGTGACAATATTTACACCCTCGAAAAACTGTATGTGCACCTCAAATCAATATGTTTTAAAATTTTCAATATTACCCTTAAGTAAAGTTATAAAATTGATTAAAATAAATGTATATCTCATACAACATATTAATACAATATTAAAATGATTAAATAAATATTTCTCTTTCTTAATTTTTTTTTTTTAAATATATCATTTTTAAACACAGATGAGGTAGCTAAAGTTTATTTTATTATTATTATATATATCAGGTCAATTACATAACATTTTCAAATGAAAAAAGAATTCATAAAAAATAAGAAAAACTAATACATTTAAATAGTCCGTCCACATATATATATATATATATATATATATATATATATATATATATACTCACACAGTGGAGGAGGCGGCTATTCCTTGTCAGTTTGTCTTTTTCAGCTAAAAAAAAAGTGTTGAACGAGTGTGAAAATTTTGATGGGAGAAGACAAGACAATTTTGAGTTTTTAACATTTATAGTTATCATTAAAAAGTCTGATTTATCATGAAATCGTATAAATCTTGATCTCAATCTAATACTACCAAACAATTTGTTGTCTCTTGAAAGTCTGGATCTAATACCAAAAGATATCATAGACTTTTTAAAAAATCTTAAAAGTCCTAATCGAATACCACAAGACTTATCTAACTTGTTAAAAAGTCTCAATCTAATACTCTAAGACTATTACTTTCTAGAATTGTCTATTAAAATCCTAATTCAATACACCCCCGAGTATTTGATATGAGTCAAACCTTTTAGATGATGTATAAGGTTTACCATCCATACAAAAGTTAAGAAGAACAGAACAAAACTACAAAAGCGCTTCACTTTAGACCCCAAGAATCTTAACCTTTCGGTCAGAGGAATGGCCACATCATTTTAGTAGTCAATGAGTCGTTTAAATATTTTCACCAATAAATAACGGCCACGTAATCTCCTCTGCTTCTTACCATAGACCTCCACACCACAGAATTAACAATTCTCTTGTTGTTTACATCCGATAACGCAAAGGCGCGCGGCGCAGCCCCAACTGACCAAAAATGTGCAACTCAAATCCTGTCCAGGTTCAATGTATCATACAATCCAAATTTGGTTTCGCATGTCTGTCTTCAATCCTCCACGCACATGCCCACACGCGCTGTCACATCTCATATTTTTAAGCCTACATAATACATATAAAACGACAAGCGCGTGGCATCCACGAGCAGATCCTTACGAAGGAAATGTCTCGTGTCAGGCACGTGACGGTGCACACCAGCAATCACCACCATCAGATAAAATATGTGCGCACTTGGCTTTTCTGTTCACTGTAACCACCCAAAATCCAACAAATATAAATTCTCTCAATCTCTATCTCTTCAGTCTTCTATCAACAAATATCTTTTTCTCAACGACATATACTCTGTTTAGGGTTCTTTCGAGCGTGTTGCCGTTCTCCATTCTTTTTTTTTTGAGGCGATGACGACATCGTTTGGAGCTTCCAGCTCTGTGATTCCGACTGATTCTAAGATTCAAATTCAGAGCTACAACGGATTGAGATCTTCGCATTCGCTCGCTCTTACCCGGAATCTACGCGTTTTTCCAGTTCCGTACTCTGTCAGGAGTTCCATTGTTAGGGCTGTGTCAACAGTGAGTTTGTTTGTTTTTTTTTTTTTTTAGTAAATTTTACGTGAAATTTATTGATTCTGTGTTTGTGTGGACGTGTGAAGAATTTTTTTTTATTGATTAGTGTTTAAAGAGATTGAATGTCATTTTTGTTTTTCTTTTCTGTGAAATGGTTTTTTCAAGTAAGTGTTTTGCGAAATGAAAACGAGAAATTTGAAATTTGCATTTTTAGGATCTAAGAAAGGGCTCGGAGTTTGGAAGACATAATTTGAGTAAAAATGTCAATTATTGAGGGCTGTACATATTTGAAATTCTATATTAAGTTTATTTATGCGTCAAATGTATCCGTGATCTTTTAATACACTGAGAACCTATTTCTGCTGCCGTAATTACTTATTTACTTTAATTTGATATTAGAATTTTTTTTTGAACTTTTGAAAAGATGTTCTATCTATTTCATAATAGAAGAAGGATGGAACAACTGTAATTGGGATTTGAGTGCCGTAGAACTTTTGGGAGAAATGAAAGGAAGATCCTGATGGTTGATTTAATTATAAGCAATGCAAGATGCTGAAATCTTAATTTACTTACTGGTAGTGTTTTTGTTTGATCTTTTTGCAGCCAATAAAGCCACAGACTGAGACTAAGCGTAGTAAGGTTGAAATTATCAAAGAGCAAAGTAATTACATTAGGTACCCTCTTAACGAGGAGTTATTGACGGATGCTCCTAATATCAATGAGTCTGCTACGCAATTAATCAAGTTTCATGGGAGCTATCAGCAGTATAACAGAGATGAACGTGGTGGAAGATCCTACTCATTCATGCTTCGAACTAAGAACCCTTGCGGAAAAGTTTCAAACCAACTTTACTTGACCATGGATGATCTTGCTGATCAATTTGGAATTGGGACTCTTCGTTTGACCACCCGACAAACTTTTCAGCTTCATGGTGTTCTGAAGAAGGACCTCAAGACGGTGATGGGTAGCATCATTAGAAGTATGGGTTCAACTCTTGGTGCATGTGGTGATCTTAACAGGAATGTTCTTGCTCCTGCCGCTCCTTTGGTAAGAAAAGATTACCTATTTGCACAGGAAACAGCAGAGAACATTGCTGCCCTCCTTACACCTCAGTCAGGTTTTTACTATGATATGTGGGTGGACGGGGAGAAATTCATGACAGCAGAATCTCCTGAAGTGGTGAAGGCACGCAATGACAATTCTCATGGAACGAATTTCCCTGATTCCCCGGAGCCCATCTATGGAACTCAGTTCTTGCCAAGGAAGTTCAAAATTGCAGTAACTGTACCAACAGATAACTCAGTGGATATTCTCACTAATGATATTGGTGTCGTTGTTGTTTCTGATGAAAATGGGGAGCCTCAAGGATTCAACTTATATGTAAGTTGGACATGCTCAATCAACTATTTTGTTTTAACTTATCTGCACTTGGTTGTCAGTTATATGATGATTTATATCACAGGTTGGTGGTGGTATGGGAAGAACGCATCGGTTGGAATCCACATTTCCTCGCCTAGGAGAACCATTGGGATACGTTCCAAAAGAAGACATTTTGTATGCTGTAAAAGCTATTGTTGTTACACAACGAGAAAACGGGAGGAGAGATGATCGTAAGTATAGTAGATTGAAATATCTGGTCCACTCGTGGGGCATCAAAAAGTTTAGAAGTGCTGTTGAACAATATTACGGCAGGAAATTTGAGCCTTTTCGTGAGCTGCCTGAATGGGAATTTAAAAGTTACCTGGGATGGCATGAACAGGTCTGTTCTATTGGCTTAAATATGTTATATGTAGTATCATTTATCCTCGTTTTAATTAATTTTTTGATACCGTTAGATAAGAATGTTCTGAATTTTTTGCTGATGTTAATGTCCTAAAGCCAATTTTTTATGGATAAATGTTCTCTTGGCCTTTGGGTCTTTAGGGTTCCTGACTGTTTAAAAATTTTGAACAGGGTGATGGGAATTTATTTTGTGGACTCCATGTTGATAGTGGTCGTATTGCGGGTAAAATGAAGAAGACATTGAGGGAGATAATCGAGAAGTATAATTTAAGCATGCGTATAACTCCAAACCAAAACATCATTTTGTGTGACATTCGCAAAGCATGGAAGCGCCCCATCACCACAACTCTTGCACAGGCTGGTCTTCTGGTAATTTCTTCTTACTTATTTTTTTACCATGCATTTTTTCATTCGTAGATAATCACAGTTCTTGCTTAGCTTTGTTTCGTGGGTATAAGAACATATGATTCACCCATGGGGTTGAGAAAGAATGTCAAGGTAGTTTAAGAATTCAATTTCTGAGCGAATGATAGGACTTCTGCATAAGGATCATCATTTAATGTGACTTCTTGCAGGTTTCTACTTATTTAGCTTGTGATCGTAACAAACTTTGTTTTCAATTATAATCATACTTGGTGATTTGAAAAATCAAAGAACAATAAAAAATTACTTTGTTTGTGTTCCTATACACGAGGTTTAGGGGTTAATTAGAAATGTCATTGTCCATAATGATTTACATGTCTTACAAATTATTATTGTAATATGTGACGATCATACTAATCTCTAACGTTTGTATGTCAATTCGAGAGTAGGAAACAAAATTTTGAGGGTTATACTTATATTGCTGCCATTGCTTCTGAATTAGAAAAAAAAAAAAAAAATCAATGAGGGCTCAAAGTGAGTAAAGCATGAATTATTTCCTTATGAAACATGAATATTCAAAGCTGATACTGCCAAGATTTATAAAAGTAAGGCCAGTAGAGTCTTATGTAAATTTTTAATATCCATTATTCAATGAATTTAACTTAGGTTGTGTGAAACGTAATGGTTTGAATCCTAGACCTTGGTCCCATGCCATATGTAATTATCGTAATGATGATAGGAGTGTAGGACATTGGTAAATGGTGTCAGAGTCCAAAAATGGCAGAAATTGGAGTTTCTGACAGTCATTTGCTTGACCTTGCATGCTTTCCTACTCTCTTTAAATCGCCTCTTTGATTTTGTTATTGTCTGCTGTGGCTTTCAATGTTAAAAGGTCCGAATTGTCAAATGTTTAGGAGTAACTGTAATGTTTTATTTGGTTATGATTTATGAAGATATTCTTCATTTGTTTGACCCTTTCTTTTCCTTTCAAAGTTGTCAATTGTTTAATGATTAAGCATAGCTTGACCATATGGTTTATGTACAGCTTCCTAGATTTGTTGATCCCCTTAATGTAACTGCAATGGCATGCCCTGCTTTTCCACTTTGTCCACTTGCAATAACTGAAGCTGAACGGGGAATACCTGACATTCTCAAGCGAGTTCGAGCTGTATTTGAGAAGGTATATAACTGATACACAAGTTCTTAGAAGAATTGACCAAGTAATTGATAAATGTGGTGAATCAATATTTTTGCTAATATTTGATTATAAGATGAAGTAACAGCCATGGCCTTTGCAATATCAGGTTGGTCTCAAGTACAATGAATCTGTGGTGATAAGGGTAACTGGATGCCCTAATGGTTGTGCTAGACCATACATGGCTGAACTCGGACTGGTTGGCGATGGTCCCAACAGCTATCAGGTATTTCAAGTGCTGACTTGATTTTTTTTTTTTTTTTTTTTTTTGTCTTTCTTTTATCGTAATGCAAATTTTTGAGGGAACATGCTGTTGTTTTATTGATATAAATAGATTTGGCTTGGAGGAACACCTAATCAAACCTCGTTAGCAAGAACCTTCATGAACAAGGTCAAGGTTCAAGATCTTGAAAAAGTTGTTGAACCTTTGTTGTATAACTGGAAACAAAAACGACTAACCAAGGAAGAATCATTTGGCGACTTCTCAAACCGCATGGTGAGCACTAAAACAATTGCATTTGCAGCTTGTTATTTCCACAGCACTAATGCCTTTCTCAAATTCAGTTGCTGCATTGAGAACTTTTCTTCCAACAATAAATATAGTGTAGCAGCATTTCATTCGTCGGTTAGCTTTTCTCATGTTGTCTGGAATTGATTAATGTCAGGGATTTGAAAAACTTCAAGAGTTGGTTGACAAATGGGACGGTCTGATAAAAGGAACTTCAAGGTACAACCTGAAACTTTTTGCTGATAAGGAGACATATGAAGCCGTGGACGATCTTGCCAAGCTGCAGAACAAGACTGCTCACCAGTTGGCCATAGAAGTTATTCGCAATTTTGTTGCCTCCCAACAAAATGGGAAAAGTGAAAGTTAACCCAGAAGTCATTTGCGTTCCTGTAGATGCTTGGATGAATGGATAAGGTGAATGAGAAGTAATCTTTCTCTCTTGTTTTTCTCAATCTCTCACTCCATGCGGTTACCACTCGGTAACAGCTGGAACAACGGATGGATAGCAGTTTCTATTATAATTTTGTATCAATAAGTTTCGGGAGTTCGTTTTGGCTTTATGTAAAGTACAAAACCTGTACCTAGAGCTTGTATTTTATTAATTTCTGAAATGAAGACGTGTTTTTCAGGTATTTGATTATCAATCTGTTGTCAGTTTTCAGCCCAAGAAGTTATGTACAAGTAGCAGTCTTAGATTCTGGAAGGCAGAAGCTTCATGGGATTTCCTTGCCAGTGGTTGTGTTGCATTTATTGACTGGCAGATTTTCGGAGACCTAGAAATGTCTTTTAGCTATTCTTGATACAAATTTGCAATTTTTATAGTTCCGTGTTCTTTTAGCTTTGAAGCGCCTGATTTAGATTTGGGAAGAGTAGAGATTTGCTTACTTCTAACAGGGAGGTTGCCTGTCGGGTAATAAAGAGATTTTGTTGTGTTCTTGAATGATGAACTTGCAAAAACTGGAGTTTCTTCATTCTCTCTTGCCCTCTCTACTTTGTTAGAAACTGTTTGAATCTATGATACAATGTGCTTGTCACGTTTTTATGAGACTGATTGTTAGAAAACGGTTTTGATGGGATTATTTTTAAATTTAAATTAAATAATTGATTTGAAATTTAGAAATAATAAAAAATGGTTAGAACTAATACCCTTTTGTATCTTCTCTTAAACCAAAAATGATTCAAGCAAATAGCACATTCAGATAAAAGATATGAGTAGAACAAATGATATATAATTTCGTTTTTATTTTAGATTTACATCACTACAAATCCTCATGTTTAAGTGAAAATATTTTGTTGAAAGGTTTAATCTTATAAAATCTCTATAATCATCCAAGTGTAACAGCATGAATCATGGCACCAACCTAATTTGCCAATTAGTTTGGATATGGTGAAATTGACAAAAAAACAGAGACTACTTGAAAGAGGGATCACTATTCACTAGGAGAATATAAGAGAAATAGACATGATTTTTTTTTTCCCCAATAAAAATGGTACAGGATTCCCATAACTGAAAATCATTTGACAGATGAAAATTGATAAAATTCTCACTTGTGACAGATCTTAGCTGTAGGCATTGTGACACAAATAGGAGCATACTTCTTCTTAGCTTCTGGGGTTCCAGCTTTGGGCTCACCAGCCATGGCTGCTTTTGCAATAGAGCAAGCAGCCATTGCAGCTCCAACAAACATCAACTCTCTCCTCCCATTGCTCTCAGCTTCCTTTCTCTTCATTTCCAAATTGGGTTTCTCTTCACCTGCTGAGGCCTTGGCCACAACCACAAGCCCTGATCTCCTCCCACTTGGGATTGCATTTTTGGTCAACTTTGTGGTTGTGCTGGGCAGTAGTGACGCTGCTGCCATTGTCATTGAAGCCATCTCTGCAAACTTTTCTTTTTCTTGCAAGTCTCTTTGTTTCAATGTCTCTCAATTCTGAAATGCACCAGTGTGATTGAGAGAGTGAATTAGAAGGGCCATCATCATCCATTTCCTTATCCTTACAAGTGCTAGGCCAAATGGGTTTTTGCCACGTGTTACTTTATCCTGGATTGTTATACTTATTGGTTGTTTCTTGGTAGGATATTGGGATATACTAGAATCATCACTTTTGAGTTCGTAGTTGTTTTAAGTTTGCTTGATGACAGTGACAATATTAGGTTATTCGAGTAGTATATCCCTCTGATCTCAAATCTATAATTGTGGGATTGAATTGTGTCTCCTATCTCAAACCCCTGAATTATTTACTATTTAATAAAAAAAATTGCTTGATTGGTTGCTAAATTCTGCAAAAATATCGACAATTTTGGATGACTCTAATGGAATATAGACATTTTTTTTTATGAAGAAGTAGAGTACAGACTTTAAGAGCTTTTACTTAAATTTCCAATACCCAGTTCTCAGAAGCTTTACTTGAATTTCCAATGCTCAGAGATTTGAAAAAAAAAAAAAAAAAAATGACATATTTAACGGTGGATAAAAAAAAAGGTAAATTGCACTAACTACCCTGAGTATGTGTATAATTACACTAAAACTGGAAAACATATAATAATAACACCAAGATACTCTCTGACTAGTTGACTAACAATGGTCAACGGTTGACCACTGTTAGTTAGGAACAATAGAGGGGTAATTTGGTCATTATCACAGCCATCAAATAAAGGAAATTATAAAATAAATAAAAAATGTCTTGAAGAGATCCGAAAAGATCCAAATCCAAATCTCTTTAATATCTCTATCATCGCCCTATCTGACCTCATTTGCATATTTATTGTAAAAGTCATGCACTTCATCTAATGATGCAAATTCTTGGCCAACTTTAGGCTTGTGATCATACATGACTTCAGGAACTTGAATGTTGTTAGTTGACATTAAAAAATTGAATGGCTCGTCCTCAACTGAACCAATATGACTTATTACCATGGAAATGTCCTTAACTGCACCAACATAATTGATTACCATGGAAGTGTCCTCAACTACACCAACATGACTGATTATCATGGAAGTGTCATCCATTTCACTGGAAAAAAAAAAAAAAAAAGCAAATAAAAACTGTCATGAAATATGAACATAATGTACTATCTAATTAATTTACAAGCATAACAATGGAGTTTCACCTTCTTTCTCGGCCTGGAATTGACTTCGATCCTTTTGCAATCTTCTATCCCACAGATTATTTCCAAGGAAAGTAGTTTGTTTAGATGGAAAAATAGTTGTAGGAGTACTCTGTTTTTGTCAAGATGCAAAAAATTACAGGCAATTCTTTGCAACTTAAAAGTGAAATTGAAATTCCCTTAAGCAATATAGTATAATATATACCTAGGGGGGTGAATAGATATAGGCCCAAATTCTTCCAAATTCTTTTTTGCGGAATACAACAATGAAATGCACACTTGATGTGTCTTAACAATTGAATTGTTTTAACCAACACATACGGAAATCAATATATAAGTGATGTAATCAATACAAGATATGGAAGATAAAAAAACATACACTACAAGAAAATTGCTCATTAGCGATACAATTATTAGTTACATCAAAAAATATGTCACTAATACCAATATTTGGTGACTCTTTAAGTATAACGTCGTTGAAAATATGTCACCAAAGTGACATATTAATTTCATTTTTCCATGACGCAATTGTAAAGTTTTGGTTACCCCTACTTGTTGTCGTTATGACGACATCATATATTATCTCACAAAATGTACTATACATCGTTAAAAATATGTTATTAGCGAGACATATCAATATGTGCAACAAAGATGTTGCTAAAGATATAAGTCTATTAATTAAAAAAGAAAATTAACTGTCATTAATTTTAAATTATTTTTACAATAAATATCCTAATTTCAAGAAAATATAATATTTTAATCATTTATTAATCTTATTAAAAGTTTGATAAAAATTAAATATTAAAAATAAGAAATTCAAAAACCACTTGTGAACAATGAAAACTTTCTACATATTAATTTTTGGAGGGAAAATATCCCACCAAATGAAATTTTTTGGATAACAAGTGATTTTACTTAATAAAAAAAAGAGTAAGTTTACTTATGAAATGTCCGTCAACAAATAATTCATTGTGCCACTTATAGATTCAATTGCAAAACATTAGAACTAAAATAATTTAAACTCTCATGCCTGATAACATCCATCCTCGTTATATTAATGACCACTATAATTAAAATTAAAAATACGTTTAAAAGTTATGTAATGAGTTTTAACTTTAAACTCATATTTAAATATTAATCTAGAAATATGAAATCGGACTAAAATATAATTTAACTTTAAACTCTGACAAATAGTTGTTCTCTATACCAAATAATGATATAAATGACTATATAGCATTATGTATCTTGAGAAATAAACTATATTGGTGCTTAATGTCAAATAATGTACAACAAAGTTTAAAAACTTTTGGGTACAATGCTTAAAAAAATTGTATTGACATTTAACACCATATAGTAATAGTTATTTAGTTAACATCATTCTCACCTATAAACTTTAGTAATTCAAAATAAAAAATATAAAAAATCATCAAAATTATGATTACGATTACTATGAGATAAGAAATATCAATGACAATTTCTAATCAATTTAACTCAATAATTACTATAAAGTATGACAATTTTGAAATATACGGTAATAATTATATTTTTATATATATATATATATATATATATATATATATATATATATATATTTACTATATAAATAATTGATGTTCACCTATTCATTAATATAATAGGAAGTCTGAATTTTTATTTTTACTGTTTGAAAGATATAAAATTATGTTTTTGGATTGACCATTAACTATATATTTTGATAACAATAATGATATGTGTAAATAGTTTTTTTAAAAAAAAAATATGTGCAAGTTTTTATTTTTATTTATTTATTTATTTTTTATTTATTTATTTTTATTTAAAAAAAAAAAAAAAACGATATGTGTGCAAATTAATATCATATAATATGATCACATTCTCATAATTCTATTGAATTTTTTTTCATAAAATATATATAAAAAAAAAAAAAAAACTGTAAAATTAAGTATTTTAACTGTCTCAAATAAAAAATTTTAAAAAAAGAAAGTATTTTAACTGTCTCATACCACTCTTTCATATTTGAAGTCTGTTTTGATAACCATAATTTAGAAACAGTCTCTCTCTAAAGAAAAAAAACCCTAAATTACAATAGTACTTGCAGATGAATATGGTAGCCTATGTTTATTATGTTCTGGTTATATTTAACGGTCTTATTCTTGGCAAGCATATGAGGTCACAGGTATACCTCCTACCTATCTTTCATACTTTTTAATTGAATGCTTCGTATGTTTTTTTTTATTTTTTTTTTATTAGTATATTTTTTTTTTGCTTTTATTCAACAATTTGATGTTTCTCATGATTTCCTCATTTTGTTTTTCGATCATATTTCATTTTAACATCATTTCTATCGTCATGAGATCGATTTATTGTCACTTTCCAGTTCTACAGTTTCTTTGTTTTTAAAAAATAAGTTATGCAGTTTTTTTTTTTTTTTTTTTTTGACAATAAAGTTCTACAATTTCTATCTCCCTCTCAAAGTAGTCATTTTTATTTTTCAATATTTTTTATCATGTTTGTTTTACAATTTCATATTCAAACATGGGTATCTTCTTCTATTTTTTATACATGTTAATTTCTGGGTTCTTGATTTTATTATATTTGAAGTGAGTTTTTTTTTTTTTTTTTTTTTTTTTTGACAGCACTTTTTTTCTTAAAGAGTAAATGAGATCTCTTTAGTGGAAAGATGTTAATTGCTGGTATTTTTTTTTTTTTACCATTAAAGGTATGAGCTCTCACCCATTTAATCATCGTTTTTTTCTTTTGATTTAAATTTAATCATTGAGTTGAATTTATCATTGATTGTTGATTGTGATAAATTTCAATTTATAATATGTTCTATTGCTATTTTCTTTTCAAAATTTGCTTATCCCATTTGCTAACTATAACTTTCATATATTTCTTCTACAGGAGTATACAGATAAATGTTGGCAGATGTTGAAATTTCAATTACAAGTGGATTCAACTTATCAAAATTCGATTGGATCTTCTTCTCAACCTTGTTCTTCCTTCAATTTTGATGATATTTGTATATTTAAATTGTATTTTATTTAGGAGAGTTACACCTTGATGTAATTGAATATTTGGAATATTTATTGTAAGTATTTTTTTTTTTTCTGGATATCTGATTTCCTTTTGGATTGATATTTTTTACTCAACTCAAACTTTTTGCAAAAATAAAAATAAATGACAATTACAAATAAAATAAAATTAATAAATTAATTATCAAGCAAAATATATTAGTAGTAATGTGGAGCAGAACGTGAATTATATATTGTTAACCGGAAATTAGGCAATCAATTCAAGGAAGAACTTTTCCCACTAAAGGACCGAACCGCTTCATTGCCTACCACGGTGGCACTCCTAGTCAGTCCAACCGGCTTGTTAGGAACAAGGGCCCGGCCCTTTTTTAGCCGCGCATACTCACAGGCGCGCTAGGATTAAGCATTGCTCGACCCTGAACTGACCTTCCTCCCACGAGAATGCTTGTGAAGAAAGGGTACCTGACCCACTGGGGAGCCCACCTCGAAAGCTGTAATCCATCCGGGATCCGGCTCCCGCCCCTTCATCCAATAAGAAGGACCGCTTCCTCCAGCAGCCGATCCGCTCCGGTAGCCAGCCTTGCTGCAGGGATCACTACCTCACCTCTCACAGCACCCTTCTACGACTCGAACAGTCCTCTCTAGAAGAACCCCTAGGAGCTCACTAGCGCCTCTTGCTCCGTAAGGGCTAACGCCAGCCCTTGCCTCCAGCTCACATGGGATAAAGAGGGTGCTGGGAACACCTGCAAGGCACCAATGTCGTCTCATTAATAAGAAGCAGTAAGCACGACTGAGGAAAGGCAGCAGCCGACGGTCGAGATCGCCTGCTAGCCACGCTATGTCAACGGCTGGATGACATTCCATCTTAGCCCTAATTGAAGGTCAACTATCCCTTACATGCAAGAGGATACTGGTTTCCTCATCAAGATACTTGCAGAAACGCAGCAAGCATGAAGAAGGAAATGGTGGAAGATAGCGCCTGACAGGGTGCAGCGGGACAGGTGCTGACACTGTCCCCTACCGGGCCAGAACCTTGATAACGACTTCCCACCGCCACAAAGACCCCTTGCGTCCAATCAAAACTCGTGGAAACGCCACCTTTTCACCACCTCAGCCCTACAGAAGCCCTGATATGGACTTGAGGCCTAGGTGGAGCGATCAGAACCCCCCAAGGAGTGTGGTAACCTTGAGCCTGCCCTAAATCAGTGGCTGGGATCAGTCCCACCAATTGCGCCTTGGGAACTAGGGCCCCCACCTACCAAAACTGATGCTCCCGCCAAAGTAAAGCCCGAGGGGCGCAATCCTGACCCTTGATTCATGGTGATCGCCATTGGGGATAAGAGGGAATGGTGGAGATTTAACCGGAGATTCCCGCCTAAACAAAGGACCTCCACCTACCCCCCCCACCAGAGACACTATAAATGCCCCCACATCCCATAGAGGAGAGGGTTGGCCCTTGAAAACAAAAACATCCTACTTGGCCTAGTCAAAGCTCCTATGTGTGTGTTCTACTTGGCTACTATCTCGCCTAGACAAAGCTCCCATGTGCAACCTATAGTGCTGTAAATATGGGCCAGGCCTGGTGGGCCTCGGCACGGCCGGCACGCCAAGTATTGCGGGCCGTTCCAGGCCCGGCCTGTATGAATTGTGGGCCAGGCTTAGCACAGCCCACATACTTGGCCCGGGCCGGGTACAGATTCGAGGCCTGGCGTGCCGGCCCGGCCTGCCAGGCCGGCGGGCTCGACCCGCCAGGGCGACCGTTCTGTTTATTTTATTTTATTTTATATTTTTTTTCCTCTTTTTACCGTTAACCTTACAATTTTTTATTATTATTTTTTTAAAATTTTTACCGTTGCTGACGTCAGCAACGGTCAAAATTTCAAAATTGATTAAAAAATTACACTTTACCCCTCATCTCTTATATTTTATATTTTTACCCACATTTCAAATTTTTCTATAAATACCCCCACTCATTTCAATTTCCATACACTTTCTCTCAATTTCTATTCTCTCATTCTCTCTACATTCTCCAACTCTCCATTACTCTCTCTAATAGTCTAATCTCTATTTCTCATTTTCTCAATTTCTCTACACCTTTATAGTTTAAATTTTTAATTATTCCATTCTTACTCTCTCTCTCTCTCTCTCTCTCTCTCTCTATTCTAGTATTCTCTACACAACTAATCTACTACTCTACTAGTTTACTATTCTAAATTTCTACTAATATTATTCTCTAATTTCTCCACCAAAGCTCAAAGCCTCAAAGGTATGTTTTTCCTTTAAATGTTATTAATTAGTTTTATGTTTTAGTTTAAAAATTTTATATTTATAGTTAATAATTAATATATTTATGCTTAGTTATTAATTTTGATACTTATTCTTACATTTTATGTATATTTTATATTTATTTATGGCTTTATGCTTAGTGTATTTATGAGTTAATATTTTTATGCTTTGCTTTGTTATAAATTTTAATATTTAATCTTAGAATCTTAGATTTTAGTAAATTTATCATTTTATGAATTTATGTCTAGTAATTAATTTTAATATTTGTATATTTTTATTTATGCATAGTAATCTTACTATCTTAGTATATTTTGTTTAGTTAGTAAATTGATGATTTTATGTTTAGTAATATATTTAAATATTTTTATGATATTTATGATTTTATATTTAGTAATTAATTTTAATATATTTAAGCTTAGTATATTTATGATTAAATGCGTACTAATTAATTTAAATACTTTTATGCTTAGTACTTTAGTAGTTAGTATATTAGTATATTTATCCATTTATGATTTTATGTTTAGTAATGAATTTAAATATTTTTATGCTTAATATATTACTATATTTGTGATTAAATGCTTAGTAATGAATTTAAATATTTTTTATGTTTAGTATATTTATGATTAAATGCTTAGTAATTAATTTAAATATGTTTATACTTATTGCTTAATATATTTATGCTTTTATATTTTTATGTTTAGTAATATATTTTAATATTTGTATGATTTTATGATTTTATGATTTTATGTTTAGTAATTAATTTTAATATTTTAATGCTTAGTATATATTTATGATTTTATGTTTAGTAATTATTTTAATATTTGTATGATTTTTTGATTTTATGTTTAGTAATTAATTTTAATATTTTTATGATATTTATGATTTTATGTTTAGTAATTATTTTAATATTTGTATGATATTATGATTTTATGTTTAGTAATTAATTTTAATATGTTAAATGTTAATGTTTAGTAGTTAGTATATTTATGATTTTATATTTAGTAATTAATTTTAATATTTTTATGATATTTATGATTTTATGTTTAGTAATTATTTTAATATTTGTATGATATTATGATTTTATGTTTAGTAATTAATTTTAATATTTTAATGCTTAGTATATATTTATGATTTTATGTTTAGTAATTATTTTAATATTTGTATGATTTTATGATTTTATGTTTAGTAATTATTTTAATATTTGTATGATATTATATTTTTATGTTTAGTAATTAATTTTAATATGCTTAGTATATTTATGATTTTATGTTTAGTAATTAATTTTAATATTTTTATACTTAGTATTTATGAATTATGATTTTATGCTTGTTTTTAATGACTAATGATTTAATATTTGTATTGTAGGAAATGGATCATAATCATCATCAATTTCTGGACGGTTTTAACATGGACAACGATTATTTTGACCTTTCCGGCCCCGGGCCAACGGAAACGGCAGCGGGACCTTCTGGTTCCGGCGCAACATCGGCATCACGTCCTCCCAAACCTAAAAAGCACACATCAAACGTATGGCAGTGTTTTAACGTAGTACAGAAGACTATGCCAGACGGTCAACTCATGGACAGAGCTCAATGTAAGTTTTGTGAAAAGCATTATGTCACTTCTAGGGGAGGGACCGGTCATTTGCGAAGGCATATGGAGAAATGCATGCCTGCACACGGACAGGTAGACGCTACAACCCAAACACAACTACAACGGCACCCAGACGGGTCCGTTACAACTTGGCGTTACGACGCCATGCATGCTAGAGAGTCCATGGCACATTACATTACATGTACTAATCAACCGATTAATTTCGGTGACAACCCTTTTCATGAAGAATTTATTCAAACTGCATACAACCCCCAATTTAAATCTATTTCTAGAACCACTACTCGAAATGATTTGATAAAATGTTTTCAAACCTAACGAGATGAGTTGAAGGCTGAATTACAGCATCTAACTATCTCTATTGCATTAACTTCTGATATTTGGAGCGCATGTTCCAAACAGAACTATATAACTGTCACGGGACACTATTTAGACTATGATTGAAATTTACAAAAAATAATTCTTGGTTTTCGTCTTATGGATGGCACACATACCGCAAAAAATATTTTTAAAAGCATTATGTCTGTTTTAGAAACTTTTGAAATACAGCATTGCATCATTTCTATCACATTAGATAATGCATCTGCAAATACTAGTTCCATTGCATTGTTTTTTGAAAAAAATATCCCGCAACATGGGGGTTATTTCTTCCATCAACGATGTGCATGTCATATCATCAATTTAGTTGTACAATCTGGTATGAAGGTAGTAAGCGATCGTATAGATCGCATCAGAGATGCCCTTGCTTGGCTCTGCAGTTCTAATCCAAGATTGAATGGATTCGGTAGATACTGTACAACCTTCGGTCTACGACCCCGAAGATTCCTAACAGATATGCCGGTAAGGTGGAACTCTACTTATTTAATGCTGCTAAATTGTTTGGAATATGAATCACCTATTTCAGGTTTTTATAACATGAAAATGTCCGAACTTGGCCAACCAACACTGACACCAAATGATTGGCATGTGGCAAAAATCTTTATTCAATTTTTAAAGGTTTTTTATGATTCCACTGTAACTCTTTCTGGGGTCTATTACCCCACATCTTCCCTGATAATACATCATATTGTAGAAATGTCTGAATTGTTAAACAATTATAGGAAAGATGGAATCTTAGGCCCTGCAGTTGTTGCCATGGAAGCCAAGTTTAAAAAATACTGGTCTGAAATTCCTTTCCTTTATGCTTTAGGTGCTATAATAGATCCTAGGGTTAAATTATTGGTTTAGAAACATTGCTAGAGTATATTGGTGATATTTTGAGCGTAGATTATTCTGCATAGGTTACTAACATTTGAACCAAGTTGTTCGAAGTTTTTAGTACTTATGAGCGCAGGTATGGCGGTGTTGACGTGCAACCAACAATAGAACCAGACACACTCCCGAATCAGACAAGTTGGAACATTTTAAAACGCTGAAAAAAAGTAGGCTCATCAAGTTCTTCTTCTTCACGAGTTGAATCAGCTGATGCAACTTCCGGTGTCAAACTGACAAGCTACCTTGACGCTCAATTCGACCACCGGTCATTTGAAAGAGAGAAGGGATTTGAACTGTTGGTATGGTGGAAAACCTACGGCTATTTTAAATATCCGATCCTATCACACCTAGCACGGGACGTACTGGTTATCCTTGTCTCCACTGTTTCCTCAGAACAGGTATTCAGCACGACTGGAAGAATTGTTGAAGAAAGAAGAAATTCTTTGACTCCAGATATGGTAGAGGTATTGGCATGCGTTCGGGATTGGGAGCGTGCAAAAAAGAGGTTGCAACATGAAATGGTTGACGAACAACTTATTCAAAATTTCAGTAATTTATATGTCGAAGAGAGTTCCGACAGTAACCAAATCTAGGATTTCTTGCTTATACATCAACATGTACGTTAACTTGTAATACGATTGCACTCTTTTTCCCTTACTAAGTTTTTATCCCACTGGGTTTTTCTTGGGAAGGTTTTTAATAAGGCAATCATGTAAATATGTAATACTGAGAGTCTGAGACTCCAAAAGAAATAAATAATTCTTCTTTTCATATTTTCATAATTTCATCTTCTTTTTTTTTCTTTAATATTTTAGCTTTATAATTATTTATTCTTTGAATTATTATTTTTAAATAAAATAATAAATCTTTCTATTTTCTACATTTTTTTTATTACACTCAATGACTCAAATAATAAATAAGATAAACAAATTATAATTAAAAATGTTTAAACAATATAACAATATTATAAATTTATAATGTAAGTATGTAACAAAAGTACAAAACAAAGTAACAAAACTAACAATTAACAAATAACAAACTAAGTTAATTAAGATATTTAAAATTTTAAATAAAAAAAAAAAAAAATTGAAGGCCTGAAGGGGACGCTGGCCTGCCAGGCCGGCAGGCCGGCCCGCCATACATATATATATTTATATATATATATATATATATATATATATATATATATATATATATATTTTTAACCGTTTGAAAAAATAATTTATTATTATTATTATTTTGAAATTTTGACCGTTGCTGACGTCAACAACGGTCAAAATTTCAAAATTGATTAAAAAATTACACTTTACCCCCTCATCTCTTCTATTTTATATTTTTACCCACATTTCAAATTTTTCTATAAATACCCCCACCCAATCCACAATTTCCATACACTTTCTCTCAATCTCTATTCTCTCATACTCTCATTCTCTCCATTCTCCAACTCTCCATTACTCTCTCTAATCTCTATTCTCTAATAGTCTAATATTATTCTCTAATCTCTCCACCAATTCACCAAAGCTCAAAGGTATCTTTTTCTTTTAAATGTTATTAATTAATTTTATGTTTTAGTAAATTTATCATTTTATGAATTTAGGTCTAAAAATTAATTTTAATGTTTGTATATTTTAATTTATACTTAGTATATTTTGTTTAGTTAGTAAATTGATGATTTTATGTTTAGTAATTAATTTTAATATTGTCATGCTTAGTTATTACTAATTAGTATATTTATGATTTTATGCTTTAGCCATTTTAATGATTAATGAGTTAATATTTGTATTGTAGGAAATGGATCATAATCATCCTCAATTTTTGGACGGTATTAACATAGAGGAAAATTATTTTGACCTTTCCGGGCCGACGGAAATGGCAGCGGGGCCTTCTGGTTCCGGCACAACACCGACATCATGTCCTCCCGAACCTAAAAAGTACATATCAAAAGTATGGGAGTGTTTTGACAAAGAAGAAATACCAAATCCAGACGGTAGGGTCACAACAAAATATCGCTGTAAGTTTTGTAAACGCTCATATGATGCCTTCCAAACTCGGGAATCGGTCATTTGAAAAGGCATATGGCCAAATGCATGGCTCAACAGGAAGAGCCAAAAACTATAACCTGGACATAACTACAACGGAACTGGGATGGCCAGACGAGCCAGTTACAACTCCGTGTATGCTAGAGATTGCACTCTTTTTCCCTTGCCAAATTTTTATCCCATTGGGTTTTTCTTGGTAAGGTTTTTAAATTTTAATGAGGCAATCATGTAAAAGTGAAAATCCAAAATAAATAAATCATTTTTCATTTCATATTTTCATGTATTTTTATTTACTTTCATATTTTATTTTTATTTATTCTTTGAATTATTTTATTAAATAAAATAATAAATTTATCTTTTTATTTATTTATTATTATTACACTAAAATAATAAATAATAATATATTAATATAAGAATTAAAATTATATAATCTAAATTGTTTAAAAAAAAAAAAAAAAAAGGCCTTCATGCCGGCCCGGCTCGGCTCGCCACACATACATATGGCTCGGGCCACCAGCACGTGCCGGGCTCCCCCTTTTTGGAAAACAGGCCGGCCCGCCCCGGCACATAAAAACGATGTGCCGTGCCAGGCCAAGCCCGTTTTCAAAAACGGGCTTTTTCGGCCCAGCACAAATGGGCCGTGCCAGCCCACTTTTACACCACTAGCAACCTACCTAGCGATTTCCCTACCTAGATTGGACTCTTGCATGTTGTATTCCCATCCCGCTAGTAGACCCTTTTGTAATAGCCGGATGTTGTATGTGAATTGATGTATGATGTACTCCGCTGTTAAGTAAATAAAAGGCCCGCCTTTTCACCCCTCCGAAGATGTACCAGTCGCACCACACATACTAGCACGCTACCTCAACCTCTGTTCCACCGTGTAGGACCGGTCCTCTAGCATAGTATTGGTCCCTAGTAACTGGACCCAGGGCTTCCCCCCCATCGGGAAGAGGGGGATCCACCCTACCCGGTCCGGACCAGCCGCGGTGCACCCCGTACACCGCGGTCCAGGTTATCCCGGGAAAACCCCCGACGGATTTTCAGGATAACATATATTTTAAAATATAAATTTAATTAGCATGCATAATCTTTTAAAATATTAATAATATTACCTTTGGTTACTCTTTTACTGTGTTGCTAAATGTATAATGAATGCATCACAAAAGATTAATTTAAATATATATTTTAAAATTTGATAAAAAAAATTAAAAATATTTATAAAATAATTATATTTTCCGTGACGTATATCGGGTATCGTTAAAAGTGTTGTTATGGGTAACAAATGAAGCTCTTTTGATATTTATGGTGACACTATACTTGTGTAACAAAAATGTAGTTTTTGGAGACAAAGATCTCAATGCGTCGCCTATTCTATTCTGTGACAGGGCTAGGGCAACGAGGTGGAGACACTTGCTTTGGTGTTGCAAAAATCATTTGAGGACAAAGAGTTGAGAATTGGTGACATCTAGATGGTGTTGCTGAAGAGCATTTTTCTTGTAGTGATAAAAATGAAACTTAACACAATTGTGTTTACGTGGTAAAATCTCAAAGAGGAAATATTCACGGGTTGATATCACAACCACCAACAAACAATTCACTATGATGAAAATGAGATACACACTCAAGGCAATCAACACATGATATCCACCCTAAGTTATCAACTCCTAGTCTACCCTCAAGGCCAAGTGAGTCACTTTGCCTACTCCCTATCCAAGGTATGTCCTACACCTCTAGAAAGCAACTTCTTATCCAAGACGCTCACGTTTCTAGGAAGATTTCTTGTTTAACTATCTGGATCACAAAGATCCTAGTCAAGCTTCCCTAGCTCAACCATCCGGAGTATCACACTCCTAGCTAAAACTTTTGCTTAGTTATCCGGATCCCCTTGATCCTAACTAAGACTTCTTCTTTGGCTATCCGAAACACTTTCCTAGCCAAGACTTCTTGCTCTAAACAAAGCTTCACTCACTTTGAAAGAGACTTCAACTTTTTGCAAGACAAAATAATCTAAGTGATGCAAATGATGCAAACACAATCAAATAGAGAAAGTTGATCACACAAGCTCTATGAACATGCAAGAGATAACTAGAATAGGCTATTCAACACTTAATCACAAAGTTATCTAAAAATCAAAGCATGTGAATCAATAAGAACTAGATTAGGATATTCAATATCACACACAAAAATCCTAGTTCTTAGATCATGAAATTAAACCTAGAAATCATCATGAGGCACATCATACAAGTTATTTCTAGAATCAATTTCATGTGAATCAAGTTTAGCTAGAATATATTCAAATGAGATCACAAAGCTAAAACTCAACAATCAATCAATCAAACAAACCTAGAACATGAATTAACATCATTCTTAACACATTTCATCTATCAAATAGGAAGATTAAAAGAGATGATCAAAAGAGAAAGTGAGAAGAAGATGTTTCACCTACAAATGATGAACTACGAACTGAAATCTGTTCACTACACAAAATCACGACATCATTTGGTTCTAAAAATGCTTGGGGTTTGTTCCTCTCTTCAAGACCAACATTTTTGGCTTTTGAGTCATTTGATTCGGAGTTCAAATGAGAGAGATATGATCAAAACAAGAAATCAAAAACTTGAAGAAATTTCTGCACTCTTTTTCAATTTTTTCTTCACACCAATTTGGAGGGAAGGAGGAAGATATTTAAAAGAGAGAAGGAGGGAGTTTCAGTGGCCAATCAAAGAGGGCCACATCACCATCCCCGTGAGAGGCGTGTGAGCCTCATGGGGCAGAGAGGGGTGTTGGCCCGTGAGCCTCACGCGCCTCTCACGGGCTCCCCTACAAAATGGCCTTTGGCCATTTTAAGCCTCTTTTGCGATCCTCTCGCGTTCTTCAGCCGTATTTGGGCATTCAAACTTTGAATTATAATCCACCTTCAGATTACGAATCGTAACTCCCTCATGCACAAGGACGAATATGAAACTTTGATAAAAGGTTGAGAATTCGACTCGATACACGATGACGAAGACAACACAACGTATGAGAACGTAAAGTAGCGTAGCTTCCTAGTTTGGACTCGAAACCTAATGAATTAGTAACCGAAATGACCGGGACTCAATAAAGAATCATATGAGATCATGTTTAAGTCCAAAACAAAAGAAACACAAATAAATAAACACAAAGTCACACAAGTATTCCATTTCTTAGAGATAGTCCTAGAACATGTAATTCTACAATGTTTGTCAATATGAGACTAATGTATGTGCATACTTCAATAAATGTGTGAATGTGTTATACCAAATGTAGTACAACGATGCAGGGACACACATGAATGAATTGTGTATTTGTGCGCTTACGCCTTGCAAGAGGAAGAAGAATCTTGATACCTTAGCATTCAAGTAAGTGTTTTTCCTCTTGATGACGATATTTGCATAAGAAGTTGCTTTTCTCCTTCGAAGCTTCTTTTCACCAAGAACCACCTAAGCAACTAACCATTACAAATAAAGAGTGTTTTGCAATGGAATCAAGCTAACACAAATCTAGGATCTTACAGAAATCAAAAGAGGGAAATCAGAAGATGATCCAAAGAGGAAAGGGAAATCAATGGGATAGAAGAGGATCCCACTGTCAAAAAAATATTGATAAGTAAATGCTTAAAATTAAATATAATGGTTATGGAAAATAAAATAAAGAATCAAGGGAGTATTAATTGCTCTTTCCATATTCTAGTGGGCAACTTTCTCAATTTTAGCTGCTCAGATTCACTGATTTTTCATTAATTTATGACCATTAGATATATCCAACGGTCAAATAATACGGTCTTTAGAATTTTATAAATGAGGGATCTCTCATGAAAGAACCACTGATATATATATATATATATATATATATATATATATATATATATATATATATATATATATTTGCGTTTTTTCATTTTTCATTTTTATTTTGTTTTATATATATATATAAAAAAAAAAAATAGCCATTTAATGTCAACTCTTGGACTTTAATCAAAATTAAAAGAAAGGGAATATTTGGTAATGTGTGGGGTGTGCTTACAAGATTTCATATTTTAAATTTTTTATTGGGGTTTACATACAAAAAGGAGTTCACATACAATTTTTCAGGGGTGCAAATATCATTAATCAAATTGAATTTGGCCCTTCAGAGTCACATTTATATATATATATATATATATATATATATATATATATATATATATATATATATATATATATTCTATACATATAATTAAAAAAAAAAAATGAATTGGGCCCTTTAGAGTCACAATTCTAGGGCCCATTTCTTTTTTGAGTGGCGATAATGGCACTCCTCAAAAACTATATGTACACCCAAAATTAGTATATTTTTGAAAATTCAATAATACCCTTGAGTAAAATTACCAAAAAGACTAAATAGTTTGTAAGTATCCCACAAATAATTATTAATTAGTTTCCTATTTTATTTTTTTGTGAAAAAAAAAGTTTCTTATTAATGATTAGATATTAACATATATCATTAATAACTCTTTCTATTTTCTTAAACCCTAGATTCTCTTTTAAATATTAATTTCAAATATATTTTCAATTTCTTTTAAGGAAATACAAATTGATTGCTAAGTATGGAAAATGAATCAAAATCATCCAAAATTGGTTGTGAAAGTTTTAATTTGAATTAATTATTATTAGTTTCAAAATCAAAATCTCTTTAGACTTTTTTTTTGTTTTTCTTTTGTTATCAATATTAGTTATTTTTCAATTTCATCAAAAAAATTTCTACTTCCAAATCAATTGGGACATGGCATAAACCTTGCATCCCCACCACTTTCACAAACAGAAAATGGATCTCCAACCAGAAAACTTCAAATTGTAATGATTTTGTGGACATAAAACAATCAATAAGAAATGGAGAGAGTTGTTTGACATAACGAGAGAGAAAAAAAGAAAGAAAAATAGTTTTTTCATAAAAGAGAAAAAGTGAAGGAAGAGAAAGAACTGTGATTAAATAATAATAAATTGATTAAATAATATAATAGTAGTTGTAAGTGGTGTATACTTACAAAAACATAATACATTATAATTTAGAAAAAGATATTTTTGGTATTAAGTGGGGTTTATTTACAAATTATAAATTTAAAAAAAATTTAACGGGTGTGATTACAAAATGGGTGTATATACAGTTTTTAAGGAGTGCCATTATTAGGAATGGCAATGGGGCGGGTTCGAATGAGTTTAATAAAATCCAAACCCAAACCTGCAAAATTTTGTGTTTACCAAACCGACCCGCAAACCCACGAAAATAAATGGGTTCGGATTTGGGTTTTACCCGCGGGTTTGGGGGACACCCAAACCCGCCCACGAACCCATGAAACAAGCGGGTCCATGGGTAAAACCTACGAACCCGCCAATTTTTTTTTCTTTTTGAAAATTATTTATATATTATTTAAATATATGAAATATTATAATTTTAAAGAATAAAAACACGTAATAGATTGAAATATTTACAGTTTATTCTCTATATAATTAAAAAGTTTTAATTGGAGTTTAAATTTATAATATTTTAAATAATAAAATATTATATAATTTTTATTGTTCGCGGGTACGCGGGTTCGGGTATGGATTTTTTTTCAAATCCATACCCGAACCCGAACCCGAACCTGAATTTCAAACCCAAACCCGCCCACGGGTACACTTATCTCAACCCAAACCCTCTTTAAGCGGGTTTGGGTTCGGGCGGGTCCCATGGATTCGGTTTTAATTGCCATCCCTAGCCATTATTGCCACTTATTTATTTATTTTATGGACTATAACAGCTCACAATATGCTCAAACATATGTACCAAAAACCTAATACTACATATTAGCTTTAGAGTGGCGATAATGGCACCCCTCAAAAACTGTATCTACACCCCTTTCGTAATTACATCCATCAAAATTTTTAAAAAATCTTTAATTTGTAAATAAATACCACTTAATGCCAAAAATACCCTTTGTTTAATTATACTGTATTTTATTTTTGTAAGTACACACCACCTATGATTATTATTATGTTATTTAATCATCTTTATTATTATTTCAAATTTTGTTGTTACCTTTAATTCTCTTACTATTATTTCTCTTCCCTACTTCTCTACTCTTCTTGGTTTTTTCAAAATCAAACTCGGTTTTTCATTAAAAATCCACTTTAAGATTTTTATTTTATTAGAGAACCACTTTTTCTTTGAAAGAGTTGTAGGGATGTAAGATTTATGTTATGTCCCAAGTAATGTGGAAGTAGATAAGTGTTAAATGATATTTCAAAAAAATAAATAAAAAATAAGATAGGTGTGCGATGAAATTGAAGAACATCTAATATATTTTTTTTGACAATAAAAAACATATAATATTGATAAATAAATAAAAAGTCTAAAGTGTGTTTGAAAGAAATAAAAAAAAAAGAAAAGAAGATAGTATAGTTAATTTAAAAGTCTGTTTATATACATAATGATTTTGTTCTTCTAATACAAATTAATTTAAAACTTTACTTTTTTACAACCAAATTTGTCTCATGATTTTGATTCATTTTCCATACTTAGTAGTCAATTTGTATTTCCTTAAAAGAGATTGAAAATATATTTGAAAGAGAATCTAGGGTTTAATAAAATGGAATGAGTTTTTATAATATATATTAATATCAAACCATTAATAGGAAAAAAAATTACTAAAGATTAAAATAGGAAATTAATTAATAATTATTGGTGGTATACTAACAAACAATTAGTTCTCTTAGCAATTTTACTCAAGGGTATTATTGGATTTTTAAAAACATACTAATTTGGGCTATACATATAGTTTTTAAGGGGTGCAAATATCGTCACTATAGCTTTATTAAAATAAATTTGGGCCCTGGGCGGTTGCATTTGGTGCACAACCTCAGGACGGCAGGCCGGCCCTGTTTGCCCCTCACACCTAAACTCTAAGGCTGTGGGTTTGAATCTGTCCCTCTCCCTTCAAAATCTTGAATTATTGTAATGTTTCTAAAGAAAAAATTAAAAAAATTAAAATTTATACACAGAATTTGCAAGAAATGTGATTAATTAGGTGCTTTATATACGATCTCCTTTGTATCCGGTCACAAGAAGAAATCCAATAGCCAATTCTAATCAATTCAATCATGTGGATGCAGTGAAGATAATCACTCTCTCTACTTGTACCCTGTGCGTAGAAGCACGCTCCATCCACGCCGTTTTTGTAATTGTATCGGGTTACCGACTTTTGTTTGGGTTCTGACTTCTGACTTGTGCTTTCAAATAATCGTCGGCAGCAACAGTCAACAGTCAACAGAATGATGAAATCGGCGAGGAACACGCCGATAATTGTCCTACACGTTTGTACTAGTAGTAATTAGTAACCGTATCATTTATCAACATCACGTGACTAAAATTCTCTGTTAACTTTTAACAATACAATAATGTAGTTGTAGTACTATTATTATTGGTTTAATCATACGCTCCTCTTTAAATTGTTTTCATGCATTTGACATATATTAACTTATTAATTTTGTGGTGGGTTGTTTTTTCAATAAATGAATGGTTATGGCATCAAGTTGATATTAGAGAATGGGATAATTACCCCGTTGACTATCAATTTGGGTCATCACTATCAAAATGGCTATTAGATACGGAATTGGTTTTAAAATGGTCATTTTTTATGAATACCGTTATACTAATGCTCATTCCATCAAATTCCATCCAATGAATGGTATTTTGGTAAATAAGGGGGTGACATTAATTTATTTTAGATGTTTTTGGAATTTGTATATCAATTTTTTCTTTTATTTTTTGAGACGAATGATTATCTTTATTAGTGTTTATATACATGTGTGTATATATTTCGTTTCAACTTATCTTAAATATATTTTTTAGAATTTTTAGATTTTATAGTCCTACTCTTCTCAAAAAAGAATATATATATATGTTTGAGATATGCTATATGTATATATACACACTAAATATAATTATTCGTTTTTTAAAAAAAAAATTGATTTCCAAAAAAATATTTAAAATAAATTAATGTCATCCCCTTATTTATCAAAATGCCACTCATTAGATGGAATGACCATTAGTGTAACAATGTTCGTAAAAAATGGTCATTTTAAAACCAATTTCCCATCTAATGACCATTTTGATAGTGGTGACCCAAATTGATGGCCTATATCATTTTTATCCACAAAACCAAAATATGGACAAAAACAATAAAATTAGAGTAATTCTAGGTTGTCTAAATTTATTTCGAAATGATATCAACATGTAAACAATAAAAATTCGAAATCTTGCTAGCAATATACATTATAAAATTGAACTTGTATAAGTTTCTCTATAGTAAATTAAGATTATACCACAGAATACCTTTAATTAAGAAAAGAAAAAGCTGAACAGTAATATTAAATTTGAAATTGTTGATAAAATCCATGTCACAGACACAGAACCCATAGCAATGGAAACAATTCGAATTCTAGAGAAACAAAATTGATTCTTCATGTCCAATATATATATATAATACATAAATAAATGCAACCTTTTTGGCTTATATAGATGGTCAAACTCATATATTACTATTATCAATTAATTAATTATTTAGATTCTTAACAGTTTGAATTTGGACGAATTAAAGAATGGAGAAGACAACACAAAGACATAAGCTGACAGTATATAAGACAAACGGGTTCTTTATTTATTTTTAATATAAAACATTAACTTTGATTCTTGGGTATGCAATTTGCATTTTTATGATATGAAATTAATTACGTAAATTTTACAATATATTATTTTAGAAAAAATTAAGTACAATTTACAGACAGGGAAGATCTTAATTAAACTTGTTACGGCAAAAGATTTTATTTCAATTTGATTGAAATAAATATTACCACTTGAAGTTGTAATTTACTTGTTTATTGAAGGTTTTTTTTTTTTTTTTTTTTTTTTTTTTTTTTTTTTTTTTTTTTTTGGGGATTATAATAATAATCTCTCCACTGAATCCGTTTGAATTTTTTTTTTTTTCTAATTTGAAATTTGGCAATTTGAATTACAAATTTTAAATATTGGTTGTCTTCATTGTAATTTACTCCTAATTATATTAATGATCCAATAAGGCAATAATGATGTAATTGGACTTCTATTATAAATTAACTCAGATTTCGAGATTTATATTTCTATAGTTCTCTTCATTTTTCTCAACAGGGTTAAAATTTAAGAATAATGCGTTATTGTTCGAATTTCGAAATTTTTACCAAATAATTCGTATCATATTGATTTTGAGATAATGTAATTACAAATCAGTTTGACATATCATTAGAGCAACGCATGAATTTAGACCAATTTTAGGTTATTAATTTTAGAGTGTAATATGTAAACTATAAAAACCAACCACGATAGGGTTTTACAGATTTTTATTTTTATTTTTTATTTTTAAGTATTACAACTATTATAATAAGATTGTCGGAACATACCAATATCAGACAATACATGTGCGGTTCAGATATCTACTTCCATAAATTGGAAGAAAACTCTCCACACATACTTTTAAAATACGTATGGTAGGATTTAAATCCATCATCACCAATGTGAAAGGAAAGTGTACTACCATATGTGTTAAGAGGTAACGTGCAAATGACCAAATTATCAAATAGATGTGCTAAGAGTTCTAGAGTTGAATGACCAAATTATGAATGTATTATTTTCAAAGTATTTTATTATAAGAGCTATAAAAAGGATGATTATCAAATAGATGGGTGTTTATAAACATACATCTATAAAAAAATCCTTTGTACTTATTTTCTTGGCTAATTGGCATAGATGTCCCCTAAACTTTTCAAAAATTTGCATTATACTCTCTGTACTTGTTTTTTTTCAACACTAAACCCCTCAAACACTTGGGTTTATTGCCACCCGTGTTTTAGAGGTAATAACGTCTTCTTAAGGGTACCCAGTCATTCCGACTAACAAACTAAAGATTGAGAAAGAAGCCTCCACAATTCACAAACTCAAATGCTACTAAAACTAACCGTTGGAGTAACATTACCAAATTGGCATTAAGTGAAGCAAAAGTAAAGCTTGATAACAAAGTGATTGTTTATAAATTATTATAAACAATTAAACATGCAGCATGTTTCACTCTGTCTCTAATCTCTAATTAATTATTAATATTTCTAAACAAAAGATTCTTTGGAAATCTTAAAAACAGATGCAAAGCAAACCCAACCTCAATAATCAATATAGAGAGACAAAAGAATCTCATAACACACACACAACCAGAAACAGAACCAGAAGAAGAAAAAGAAGAAGAAACAGAGAAACTTAATTCATGAACAAGAATGACTTTGTCAGTCATTCCCATAATTTAAATAATTATTTTGAATTGAGCAATTAATAACCAATTCATCAACCTTAACGGCACGGAGCTTTTTGATTAGTGTTTTATAAATAAATAAATAAATAAATAAATAATTGTTAATATTCCACCAACAGTGTAAAACTCCAAGTGTGACGTTAAAATAGACACTGAGAGACTGAGTCAGTCAGTCACCAAACCTCCTTGTTTTTTGTGACATTCAAAATATATCTCAATATAGTTGTACAATGTACGTGAATTATTGCAGAAATTCAAAATTCCTTAGCTGGACTCTATATTTTTAGTTGCAATTTGCATTTTCCAAAGGTGATCAAAAAAGCTTTAAATGAAACACAGACCACCATAGTCACAGTTGCAGAGTTTCTTGCAATCTTTCTATGATGTTCATTATATCATCAACTGTTTCATTGTTTTCCCACTTTATGAAACCAACCACAACAATTCAATTAAACAATAACATATTCTTCTCAGTTTTCTATAAAACCAAAAAGATAATAAAAACAAAACAATCTCCAAGGAAATAATTTTTTTCAGTACCGGAAGTGAAACACAACACAACACAAACAGCTTTCATTTGAAAATCTCTGTTCGTTACTCTTAACGAGGTTGCACGCCTATCACTCTTTCTCTGAGTCTTTCTTGTCTTGTAACAATCCTTTATTCTCCAACCAATGGAATCTCTCTTTCCCAAATTAAAAAATAAAATGTTTTTGTGTTTTTTATAAAGTACTTTCTTTGCAATTTCAAACCAACAACTGTAGTTGGTTGATTTTTCTGATATCTACAAAAAACCCTCAGTGGTTTTCAATCAGACCTCTTAAAAAGTACAATTTGAAGTCTAAACTATCACTTTCTCTATACCTAAAACCAAAAACCAACCTACAGAAGTAGACCAGACGTCTACTTGTGTGTTGAAGTGAGAAGAAAGACTCAAACTTGGTGCTATATAGTATATAGCAGAGAAAAAAAAAATGTCAGCAATGACAGCAACAACAACAAGGAGACCAAAATGGCAATACCCACAAGCCCCACCAACGCCAAGGATACTTCAGTTGCCCCGGAGGCCTCGGAAGAAGCCACCAAAGACTACGTTTCCTGGCAAATTAGTTAGAGAGAGAAAGGGAAAGCTTGAGGCTTTGTTTGATCAGGAGAGAGAGTTCTCAAGAGGGATTGTTCCTGTTGTGCTGTTGAATACAGGGGACGACTGTGAGGAGAGGAGAGGGAGAGTGGTGGTGGTGGTGGAGGAGGAGGAGAGAGAGAGTGGGGCTGCTGCGGCGGTGGTGATGGAGGAAGAGAAATGGAGGTTTCAGGCTGAGATGTTGAGAGCTGAGTGTAATCTTTTGAGGATTGAGAGAGAGGTTGCTGTTAAGAAGATGGAGAGGAGGAGGGTTCAGGTTGAGAGAATCCTGAGATCTGCTATTCAAACTCTGGTTTCTGTAAGTCCTTTTTTCATTTCTCTTTAAGGGTCTGTTTGGTTGCTGAGAAAAAAAGTGGGGAAGAAAAAGAAAGTCAAGTTTTTGAATTTACCCTGATGGGACTTTTTAGCTTCATCATGTCTATTTATTGCCAATCAATAATATCTATTTCTAATTTGCCATTTTTGATACTGAGTGGTTTAATTTCTTATCAAAATTTGACATTGAAGTGATGACTTGTTTATAGGGGAGGAATAAGATTTGTGAAGGAGAGAATGTGAGCATGGTCTTGGAACAAGAGATCAAAAATTTGACAGAGAAACTAGAGAAGTTGCAAAGGAGATCAGGAGTTAAGAATTTAGAGGTTAAAAGCTCTAGTAATTTTGATAAACAAGCCACACTTCTTCAACAACGGCTAGTGAAGGTTGACGGAATGTCGGATGAGATTTGTGTCAAAGAGATTAGAGAGATGGCAGAAGCAAGCTTGTCGATCCAATCAAGTTGCAGAGTCCATGAGAGTGTTGTTTCAAATGAAAACTGCCATGTGAGGATAAATCTATCCATTTTTCTTACTGATATCTTGTAACTGTGATACTGCTTGTCTGCTTTGATTCTAATTTTCTAATTTTCAAATTGTATATTAATGTTGAAGAAATCAAGCTAGAGATAGGATATGAGAAGCGAAATTTTAGACTCAATTTTGTGGAGGTTTAAACATTCTCAGTATTCTTTCACTCTTAGATGGGATAATGATGATTTGAGAAATATGTGCAGGTGGAGATTCTGAGAAGGAAAATGGAAGGTTTATCGAAGGGGATGTTGTTTGAGAGAATGGAAGAGGAATATGGATCAATGCTCTCTACCAACACTTCTGCTGCCAGTTCTGCCTCCTCTTCCAAGCCAATTGAATTCCCTGATGTATCTTCGTTGTCAATACGACAATTATACAAGGTATATATTCAGCGGTTTGTCTCTGTTGATTAACTTAATGACTGTACACAGCCAGACAAGTTTCATTTTGGTTCACAAACTTAATTTAGTTGAATCTAGTCGAAGTTCATGTTTACCTACTTCTTAAGTATAGTTGATGATTTGAATTTGTTGATGTCGTTTAAGAAAACAATCAGTAGAGATGGTGCAATTATTACATATCAAGGACAACTATTAGCAGATGTTAAAAAATTTTAGGGAGGAAATATTGTAGAAATTGACAGAAATTTCATTGGCAGGAGGCGATGTCTCGAGAAGAAAAATTATGTTCAGGGCATTGCAATGCTATAGTGAAGAGGATTGTAGAGCAAGTTCGGGCTGAGACAGAACAGTGGTCCCAAATGCAAGAAATGCTGGGGCAGGTGAGAGATGAGATGGAAGAATTGCAAGCTTCTCGAGACTTTTGGGAAGATCGTGCACTTGATTCAGATTACCAGATTCAATCCTTGTGCTCTTCTGTAAGATCTTAAACCAATTAGTATTCAATCCTTGTGCTCATCTGCAAAGTTGAATTGAATTTAAGTTCTATCGAATCATGATACTGCCTTTCGCTCTAATCATGAAGTAGTAGACTACCCAACCAACCTTTCAAATGCAATACCGATTTTGAGTATTAGACAATTTCTTTTAATTTTCGTAGTGGTCAAAACTTGTTCATGCCATTCATTTTTTCTGAGAAATTGTTTGTTAATCAATTTAAATGTTATGTTTGCTTTTAATTAGGTGCAAGAATGGAGACAAAAAACTGTCTTTTCTGAAACCAAGGTAAATGAACTACAGGCACAAGTGACCGTGCTTCAAAATGAGATTGAATGGTTGAGGAAGGAACAATATACTGGAGCATCAAGGGCCAAAATTTCATCACCACTTGCCCGGGAACCCCAGAATGAAATGGAGAAACGGGTACTAATCTGTCGATTGAAGGAGAATCATTGCCACGCTAATGACAGTGGCGCCAAGCAGAAAGAGGTCTTACGCGAAGGAAGAAGAAAAACACACACATGCAGCAGCAGCAGCCGCTGCCTTGTGGCTCCAAAACGATCACCCTTAGGAGATATCGGTAACCTCTCGTCGTTAGGTAGACAGAATAGCAAAGCAGTTTTCCCTTTGCATTGTCCTTTACATTCCAACAGGGAGGACCAGCTATGAGATGAGTTTTATTCTGCAAGGGAACTCTTTTTTCCTGTCATAATAATAAAATGTAAAACTTCTTAGCTAAAGAGGTAGCTTGAAGTATTAGTGAAAATCAGTGTGGTGGTGCATGCGTGCCTTTCCAACTTAATAATTTTGAGTTTCTTTGTAAGTGTTCACCTCAATACGAGGACAAAAATTAGGGATGACAACATGGCGGGTTTGGGACGGGGTGACCTTCCCCCGTTCTTGGCCACAGACATTTACTTTTACAGAAACCATTCCAACTTAAAACCGGGGGAGCAGAACGGAGGAATGCCTTCTCCTATTATAGTAATTAGTAGACCTATATTTTATATTCTCCAAGAATACATAAAATAGAAGTATATCTATAACTATAAAGAACCTTACAACTAGTAAAAGATCTAATACTTGGTACTTACCGACTAATACTAATACATGGATTAAGGTGAAAAATATATATAAAAAAAATAGATATTTTATTTTTGTTTATTTAACAATTGAATTACAATTCCTTTGAAAAACAAAATCTTATCATTTTTAATCATTATATAAATTCACAACAATTAACATTACAATTTATCGAACACATACATACCACTTTTGTGTTTAACAAGTGTTGCGAATAGCACGGTTGTTAGTCTAACAACAATGTTAATCAAACAATTGTTTAAATTCGCAGTGAATTATTTTTTTGGCACAATTTACGGTAGTTATTTTAAAAGCTACAACAATATTCCAAAATGGCATAAGGGTAAAATGGTGTTTTGAATGTGAAAAAATAAATTAATAATAATTAAAAAAAAGCTTTCGTCATTGGTAGGATTCGAACCGCTGACTTGGGCCCCAAGCTCATCTATTGACCAGCTGAGCTACGCCTATGTTGGCAAAATTAATTTAAAATAACAAATAAAAAAAAATGATGAAATCTTAAAAAAAGAGGGAAATATTGATCTCTTCCAAATGGAGGAGATGGAGATGGAGATGAAGATGAGGTTGGATATATATATATAAATATATTTATATATGATCTCGTTCACATCAGTGCGCACTGATGTAACTACATCAGTACCAATGCATGTGGACCATTGATTATGGAGAATCTTTGACAAGTGCATACACTTTAAGTCAATGTATGTAAATCTAATGGTCCACATTCAACGCACTGATGAAGTTATATCGGTACACACTGACTTAAACATTTGTATATATATATATATATACGGTTCCATTCTGGTCAGTGTACACTGATATAACTTCATCAGTGCGTTAGATGTGGACTATTAGATTTACATACTTTGACTCAAAGTGTATGGACTTGTTATATCAGTGTGCACTGACTTGAACATTTATATATATATAGGGTTCAAAAATTAAATAGCACTTTTTGGGGGAGGGCTTGTGCAAATAGCACCACTTTAATAAGTCTTGTTTTAATAGCACCAAAATAGGTGATGAGACCAAAATACCCCCACTTACTCTTTTCCTTTTTATTTTTTTTCTCGAAAATTCGAGACTTATTTGCAGTTTCGAGACTTATTCATGCGTTTTCGAGACTTATTCATGCTTTTCGAGACTTTATTCAAGTTTGTTCGTGACTTATTCTGTTCGACCTCCATCAATGGTGACAGTGACGATCCGACGATAACGCCGATTGACTCCGGAGATAGTTAGATCTAAAAGATCGAACGATGCCGAGTTCGTTACCGCCATCGGTTTCATCAGATTCACAACGGATCATCATAGATCGGACAATGAAGATTCACGACGGTTGGTTTTGCTTCGTTTCTCTCTCTCTACACAACTCAAAAATGAAAACGAACACTTCGGTTACAATGATTGGCACTCGACGAACGTTTCCCCGGTGGTTTTGCCGGTCAACTCACCGGTTGGAGTGGCACCTCTATTGAAGCTCCATCAATGGAGGATTGGGAAAAAGGAAGAAGAAGGTGAAGGACACACAAAAGAAAAGATAAGAAGCTGGGGGGTATTTTTGTCCAAATTCCATTTTTAGTGCTATTAAAACAAGAGTTATTAAAGTGTGATAGTTGTACAAGTCAAAATTTAAAAAGTGCTATATACACCTATTTCCTCTATATATATATATATATATATATATATATATATATATAGTGAGTCTCTTATGAAGGATTCCTTATTTTAATTTCGGTAAAGACTTTGATGAAATCAAATTGATTTTTATGAATTTTGATTTGAATTTTTGTGTGGATGATAAGTTCATTGAAATCTACTTATAAACAAAAATTTGAGAATGTTTCAAGCATTAGAACTATTTTTCTTGAATTTTCCTATATTTCACCCATTTTTCCTATGCCTTCATATTTAACAAAATTGGGATAAATAGTTCTAGTGCTTAAAAAAATTTCAAATTTTGTTCATAGGTACATTTTATTGAACTTATCATCCACAAAAAAAAATCAGATCAAAAATAAAAAAAAATTGATGTGATTTTCATCAAAATCTTTACTGAAAATAAAATAAAGGATCTCTTATGAGAGACTTACTTATTCTTGGGCAATGGCCTTACCGCCTTATCTTTTGGAGTGAATTAAATCTTGGGTTTTGGCTTTTGAAGCATAATAAATTAGGTTTTATTGAGAACTAACCCATTTTCAAGGGTCAAGTTACAACATAACCCGTTTTTGAAATTCTTGCAAAAGTAACTCTTTTTTCGTGCGGGAGTACTATTACCCTTACTTACTCATTTTCTACTTCTCGACTCTCTCTACTTCTCGACTTTCTCTACCTCTCTCTTTATTCTCTACCTCTTATTTCTATTGTATCTATCCGGCTCTTTTTTTTTTTTTTTTTTTGGTTTTATTGAAAACTAACCCCTTTGGGAGGCTCAAGTTGAAATCTAACTCATTTTTGAAAAACTTGCAAAACTAACTCTTTTTTCATGCGTAAGTACCATTTTACCCTTACTTACTAACTTTTCTCTTTTACTCATTATATACCTCTTATTTCCTTCTTTTCATCACTTCTTCCTCTCCTCATAGTAGACCTGCGACTCTCATTCTTCTCCCTCTCCAATTTTTGTTTTCTTTTGTTCTCTCTTCCTTTGCAAATACAAATGAAGCAACTCCACCATTGAGCAGCTCCACAAGGGTTCCTTCCATTGAAGCTTTGAGGTGAGTTTTTTTTTTTTTTTTTTGAACTTTTATAACAGTGTTCTTCTTAACCATGTCCGAAATTCTTGAATTTGTGTTATATTTTGGTGAAAATAGTTTGCATTTACATAATAAATCACGGGTCTTGTTTGAATTTGAAGTTGTTGTGATCAATTTAAAGTTCATAAGCTAAAATTTTAGTTTATTTCTTATTAAAATGTCTTATTTACTTAGATTTGTGTATAAGGGTTCCTTATTTTTGTGAAAATAGCTTACATTAATGTAATAGAGTATGGATCTTGTTTGAATTTGATGTTGTTATGGTCAATTTAGAGTTCACAACCTGAATTTTTAGTTTTTTTCTTGTTAAAAATGTGTCATTTACTTAGATTTGTGTATTAGGGTTCTTTATTTTTGTGAAAATAGCTTACATTAATGTAATAGAGCATGGGTCTTCGTTGAATTTGATGCTGTTGTGGTTGATTTTCCATTATAGTATTGAATCTAGACAATTAAAACAATTTTTTTGGAATGTGTCCAGCACTGTTTTCCTAACAGCCGTTAGGAATTCCCAACAACCGTTAAGAATTCCATAACACCGTTAGAAATTCCCAACGGCGTTAAGGAATTCCTGACGGCTGTTTAGAATTCCTAACAGTGTTATGGAATTCCTAACAGCGTTGAGAATTCCTAACAACGTTATGGAATTCCTAACGGCTGTTGGGAATTCCTAACAGTGTTATAGAATTCCTAACGGCTGTTGGAAATCTCCAACGGCATCCAGATTTAAAAACAGTGTTTGGGTTCAGAATATTTTGTAGATTCAATGTACCATGAATTTATAATATTTGTATAGGAATTTAATTTTAAATTTCCTATGCATTTGAAAGGTGAGTGACATGGAATGAGTGCGAAACACAAATCAACGGATTCGATGGAAGTTTTGTGAAGTCCTACGACTCCCTATCGGAGGCATATAAGGTGTATGCTTTATACCCTCCTCAATGGAATACGGAGCGTGTATATAGTCCAATTGTTACCAAAACCACATCTCATGAAAGCAAGTGGTTCCCATACGTGATAGGTTCACTTATGGGAGCCGTTGTGGCTATTGTTGTTTTTCTTATGCTCCGTTAAATTGTAATGTTTATTTGTTATGTAATGCAAGTGTTATTTGACAGTGTTGTGTAAAACATTTCACACAATTTTATATGCAGCTTTTTAGAGATTTAATTGCTTGTTGTTATGGATTTAATTGCTATGAAACCTGTTGACATAATTTATTATGCAACTTTTTAGGGATTTAAGTGTTGTTTGACAGTGTTGTTATGGATTTAATTGCTTGAGATGACCATGTTGAAAGTGTTGTTAACTTGTTAACATTGTTGTTATATGTGGCTATTTTGTTGTTTCACAGTGTTGTGTAATAAACAGCCCTTACATTTTAAAAACAAAAATGTACGACCCCTATAAGGCAGAAATTTCTGCACTTTCAGCCTCTAAATTGAATTAAACCAGCCCCTAAATTTTAAAAACAAAAACAGTCCTTGCATTTTAACAATAAAACCATGACTTACACATCCATAAACGGTAAAAATTTCTGCATTTTCCCAACAAAAATAGCCCCTAAATTGAATAAATTGAATAAAAACAGCCATTACATTTTAAAAACAACAACAGCCCCTGCAATATATCAACAAAAATAGCCCCTACATTTGAACAAAAAAAACCATGCCTTACACATCCTTAAACGGCAAAAATTTCTGCACTTTTCCAACAAAAACAACCCTTACATTTTAAAAACAACAACCCGTGCAATATAACAACAAAAACATCACTTGCATTTTAACAAAAAAACCATGCCTTAGACATCATAAAAAGGCATAAATTTATGTATGTTAGGATTCCCGTTGTTTTTAATTGGCTTATTTCGTGATCAAACCATATGTGGGGATGCTTTGTAAGGGTAGCTTAGATGTTGTTGTTATTGCTTAGGCCCTTTTGAAGACCTCACTATTGACAAGCACCAAAGGTAATACTCTAAGTGCTTACTTGTCTTGAAGAGATAGTTGCACACACTCACAACTCATGCATATATTTAATCCTTGTATGTTGTGTGTCTTATTTGTGTGCCTTAATGCTCATTAACATCTCTTCTTGCATGTTAGTTTGATTGCATCTTGCATATCCAATTGCCTTGTCATGCTTAGACTTAGGATTGCATTTTTGCACTGGGCGCTCCCAAAAGCGCTCTACAAAAGCGCTCTACGAACAGCCCCCGTTGGGCGCTGTACAGACCTGATCGATTTAATTCGAGCGCTGTAGGGGCGCTCTACAAAGCGCTCTACGTAGAGCGACCTCTCTGATGGCGCTCTACAAAGCGCTCTACGTAGAGCGCCCCTCTGTTTTCTCGCGAGAACAGAGCAGGGGGCTCTACAAAGCGCTCTACAAAGCGCTCTACGTAGAGCGCCCAAGGCAAATTTGAGGCAAACTTATCAAAACGACCACACTTTGTTTTGGCCTCCTATATATATGCCACTTTGACTTTAGGTTAATTACAAGAGTTCTTATTCATGCTTCATACTTAGGATATTTTTCAAGAGAAGAAAAATACACAAAGAACTCATTTTTAATTACTCAAACACAATTTCATGATCATCAATCATCATCTAGCATCATCATAGATCATCTAGATGTCATCTAGCATGGAATCTTCATCATACTTTGCTTGGTAAGCTTTTCACTAATATCTTACATATTTTGTGTTTAATTTATCTAGCAATCTCAATTAATTACTTGATTGTTATTTTGTATTCCTTAGATACAAAATTGAGAATAGTATGATGTATGTTTGAGAAGTTGTATTGTGCTAGCATATTAGGTTTTGTGCTTAATATTGATTAGCTAAACTAATTGACATGTCATTTAGTTTTGATATCTAGGATTGTTCTTAATTGCATATTAATCATCTTAGATAAGCATATAGGGTTTCCCTTGCTCTATGTTGCATTTTGGATATTTTCACATATTCACTTAGGGTTGTATTCTCTTCAAGAGAAGCTAAGTCTTGTGTGTAGCAATCGGGATTAGGTTGCTTAGATCGCAAGCAAAATCGGACTAGGTTCACTCATACCGGGATTAGGTAGGTGTGTGATTACTTCCGGGATTAGGTTGTAATCGTTTGCACATTTAGTGGATTCGAGGTTCGAGTGTGGCTTACTTACATAGCCCGTGGTTTTTCCCGTGAGGGTTTCCACGTAAAAATCAAGTGTTAATTTAATTTCCGCACCATATTACACTTGCTTGTTTATTTTATCTTGAGGGTAATTTCGTAATTTTGACTAACACGAAAAATTGGGTAAAAAGCGTAAAATCTATTCACCCCCTCTCTAGATAGTTTTATACACACCGTGCTATAATTAGTTTCAATGTATTTTCACAACAAAAATAGCCCATACATTGAATAAAAACAGCCCCTGCATTCAAGATTCTTGCTGGCTATTAAATTCAGAAAACCAACCTTACATCTAAAACAAGACTACAACAAAAACATCACTTGCATTTTAACAAAAAAACCATGCCTTAGACATCATAAAAATGCAGAAATTTATGTATTTTCACAACAAAAACAGGCCATACATTGAATAAAAACAGCCCCTGCATTCAAGATTCTTGCTGACTGTTAAATTTAGAAAACCAACCTTACATCTAAAACAAGACTACAAGATCACAACAACTTGCAATATCATTTTCATCAAAATACTACAAGACTACAATATCATTCCTGCTGCCAAATTCCGAAGATGATCATCCATTTTCATCTGAACTTTAAGATGATCATTTTCTTAAAAAATATAATATACATAATCATAATAATTCTTCAAAAGACTACTTTGCTGCTGTCTAAAATACTAGACAACCAAAATTACAATTTTGAAGTGTTCATAGGGTTGTTCTTGATCGCCAAAGATTTAAACACAATTGTTGTGCGGAAAACTTAAGGTTATTCATCTCTAGAAGTTTCCCAAAGCATGTTGTGCGGAAGAGGGATAGTTGCACCTCCATCAACTTTTCCTTAATGCACTTTACCGTAGCGGTTGACGAAGTGCTGTTTATATTCGCCGGGAAATGTTTTGCAGCCTTTACTAATAATTCCACCTCTTCTCCCATTTAATTATCCTGAAATATAACATAAAACCATAAAATATTTATATTAGTATAAATGTTTTAACCGAATAAACAATTTAAGGTGATATTTGTTACTATAGTTTAGAATTCAAAACGCTGTTGGGAATTTCCAACAGCAGTTGAGAGTTCCTAACTGCTATTGGGAATTCCAAACAACTATTGGGAATTCCCAACGGGTGTTAGGAATTCCCAACATAAGTTAGGAATTCCTAACAGTAGTTGGGAATTCCTAACTATTGTTGGAAATTAATAACACCGGTTGGGAATTAATAACACCGGTAAGGAAACCAAAATGCTACTCAGAATACCAAACATAAGAGTACACAACCACTATAAAATTTAATCCAAACATTTAAACATCATTGAACCCAAAAATATAGGAACTCAACCATAACAATGAGATGGCAAAAACACCAGCAATATAGCAAATCAAACATCACTATGCCAAAATTACCAAACACAAAAACACCCAAACAATGTATTAGGAGTAACAACATATGCTTCACACTTTAGAATTACAAACCATATCACAGCTTGTTCAAGTTACGTGACTTTCAAATATCTTTAGATGTACATCGTCAAACTCTTGCTTCTCACATTTTTTTCATAAATATTTTCGACTCATATTTTTCTTTTTAAAGGCAATTAGATTAAAAGGGGCAAGCCAGGCAAAAAACACACAACAACCCAACAAAACAACCAAAAACCCATTGCATCCAGAAGAAAAACAACAATATTATTAAGGCAATGCCACAAAGGGCCAAATACAAGCAACGCATACAAGCCCCACACAAAACAGCAACCAGAGCAAACCAAAGCAAAACCAAAGTAAAATCTAAACAACAGGACCAGCGAAGAGAAACATTTCTAGGAGAAGAGACAAGGCACACACCATGAGACAGAGAAAAGAAAATAGAAGTAGCAACAAGGGAACAAAAACCAATATGCAAAGCCAAATTAAAAGCCAAATTAAGAAAAATATGGGATAATCAGTCTAGAAGCAGCGACACAAAACAAAAATCACTCCAAATTAGAAGCAGCGACAACAAAAATTAAAAGCCACACAAAACAACAACCAGAAAATAGAAGCAGTGAGAGCAAGAAAAATATGCAAAGCCAAATTAAAAATCACTTCATTCAACTCTATCCCCACTGCTACTAGAGCCACAATTCCAAGTTCACTCAAATATTAAACAAAAATTCAAACAACACACATTAAACAAACCTTTTAGGGTTCTAATAAAAAAAAAATTCAAAAATTGAAGAACTACCATTCACCTTCACAAACAAAAATTCAAAAATTCACGAAACATTCACCTTCTTTTTGTTGAAGCCAAACAGATTTGAGGCCGTGTTCAAGCTTGTGTCCCATCGCCTTCCGTCCCATCGCGTCGTCGTCAACTAAACAAACAACCTTCGTCCCGTCGTGCCGTCGTCGACTTCAAGCTGCCGTACCGTCGCGTCGCGCCGTCGTTGACTGTAAGCTTATGTCCTGTCGCGTCGTCATCCACTTCAAGCTTCTGTCGTCATCGGCCTGGTTGTACAGCTACCACTGTGTCGTTTGAGAGGAGACAAAGGGAGAGAAGGAGAATGTCGTTTGAGAGAGATTCACGGATTAGGTTTTGTCATTTTGAGAGAAATTGGGGATTTTGAATTGAAAGAGGTTTGGTCTTACAAAGAGTAGATAGAGATGGTCGATTAGAAGAATGATTAGATAGGGGTTTTTAAATTTAACAAGGGCAATATTGTCTTTCAACAACCCCAAAAGAGTTAGTGTTATAAGTTTTTCAAAAATGGGTTAGATTTCAACAGCAGCCTCCCAAAAGGGTTAGTTTTCAATAAAACCTTTTTTTTTTCCTTTTCTTCCCACTATATTCTCTACCTCTCTGTTTCAAATTTTAAGTAAACATTTTTGAGGTCCACCATTGAGCAACTCAAACCTAAGTTGAATCATGTTGAAAGCTTCCATTCTTCATGAACAACAAGGGTTTCTTCTATTGAAACTTTAAGGTGAATTTTTATTTTTTAAACTTTTTTACTTTATACTATCAATTGTGTGTCTTATTGTTGTTAATTTTTATGAAAATAGTTTACATGTACATAATAGAGCATTGGTGTTGTGTTGAATTTGATATTGTTGTGGTCTATTTACCAATGTTGCTTTGAATCTCCACAATTTTTAGGTTTTTTTTTTTTTTTTTTTCCTTTCGAAAACGTTGACAGCACTGTTTTCTCAACTGAGTTTGGACAAATGTTGAGATATGTGGACGACGTTAAGAATTCTTAACTGCATTAGACATCTCTAACGGTGTTTGGATTTTCTAGCGATAGTGGGAATTCTCAACGACGTCAGGAATTCCAAACACCGTTGGATTTCCCAATCATGATCGAAATTCGTAACATTGTTTGGAAAATTTCTCATTCTTTTTTATTGTTACTGTATTCTTATTCCATGAATTTAGAATATTTATTTAGAAATGTAATCATTAATTTCTTATGCATTTGAATGGTTGATTGCATGGATAAAGTTCGGGCATCTATGAGTCATGGAATGAGTGCGAAGAACAGATCAACGAATTTGATGGAAATTTTGTGAAGTTGTATAACTCCTTACCTAAGGCATATAAGGAGTATGCTTTATACCCCTTGATGGAATAAGAAGCGTGTAAGCATTCCTAACATTGACACAACCAGATCTCATAACAGCAAGTGGTCTCCATACGTGATAGGTTCACTTATGGGAGTCATTGTGGCAACTGTTATTTTTCTCATACTCTGTTAAATTTTAAACTTTACGTTTTGAATTATTAAACACTGTTTTAGACAATCCTGTTTATTTGTTTGAAGAAGTTGTTGACTTGTTGTAATTTCATATTGGTTTATTTAAACAATTTGTAATGTACTGTTGGTTTCTTTGAAGGATTTTATGTAATTTCATGTTGGTTGATTTGTTTGAAGGATTTGTTATCTCTGTGGAAATGCGTTTAAATTTTGGAGTTGTAATGTTGCAAAATATGTTTCCAAGTACACCTAATTTACCATGTATAAATTGTGATGTGATGCAATTATTTTGTTTTGTTTCCAGAATTCTGATAGGAGTTTGGAAGTGTGCAACGCTGTTTGGAATTATAGATTTGTAAACATCACACCTTATTTGTTGTATCAATCAATATATTTCATACTACGATTTATACCAATCAATATAACTTAATACATTTTAGAAGATTACAATTCAACGATACAAATAAAATGAGCATAACAACTAAAAAAGTTGAAAATAAACAATAATTCTATTGTAATTACACGTTTTCTCATGATAACAATACAACACTGAGCTATGAAGTTTTTAGGAAATTCCTGAAATTCTATATTACAAAAATATCAAATCATAGTGATGTTATCAACAGTATATCCTTGTATATTGATTACCAAAAGTAATATTTTTAATACTTTGTCTAGATTGCCAAAAATTTAAACACAGTTGTTTATTGAAATATTGTACGTTATTTGTTTGGACTGAGATGATGGATAAGCCATGTACCATATATTCCATAAATTTTACGACAAAAATGTTGCAATCACCATCACATTCAAACAATCAAGCTTCCTATCCAGGAGATTTTCAACCAAATTATTTGCTTACACTAGCATATTTAAACATCTCAATGAGACTGCATTTATAAACAAAAGTAACGACTAAATAAAATAGTTGACTAAAACTTAGGGGGAATTCTTAGCACAACATCAATCAAAAAGTTGGGTAACCATTACAAACACAACCTTATGGACTACCCAAACATTACATTATAATTAGTATAAATTGAAAGAACGAGAGATAATTTCCTCTTGCATTATAATATACAAATTATTTGTTTCTTTTTTCCAAAATTTGAGATATAGATACCATACCAAAGCGACCAATAACATTTTTTCATTACCATACAAGTAATTTGTATCTTTTCATCGTCATACAATAACATATTTTCAAATTGCATTTTCTATACCTTTGATTATGATTCAAAATAAATGCTCAACATAATTCTAATGACACTTAAAAATAAACGAATTCGAAACATAATTGTACAAAGAAAGTTGGTGAAGAATAGAAATCTCAACTACATCAGTTGAGAACAAACATAATTATCATCATAGATGTCAAAGGCGCGCTTAAGCGGTCGCTTAAGCTAAAAGGTAGGCAGGCACACCCTGTCTTGCCTGGAGACAAGCTAGGCACAGGTGTTTGCCTTAGGTGCCTGCTTTTGGTGGTTGGACACTGAGGCGCAAAAACGTGATTAAGCGTGATTTTGTGTTTTGGTGGTTTTTTTTGGTCTTTTTGTGTGGTTTTGATACAAAAAGGGTATTACAGCTTATTTTCAAAAAAAAAAAAAAAAAAGAAACCAACATTCAAGATTCATCTCTGAAATCACCGACATTCATTTCATCTCCTTTTGATCTCCTCTCTAAGCTTCTCTTGTTATCTTCCAAGTTCCAAGAGACCAAGACCCAATGGAAGGCTCCTCCATCAAGAGTTGAAGAATTTCAAACCACTGTACCAGTTCATCTTCATCATTCAAGTTAACAAGTTTTATCTTTTTTTTATCTTTTTTTTATCTTTTTTTTTTTGTAATTTCGAAATTAGTCTTCCATCTCCTTTCTACCTCTTTTCAACTTATAAGTCCCTAAATTTAAGGCTTTATGCTATCGATTTTTTTTTTAATTTTTTAATTTTTTTTAAAAATTTTTTTTTTTTTTTAAGATATGATTTTTTGAATCAATTGTTTTTTAAGTCTAACTAGGTTTGGAGGCACATGCAAGGCATGTGCTTCATAATATATGTTTGTCAAATTGAGTTACATAATTGTAAATTGATAAATTTTGAATTTTTTTTACTCTTTATTTTATAGTAAAATACCCAGTTGATCAACCTTTATTAGTCTTATTGCATGAACATTTAATAGAAATTAATGAATTTTTTTGTTATCTATTCATCAGTTAGGAACAATTTCTAATTTATTGTGATTAACCAAATCGTTAATACAAATAATATCTAAATATCAAACCCACCCCCTATGCAACCTCCACAAAGTAAACAAAGCTGTTGGAAAGATTAAAGAAAGAACGTGCTCTTCCTCCGTAAAGAATTCTTCCAAGAATTCCGAGCCTAATCTTTTCAAAAAAACGTGCACAATACTTTTGACAATTGAAGATAAGAAATCAAATTGATTAATTAAACTAAAATATGTGAAGCTTAGTTGTATCTTAGTAATTTATCGGATAATAAAGCAAAATATAAAAACCTAAAAAGTGAACCACATAGGAGTAGATACATTGTACTGAATCCTAGTAAATGATCACATACTATATATCTGAAATTATGATAATATCTATCTTTTGGTATGTTTGTGATTTATTTCAAGCTAAAAACTTATTTAGGATATTGAATAAAAATCTAAGATTACTCTCTTTATCCATGTTCAGTGTGTTATTCTGTCACGGTCCAAAATCCGGGTACGTGATTAAAATATTAAAATCAAATCAAAAGTAGATAATTTTTTGAAAAATCATTCAATTTCCACTCATAACCTCGAGGATATAAAGTTTTATAAAGATTTTGGCATAGCTCTACCTTTATCTTATATATTCCCAAATTTTTAATTCACATGCATTTTCAATTTTTAAACTCCATAAATAATTTTCATCACAAGTAGAGACTCGGTCTCTATACATAACATTGATACATCATGACTATAATATAACATACATATAGTTCCAATATTTACATCATTTACAACTCAACTTTGAGTAATATATATCCATAAATATAATCCTCTAATTATATAAAAGAATTTCTATCTTTTGAGAATCATTTTTAACTTCAAACTTAGACTAATAATAATACAAGATACTGTAAGAATTCCAAACAATATTAAGTGATTAAAATATTAAAATCAAATTAAAAGTACTTAATTTTTTGAAAAATTATTTCATTTCCACACATAACCTCACGGATATAAAATTATATACAGATTTTTGCATAGCTCTCCCTATATCTTATAGATTCCCCAATTTTCAAATCACCTGCATTTTCAATTTTTAAACTCCATAAATAATTTCTATCACAAGTAGAGACTCGGTCTCTACATAGAACATTGATACATCATAACTACAGTATAACATACATATAGTTCCAATGCCTACATCATTTATAACTCAACTTCGAGTAAAAAAAGATTCATAAAAGAGAATAAATTTATTTGTGTTATTATAAACTCAGTGACAAATTAGACAATGAATTAAAATTAAAAAAGTAGACAAGTAAATTAGAGAGGAGAAGAAGCTTACTATTAAAGATCTGAGTAATCTGACATAACAGATTCTAATACATTACATCTATTAAAGTTAGGAAAATTTACATGATGAAAAGTTAGCATAGTTCTAAAACTTAATGACTCAAAATTAATGGTATCTGAAACCATAAACTTCCAAAAAATGTATATCAAAATTAGTTTTAGTGTTAGATAAGCTAACAGTATTGTTTTAAAAAGTAGATGTATCAAAAAGAGTTATTTACTGGATTATTATATTCCTACCATTTTATGCTTGAGAGAAGTTTTCTTTGCGGATTTCCTGGATTGCAACAACATTGAATTTATTCTTTGTCTATCCTCGTCTTTCAAACGTAGTTGTTCTAATATGAATGAGGAAGTCATTTTGATTACAAAGTGTTGCTTCAATGTTGATGCTCCCATCATGTTACATACAAATATAAGTTTAATTAAGGTATTAAAAAATAAACACAATTATTAAATGACAATTTTAAAAAATAAACATAGGGAGAAACCAGAAATTCAAATATAATGATCAAATCTTTGAATCTCAATTAGAGTCTATCTTTGGTAATCGTTTTATGATGATTGGTCTTGTTTTGGTCACTTGGAAAATCTGAGCAGCTTCATTATCAACAAACTGATCCCACATGGTTAAAACCATTGGCTTCAATCTTAAAAAATGAAAATAATCAATAATATGACTATAATTTACAGTAAAGTCTAAGCGCAACTAATTGCGAATTATAAATCCGATACTTATATGTGAGAGTACAATGACTTTACATTTAAAGTACCAATTATTGCGCTCTATAGGAGCTACCAATTCAATAATATTGTAAATTGCATTACAAATTTCTTATCTTCTATAAATGCATAAAATAACTGAACCATTTTTATTTTATTTTAATATTTCATATCATTTGTCTATCAAAAATTGACACTATTGTATTTACACTCTCCTTTCAATCTCTATAGAAATATTCACATTGATCATAGTATTTCAAACTATTTAAGAATAAGCAAAATCTCTTATAATTTAAAAATGTATATAAATTTATATTCAAATATTTTCGTAGTAGTAACCAACTTTGAATGTTATGAATAGAAAATTAAAAATAACAATTAAAAACTATTAAAAGTATAACAAAATAATTAATAATTTTTTTGTTTGTCTTATAATTGTTTTCATACCTCTGAATCAACCTGAATCAACCTCTGATACTTATAAGTACTGTGTTGTGATGTCCTCGGTAATGTTCAAACTTTTTATTTTGGTGGACTTTTGAATTTGAATCCATTGATTAATAAGTGATAACTATTACTCCAGTAGGAATACAAATTTTGTACGTAACATGCCCATTTCTTTTTGAACTATTACAGTTAATATTTTGAGATTGGGAAAATGGACATGACTCAAAATTGCATCCTTTTTGATGTTAGTGTGAGCAAGATGCACCATTGAGTCACTGAACCAATTTCATTTCGTCGACAATTTTTTATCTATTTAATTTATCAAATTCACTTTTAATAATCGATGAAAGCACAATTAATTATAATTTTATATTCTATAATTTTTGCAATATTTTAAGATCTATCCAATTCTACATAATAATTTGAAACCAAATTAAAGTGAATATATATTCACATTTTCGGTCAAACATATCAGGTATATGGGCTTGGTTAAATTTATTCTTCTAGAAACTATATACATTAAAAAAAAAAAAAAAAAAAAAAAAAAGACATTTAAAAAAAATTTTAAAAAAGAAAAAAAGAGGTGCTCAAATGCTCAACCTAAACCTATTTGAGCAGTATATATACACAACTATATACAAAACTATATACAACTACAACCTAACGCAGCTTCTCACAATCTCACCCAAATCTCTTCTGTTTCTTCAAACACCAATTCAAATCATCTGATCTCTCTCTACTTTCTTACCAAAATAATACCCAAATCCATGATGAAATCTCTCTAAAATCATAATCTAACAAAGTGTTAACCAAACAAATCTCCAAACTCTGCCTCCTAAACCAATCCCTTCTTCTCTTCTTAAGATTTCATTTTTGGTTTCAATTTTTAGATCTCTCATTTACAGATTTTTATTTCAATTTGTGGTGCTTGCATGTGGGTTTTTGATTACAAGTCCCCTTTTTTTTTTTTTTTTTTTTTTTTTTTTTTTTTCGATTTGAGGTTTCTAATTTCCTAAATCGAGCATGTTTTATTTCTTGTTATAAGATTATTTTGTGGTGCTTGCATGTGGGTTTTTGAATTAACAATTTTAGTTTTGTTGCTTATGACCAATTCGTTTAATGGATTGTATTTAATGGGGGAATGATTTCTATAACCTAAACCTAATTTTTTTACACATGCTTATAGTTTATTGATAGGTGATGATCTTAGGTTTCTCAATTTGTCCTATCACTCACTTTCTATGTTAGTTAATATGTTTTGGATTGGAACTTTTGCTTTGATTTTAGTAATTTTAGCTTACCGTGACATAATCAATGTTTTTCTACTGGCTGAGCTTGAGTGTTAACTGATGTATACGGGTTTTTGAATTAATAATTTGAGTTTTGTTGCTTATGACCAATTTGTTTAATGGATTGTATTCAGTGGGAGAATGATTTTTGTAACTTAAACCTAATTTTTTTTTACACATGCTTATAGTTTATTGATTGGTGATGATCTTAGGCTGCTAAATTTGTCCTATCACTCACTTTCTTTGTTAGTTAATATGTTTTGGATTGGAACTTTTGCTTTGATTTTAGTAATTTTAGTTTACCATGACATAATCGATGTTTTTCTACTGACTGAGCTTGAGTGTTAATTGAAGTATAGAAGGTTGTTATGGATGGCGTTTCAATTGATCCTTAGCTACTTGTATTCTTGATTACTGTGTGTGAAATTGACAAATGATCAATATATTTGTGTTGTTAAGCGGTAATTTTTGCTAGTTTAAAATTGTTAGACTTTTTGTTTTGGATATATGATATTGGAATTTTGACTTTGGCTAGGTTGTTAAGGCATCACTTCTATATAATTTTTATTGGATTTCATGTTTATCTGTGTTTGATTGTGTATTCATATTTGATTGTTATGTTATTTCAAGGCTTCTTTTTTCCTCTACATCTCTTATTATGAAGGTTTGGGTTTCTTCTGCCAGGTTCACAGATCTCGTAGTATTTGTGAGGCTAGAGTTTGGAAGTTCGAATAAGGTTATTATTTTCTAGTACCATTTAATTATGTGTCTAAGCTATTATCTGTGGTTGGGTTTTCACTTGCTGTTGATTTTCAATTTATTAAATGGGTTTCTCAAATGATTTTTTTTTTCTTTTCTTGGTACCATTTTATTGTGTGTTTAAGCTATTATCTGTGGTTGAGTTTTCACTTGCTACTGTCCATCAATATATAACAATATCAATATCCTTTCAAGCTAGAAAAGCAAAATCAAATTCAACTATTCTTTTCGTTTTCATAAAAAAGGTCCAAGCATATTTCATAGCTGAAAAAACATTCAAAAAATTCATAAACTAAATACCTTGATTATAGATTCTAAGATGAGGCTGAGTTCTTCTTTATCCTATCTTCCCACTTTTTCTTCTTTCAACTAAACCAAGACCTCTATTTGCTTGTTTCTCTGTTTTTTCATTCAACCGCACCCAATGCACCTTGTATATCTCCTCCTTTTTTTTTTTCATAACTATCTTTCTTCTAATTCAACCATTGATGCACCTCTATACAATAGGTAGAGTATATGTGTGGCAATAAAGCTAGATATCCAGCAAGGCTACGTGAATCCTTTTTTTTTTTTTTTTTTTTTTTTTCTCATCTTAATATTCTGACTCAGATAAGATCAATTCAAAGAATATCTTTTAAATTTTGTTTAGTGATGTGGATCCACGTATAATTTGTTATTGGTCCTCCAAACAATTACAGAAAGATCCATTTTCAATTTTAAAAACAATCATAATTGTAAACATAAAATGATATTGTTATCCTTTATATTCAGTTATACTGTATAAATTTCATATAATTTTTGAATATGTGACGGCCTTTCTTGTCTTTTTACTATTGTAATATTAGTAAAATGATTTTAAATTTATAAATTACTTCTTTACCCTATTAATAGATAAAATTTTCACAATTATTTAAGAAATATTGAAAAGAACAAGGGCATATAAGTCTTTTCACTATGAAAAAAAATCACAACAAAATACAAAAGGTTAAAAATACCGCTCAACTTACTCTGTTATATAGAGTGTACAGATATTATGCCATTAATGATGTGGAATTTTTGATGCCATGATGTATTATTGATATGCAATTATGCATGTGTTGTGTGTCTGTACTGAGTCTAGTAGTTTACTGACTACTGTCATGAAATAATTGCAATTCATACTGATTGAATCATTGAATGAATGTTATGCAATTTATGTTAGTGAATGAATGTTATGTTAGTGCAATTTATGTCTTGTTTTTGTTAAATATTATGCATAATGCATGATGCCGTGAAGGCAGTGAATCAATGTTAGTGAAAGTCAAAGAATGTTCTGCATTGTGAAAGAATGTTATGCATTGTTGTGCTTGTTGTTATGTGTGAACTGTGAAGTATGAAACTATGAATGTTAATTTTATTCTGTGTTAATTGTGAATTTGTGATTATAGGTGATAGGTCTAAATGTTGGTAGACCAAACATCGAACTCGAACTCGAACCAAAAGAAGGATTCTGTGTGGTGTTATTTTACATGCCCTAACAGTCGTAACAATAAAAATACCATAAAATACATATTTTTTTTTGTAAAGAGTCGAAAGATAGAAAATTTCGTGCCAAACAACATTTTGCTGGGTGTTCTAGCAATGTCACACATTGCCGTCAAGTTCTAGAATCGATAAAGGAGGAGATCAGAAGTTGTATGTTGAAGAAAAAGCATGATAAAGAAGAGAGAAATTTGGTAGTAGATTATGATGACGATATCATTGGCATTGGTGTAGGTGATGATGATGATGATTTGACGATGATTTATAATCAGAAACGGCCAATGTCATCACTTGGTAGGAGTAGGAGCGGAAGAAATAATGAAAGCATTTTTAAAAAGCCAAAACAGAAGGGTCCATTTGATTTGTACTACAACAAGACCCCCTCAAGGTAAATAAAATTGGGTGAAACATATGCCATTAAAGAGGAATTAAGGGATTGTGTTTGTAAGACTTTTGCTAGATGGATGTATGATGTGGGTATCCCATTCAATGTTGTGAAGTACCCTAACCTCAAACCATTTTGTGAGACGGTTGGACAATATGGTCCGAGTGTCAAACTGTCATCTTATCATGAAGTTAGGGTTCCCCTTTTGGAAAAAAGGTAGAACTCACCCGTGAAACAATGAAGGTGCATGAAGATGAATGGAAGGCTTATGGATGTTCTATTTTATCGGATGGTTGGAAGGATCGAAAAGAAAGGACATTGATTAATTTCCTAGTCAATAGTCTGCGAGGAAGTGTGTTTGTTGAGTATGTTGATGCTTTGGCTTATGCTAAGACTGGTGAGAAGATGTTTGAGCTATTGAGCCAATTTGTGGAAAAGATTGGTGTAAGTAATGTGGTTCAAGTTGTCATCGATAGTGCTTCAAATAATGTTTTGGTTGGTATTTATTTATAAATTGTATTATATAGTTTATACTTTATACTTAAATTATTAGTTATGATTTATAGATTGTAAAATATTTGCTAACATATTTTTTTATCATGATAGGGAAATATTTGGAGGCAAAATATGAAAACTTGTTTTGGACCCCATGCTGCACATTGTTTGGATATAATATTAGAAGATATTTTCAAGCTTAAAAGAAGAAGCAAACATTTGAGAGGGCCGTTATGGTTAACAGTTATATTTATAACTGCATCAGTGTGGTAAACATGTTGAGGAAGTATGCAAACATGAAGGAATTGTTAAGGCCAGCAAAAACAAGATTTGCAACTACCTTTATAACATTGTCTAGAATTCATAGCCAAAAGACTAACCTGAGAAAGATGTTTACTTCCAATGTTTGGGCACAAAAGCAATGGGCTAAAGAAGCAGCGGCTAAAAAAGTTGTGGAAGTTATTTTAATACCTTCATTTTGGAACAATATAGTGTTTGCCCTTAAAATAGTCGGTCATCTTATGAAAGTGCTTCGATTGGTGGATGGTGAGAGGAAGCCTCCTATGGGTTTATAATTATGAGGCTATGGATAGAGCCAAACAAGCCATTGCTAAATCTTTTAGGGGCAATGAAAGCAAATATGGAGATATATTCAAGCTGATTGATGCTAGATGGAATATTCAACTTCATCGCCATTTACATAGAGCAGGGTGGTTTTTGAACCCGGAATTCTTCTACACTACTAGAACTGTAGATGATGAAGTGGCAAATGGATTGTATACATGCATAGAAAGGTTGGTCCCAGATGTTGAGACTTGATGCCAGATTGATCTTGACCTCGCAAAGTATAAGAAAGCTGAAGGACTATTTGGTAGTCAAATGGGCATTAGAATGAGAGAAAAGAAATCACCAGGTATATATCCTTTTTACTAAAACATGAATTCTGTTTATATAATTATATGTAAGTATATTATATAACAAATTACATCATATATATATTAATATTTAATAATGATTTTTAATCTTGCAGCTGAGTGGTGGAATTCTTATGGCACTTCTACACCAACTTTGCAAAAATTTGCTATTAAGATTCTTAGCCTCACTTGCAGTTCATCTGAGTGTGAACAGAATCGGAGCGTTTTTGAAAATGTAAGTTTAACACTTTTAACTTTATATTTGTACCTTTTAGAGTATTTTTAATTACATTTTACATTATAATTTAAATATTCTTACTTTTGTATGTATAATTATTGCAGTTTCATACCAAAAGGAGAAATAGACTAGATCAAAATCGTTTAAATGATTTGGTATTTGTAAAATATAATAGAGTATGAAGGCGTCGATATGATTTGCATGGCACCATTGATCCCATATATTGAAATGACATTGATGACAGTAATGAATGGTTGACTGGGAGGTTGGATGATGATAATGATAGAGATGATGAGCTTGTTTTTGTAGCTGAAGATAATTAGACATGGAATGATATTGCTGCAGCTGCGGGAGTTGGATAATCTAGTTATCGATTTAGATCGAGAGAAGCTTCTTCATCAAAGCCATGGGTATCACAACAATCTCAAGTTGGACCATCAAATCGATTATTAGATGAGGAGGAAATTGAAGAAGAGATTGAAGTGGAAGATGAGGGTGATCAACTTAAACAAGAAGAAGAGATTAAAGGGGATGATGATTATGAGTTTGATTTAGTTGCATGAACTAGTTTTTCTTAGAATTGTGATGCGTTTAATTGTTTTTGCAACTTTAAGCCTCTTTTGAAGTTTGAACTATGAACTATGATGCTAATTGTTTTTTTTTTTTTTTTTTTTTTAATATAAAAATTATTATGTGTTATGGGGAGTTTGAAGTCATTTGAAAAATTATGGATATAACAGGTCTATACATGTTTTTATAAAAACAGTCTGCCTAGCTTTAGTCTGGCATTTGCCTCGCCTAGCGCCTAGCATCTTAGGCGTCAGAGGCCCATAGCGCCTAGCTTCGCTTAACGCCTCTGAAAACTATGATTGTCACAAAATAACAACACAAAATATAATTGAGATATCAAAATTTGAGAATGGCAAAACAGAGATGGAACAACAACCAAACAGAGATGTTGTCTGATTAAATGAGATGCAAGAAATTGAAGGAAGAAAAATTGACCTTAAAGTTTCTCAAAAAATTTCAGAAGTCAAATAGAGATGTCATATTTGTCAAGGTGTCGTTGTCGTTGTCGTCGTCCGGCTCCCGTAGCGTCGTCTTGCTTCATTTGATTATGTCGCCTCTGTTCTTCCGCTACGTCGTCCTGCTTCAGTTTCGAATTTGAGTAAGGTTAGGGTTTTAGAGGTTAGAGATTTCAATTTAGGAATTATTGAGACAGAGATTTGATAGGGATTTCGAAATAAGAGACTTTGAGAGAGGTTAGGGTTTCAGAGGTTAGAGATTTTTGAATTAGACACTTTGAGAGAGGTTAGGGATTTAGGAGACTTTTAGTAAGGTTAGGGATTTGTGTAAGCAAAATCGTCCCCTTTATTGATCGTCCTATTATGAGTAATTTTAAAAATTGATAAGGGCAATATTGTCCCAAATGAGTTACTTTTACAAAATTTTCAAAAACGGGTTATGTTGTAACTTGACGCTTGAAAATGGGTTAATTCCCAATAAAACCCTAATAAATTTGGCCCTAACCCTTTTTTATAAACCATTATATTAGGTGTCGTTAGATTAAGGATGGTGTATTCAATTAGAATTCTTGAGGATATTTAAAGACATTTTTTAAGTGATAGATTTCCATGGATTTTTACAGACTTTTATATATCCACATGGACTTTCATTGATTCGTTTAGACATTTATCTCAGACTTTTATGGATTTGTTTAGACATCCATGGATTTTCATGGATTTGTTATCTCTGACTTCTATTATATATGGAGAATTATACCACTATATGGCCCAATAACACAATTTATACACTCAACCAAAATGATCCATTAATACAATTTGCAATACTAACAATAACCTTTGCTTTTTTCCTTTTCTCATCTATTACTTTTCACTTCCTTAATCAGCTATTTCCCTTTCCAATTCTCCATTTGTCTCTCCATAACCACCTGAGTATTGTGAACCCAGTAACAACGTAAACCTTAAGAAGACAAGTTTTTGATGTCATGTTAATTAAAGAAATTTTCAGCTCTTTCAAGGAGACAAAAAAAACCCCAAGAGGAGGTAGAGGTAATAATATAGATGAATTATCAATAGTAAAAGCAGCAGCATGGGCTTGGTATCAACAAGGTTCTGGGTATCAAGGTGAATTTATTATCACAAGAACAATTGATCAGAGAATAGCTAATTATAAGCCATCACGTTTTTTTTTTTTTTTTTTTTTAAATGCGCAATTTCTAGCAGATAAAATTGATAATATAGATTTCAGTATAACAATTGACAATGACTGTTCAATTGAATTTTTTATTTCAATTGAAATTTTTATGATACTGACTAGAATTAAATGTATTTACAGGATGAATTTACTATTTTATTGTATATCTACCTACCCTTCAGCTTTTGAAAACATTTTGTCAAACAAAAGGGACTCTTGTCTAATCATATAAACAAACAATAATCAACTAATCGAATAACCAAGCAAAGCTATACATAAAATATTGCAAAAAAGCATAACCCTAACTTAAACCTTGTCACAACTAACCACCTTTGATCCACAATTTTTAATTAATTCCCTACAGCTTCAAATCTTACAAAATTTGACATGGATAATCTAGACATATAGGAAATGCTACAGTAAAATTATCAATTTAATCCATGATCATTTGTATATGAAAACATTCATTCTTTTCTTGTTTCCCGAATCTGTCAAGCAGAAATCAATATTGACCTTTGTCCACTCCAAAAATTATAACAATTTTTTTACTCATTTATAAATCACAAAACTTTGTAGAATAATAATAGACATAACATTCTATCTACATATAATTTTTCATAATTTTCTAGATAGAAGAACCCACCCAAATAAATTTATGAATTCTGGCCATTTATCAAAATAGAGGGGTTCCAGCAGACTTTTCGAAAACACATAGAGTCTACCAAAATCTTTGAGGAGAAGGCTGGACTTTTATGGACTTTGATATTAATATCTCTCACTATCAAGTCCACCAAAATCCATAATATAAGAAAATCCTTTAAAATCCAGTCTCAATTGAATACACCTTGATTCTTGTAGACATTTTTAAAGTCTCAATTCAATACACTCGGATTTGGAAGGATTCTTTAAAAGTCCATAGAAATCTGAATTGAATACCACTGTATTAATATAGACTCTTTTAAAGTCTTTAAGGGGGGTGTATTCAATTAGGATTCTTGAGGACATTTAAAGACATTATAAATCCTGGTGTATTCAATTAGGACATTTAAAGACTTTAAAAGAGTCTATATGAATCCAGTGGTATTCAATTAGGATTTCTATGGACTTTTAAAGAATCCTTTCAAATCTAGGTGTATTGAATTGGGACTTTAAAAATGTCTATAAGAATCCAGGTGTATTCAATTAGGACTAGATTTTAAAGGATTTTCTTAGGTCATGGATTTTGGTGGACTTTGGTGGACTTGATGGTGAGAGATATAAATATCAAATGTCATAACATGTCCAGCCTTCTTCCTAGAGATTTTGGTGGACTTTGCTCTCTCTCTCCAAAAAAAAAAAAAAAAACGTGGGTAAATATTGAGTATATCACTATAATGAATCTATATCTCAATTAAATTACTCATAAACTATACTATCAAACAATATTAATTTTGTAATTGTCTTATAATTATATTTTTACTTTTAAATCAAATTCAAATTTCATAACTTGTTTTGACCTTATTTTTTTCCTGTTTAACTTGTTCATATTTTAACTATTAAAATGTAAAATTTACGATCAAATCACATTTTAACTTGTTCTCTTTCTTGTTCTCTACACGAAAATTTTATAACTTGTTTTGACCTTATTTTTTTTTAATTAATTTTGTTAATGTATTTATTTAGAATATATATACATTTATATGGTAAGCCTTGCTATATATGTCTTATTGACTAGGTAAATCTTTATTTAAAAAAAAAAAATTATTCTAGCCCACCATAATGTTTAATCCCAGTTACGTCCTTATTTGGGATACAATAAGTGAGGTGATGAGCAGTTCAATGGCGTAGCTAGGAATTTCAATTAGGAGGGCTAAACTTAAAAATACTTAATCAAAATGATTTTAAATAAGTTCGGTAATGAAAATAGTTTTAGCAATATAAAAGGGGTTACACCTGATGGGGGACGTGAGCCTTATCTTTAAAAATATATATGCTATAAAAAAAACATATATTTTAAAAATAGATAACAAGATTAATATAAAAAAGTATAACCTACAATACAAGTGTATAACTAGTATTGTATTTAAGTGGTACCCTGATAGGACTCGGTTTAAAATTCATCGATTATCATATTTGAATCAACAGTATCAAAATGTTCTCTCTCAATATATATACACTACCGTGCAATTTGTAAGAAATTTATCAAAATGTTTTAAAAACATCAACAAGAAAACAAATATTGCATGAACAAAAAAATCAAAAATAGGGCGTGTACATAAGATAAAATAATAATAAAAAATTATATATACGGTCCCGTTCTGATCAGTGTGTACTGATGTAACTAAAATGTAATATTTTAACTATTAAATCGTATATTAAAATGTAATTCATATTTGATCGTATAAAATTACTTTTATATTTTAACTTGTTTTGACCTTATTCAAACTATACGATCAAATTTCCGTGTAGAGAACAAGATAGAGAAATCAAATCAAATTTGTGAGCGAAATTAGCTTTTAAATGAGAGAAAGTTAAAATAAAAAGAGAGAAATTGAGAGGAGTGTGATTGGTATATTTTTTATAAGTTTGAACGAGGAGTGCGGTTTTTACATAATTAATTTCACTCCTTTTTTCTTTTCTTTTTTTAATATATATGTGTGTGTGATTGGTATATTTTTTATAAGTTTTATTTCAATATATATATATATATATATATATATATATTTAAAGTTCTATTGACAAAATAAAAAATACATTACACGTCAAATTTTATTTGAGTAACTGGTGTATCAAATTTTGCTCATTCCAACTTCAAAGGTTTTTTTTGATAATTAGCTATAATTAGCTTACTATTGATAAGTCAGAGATAACAAATCCATGAAAATCCATGGATGTCTAAACAAATCCATAAAAGTCTGAGATAGATGTCTAAACAAATCCATAAATGTCTGAGATAGATGTCTAAACAAATCCATAAAAGTCCATGTGGATTTATAAAAGTCTATAGAAATCCATGAAAATCCATGAAAGTCCGTCACTTAAAAAATGTCTTTAAATGTCTTCAAGAATCCTAATTGAATACACCCCCCTAAATGTCCAAATTGAATACACTAGGATTTATAATGTCTTTAAATGTCCTCAATAATCCTAATTGAATATACCCCTTAAGAAAATATACGAGGTAATGTTGGTTCGGTTTGAACCCTCGAGTGTAATACTTAAAAAAAAAAAAAAAAAAAAAAAATCAATCCCGTATAATTTATCAATATCGTTGTCCACGTGGCTGTATCTGATTAGAACATCTCAGGCAAACCTACACGTCCAAAGCATATAGGCGGCCACATAAATCGAAAATCAACCAAAGTGACAGGGGCTCTCTTGCTGCATCAAATCCCAACATTTTCAAAGCTTTCGATCCAACTCATTGGTGAGTCTTTTTATTCATTTTTTTAGCTTTTCAATCGTCTCGTCTTCCTACGTCTCTATGGATTTCTCTCTCTAGAAATATCTATTGTGCAATTTTCTTTTACTGATTTGGATTTCTAGGGTTTTATTTGTATCTGTGGCCAGTTATTGGTGTCGTCCGTTTATGTTGATACCTTGATTTAGTAATTGACTTTTTCTTCATGCTGTGTAATCCGATGTGGGTTTTATTTGAATTAACTTGTTTCTTATAAAAAAAAAAAATTTAAAAAAAAAAAGTAAAGAAAAAGAATGATATATGTGATTGCAGACAGAATGTTGAAAGATGATGTGAATTTCGACTTGGATCTTGAATCTAATCTTGTAAATGGTTTTGTTAAGTGAAATGTTTAATGTATTTGAATTGATAAAATTGCTGTTTTTTTTCTTTTGCTGAATTATTTTCTATAATGTCCGCGTGTGAGGTTCTGGTTTTATTATTATTATTATTTTTTCAGTTTATTTTTTATTTTTTTTTGAAGGATGGTTAGGGTTTTATTTTGATAAAGTGGGAAATATATGATTGTTTTAGTGCTTTCACTGTGGATTTGTTAGACAGATGGGCATTTTAAATGGGTTTGATGCTAGAGAAAGATCTCAGGCTGTTTGCAGTTTTACATTTGTTTGTTTGTTTATTTTTTCTTAAAAACTTAATTATGGAGCAGAAATGTTGCTTAAAGTTTTGGGAGAAACACAATACAAAAGTGATGGTTTTGAGCGAATAAATGAACAAAGAACTAGGGTGAGTGTTTTGATGTTTATTGTTTGAATCAACTATGACTGTGGTATTGACATAGGAGATTAAATAACTTAAATGAGAGAATATATGCAAATTGAAAAGAAGTATTATATGCTTAGCATCTGCTCTATTTTGAAATGGTTTTTCTAAAGAATAAAGATAAAAACGAAGAAATTATAAATAATTTTTAATTGGGAGATAAGAAGCTTGATAGCAGCATCTCCTTTTTTTTGATTTAAAAAGAGAGAAATAGTAATGTCTTTAAAAGATTTAGGAAGCATGACATGAGATTAAGCTACTTTTCGGTCGAGTCTCTTTTCATCTCTTGAAGGGGATTGTATTTCTTTTTATTGTTTTTGTTAGAGTTTACATTGTGTGTATTTATATAGTGGCTTTAGGAGACGGGAGAAAAGCATTTATGTTTGATGCAATAGTATAAATTGGTATGCAATAATTTTGAGATTTTACCTTTTCCCTTATTTGTTTGAAATCTTAACTACGGTGTGGTAGCCATTAGTATGTCTAAATTAAGCATTTACTTTGATAAGTTGTGTTGGGGAGTAATTCATTATCATCAGATTCATCAGTTTTAGTTTTTTGTGTTCCTATGAAGTTATAGTGTTGAAAATAGATGTTTCCTTGCGTAGGACAGATATAGTATTATTTATAATGCATGTAGATTAGCTATATATTTTTTTGTAATCTCAACAGATATGTGAAAGAACAAAAGCATGTTGTTTTTGATAAAAATTATTTTTTGCTATTGGAGTTGAGTAATTCCTCCTGAAAACCATGCTTATGGCTTTGTTGCATTGATTGACATCCTGATCAGTAGTGTCATTTGGCATTATGTACCTCCAGATGAGTGATTTTCCAAGACTATCAATTTTTGCTCTCGTTACCCTTTCCATTTGTTTGGCTTTGCAGTTCTTTGGCCTGTATAACTAATTGTCCTATGAACTTGAGCTTTCCCCCTTCTGAATAACCACATTTTTAAACATCAGGCTGTTCCTATGTAAAATAAATTCCCTACTCATATTCATGCCGTCTATTTGCATTACCACCATGTTTTCTTCCATGCCTGAATCGATAATTAGTATATGCTAACTCAAAAATTCTTCATCTCTATTTTGTTTTTATTTTTGCTTATGCCCCAGAGTGGTGTTTAGCGCGTATTATCAGTGTCATTTTTCTCTGTATCTTTTAATTGGTAATATATAACAAGGAAGCTTCATTTATTTCTTTCTTATTTTTTTTTTTTTATATTAGTTAAATTAATTTCTTTTTAATGCCTATACTCTCTTAATCTAATCTATACTTCATTCCACTTTAATTTACCTTGATTATTGCTGACAACTTGTGACTAGTATTCACCAATTAGGCTTCATGTTGTCAACTAGGTTGATACCAATTGTAGGGACTGTTCAAGCAGAAAGTCCCAAAATAATTCCCACGATCCATAACTGACCACCATAAATATGAATAGGCCATAGGGATATAGGGTGTTTAAGATCATATCAAGAGTTGAACGTTCTCAAATAATCCAAATTTCGTCAGAGTCAAGAACAGAAAATTTTCTGTCAAATCCTTGCTTCCACTAGTGTACTTTGTTTGTGGTCATCTTAACCTTGAAACAAAAGAAAAAGAGACTTTTTTCTTTTTGTGTGGTGTGAGGTCTAGACTCTAGAGACTTATTGTCTGACCTACCCTGTTTTAATGCCATCACTCTGTCTCTTGTATAGATAGTGTTCACTTAGGATTAAAAAGAAGAAAAAAAAAAAAAAAACTAAATCACTATAATACACTAATTAAATAGGCAATCTTGGAAGAGGACCTGAGAACCAATATTATTCTGGTTTCATCAAACATTCTAAAAATAATATTCAGACCACCATAGAGTTATAACTGCAATCTCAATTATGTTGAAATTTGAAGCAACTCCTTTTGCTTTGATCTATCCCTATTAATCATTTAAGATGCAATCCTCCACCTGGAATTCAATTGTAATTGAGTAGGTAAATAAATATGATAAACCTCTACAGTTATATCTAATTTTATATTTTTTTTATTATTTGAGTTGAACCAATTTTGGCCCTCCAAAACAAGAGATCTTTAAATGTTTACTCCCCAGTGAACATTGCACTGCTGCTATCCTTATTTAGGGAGCTGTCTCTCTTATCTGATTGTCTTGACATGTATGCTCAACTATTGCAGTTTCAACATGGCAGCTAAGTACATTGTCGGATCTTTGGCAGCATCTTTTGTCGTTGCCTATGCATGTGACTATATTATTTCTGATAAGAAAGTATTTGGAGGTAAATCATTAACAGTTTACCCTTTTATGCCTTTGTTCACATGAGTTTATGTGTCTGAACAGTTTCATTGATTTGTGATCAGGTACCATCCCGGGCACTGTTTCAAACCAGGAATGGTTTGAAGAAACTGACAAGAAGTTCCAAGCATGGCCCCGTGTTGCTGGGCCGCCTGTTGTGATGAACCCCATCAGTCGCCAGAATTTTATTGTCAAGTCCCGCACCGAAGCTTGAAAGTCACATTTTTTTTTTACTCATATTTGTTGATGTTTTTCCCCTGATTGGCCTTGCTGTATCTCATTGAAGTGGATGGTTCAAGGCCTGCTCATAATTTTTATCCTTTTAACTGTGATATTTCTTGTGGTTCTATACGCAGTAGAGCGATAACATGATTCCATCTTAATAAACATTGTTGCAGTGATTGCTTTACCGGGACACTGTTAAAAATACTCAGTTTATTTATGTGTTGCTGTTCGTGTGATTTTGAAATTTCAATCTGGCAGTGTGTGCATATCAGCAACCTGGAAGTATTGCAATATTAAAGAAGAGAGAGGTTGGAAGAATTATGCTGTCCTCCTTAGCCAAAATGGCTAGTGATAGGTTTTTTTTTTGCACTCCAGCCACTTATGGCTCTCTATTTTGGAGAAATAGCAAGGCACTCTCTAAATGTGTGGGGCCATTTTATGCTCTCCAAAGTCCAAATTCTCTTACCTATTATTTTATTATTTTTTTCAATCATAACATATTTTATATTTTAAATACAATTTGAAACAAAATAAATTTATTTTTATTTTAAATTTTAAAAAAATAAACTATTAATGTCTAGCTATAATATAGAGGATGGTTAGAGTTAGGGACAGAGCCAGGATTATGTTCCGGGGGGAGCACCATGAAATAATGGGTTAGATCGACATATATCTTAGAAATTGTGTTAAATAAAACATTAAATAAAAAATATTGTTGATTATATTTTAAAACATTAATTTTTTATTAATTATTTAAAATGAATAATATATTTTTTATTGAGATAAATTATCTTAATTTGTGCATTTATGAAAAACATTTAAAATGATCTCCTTTAAAAAAAAAAAAAAATGAAATATTACATAAATTCGGTGCTTTTTTTGGAAGAGGAGGAGGACTTGAACCCATGACCTCATAGCGTAAGTGTGAGGGATATACCACCAGATCAACCTCATCTTGTCCATTTAAAATGATCATTGAATATGATGAAAACATAATAAAAATAAGAAAAATGCTAGATATTTCAACTCATATCTCAACTTGTAATTTTGATAATTTAATTCATATAATATATGACGAGTGAAATAAATCATAATTAATATGTACATATCCATTTGTCAATCGACACATAACTAATTGGAGATATCTAGCATTACTTTAAAAGTAATATAGGCTAAAATTTTTAGCTAGTTAATAATTTAAGATACAATAATAATGTTTACGAGTTAGAAAATAAATTGAAATTTAAACTGTACCTCTAATATTTTTCTAATATCCAAAAACTATTCTAATAGTATATTTAGGATCAAATATATTATCTACATGATTAAGAGAAAATTATTAACATTGTAATTTATAAAAGGATTAGAAAATTTAAATAAGAAATAAGGGTAAAAACATAAAAATTCTAAAATTTAGGGATAAAATTTATAAAATTGAAAAACTTCTGGAGGGTCGATGGTCCCCCCTTGTCATTATGTGGCTCCGTCTCTAGTTAAAGTGGTCCTATGAAAAGTTAATAGCTAAAATAATTAAAATATAACTAAAATTTTAAGAGCATTTTGGAGATGCCCTAAATTAGTTGAAATCTGCATTTATATTTCAAAAGAGCCCACTATAAATATTGGACATTGGTCAGTAGATACGGCTTTTTTCGTATCTTCACTCAATTCATCAATGCTCAATTCTTAATTTTTGTGATATGGAAAATATAAGAAAGAAAGAACGGGTAAGGAATAAATATCTACCTACTGATCTATGAAACATGAATGGGAGAAAAATAATTCCTTACCTTGTGTCCCTTAACTTAAGTGAAAGGGAAAAATTGTACGAACCCTTGGTTTGTTATTTTAATTAGGTTTAAGTCTGATAAGAATAATATTCTACGATAAGAAATTCATTTATTTTCAAACATACACTCAATCATGTTTTACTCACGTGACGTAGATAGGGTACCATCTAAACTTAAGTGATATCTTTGCATCATAATGCAAATAATAGGTTTATCTATTTAAGCATATGTAAAACTAGTAACTGCTACATAGAAAATGAAAGATAAAACAAATTTCTAATCCATATATAAAACTAACAGTATACATGGGGACAATCAACTTGTACAGAATTGTGAAGGATCATGATGTGATGGCAACGAATTGGATTGGGGTTAAATAGGCATGCTACTGAACCTGTGCCCTGAATGGGTTTTTGATTTCTGCTTCATACCTGAATCCGTATGGGGTGAGGTGATCTATACCCAACCCGAATTGACCCGTTTCATTAAAAAAAAAAAAAAAAAAAAAAAAATTGAAACCTTTAAATGTACAAAATTTACAATTCAATTGAATTTTAGGACATTAACATACATTTTAACATTCAATTAAATTTAAAACTATATTTAAATTGGAACATACACTTAAATTTAAGGGTGAAAATAAAAAATAACCCTTCAAAACATTAGACTTTGGAATGTAACTACATACTAAAGTTTAACCGTTAATAATACATTTTGTGAAATTACTCAAATACCCTCATATAAAACACTCCCCAAACTCTCTCTCCTCTCTCATATCTCGCTCACATCACCCACCTTTGCTCGAGACGGTGCCACCCGGCCCTTAGCACATCAACAACTATAATTAAGGACCTTGATGATCAATATAATCACAAGATTGATTTAGGAGTCGTTCTTACTCCTACACTAGTGAGTACTGTGTATGCATCTCAAGCAAATGGTTGAAATTCAGATCTTGATCCAAACCCTGTGCAAAACTTAAACCCCGGCCTTGACCTACTGAGTACCATAAACCTTCAACTTTAACATGGGTAGGCCTAGTAGCAACCCAGTGAGAGTATCTAGCAGTTTTAATAGCCAAACAACACCTCGTAGAAATGATGACTCTTCTAATGATGACTTTGAGTATGATAGGAGATCTCTCAGGCTTCCAAGCAAGAAATATGAGTACAAATGCCCTAAATGCGAATGACTTTCCCATACCTTTCATAATTTTGTAGCTCGCATCCGAAGGCATTACAAGAATGAAAGCCATGTAAAGAGCTAAAAGAGGATCAAAGCCAAATACAAGAACAGGAGTAGACTTCACATAGTTAACTCTGGTGAAGAATTCACTGTTGTGCCTATTCAATCTACCATTAATGAAGATCCAGAAGTGGATTATGCTCAAAGGAAGAAAAATCGAGGCAATGAGAAAACAAAATTCAAGGTAAGTTTAGTTTTTAAATGGTTGTTATCCATCAATTGCTAATACAAGGGTCGTTCTATTATGAAAACCACAAACAATGTTATCAATTCTCAGAATTTGTATTCAAACTATTATTGGCAATATTATAATAGACAACATTGATGTTCAATTGTCATTCTTGTGTTGTATGCACCGTAATTGTTGTAAGAAAAATCGCAAACACAAATCTAAACACACACAGATAATATGAAAACAATAAGAAGAAAAAGACAACACCAAAAATTTTACGTGGTTCAACAATTTACCTACGTCCACGTAGTGTACCGCATTCAATCCACTACTTTCAGAGTTGATTACAATCTTTCTGTCTCTCTCTCAGTCTCTCTATAATTTGCTCTCTATCTCTCTAGCAATTTTTCTTACACACATTAGGGTTTACATAATGGTGGTATTTATATGGGAGTACTAGGGTTGGCCAAATCCTAATTTGGATATATTTCCTTTTTCCTCTTTCTTCACTGTGCAAATCTCATTGCACGCGGATTTGTGCGTGACCGCTCTAGGTGCCACAGTGCTCCTCATAGTGCTCCTCAAGGCGTACACCTCTGTGACAACACCGCTCTCAAAGCTGCTGCAGAAATTCATAGCACAACATAGCGTGAAACACTGATGTCTAACCGCTATCTGAACCACTCTCAAAATACACAGCGTAATGCACAGTGCTACTCACAAATAGGCGGACCGCTCTCATTCTACGCTGTGAAAGACACAGCTGAGCCAAATTTCTTCTTTGCCTTTGAATTGCATTAATTTGGCCACAATTGTTGACTTTGCTCTGCACATTAATTTACCAACTCCAATAAAAGCTATTTTGCTTTTCATTTGCACAAAAGACAAAAGTGAATTAACTTGATTTAATTTTCATATTTGTTGGCTTAAGTCTTCACACTCCAATAATCTCCCACTTGAAGACTGAAACTCAATAGACGTTCTCCATCCTTCTTTGATGACTTAGTGGATAAATAACGGTGCGCTCATTCCCTACGTCTTCACTCTTAAAGACCCACTGAAGCTGCGCACAGCTCCAGTTTCTCAGTAGTGACTAGCTTGGTTAACATGTCAGCCGAATTCTTGCTACCTACTATCTTCACAAGCTTTAATACACCTTCTTCGATTAACGATCGAATGAAGTGGTAGCGAAGATCTATATGCTTGGTCTTAGAATGAAACACCGAATTCTTGGCCAAGTGTATTGCACTATGACTGTCACTGTGCAACACATTCATCACTTGATTGAATCCCAACTCAGTTAACAAACTTTGTAACCATATCAGTTCCTTGCTTGATTCTGTCACAACCACATACTCTGCTTTAGTTGTAGAGATTGTCATTATCTTCTGCAACTAGGACATCCAACTAATCACGGTACTAGCCATTGTGAACACATATCCGGTGGTACTTCTTATGTGATCCACCTCCCCAGTAAAATCTGAATCCACATAACCTTCAAGCTTGAGTTCATCTCTTCTGAAGGTTAGATATCTCTCTGTCGTACCCCGCAGGTATCTTATGATCCACTTCATTGCCTCCCAGTGAAGCTTGCCTAGATTTGACATGTAACGGCTCACAACTCCTACTGCATGGGAAATATTTGGTCTTATGCAAGTCATGGCATACATTAGGCTTCTAATGGCTAAAGCATAATGAACTTTAGCCATGAAGTTCTTCTCTTCTTCCGTCTTCAGACTCTAGTCTTTGGACAACCTGAAATGACTAGCCAAAGGTGTTTTTACCGATTTTGCATCACCCATGTTGAATCTCTACAACACCTTCCGAACGTACTCTGCTTGTGAAAGCTTTAATGTACCTTCCTATTCGTTTCTGCTAATTCTCATTCCAAGAATTTGCTTTGCTGCACCTAAATCCTTCATCTCAAACTCACTCGAGAGTTGCTTCTTCAAATTGTTAATCTCTTCTAAATATGCACCAGCTACTAACATGTTATTAACATAAAGTAATAGTATAATAAAACTTGACTTAACCCTTTTAAAATAGTAACAGTGGTTAGCATTACATCTGAAATATCCATTGTCTTGCATAAACCCGTTAAACTTCTTGTACCACTATTGGGGAGCTTGTTTTAAACCATACAAGCTCTTTGTTAACCTACACACCAACTCTTCCTTGCCCTCTTCCACAAACCCCTCCGGTTGCTTCATGTATATTTCTTCCTCCAAATTACCATGAAGAAAGGCAGTCTTCACATCTAACTGCTCCAAATATAACCCTTTCGCTGCGACAATACTTAACACTAACCGGATCGTAGTTAGTTTAACAACAGGAGAAAAAATTTCAGAGTAGTCAATACCTTCTATTTGTTGGAAGCCTTTGACCACTAGTCGTGCCTTGTATCTCTTGGAATCATCATGTTCCTCTTTGATTCGAAACACCCACTTATTCTGTAGGGCTTTCTTTCCTTCAGGCAACTTGGCTAACTCCCAAGTTTGATTAGAAATCAACGACTTCATCTCATCCTTCATTGCAAGCTCTCATTTGCTTGCATATATGCCTCATCATAGCACTCAAGTTCCCCTGCATCTGTCAACAGAATGTATTGCAAGTACTTTCAATTTGGTATAAGAGTTCGAGTTGATTTTCTCACTGCACTTTGAGCCTGTGTCATTGGAATATCTCTATGTGGGATATGATCTATAACATGAAGCGGCACACCTTATTCTTCATCATTTTGATTAACTGGTTCCACGATCTAGTTATCTGACACATCATTCGGCCCAAAGTACTCTGGCTTTTCTAGCTCAAACACCTGTGTGTTTCTATCTTTGTACATAACCCTTTCGTTGAAGACAATATCTCTACTTCTGATCATCTTGTAGTTTTGGTCGTCCCACAACTTGTAACCAAATTCATCATCTCCATAGCCCACCAAAGTACACTTCACTGACTTGGCATCTAGTTTATTCCTCACATGATCACTTATATGTACATAAGAAACACACCCAAACACTTTAAGATGAGAAAGTTTTACCTCTTTCCCGGTCCAGATCTCTTTTGGTATAGCGAGGTCCAAGGGTTTTGATGGTCCTCTGTTGATCAAATATGCTGCTGTATTAACTGCTTCTATCCAGAACTGTTTTGGTAACCCTGAATGTAACCTCATGCTTCTGGCTTTCTCAGTCAATGATCTGTTCATTCGTTATGTTATCCCATTCTGTTGTAGGGTTCCAGGAACCGTTCTACTGAGCTTTATCCCACCCAGATAGCAAAACCTCTTGAACTCATTGTCTCCATATTCTCCACCATTATCTGAATACAGCATTTTGATCTTTAACCCTGTCTCGTTCTCAACCCTAGCTTTCCATCTCTTGAAAGCATCAAACACGTCAGACTTGTGTTTCAGAAAATAAACCCGTACCTTCTTGGAGTGGTCATTAATAAATGTGACAAAATACTGTTTACCTCTGGTTGATGAGACTGAAGCTGGACCCCAAACATCGGTGTGCACTAGTTCCAGCTTCTCCTTTATCGGTACCCTTCCGGTCTTCTTGAAGCTCATTCTCTTCTATTTTCCTAACACGCAGCTCTTAAAGAAATCAACCTCAACACTTTTCAAATATGGCAACTTACCTTTCGAATGTAGACATTTCAGCCCCTGACTACTCATGTACCCAAACCTCTGGTGCCACAAATTCGGATCATCTTTACCTTCCGCCATAACGATTGAACCACAACCATCCGTGGTTATGTAAAGCGACCCATTCTTATTTCCTTGGGCGATTGTCATAATACCCTTCGAGATCTTCCATTTATCATTTGTGAAAGTCATTATGTAACCCTCTGACGTTAGTTGCCCAAAGAAGATCAAATTCTTCCTCAAATCCGATATGTGCCTCACGTTGTTGAGTTTCCAAACTGACTCTTTCAGCTGAATCTTCACATCTCCTTCTCGGTAATGCTGCATGCTTGACCGTCACCAAGATACACCTTACCCAAATTTTCGGAGGCATAATTCTCGAACAACTACCTATGAGGTGTGGCATGGAATGACGCTCTTGAATCCAGAACCCAAGTCTCCGTCTTACTTTCCAACAAGTAGATAAGGCAGTCATCTGACTCCTCTGACACACAGTTCGCATTGCCCTTGCCCTTGCCCTTGCCCTTATCTTTCTTCTCATATCTACACTCATACGAGAAGTGGCCTTTCTTACCACAGTTCCAACACTCTACATCTTTCTTATTTTGTTGCTGATTTCCCAAATAATTGACCTGATACCTGGACTTAGATTTACCTCTTAACTTTGATCTTCCCCGCTGATTCGTGTTCCGATTTCTGTTTCTGGTTTCTAGTTTCTGCTTTCTCTACCTTCCATATTTAGTGCTGAAGATGTAGACGCTCCAAATCCCTCTTCACGCATCCTGATTTCTTCAGTCATGATCATGTTCACAACCTGTGAGAAATTTAATTTTTCTTTCCCGAACGAGTTGGCAATTGACTGACATGTCATCTTCCAACTTTTTGGCAATTGGGTGAGCATAAACACTGCCAAGACTTCTTCATCAAAACCCATAGACACAGAAGTTAACCCATCCCTCACTTTGTTAAACTGGTTTAGATACTCTCTAAAACCCTGATCTTCCGTCATCTTTAGATTTGATAACTTTTTGACAAGATGGACCTTCCTTATCGCAGAAGGCTGTTCCTATAGGTTTGAAAAAGTCTTCATAAGATCTCTGGCAGTTTGCTGATCTTTTACGTTGAAAGCAACCTGCTTAGTCAAACTAAGACGAATTACTCCCAATGCTTTCCTGTCCAGGAGTTCGAAATCCTCTTCATCCATGTTCTTTGGCATCTGCTTCTTTGACCAATCTACATCGATCATAGTTGCCGACTTCTCTTTTATCGGCCAATGCATGTCCTTCTAGTACAAATAATCCTCCATATGCATCTTCTAGAAACTGAAATTCGTCCCATCGAATTTCTCAATCTTGTGAGAATCCTTCTTCAATCCCATCTCTGCGATAAAATCGTTGACCTCGAGAGAACCTAGATTTGTGTGAAAAATAACCTGCCCCAACCTAGGGCTTTGATACCAATTGTTGTAAGAAAAATTGCACACATAAATAATATGAAAGCAATAAGAAGAAAAAGACGACACTAAAGATTTTACGTGGTTCAGCAATTTGCCTACGTCCACGGAGCGCACTGCACTCAATCCACTTCTTTCAGAGTTTATTACAATCTCTCTATCTCTCTCTCTGTCTCTCTACAATTTGCTCTTTATCTCTTTAGCAATTTTTCTCACACACATTAGGGTTTACATAATGGTGGTATTTATATGGGAGTACTAGGGTTGGCCAAATCCTAATTGAGATTTATTTCCTTTTTCCTCTTTCTTCACTGTGCAAATCTCATTGTATGTGGATTTGTGCGTGACCGCTTTAGGTGCCACAACGCTCCTCAAGGCGTACACCTCTATGACAACACTGCTCTCAAAGTCGCTGCAGAAATTCACAGTGCAACACACAGCGTGAAGCACTGATGTCTGACCGCTGTCTGAACCGCTCTCAAAATACACAGCGCTACTCACAAATAGGCGGACTGCTCTCATTCTACGCTGTGAAAGACACAACGTGAGCCAAATTTCTTCTTTGCCTTTGAATTGCATTAATTTGGCCACAATTGTTGACTTTGCTTTGCACATTAATTTACCAACTCCAATAAAAGCTATTTTGCTTTTCATTTGCACAAAAGACAAAAGTGAATTAACTTGATTTAATTTTCATATTTGTTGACTTAAGTCTTCACACTCCAACAGTAATGTTAATCAAAACTTCAATCATGTGATTACAAATATAAATATAATTACAACTAAAAATTAAATGTAATACTAGATTCATTTACAACTCTATAACACTACTCAAATGTCTAATTACAAGATATGGACATATAAGCTTGGTGCACGAGAAGGGTTAAATAGGCGAGGCTTGGTGAGCCTTGGTGAGGGAGTGCCCACGCCAAGGGTCCTTGGCAAGGGCTGTCCCTCACCAAGGCAAGGTTGCTTTCATGCCTAGCCAGGCGTGAAGGGCAACCTTCATCCAAGCTTATGCGCAAGGCTTCGCCTATGCCAAGGCTTGCTACCATACGTGAGGGCAGCAAGCCTCATTTGGCGAGGGTTGTCCCTAGCCAAGGCATGCTGTCCTATATGGGGGCAGCAAGCTATTTTTGGTAAGGGTTGTCTCTCTCTAAGGCCTATTGGCCTTGCCAAGGCCAAACTATCGTCCAACCGATCGGAAATCGAATCCGAAAAACCTTGCGACTTGAAAACCAAGCTCGAAATGTATCAAACACTTTGAAAAATATCCAAAACACATACAAATTTCCCAAAAATACCATTGAACCCATAAATGAACCTAGAAATCATCGAAAACATCTGAAAAACACTTAGGTGAGTCTCCGAATCGCTCGGAACTCATATAAGGACATAACCACACACAATTAGACCTGTAACGTATGGAAAATCTCAGAAATATAATTTCTATCAAACTAAAAACACGTACACAGATGCACAAACACGTTCAAGTATGTCATTTATTAAAGCTAATTCCTAGAACATGTTCAACTAGAAATTTAATTCGATTTAAGAACTAATGCAAGAACATACAATGTGAACATGAGTGTAACATAGAATTTACACAAGGATGCAGGGACACATCTGCAAGAAATATGTGTGTGTGCACCTCTGCCTTGCAAGAGGAAAAAGATCTTAATACCTAAATAGACGTTGAAGCCAGATCCTCCTGAAGACACGTTTGCATGAGAAGCCACCACCCATCTTTGAAGATTGACATCACATGAACCACCTAGGCAACTAATCACTATAAACACAAAGCATTTTGGTACGAAATCTAGCTAACAAAAATCTAAACCTAACAAGAATGAAGATTTAAATTTTAGTTATATTATAAATGGCAGGTTAGACCGTTATTAACTATTAGGGACGGACCTGTGTGGGGGCTAGGGTGGGCTCAAGCCCACCTTGGCCCCCTTAAAAAATTAAATTAGTAAAGAAAAAATAATTAATTAGTTAATTAATTTAATTCCTAATCAAAGTAAAAAATATATAACCTTTCTTTCCTTTTTCTTCTTTCTATAATAACAATTATTTCTCTCCATTCTTCAAACTTGGTTCAATCTATTTATCAACATCAATATTTAGGTATGTTTGAGTGAATATTATGGTTTTAAATATTTTATATTGTTACTTTAAAAAATATTTTATTTTGTTTTGAAATTTTAGGGTTATTGTTAAATATAGATAATAGGGTTTTAGGAGTAATCTAATTATTATTTAATCCAATTTTAAATTTACAAAGTAACGATATTTTTAAATTAATTTCATTAAATTTCTCAGAATATTGTATTAGTATATTTAGAATGAATCAAAATAATATAAGAACTAGTGTGGCAACTCGTGCGATGCACAGGTTTTGTTAAAAAATTATTTAAAATAAATTGTGTACTAAAAAAATGCATAATCTATTCTAAATTTGCTATGATATGATTAATCTTTTGTATAGGCTTTTGTCAAATGGATTTATTGAGTAAAATCTGAAATATTTCTATTATTTAGATTATATCATGTGATACTTATTGAATCTTAAAAACAATTGAACCTCCTTTAAAGAACCTTGTATACCGGTCACATTAAGTAGATCTTAAAAAATTATAAATTACTAATGAACAATACTTAAAATAAAACTAATTAAGAAAAAAAGGTTATGGCTAGACTTATGAACTTACCAATTATTATAATATACATATATATATATATATATATATATATATATATATATATATATATATATAGGATTTATTGAGTAAAATCTGAAATATTTTTATTATTTAGATTATATCATGTGATACTTATTGAATCTTAAAAACAATTGAACCCCCTTTAAAGAACCTTGTATACCGGTCACATTAAGTAGATCTTAAAAAATTATAAATTACTAATGAACAATACTTCAAATAAAACTAATTAAGAAAAAAAGGTTATGGCTAGACTTATGAACTTACCGATTATTATAATATACAAATATATATATATATATATATATATATATATATATATATATATATATATATATATATATATATAAAGATATTTGTATATAAATATCTAATTAATAAGAATTTATGGTTATCTTCAGAACTTATAAAATCTTATAATATAAATATATATAACTAATTAATAATACTTAAAAAAAAGAAAGAAGAATTTTAATATGAATAGCTAGGGGCCTAGGGGCCATAAATCATTAATCAATCTCATAAATAAAAATTCAAGAGGCAACCCATAAATAATGGGATAATGATTAAATTCACTTAATCAATCCCAAAATTAATTAAATTATGATAACATTCCCCAATTAAAATTTTATATCCCATAATTAATTAAAAAATAATTATATTATTTTATTTTATTTTTACTGAAAAGATTGAAAGCTGCATCTTCTCATTATCTAAACGTTTTATATTCATTTCATCAATAAATAATATTTCATCCATCTTTAAAATATCTATTAATTAGTTTCATTCTAAAAAGTATATATTAATTAGTTATTAATTGTTATAATATATAATAATATAATTTGTTTCACTTTTTTTTTTATTATTTCTTTCATGCACTAAATATACTTCCATTAATTATATATTTAAATTAAACCACAATTCATAAAATTATGTCTTAGATTCACAAAATGATAGCAATAAAACAATGCAAAGAGAAACCATATCATATATATATATATATATATATATATATATATATATATCAAAGAACTCTTAGCAATCAACCGTGAGAATATTCATTAGTTTACTTCTTCCATTAAAATACTAACAATACTTACATGTTTAACATCAAAATTGAAAATGATATATATATATATATATATATATATATATATATATATATATATATATAATTCATAAAACATTAAAAAAAAATACAATTAATAAGAATTTATGGTTTTTTCTCTTGAACTTATCAAATATTATAATAAATATATAAAGATATTTGTATGTAGATAACTAATTAATAAGAATTTATACCAAATATTATAATATATATATATATAACTAATTAATAATACTTATAAAAAAAACTAATTAATAAGAATTTGAATATGAATAGGCTTAACCTTGGGCCATAAATCACAAATCAATCCCATAAATAAAAATTCAAGAGGCATCCCATAAATAATAAATAATGGAATAATGAATAAATTCACTTAATCAATCCCATAATTAATTAAATTGTAATAACAATCTCCAACTAACATTTTCTATCCCATAATTTATTAAAAAATTAATTGTATAATTTTATTATATTTTTGCTGAAAAGATTGAAAGCCAAATCTTCTCATTACTCAAACATTTTATATTCATTTCTCATTGATAAATAATATTTCTTCCATCTTTATAATATCTATTAATTAGTTTCATTCTAAAAGTATATATTAATTAGTTATTAATTTTTATAATATAAAATAATATAATTTGTTTTTCTTTTCTTTTTGGGAAATTATCATTCTCCTCCCCTATAGTTTGCCATATTCTCTAGTCTTCCCCCTCTAGTTTCAAAATTCTCCAATTTCCCCCCTCCCATGCCTATTTTCATATGGTGAGATTGAGCATGGGAGGGGGGAAATTGGAGAATTTTAAAACTAGAGGGGGGAAACTGGAGAATATGGAAAACTACAGGGGGAGAATAATAATTTCCCTTTCTTTTTTCCAAAAGAGATGGAGAGTCTCTTTTTCTTATGACTCATTTTTTTTTGTTTCAAGCAAAAAATATTCTTCAGTTAATTTATAGATTTAAATTAAACAACCCTTCATAAAATTAGATTTTGAATTCACAAAATGGTAGCAATAAAGCAATGCAAAGAGAAACCATATCCTATATATATATATATATATATATATATATATATATATATATATATATATATGAACATTCATTAGTATGCTTTTCTCATTAAAATAATAACAATAATTACATGTTAAAAATCAAAATCGAAACTAAAAGTCACCAAGTGCTACTTTTATCGGACCTCAAAGTTTTTGAAAGGCAAATGCTTTGGAGACATGAGAAGTCCTTCAATGCAATCTCCACCAATAATTTTAATTTTTCCATCCCTATAATGTGATAAACACGCAATATTTAGCCGTTTCCAAAAAAAAAAAAATAAAATAAAATAAAATTTAGCATATGTATGTAAAGAATCAAATTTGGGCAAAACCTTAAAAATATCAACAAATAACACAGTATTTCCAAATTCAACTTACAATGCAGTCGAAGTCGTATCTGGAACACCATAATAAACATCTACTTGGATATCTAATTCCATCAATGTTTTAATTCCATGTTTCAAGTTTTGCTGACCAAAACAAACACGATAAAGAAACCAAAATACGTCACAACAATAATCAATCCTTTTTTTTTTTTTTTTCATTTAAAAAAAAAAAAAAAACTTCTAAAGTGTTTGAATCCAAAAACAGATAGAGATGCTTCGTTTTGATAAGAAAATGATACTTGAGAATGGTGTACGACTTTTTAAATCATCGTGAATTGAACAAAAAAAAAACTAAGATTAAAATTATTCAACAAAATAATAAAATTAAAATATTAAAAAAAGCTGTAGAAATAATTTTCTCACTGCCTAAACATTTTATCATCACCCAATGCAATCCAATTCCCCACCTTTTGGGTGTTTTGAGTTTTATGTGAGTGAGAGCCAATGGAATGAGATGGAGAAAATATAAGATTTTTTGTTGGTTTTTATAGAGAAAATTGAAGGAGAGGAGAGAGCTTTTGAGTAAAGAATGTGATTGATAAATTATGATTATGTGGTTTAATTATCTAAATTTAAAGTTTGATTTAAAGGAGAATATGATAGGATTCTGGTGTTTTATTATTAATCATGATAATAACCACTAAGAGAGAATATGATGCGTTTTTGGTATCATTGATCATGATAATTATAAGTTTATAACCATTAAGAGATCAATAATCATGATAATAACCGTTTAGAGACCAAAAATGCCACTCCCTCATGAAATGTAGTTATTTTTATTAAATATATATAAAGTATTTTAAGGTGTAACTTAACATATCATTAATAAACAATTATGATATGATTATCGGTTACAAAAAATGGATGGTGATTATAGGAGATGGAAAGAACATTTTTATTTATTTATTTTATTTTATGATATGATATATAATTAATTAATTAATTAATTAAACAATAACACATGTCACTTCCACATGCGAAGTAGCTATATATGGTTATTAAAATTAAATAATTAATACTAACATTAAATAACGCCACATATCACTCCTACATGAAAAGTAGCTATTTTTATATATTATATTATATGTGATATATATAGATATATATGATTAATTACTTAATATCAAATATATGAAAAAAAAATATTAATAACATTAAAAGATGCCACATGTCACTTCCATATGAAAAGTAGTTATTTTAATATGATATAATATGATATATGATATATGATTGCCATGCGTCGTAACTACATCAACAGTATAAAAAAAAAAAGTCTATTATTATTATATAGGTATGAAATTAAAAATCGTAAAGTACTCCAATGACCATACATTGGATTCATCCCCTTGAATTTAACTTATCATTTAATGACCTCAAAGTGACTGTGTAAATTTTATATATTATATAATTATATATATATACAATTAATTCTATATATTATATTATTAAATAAATTATAATTAATAATTAATACAAATTTAATGATAAAACAACCACACAACGACACGTGTCAAGGTGAGGTTCCATTTTACTATATTATATAGATATAGATATTGTATAATTTAATTAGTGTTCCTATTTGTGGTTCATGTTTCTTTTATAATTTAATTTGATTTTTTAAAAATAACATAAAATTTTGTAAAGTATTTATTTAGAATATACATTTTATAGGGACATCTCACTATGTTATCCTAATTAGGTGATATCGATGTTCGGTAAAAAAAAAAAAAAAAAATGTCTAGCCTACCTTAGTCTTCAATCTTGGTTACGTCCCTGTTGACAATAAGCTTTGTATTTTCCAGAAATGATCATTAGGCCATTAATTACCAACTACCATATACATAAGACAAAAGATTTCGTTATCAACCGGTAGCATTGTTGATTCTAATGGAATTCAATATCATTTCAGTTAGGGGTAGAGCTATAAACTTAAGATTAGGGGCCATTATAAAAAAAAGAAGAAAAATTAGGGGGCCATGTATAAAATTTGGGAAGAATTTACTAGTTTTTAAAATGATTTTTTTAAAAATTTAGGAGGGATGAGGGGCCATGGCCCCTGTTAGCCCTGCCTCTCACCCTCCACCCATGATTTCAGTAATGATGAAAGTAAGGGCCATTTTGGTATTGTTATAACTTTTATAATAATTACTATTAGCTGTGCTGAAGGAATAATTAATTGTGAAGTTAATCCGTAGATGTTTGGTTAATTGTATTTTTAAAACTACTGTATAACTTAAAAACAGTATACATATGTTTGATAATTTTATTGTAAAGATGTTGAGATACAATGACTAAAATATACATGAGTTTAGGACTCTATTTCATTTTTTTTTTTTCATTAATTATATGTATAAACCAATATTTAAGTAGAATATTTAAATTGAAAATAAAAACTCCATAAGAACAATTAAAAGATTTTTAAAAGATTTTATAAATCAAATCAATATTTAAATAGAATATTTAATTTTGAGATGAAATAAGGTATATAAATGATTTTTAACTTGATTTTATAAAGATAATAATGATATTTTAAAATATGTAATAAATGCTGAAATAGATTATTTCATAATCATTTTCAAAAAGTAGATCCTCACCTACTTCTAAAAATCACTGTCAAAACTTGTCAGATTATCAACTAATCACTTGTGGAAGTTTTACCAAATATCATTTTAATAAAATAATCTGATTTTAACTTTTTTTTAAAAAGAAATACCAAACTGGCCCTAAATGAAGCACTAAAGTAACAAGGCTTGTTACCGCCATGATTTTAAATTAGATTTAAATTTCAATTAAAAATTAAAATCTGGCATAGTATATCGTTGTTGACTATAATCATTTTTTTTTTTTTTAAATAAAATAATTATTGTTGACTGTAAAGTTTGTATATACATTTTTTTTTTTTGGTTTACACCATCCGGTTGGGTGGGACGGATCCACCATACGGTGCAATCAGCCCAGACCACATCCCGACTAATCCGGACTCGCACAGGGTCGGCCCATTAAGGGGTAAAGTGCTCCCAATATGTGTAGCTCTGTTCACAAGGGGAGTTGAACCCACGACCTTGTTTAAGGGATGAGAGCGCCGAACCACTCACACCAACACATGATTGGTTGAATATACATATTTCACAAATGGTGGATATGCTGTCAATTGTTAGTTATTAGTTATTAGTTATTATTACCATTTTATTTACATAGAAGACAAAAAATGGTTTAAAAATTCCTTAAACTTACTGATTAAAACTGATATACGACATTGTTTTGAAGTTTAAAAGTTTTTACAACTCTGATGATTTTACCTAGTAAAATTAATTATAAAGAAAATACTCCTATCAATGGTATCATTTAGTTTTGATATGGTTGTTAGGCTATCAACTACAAATATTAGTGGTGTACTATTAAGAAAACGACACAGTTGTTATCAATTATCAGAATTTGTATTCAAACTATTATTGGTAATAATGTAAGATCACTACAGACAACATTGATGTTCAATTGTCATTCTTGTGTTGCATGCATTGTAATGTTAATGAGTACTTCAATCATGTGATACGGTGGATTTGCCTTAATTGACTAGGATCGATGATTTGAATATAAATTGACAAATTGTGTCTGATTCTGTCCTAGAAGAGACGTGAATATTGTAGAACCCTATATAATTTTCTAAAAACGAAGCAAGTAAATAAAGAACCAAAGTCATGGTTGAAATTCTAATTATCAATACTAGCCTTGTACCAATGTAGTTATAAATTATTGAAAATTAAAAATAGATATATATATAATTTTTCATGATTTTTTAGATAAGTTTTATGGGTTATCTCTCACACACACACACTCTCTCTCTCTCTCTCTATATATATATATATATACAGATTTTCTATTATCAGTTCGTCCCGACAATAAATATATTAGGACGAAGAATGCGGATCACTAGATTTACATACTTTGACTCAAAGTGTATACACTTGTCAAAACTTCTCCATAATATATGGTCCACATTATTCGTCTTGATATATTTATTGTTAGGACAAACTGACAATAGAAAGATTGATATATATATATATATATATATATATATATATATATATATATAGTTTTTCTATTGTCAGTTGCATGTGGGCTATTGGATTTAAATGTTTTGACTTAGATGCATGCACTTATCAAAACATCTTTTAAATCCAATGGTCCAGATGCAAGGAACTGATATATTTTATATCTGTTTGAACTGATACAAGTATCTTTTAAATCCAATGTCCACATGCAAGGAACTGATATATTTTATATCAGTTCGAACTGACAATAAAAAGATTGTATATATATATATATATATATATATATAGTCTTTCTACTGTTGGTTCGTCCTAATATAAAATATATTAGGATGAAGAATGTAGACCATAAATTATGAAGAAGTTTTGACAAGTGCATACACTTTGAGTCAAAGTATGTAAATCCAATGGTCCACATTATTCGTTCGGATATATTTTATATTAAGACGAACTGACAATATATATATATATATATTATGTTTTTAATTTATTATTATTATTTTTTTTTGTATCGAGAATCCCGGACTTCGTCCAAGCACATATCAGCCTGTCCTTCCCAACTGCGTGACTCGCCATTACCTGTATATTAGATCGTGGAGTAAGACAAATAAGAAACCTCGGCCCACACCCCTGGCCCCACAAGAATGCCTATAAAATCAAACTATAAAATCATGAAAAGCCTGTTCTTTCAAATACATCATCTCAATAAATGTCAACGAATCACATTACATAAGAAACATTAAATGAGCCTTAGAAGATATACAATTATATAATTAATATTTCCTCCTTTTGTTAAATAAAGTAGATTCCCTCTTATCCAATTTAATAACCTTTTTCGGCAATTAATGATTTTTTTATTACTTTTGCCCTTTTAAGCTTCCTCATTTTGAGAGGGCCAAGTTTAACGTTCTAACCTAAAATTGGATAACCTTTGGTTATAAAAAGAGCCGTATGAACTTATTCCCTCACACAAACAAGCTAGATATTGAAATAGCATCCAAATATTTATCTCCTATAATCCCTGCCTTCTTCATCCAATTTCTCTATGGCTGTGAATCAGAATCACTCCTTTGCAAATAGTTTCAATTTAGTTCTTGACGATGAAACCATTTATAATGGTGAAATGCTTTCACTTGGCGCAAATTTCATTCCAAACCAAGTGAATGAGAGTGTCTTAATCAGCTCTCAAGTTGCTCTTTCTAACTCAATTGCTACTGTTGATTTTCACCAACAGAGTGCCCAGATTTCTCAAAGTACTTACCGTTACCTAGGTGCTTTAGGTTTTGGCCAAGTCGAGTTCAGCCAAAGAGCGACCGAAGTGAGGAGAACTTTAATCGCTTCAAATAGGGTTCAATTTCATAGCTTCGTTGGCTATGAATTTTCTGAGGTTACGAGAACTTCTCAGCTTCTTTCGTCAACCTCGACTATGCATCGTTTTCATGCTCCAAACAACTACACCAGTGATCATGGCAATCACCAATCAATTAAAACCGAGCCCTCCCATAACTCGTTTCATCTACAAAATCAACCAATCAATGGACAAAACACCAATGAGTACTGTATATGCATCTCAAAACAATGGTGGATATTCACATCTCAATCCTAACCCTGGCCTCAACCCATTGGGTAACGTAAACCTTCAAAACTCAAACTTGGTTACGCCTAGTAGGAACCCAATATTGGGAGCATTTAGTGGTTTTAATAACCAGACAACACCTTATAGAAATAAGGACTCTGAATATGATGGGAGAACTCACAGTCTTCCTTGTAAGAAAAATGGGTTGTACAAATGCCCTAAATGCAAAGGACTTTTCCATACCTCGCAGAATTTCGCAGCTCACATCCGATTCCATTACAAGAATGAAAGCCCCGCAGAGAAGAAAAGGAGGATCAGAGCCAAGTGCAAGAACAAGAGCAGGTTTCGCTTAGTTAACTCAGGTGAAGGACTCACTATTGTGCCTATTCAACCTACAATCATTGAAGACCCGACTAGGGATTATTCTTGAAGGAAGAAAAAACGAGGCAATTAGAAAACGAAATTCGAGGACCGAAGAGGAGACGATGGTACTAAAGGAGCAGCTAGAGTTTTAATTGAAGAATAATGAGGAAACTAATGTCGAAGGGGAGTTTAATGTTAAAAGGCAGAAGTTCACATAACTCCTACCTTTTTGGTGATTTGTCACCTTTATAAATGTCTTTCCAAATTCATCTCTTTAGGCCTTATTTTTTCCAAAACTCATCACTTTAGTCCATTTGACCAAATATGTGAAAGTCAACTATTTTAAAACCTATGAAAGTACACTTTTGCCCTTATTACTATTTAATTTAGCTCTTTAAATTAAAATGAAAAATAATAAAATTCTCAATAATAAAATCTTAAATAAATATATTACAAAAAAATCTTAAATAAATAATAATAAAAAAATCCTTTTTTTTTTTTTTTTTGTATTTTTGTCATAATGGATATTAATTTAGCTAAAATGATTATCTTAGCTTTAAATGATTTTTTTTCATAATTTTTTTTTTGTAATCTATTTATTTAAGATTTTATTATTGATAATTTTATTGTATTTCAATTTAATTTAAAGCTAAGATAATCATTTTAGCTAAATAAAAATCCATTATGAAAAAAATACAAAATAAGAAAAAATTAATGGATTTTTTAATTATTTATTTAAGCTTTTTTTTTTGTAATATATTTATTTAAGATTTTATTATTGAGAATTTTATTGATTTTCATTTTAATTTAAAGCTAAGATAATCATTTTAGCTAAATTAAATAGTAATAGGGGTAAAAATGTACTTTCACAGGTTTTAAAATAGTTGACTGTCACATATTTGGTCAAATGGACTAAAGTGATGAGTTTTGGAAAAAGTAAGGACTAAAGTGATGAATTTAAAAAGACATTTATAAAGGTGACAAATCACTAAAAAGATAGGACTTATGTGAAATTTTACCATGTTAAAATAATATAAATTTAAAGTTTAGTTGTAAAACAAATTTGGCGGGTCAGACCGTCTGTAAGTTTTGTATTTTCTTATTTAGAAAATGTCGTTAGGCCATTAATTAACGGCTGCCATATATATACAAGGTAAAAGAATTCGTTATCAACCATATATATTAAGAAAACGACACAAGTGTTATCAATTATCGGAATTTGTATTTAAACTATTATTGGTAGGATCACTACAGACAACTTTGTTCAATCATGTGACACTGTCCTAGAACCCTATTTAATTTTCTAAAATCGAAGCAAGTAAATAAAGAACCAAAGTCATGGTTGAAATTCTAATTATCAATAATAGCCATGTACCAGTGTAGTTATAAATTATTGAATATTAAAATAAAAAAATATTTAATTTATGAGTTTTTTTTTTCTAAATCATGAGTCATTTGATAATTATTTATGATGAATTATTGATCACTTTTTATTCAAGTTAAAAAATTAATATAGAAAAAATAATAGGAAAATTACAATTTTGAATATTTTTCTGTTTTTATTTTCAGAATATAACTTTCATATATGCTACTAGACATGTTTTTGAATTTCGAAATTGAAACCAAAAACATTGTTTCATTTTCATTTTTATTTTCAAAAAACAGCAAATAAAAATGTTACCAGACGCACCCTATGTTTTTCAATTTCTTTGATTTTCTTAAGAATTTGTTACAAGTTTATTTATTATTTAATAGTTTCATTATTATTTTAAGAGAAGAAAGTATGGGGGCATTTTCGATTTTTTCACCTAAACCTCAGTCAACTGTTAAATTGGATGGAAGTCAAATGTGGATAAGGGGGTTAGCTGCAATTAAAGCTATTTATTGAATATTAAGCGTTTTTAGAAAAATTCAAGATATATTATTTCAATTAACTCATTATTTTATATAGATGACAAAATGTGCATTATCAATTCTTAAACTTTTTAATTTAAAGAACGATTTCAAGCAGAGTACAACCGTAAAAGTAACAGTATGGGAGATTTATGAAATTTCAAGTAAGAGGTCCATCTAGCTGCAATTAGAGCTTAACTAGGGAAAAGTTTATGTAATCTACCATTCTTTTCATTTTATCCGCAACGACGCCGTTTCATTACCAAGACAAAAAACCTAGGTTATTTCTGGCTTCTCGAAGCCAAAAATACCAGTTTTTCGTTTTCAATTTGCAATTTCAACCATTGAGATCTCCAAGTAATGCTACATTTCTGAGGAAATTGTGTCCGGCCCAGGTTAGTGTATCCGATCATCATTTCAATTGCAGTCGTTATGTTTAATTTTGTCTCCAAAACTTTACTCCTTTATGGAAGAAGATGCAGCATCACCAGCACCAACTATAATAAGGATTTTGCATTTCCAATATTTATCAAATGCCTCTCAACAGCCACTTCAAATCAACACTCTTTTACTGTCACTTACCTCATAAACTCATGTGGGTTATCTCAAAAAACTGCTTTATCGGCTTCCAAAAATGTTTACTTTAATTCCCCAGAAAATGCAGACTCTGTCATTGCCTTGTTGAAGAACCATGGGTTCTCTGAAACACAAATATCAAATGTCATCAGAGTTCGTCCTGAGGTGCTTGGTGGAAGTCCTGAGAGAAATTATTTACCCAAATTTGAATTCTTTTACTCCAAAGGCTTCTCAAGTCCCGAGCTTGCCAAAATTTTATCTGTATGCCCTAATATTCTGTGCAGAAGCTTAGAAAACCATTTAATCCCCACTTTTAATTACCTTATTGATTTGTTTCAATCCAGTGAGAAAGTCATTGATGCTGTTAAACGCACTCCATATATTCTCGTCCATGATGTTGAAAATTGTTTGGTACCTAAACTTAATGTTTTGAGAGAAAACGGTGTTTCAGATTCAAATTTACGCATGCTTCTTCGAAATTGGTCTCGAATAATGGGAATGAGGTTGGATATTTTAAGAAATACTGTGGAGGTAGTAAAGGATTTGGGTATCAATCCTTCGAGTTCTCATTTTGTTTTAGCTATTTTGCTAAAAGGATTTAGCAGAAATAAGTGGGAAAATAAGGTCAATGTTTATAAGAGGTGGGGTTGGTCTGAGGAAGAGTTTTTAGCTGCATTTTGTAAGAATCCATTGTGTATGATGGCGTCCAAGGAAAAGATTACGGTAGTAATGGACTTTCTTGTGAACAAAATGGATGTGGAGCCTTCGGCTATCGCTAAATCTCCGGGTGTTATTGTGCTGAGCTTGGAAAAGAGGTTTATTCCTAGGGCTGCAGTTTTTCAGTTTCTGTTGTCGAAAGGTTTGATTAATAGGAAGGATACTAACCTTATCACATTGTTTATGTGTCCTGAAAAAGCCTTCCTGCGAAAATTTGTGAATTCTTATGGTGATGAAGCTCCGCAACTATTGAAGCTTTACAAAGAGAAGTTGGATCTTTTGAAAATGGAAAAAAAAAAAAAAAAAAAAACATCCATATCAAGGGAGAGAGAGATAGTGTCATTGTAAAATGATAACATTATAAATTCAAGTTGAGTTACATTTTCCTTTGTACTTGATCCTTGATGCTTATGGAGCAACTTTGGACTAGTCCATTATATTTTTTTGGAATGCACTTTGCTTCGACTTTCAATTCTAGAACCATTGCTGTTTTCTTGGATATTATCTTTTTTGATCACTTGGCAGAATTTTCAAGAACTCAATCACAGTTTTTAGTACGTTCAAATGCATCTTAACATGTGTATTGTAATTTATGTAAATTTTGCATCATCTGATTGATGGGTTTATGGCATGATCAACGATGTTTTAGTTTTATTACCTCATAAATTCATGTGGGTTATCTACAAAATCTGTTTTTACCTTGTTCAAGAGCCATGGCTTCTTAGATACAGAGATTTCAAAGATCATCAGAACCCACCCTCAAAGTTGTGTGCCGGAACGAAATATTATCTTGTTTCTTAGAATTTGGTGGCGCCCCAGCAAAACAAGTTTTGGTACTTTTGAAAATGTTCTGGAGATTGTAAAGGAAATGGGTTTTAATCCTTTGAGTTCACAGTTTACTATAGCAGTCATTGCTAAGGGACATGGCAGGATCAATTGGGAAAGTAAGGTCGAAATTTATAGGAGGTGGGTTGGTCTGAGGTAAGATTATGACAGTAATGGACTTTCTATTGAACAAAATGCATTTGGAGTCTTCATCTAAACGTTGTGATGTTTATTAGGATGAGCATGGAGAAGAGGTTTATTCCCAGGGGTGCCGTTTTTCATTTTCTGCTGTCAAAAGGTTTGATTAATAGGAAGGATACTAACCTATTTACGTGTACTGAAAAAGCCTTTCTACGAAAATTTGTGAATTCTTATGATGAAACTCCCAAGCTATTGAAGCTTTACCGAGAGAAGTTGGGTATTTCCAAATTGACAAAAACGTCTGTACAATGGAAGAGGGATGCTGTAATTGTGAAATGACGACAACATGTTTTTTTTTTTTTTTTTTTTTGTTACTTCTGCATAGCCTGTTGTGATCAAGATTAAATGTTTGGGGCACAATTGATGTTTTTGATTGTGTCTTTGGATTATGCAATAAACCTCGTGGAATGAAGATTTATATAAAAAATTTTGGTAGTAACGTTACAAAATCAATCATGCACGAAAAAAATGTGTGGGAATTCCGAATCTAATATATATATATAAAAGATGAAATAAGATATTAAGATATCAGAAATATTTTAGTTATCTCGGGCTAAAAATATGGTCAAAAGTTAAAGTTGATAGAAGTCAGTTGAAAGTAGGATACATATGTGCAATTATGAGCAAAAGTTTAATATTGGTACAATTACATCTAAAACTGGGTTATGTTTATGCAATTTGCCCTAAAAAGAACCGAATAATTATCTCCCACTAGAATCTAGATAATGAAATAACATCTATAGGAGTTGAAACGTTAACTCTTATTGTTCTTCTGGTTCGCTTTGTGAATTGCTTTGCTCCCAAACCTCAACTTTAATCGGATCATGTTATACTAATCAATGGAAAGCTACCTCTAATAATTGGATCATCTTTCATGACTGCTGTTGTTATCATCAAAAAGTAAAATTCAAGCATGGATGGTAATGTGCACAAATCATTACCATCTTGGCTACTTAGATTATAACCAAAACTGAAAAAATAGAGAAGAAAGTTCCTTGTATATATAAAGAGTATATATCCATACTAATATAGCAATCGCTTGAGACTCCTTAAAAAACCAGAAAATAACAACCAAAACACCATCGACAAACCCCATGAATCACTGCCATAGGTTAATTTATTTATTATGGATTCTCAAAGAACTACCAAGATTTAGAAATCAACAAAACCCTTCTCCTTCAGAGATTCAACAGTTTCCTTGAGGCTAACCTCAAAGGGAGTGAAGTCGATACCCAAGCTTTTTGCCTTCTCCCTGGACACCTGATAAGTTGGGACATAAGGCTTGTCATCCGCACACCTGGTAAAGATTATAACAGAAATATTAGCTTGTCTTTCAATTTTTTATAGGGACAAAAAACCATAATAATAATGCTCGAATGAAAATTTTGGATTACATTAAACATATCTGACATCATCAAATAATCGTCCATATCATCAAACATTTAAATTCCAGAAAAGTATTAGTTCCAAATTTCCACCAAATATATCATCAATCACATAAAATAAATACTGTCTTGCTAGTATGAGAGTGGAACGGATGAAATCTAAAAGCAACTATGCCTGGGAAATCCAAAAATGTTACTCTTTTCAACTCTTCAAACTGTGCATTAAATGATAAATATTTAAGACAGTACGCATTCTAGACTAATCAATAAGATGCCTCTTCTTAACATTCAATACATCTTTCATGCATTCCTTGATTAAGCACAGAAATGGGATGGCAGAAAACAGCTCCCTAGATATAAATTTAAGGCAACATTTCAAACACAAAAGGAAGACTTCGTACATCTAATACCAAGTAATTTCTGAAAATCAGTTAAACCAGAAATCTACTCTAATCATTCGGCAAAAACCCAAAGGTGTAAAGTGTGAAAACAGAATTATGGACAGAAAAATAAATCTGTAGTCAATATTAATCGAAAATAAAACTGCAAAAACCTTTTCACTTGCCAAAGAAAAGATGAAAATATTCTGGCCAAAGAAATGAAAATACAACACACAATTATTCCAAAAGAAGAAAAACATGTTATACAAACGTGTGCTCAAAAGAACCTGCTACGGTCAGTGGCATTTATTACTTGCTGTGCCTTCAAAGTTTAGGCAGAAAATAACAACTTACTTTTCTGGAAGATTGAAATCAGGGTAAAGCTCATGTAAAATCTTCACAATTTCTGAATAGTGAGCAACTCTCTCAACTAAACAATGTCTTCCACTGGCTGATGGAACCTCAAATGCCTGAATATGTGCATTGGCAACATCTTTAACATTGACCCATCCAAAACTTGAATTGGGAAAAGTTTGTGCTCCTGCATCCAATGAGAGAAAAACAACATGAATACAGAAGCACATAACTTCAGTTATGTTGATATGTAATTTTTAAATTGTGAATTATATTAGTTTTTGTGCCCCAAGTATTACATTCCGGCATTACTTAATATTGGCACTCAATTAAAAAAAAAGGGAAAAATTAGTAATAAGCCCCATTAAAAGTTTCTCCATGCAAAAGATCCAACCAAATTAATATATAAAGCCGCTGTACACAGTATCCAGTTAATTAACTACTCTTGCTGAAAGGCCAAATTTTTATCACTTTCTGCACATCCATTTAGAGACTATGTCCCAAAGAAAAAAAATTCCCCTTCCCTACCTTCAGCTAGGCACAAAACAAATGGCTACACCGCTACAGTATTCCACAAAATATAAACCTAGTTAACCATCCACTCCTGGTTAGCACAAAGCCAAGCAAGTGAGGCTAATATCAGTATTTAATGCATGAATAACCTGGAAAGAGTGCTGCTTCTTTTCATAACTGTGGAGTGTCCTATCACTCTAAAAGTTGACAGTCTTACGCAACATTTGGGTGCTTGGATTAGGGAATTACATGTATAGATTTTTGGAGATGCAACAGTAATTTAAGTGGTTTATTTAAAAAAAAAACAAATTTAAGGGGATTTTTAACATTTATACCAGTAAAAGGTAGGTGTTCTCATAATCACTATATATAATGATAATAAAATATTTTGATATATTTATGACTCCTTTCCTTCATTGAAAGGTTTTCCGAGTTGCAGTTGTTTGACAATTACAGCTTTAGCAGACACCCCATTCCTCCCCATGCATAAACACAAAGTAAATTATATCTCTCTTCAAGGTTGGTGAGGACATCTTTTTTGGCTGCAAGAAATCTAACTAGAATAGGTCGACAGCTATGACAAAAAAAAAAAAAAAAAAAAAAAGAAAAAAAAGAAAAAAAGAAAAAAAGAAAACACAGAAAGGATTTGACTCTGATGGATTGAAAACTTTAAACTTTTACTTATTAGGCTATTCAAATAAAGAATACAAAAATTAACCTTGTTTCGAGTATGAATACCTTTGAGTAAACATAGAATTGCTGCAGCACTTGTATTAAGCGTAGGCTGTAAGAGAGGACCAATGACCATAGCTGGGTTTATAGTAACCATGTCCAAACCCTTCTCTTTTGCTACTTTCCAGGCAGCATCCTCAGCCAAGGTCTTTGAAACCACATACCACAGCTAAAACCAAAAATTTGAAAAATTAAACAGTAAACAAATGGAAAATCTACCATCATAAACATTTATTGATATATTTAACAAATTAATAATTAAACCTATATCACAATGGTGAGCAGAGAATCTCTTCAATCATGCAATCTAATTATTAATCACTTGGCACCACAACATGAAATTGTAAGGATTCCCATTTGTTGATTGGCTCATTTTATGGACAAACCACAATTGGGGTTCATTGTAAGGGTAGCTTAGGTATTGGTGTTCATGGTCAATGCCCTTTGAAGACCTCATCTTGATAAGCACCGAAGGTAATTTCTATGTGCTTAATTGCTTTGAAGAGATAGTTGCACACACTCACAGCTCATGCATAGTGTTTAATTCGTGTACATTGTGTGTCTTATATATGTGCATTAATGTTAATTAATCTCTCTTTTTGCATGTTTATATGATTGCATTTTGTATGTTCGATGCCATGTCCTGCATAGGCTTAGGATTGCATTTCTTGCAATGGGCGCTATCAAAAGCGCTATATGAACAGCGCCCATATTGAGCGCCCATATTGACCTGGTTGAAAGTAGGCCTTTCAATGCATCAGGTCTGATGCATTTTGTAAAGGCGCTGTACGAGCGCTGTTCAAAAGCGCTATACGTACAGCGCCTATCTGAAACCCGAAAGGTTCAAAATTGTGGCGCTGTTCAAAAGCGCTGTTCGAACAGCACCAATGAAGATGTTCTTCATTTTTCCCAGGAAGGCGCTGTACAAAGTGCTCTACAAAGCGCTGCAGGCAATTTTTGTGTCACTTATCAAAACGCACCACTTTGGTTTTGACACCCTATATATATGCCTCTATGCCTTTAGGTCAGTTTTCTAAGTTCAAAATATCATATATTTTCCTTAGAATATTTTTCAAGTGAAAAATTCTCAAATAACTCACCTTTAACCACTCAAATCAAATCCTTTGTGCATCTAATTTCATATTGCATCTTCTATATCTATATAGAATGCATCCATGCATGGTTTTGGATCATCACAACTTACTTGGTATGTTCTTCACTAATTTCATCTATTTTAAGTGATTTTCATATTAAGACATCTCTTTGATTACTTGTATGTTTTTAAATCATATGCTAAATACAAGCTAGAGATTATTTGTGATTTAATTGATTGAGTGTTGTATTGTGATAGCTATCTAGGTTTTGCTTAATCTTGATTAGCTAAGTTATTTGACATGTCATATAGTCATTGATATCTAGGATTGCTTTTATTGATATATCATAATCCTAGATAAACATATAGGGTTTACCTAACTCTTATTGTATTTTGAGTATTTTACATATTCACATAGGTTGCATTATCTCTTCATTGAGAATTAAGACTTAGGGTTAAGATTGCTTAGGCCTCAAGCAATTTGGACTAAAGCCACTTTTAAAGGCCCACATGGTAGAAGTGGGGGGTTATTGACCGAAGTGTTAGACGAGGTCTACATAGGTTGTAAACTCCATTTCAATTAGTGGATTTCGAGGTTCGATTGTAGCGCACTAAACAGCCCGTGGTTTTTCCCAGTGGTTGGGTTTCCACGTATATATCAAGTGTTATTTAATTTCCGCACCATATTACACTTGCTATATTATATTGACTATTAGGGGCATTTTCGTAATCTTGATTATACACAAAAATTGGGTAAAATTAGTTAAAATCTATTTTTATACACACCGAGTATTTGTTTCAGAAATCTTTAGAAACAAGCATCACCATAAATATATATATATATATATATATATATATATATATATATATATATATATATATAACCAGCTCATTCAAAACTGGGAGCAAGCAAACAAAGAATCATATTCATGATGCCTTTAGAATCACACCTTAGAAAATTAGACATGTTCATATGAAAAAATTAATAACTACATCAGAAACGCTTCAATCCCAGGTTGCAAATCCTTTAGACTTGCAAACAAAGAAGGAATGAAGGATCCTCACAATTCATCAAGGATTTTAATTGTCTCAACACCAGCCAACCCAAGCTAATGCATCTTCAGGAAAGATCACATGGTCATTATGAGTGAAGAGACGCCTTACTTACCACATAAAAGACATAAGAAAGAGAAAAATAACAAAAATGACAAATCTCTGTTATATAGATAGATAGATAGATAGATAGACAGATATATATATATATATATATAGAGAGAGAGAGAGAGAGAGAGATGATCAAGTGTGGAATCCTGCACGTTTTTTCATGTGCCAATTAGGATTCTGAGTGAAAAAACATGCCGGGTTCCTGCACCTGATAATTTTCATGAGTGTGTGTATATATATATATTATGAATTTATTAACTGCTCATTCATGAATAAGGTGAAATCAAAATAAACTATTCTAGTGCTTGTTTAAGTTTGTCCTGGAATCTTTATTGCAATACCTGCACCTGATAATTTTCATGAGTGTGTGTATATATATTATGAATTTATTAACTGCTCATTCATGAATAAGGTGAAATCAAAATAAACTATTCTAGTGCTTGTTTAAGTTTGTCCTGGAATCTTTATTGCAATACAAGAGGTTGAAGATTCACATGGATAACAACATATTACTGTCAAAACACCATGAAAAATAATAGCACACATACACACCTTTGACTGCTTACAAATTTCCGGATCAGTAAACCAAGTCTCATCAACTGTTACATCTGGAGTTCGAGGCTTTCCGTTGAATGCAACTGCAGCTATTGAAGAAGTTAAAACTACTCGTTTTATAGAAGGGATTTTTGCACATGCGTTGAGGACATTAAGAGTTCCATTCACTGCAGGATCAATTAACTCTGCCTGAAATGATAACATAAACAATTAAGTAGCCATTACAGAATAGGAAGTCAAGCTTGTTATCCATTCATATCATAAAACTCTTATACCACTATATTTGAAAACACTTAAAAGAAATAATACAGTAGTTCTACCCAAAACAAAAACTTGCTCCAGTCAATCTTATACTTGAACCCCTTAATTTATTGTCAGATGGACATGGGACACTCGCAAAGATAATTCTTAATAAACAACTATAAAACAAAGCATTTAAAACACATTTAACTTTCTAGCAACAATTGGAAAACAGATTAAAGAAAAAAAAAAAAAAAATGAATTACACACCCCAAAAGAGATAAATTATAATTTAATGGGTACTAATGACCAACAAATGACCCCTCATATTTAAGTTAAAGAATGTTCAACGATTGATATTGTCAGATAAGTTCCTCATTTTTTGAAGTTTCCTACTTCCTCCTTTATATATATATATATATAGTAGCTGTCAGCTGGCTCCAACCTATCTACTCATTTTTTTATTATTATTATTCTTATCCTTCAAAAGGACATTTAGCAATCTCTCTTATTTGGATCTGAATAAAACAGAACCTAACAGAATACTTACAGAACCATCTAAAATATATTACTCAAAAAACAAAAAAAGCTGTATATAATAAGAGCATCATTTTTTACCATGAGAGAGATTACAGACAGCATGTTAATTGCAATAGAGATATTATTTCAATAATTAGGCAAAAAAACATTATTTGAGAACGAAATTAGGACTGGTAAAGCAGGTAATTGCACAGTTAGACAACAAAACTGATTATAGCTGAATATCTGCTAGGTCAAGAAGGGTTTATGTCTAGTATATAGATGCAGAAGAAATATGTTGCATCATTAATACACCAGCCCGGTGGCCATACATAAAGTATATGCGGGATTCAAGAAAAGCAATATTTTCTGTTGTGACCTATTGATCATCAAAAGTTCTCATCACCATTTGTTTATGAAGAAAGTGAACTGTTTGACAGTTCTAATCTATCCTGACGAATTCGGAATCCCTACTTTCCCATTTTCATGACACAACCCTCATATTACACAATTAAATATCAATGACTTGGTACTATCCATGATATATTCCTAGATACTCACGTGGCATTTCAGGGCTTCCAGATCTATCTTGAGAAGTATAAACTCAGGATTCATCTATGAAAACCTGAATGCACTTACAGGGACTTTCTCTGCACTTATTTTTGTCTAACGATGAATGCTACCTTCAACATGATATAGAATTGGTGAGGATTAGAAGCATGGAAGGAGAGAACCAGCTCATGGACAAAAGACAAATTTTCATATGGATGAAAATTTTATTATATAATAAAAGCTACTATCTATTCGATTTTACTAGTTATCCCCATATTTTGGTGTAATGATCGAATCAACAGAACTATTACAGCAAAAGCTGGAAGTATCACCCCATAAATGGGAGAACATTTACTTACTTGAACATGCAATCAATTTCTTTGTTACTGGTACTTGATACCACAAAGGTTAGGAGTGAGTAAAGCTGAGTGGTTCACCAGTAAGGAGGTGGGACAAACATATGACAGAATAATAACTGAAGTATAAACAAGGTAATATTCATGATTTGGAGTTTTCAGATGGCCCTCGTAAAACCATTTTAAGGACTTTCTCAAACTTGACCATTCTGAAACCAGCAGGGTGCAAATAATGACTTATAGAGGCAGATGAATTAACTAAACAAATAGTCCAATTAAATAGGAACTGCAAGTTCTACTGATAAATCTAGATTTCCATTTTTAGGACGGACCAAAAATATTTACGGTGGTTTTCATTTTTAAGAAGGTTTTTCATATACAATTATCTAAAATGGAATGCAAGACTTAACCTGTGGATCCTTGACATCATGATAAAAGGGAGATGCAGTATGAAAAACCCCATCACACCCATCAACCACAGAATCAAAGGATCCTTCTTCCAATAGGTTTGCTTTAAACAACTGAAGTCTCTCTGAAGCTCCATCAAGTGCACGCAAGTGTTCTGTCTTTTGGGGATTATCTGCAGAAGAATATAAATTGAATATAATTAGGAAATCACTCAAGACACAGCAAGCTGCTGCCTACAAAGATAAAATTATGCTATGAGAAAATTAAAACTTTCTTGGAACTCATTACCCATAACACTAGATGCAAAAGTTGGGCATTCTGCTTTGATAAACAGTAGGTCCCAGAAAGAAGAAACTTAAGAGCATTATAATTTCTCATATATAACATAAGGAAGTAAATAAGTTCATAAATGTACTAGCAGATTTATGCCCTCTATACAATATTTGACCTGATACACTTCAAAAAGAAAACAACCATAGTATAGTTAAGCTACTTTGAAACTGATAGGATCCTTGATGTATTACATTAATATTTAAAGTATGAGCTACTTGCTCTGCAATTGATAAGACAATTTGACCCGAACTTCATGGGAAAAAGAAATCAATGTTGAATTGAAACAAAACTCTAAGTGCGCGTTTGTTAACGTTTTCAAAAACTATTTTTTGTTTTTTGAGTCACAAAAACTGGAAAAACCCGTTTGGTGGGATGATTTCAAAAAACTGTTTTATAAAACATTGAGAACAGTTCTCAGTTTTAATGAACAAAAAATTGAGAACTCTGAGAACAACAATTTGTTGTTTCAGTATTCTTGAAAACTTTTTTTTAGCAATAAAATTTATTCAAACCAAATCCATCTTTTGGATCTTCATGGATCTATACCAAAAAGATGATGATGATTTCGATAGGTTTGATGATGAAAATTAAATTTATTTATTATTTAATTTTAATTTTTTTAGTTTTTATGTTTAATTATTTTAATATCACTTTTTCATTATTTATAATATTAATCTTTTAAAAATGATTTTAAAAATATTATACCAAACACGTTTTTTATGTTTTGATTCTCCGAATATCGTTTTCAACCATTGCTACCAAACGCGTTTTCGAATTCAAAAAAATCCAAAAATCAGTTTTTTCGAAAACTTCAGATTACAAGAAAACAAAAACTGAAAAAACGAAAACGTTACCAAACGGTCCCTAAAGACTCCAGAGAATTTGTAACAGCAAAAGGTGAACCAGCAATAATCACTGATCTATCTTAAAATCCCATAAAATCCGAATCTGGCTCTTGAAGGTACACCAACTCAAGAATATTGCAGAAGAAAACGTGAATAATATAGAAAAAGCGTTTTCTGCAAAATAAAATAAATCTATATATATTCAATGCTTCACATTTTCCAGGTCTTATGACAAGATATGGAGATGAATGGATCCCCACAAACAGCACTAGACAATCATAATAATAAATAACTAATAATAATAATTAGGGATGTTCCAAAACCCTTGGCTTCAAACTAGTGGATCCTGACAAATTGTTAAGCAAGAAACCAAAATGTTATAATCTCATTGAGATATTTCACAGACAAATAAATAACATTTACTCATAACAGTGGCATTTCCTAGCCTTAAAATATAAATATATAATAAATTCTGGTGCTCATACGCGACAGTACTTGTTATATTATATGAGGCGCTAAAGAGAGAAATGCATGTAGTAAACCGATAAGCACAAAGAGACAATAATGACCATCCAATTAGTCATTACCAAACCAATGCACCTAAACATAAACTTATCGAATTTGATAACTGACTGGCCTCAGTAGGCATGTCTACTGCCAGATATATGTCACAATATACCGTTCTAGAGTGGGGGTAAACAAATACAAAAATTAACAATAAATTTAGCAATCTTCAATATGAACATCGTAGAAAAGCAATCTCAAACAATCACATTTCCTTAAAGAATTATAATCCTGTTTCTTCTAACTCTTACACAGCAAGCAGATTATAGAAAAGAACTATGCAGAACAGTGTAACCCAAGAACATTAAACAGCAAGAATTCTTCTAAAACGTACGGTTAAGAATATTGAATGAGCAGATTAAACCCAAAATTTTGTATGATGCTGGTTATTTGAGCTTTGACTCGTAAAATTTGAAACGGATTACGCAAATGATCTTCATTTGATAAACCTATTGCTATGTATCATTCATTTTTCTCGAATTAAGTTTTCCCAATCTTTGAAATGAAGAGAGCCCCTCTATAAGGATTTTTCATGTCATCAAAAAAAGAAGTAACCATTATTTTATTGATACAAGCATACATAAGTACTCGTGCCGACAATCAACCACGTACATATACACACACATAAATCTGTACATAAAAATTTATATTTAGAAAGATCCATGGTGGGCCAAAATAAAAAGAAAATCAAAACATCCATTCTCAATAGGGCCTTCTTATCTCTTCCTTCTCCAACCGACCCCGCTCTTGCCACAACATTTTCACATTTAGACGCTACTACTGTGGATATTAATTCTAGTATCTGGAGCACAGAATATATGAAATAGATCATAGCTCTATCTAATAGTTCAAGATCCCTCAACTTCCATCCATATCCAATTCCATCAACTCACTTCTACATTTAAATAAGAGAAACATCAATGCCACCCAAAATGATGCAATCCACATATATAAAAAAATTAAAAGACAGTCACCCCAAAATTTCCAAATGGGTATGTTCAAACATTACATGCATGAACCATATCACAATTATATATAAATAAAATAAAATCATCAAAAAGCATCACTTAAAATATATAACCCCACACAGAAATAAATCAATCAAGAAAAGATTGAGAGAAAGAGATGAGAAATTAACTGGGATCACGAACAGTGGCCTTGACAGTGTAACCACGAGCGAGAAGAAGCTTGACGATCCATGTAGCTATGTAACCGGACCCTCCGGTCACGCACACAACCTTCCCTGCTGTTGAACTGCTCATTTCTTTCTTTCTTTTTTTTCTTTTTCTTCTTTGTGCTTCTCACTTCTGCTTCGCACTCTGTTTCTCTATTAATAGGCCATAATTAGTGAAAAAAATTTATTTATTTATTTATTTTGAGTTTTTGACTATATCTACTAATTCGGGACCTTTTGCCCAAACTCCAAGGTCGTTCATCTACCGGTTGAATTACATGTCCGTCCGTAGGAGAGCTTATCTACCGGCGAAAAAAGCTTTTTAAATTATAAAAACTCTTTTCAATTTTTTTTTTTTTTTTTTTTTTGTGTCGTTGGGTTGACACTCCAGTAAAGCTTTCGACGATTAAAAAAACGGTTTTACATCTACTTGGAGAAGCTCAAATTTTAGGCTTTTCCAAGTAGACCTTTTAAAGATTTTTAAAAAAACATTAAATGTCTAATCTAACCCTATTATATTTTATTAATTACATAGTATCTTTTTAAACCCTAATCAAATATTTCTTTTACATGTTAAACATTACTTCTCAACAATAATGTTTTACTTTGGCTTATGTTTCACTTCAAACTATTGAAGATTAGAAATTTGATTTGGACTGAAAAAGAGCAATGAGCAAAGAAAGTAATATATTAGTTGCAAAATTCGATTTGGACTCATCCAGATTGAAGTATTGAAAAATTGTGTTTATTTGGAATTTTTTGAACAATTTTGCAACTATGAAAACTCAAACTCTCATTATTGTTCCACTTATGAGTCCAAATCGAACTTGTATTGTTTATATTCTTCAACTCTTATGTATCCTTTTCTATTTAGAGTTTCAATTGAACTTGTATTGTTTATAAATTTAATTTATAATACAGTTTTTATTTCAAAAACATTAAAAATAAAATAAAAAATGATATGTTCTTATAATCTTATATTTGTTTGGTGAAGTGTTAAATTCTTTTATATATCTTTTTTGATAATTCTATCATTTAAAAGAGTTTTTAAATTTTCTTTCTCTAAACGATCTACGGTTTAAATTTAATTTAACACTAGTTGCGTTACACCTCTGGTATTGTCTACTGAGATCAAGCAGGGAAGAAATCTACTGAATAATGTAGAAATCAAACATTATATAAGCATCCCGGAAGATATATAAACTCACAACATTTACGGAAAATCAAATTAAATATTTAAAGGTATATATATAGTTTTTGGAAAAAACAAATTAGTGCATTCCGTAGACCTCATAAGATAAGTGCTAAGAGCATCTCCAATGTTCTGTACCAAATTTTACACTATTTTTGTGTTAAAATAAATGTATCTTTAAAGAATATGCTTACACTATTTTTTTTTTTCACTCCAATATATTGTATACCAGTTTGATATAAAGAGTATCTTTAAAGAAGATTCTCTCAATAAATATTTATACAATATTAATTAATTTCTATTAGTTAACTTATACAATTTTTTTTGTACGATTAATATTAGTGTCATTTTATACCATTGAAAAGATCTTGTCAGACCATCTCCAATGCATATGTCAATATCAATGTCAAATTTAACACGAAATGTTGTAAAATGTTATATTTGGCACATCATTTTAGAACTGGTTTACATACCAAAAATCATTGACATGTCAATAATGTTAAGAGACTAGCTTCCTATGTGGCATAAAGATAGACTTGATAGACAATCAACTCAAAATTTGGTTTTCAATGCTTCTGTATAAAACACATTTATTTTCAATGACGTGTCAATTTTTTTTTTTTCCCTTTTTTTCTTTTGTTTTTTATTTCCTTACCAAAAATAGATGAAAAATTAATGTTAATTTTAAATACTTACTAAGTCAACCTAAAAAATAGTTGTGCAATAGGCCATCTGAAAGTAGACAGTTATGTTGACAATGTCTAATATATTTTTTGTCACATTAGCATGGGGTTGAATATGCACAGCTGCATTAGAGATACATTTTTTTAAAACATCTCCAATGCAAAAGTAGTTTGCATATCAAAAATCGTTGATATGACAAAAATGTCAAGAGACTTACTTCCTATGTGGCATAAAGACAGACTTGATAGACAATCAACTTAAAATTTGGTCTCCAATACTTCTCTTTAAACCACATTTATTTTTAAGGATGTGTCCAAATTTTTTTTTTTCCTTTTTTCTTTTTAATTTGATTTCCTTACCAAAAATAAATGAAATATTAATGTCAATTTTAAATACTTGCTGAGTCAACCGAACAAATAGTTGTGCAACAGGCCATGTTGACAATGTCTAACATTTTATTTTTGCCACATCAACGTGATGTTGAATATACACAGCTGCATTGTAGATACATTTTTTAATAGATTGTTTATTTATCTTATGTGATATATGTAGTGGTCAAAAATACGTCAGCCCAAATAATCAAACCTTATAATTCTCAGGCTCAAAATTAGTCATTTCAAAGAAATAAGCTAGGCCCAATAAAGCCCATGGCCTAATAATCAAGCCCAACTGAGGGCCAATCTCAATAGGCCCAATCATGAGCTTGAGCTAAAGCAACTGGATGAAGGCCCAATAAGGGACCCGAATCAATCAAAGTCAAATTTGGACCAGGTCAAACCGTTGGAAAATCTTCCGTCATTAAGTCTACAATGTCTACATCAATGCCATTAAGCCTATAACGTCTATATTATTGTCATTAAGTCTGTAACGTCTACTTCAATGTTATTAAGTGAGTCAACTGTTAGCTCACTCATCTCCTCCTATAAATAGCAACCCTCTCTCATTCACAAAGGGGAGCTTAACTCTCTAAGCTTTGGAGCAAGCAACAGTTACAATAATTAATTAATATTATATAATATGGATCTTCTCCTTACTTTAATTGTCCTCACCTCCATAATCTATCGCTACATGTCTAATATAACAAATCAATGGTAAAAATATTGGTTTTCTCATATAAATAAGTGAATATAAAGGTGATAGTTGAGGAACTGTTATTATTGTGAATGGGAGAAAAAAAAAAGTGGTGGCAATGGTCCAAGAGTAGAAAATATATAGTTTTCTCTCATGACTCATGAGCACGCACTTGTAAACATATCTTGAGTATACTAATGCATATCACCACACTTTTGCCATGTCAACAATTGAACTTCAATCATAATAATACAAATGGAAAAAGTGTGGTGATGTGTATTAATATGCTCAAGATATGATCAAAGTGTATGCTCATGAGAGAAATATTCAGAAAATATAACATCATAAAACTCACTCTCTCTCTCTCTCTCTCTCTCTCTCTCTCTCTCTATATATATATATATATATATATATATATATATAAAAGATTTTCTAAAATATTTGTCAAACTAATATGGTATATAAGTTTTTGACATAGATTATGTTGTAAGTGATGTCTCATTGAGCATGAATTTGAGTAAATGTTTTAGCCGAGGGAGCTGATATTGACACCCATAAATATGATAAGCATACACATATTTTAATTACAAAAATATCCCAATAGGAATTTACCAATAAAGACAAATTAGTTTGATTAAAAATAAACAAATACTATTTACACCCATTAATTACACACATATCTTCAATTATATCACTTTATTAAAAATAAAAATAAAAAACCAAACTCTAATTCAACTTTAATTTTATTTTTTTATTTTTTTTTTAAAAAAGAACAAGAAGAACAGAAGTCTAATGGAGCCAAGTATCATGTCCACTATAATCTACATCAAATGAAATTATACAACACTTCTGAATAATACACCAAGTTACAATTATTAATAAAGTAAAATAGTCCTATGCACATAACATGTACATATCAGTTACAATTTCAGTAGGTTGTAACTACACTACAATTTTTGTATCTATGCATCCATTACAACCTGTATTTGTAGTGTTTTGAGCATAAGTGTCATAATCCATTGTATGACACTATTTACAGTAGCTCCCAAGTCCAAAACATGAAAAAAGAAAGATGTTAACATTAATTTTTTTACATGGAACCTCCAAATAGCAGAGAAACTTGGGTTTTTGAATAAATAGAGGAGATTATTTACCTCACACATGTAGTAATAGTATGAAAGCAGGAAAGGAGCAGTTGCAATGTGTTCCTTTTTTTTTTTACCTTTACATTTTGTTCACATTACACTAATTAAAGATCATTGCAAGACAATTACACAGAGAAACCAACCTCAAGTAATATATGTCAAATACTGACAATTTGACATCAATAGTAACTGATACTAAGAATATATATGCAAATTTGACTAAAAATTAATGTTTCTCAATGTAGAGTATAAGACCATCATTCCCTTATATAAGCGAAAGACAGAATTTTTTCACATCTGCAGTCTCATCCCAGAAAGCAAACCCCCACCGAACTTGCGATCATTAAAACTAAGCCCTACAGTTCAACATATGCTTCTCTATGAAAGTAAACAATAAGAAAGTGGGGAATGAGTTAAGAGAATATACCTGTAAGAGGATCCAACATTTTCTTTCATAAACGAGGTAGCCATATGAACAATCTGGCCAATGGTTCTCCAGCAAGTAGGATAGCATGCAATTTCAAACTACATCTTAGTGAAACGTGTGCAACTGTGTATAAGGAACCCCTGATAGGCTAAGTACCCCCAAGATGTGCATATGGTAGCTAAAATGTGGACTTGAGAAGTATTTAAGTATCGAACTCAACAAAAATTCACTTCCTCATTGTCAATTCTCACCTAATGATCAGTAAATCTGGACAAAAGCTTGTTATAATTATGAGGGTTTTCGAGTCTGGAGAATTTAAAAATTTATCATTTGTAAAATTGAGTGTGTTAATAACTTATGAGGGTTTATAAATAAATTGTATGAAAATGAAAACATTCATTGAGGGTTTATAAATAAATTATATGAAAATGAAAACATTCATTTAAATAAGAGTGCTATTGGCATTAAGATAGGTGTTTCTAGTAATGTTTTAATTTTAAATTTTAGACATGAATATACATATAAATATGGGTGCGCTTATCCTTTTTATGGGTGTCAATATCCGTACCCTTTAGCCGATCTAACAATACTCAAATTTCATTTGTCATTTGCGTAGTTTGAACATTTATTTCACTAGCATTTTATTTTTTATTTTTTTGGGGAGGGGGGACTTGAACCCACAACCTCGTAGTGTAGGTGTGAGGGGTTTTACCACCGAATCAACCTCATCTAGTCTTTATTTTTATTGGGTGAAATTCATTTTCGTCCCTCTAGTTTGACCTAATAGCTAAACTGGTCCCCCAGTTTTCAAAATTGTCTCGTTTAGTCCTTCTATTACGATTTTCGTTGAAAAGTGAAATCTGACAAGTACAAAAGTTTGAATGACCCTACTGCCTCTTAAAGTGGATCAGGTTGCTTAAAGAATATTTTTACCCTCCATCTCTCTTTTCGAATTAAAAAAAAAATTTAATTAAAAAAAAAATCATCTTCCACACCCATACAAAAAAAAAAAAAAAAATAAATCATAAATTTATTAATTAAAATAATAAAGCTTCATCTTCCTCATCCATCTGGAAAAAAAAAAAAAAAAAATCATCAAACCACACAGAACCATCTTCGTCAATTTACCAAAAAAAAAATCTTCTTTAATTTTCAAACCATATCTTCTTCATTTCTCCATCTCTTTCCATTCACAATAAAATCAAACAAAACAAACATAACACATCTAATCATCTCAATTTTACAAAAATAAAAAATAAAAAAAATCCTTAGTGAAAATAAAAAAGTCTGAAGCATCTCATTCAAACTTGTTGATGATTATGTTTGCATCAACAATATCTAAATCGTTCATCACTGGAAACTTCACCATGTCCACATGGTTCTCAGCCATGGCAATTTGTCACATCTCATCATCTGATCACACATCACACATCTTATTATCTCAGTTTTACCCATCTCATCATCTCAAAGTAATGACCTGAAACTTTTAACTTCTTTTCTTGAAATCTATCAGCTATCAATAATGGTAATGCATCCAAATAAAAACATAACTAGTAATTTCAATCATGACATATAAACATACTTGAGGAGAAGCTACATGTAGAGCCTTCGATATCGGATTTCAATGAAGCTAGAATGCCTAGGAACTGAAAATGTATTCAAGCATATAATTTTCAAATTCCAAGTAAATAAATTCCAAAACCCCCCAAGAAATAAATCATATAATTTTCGTGGTGGGGAGAGAGGTGGTGGTGGTTATCATCGTCTTTGTCTTTGCTATGGAGCTCGTACATGGCGGCAAGCTCGTTAACAAGATCTGATGAAGAAGAGGTGGGGGCTTGATTGAGAGATCGATGGGGGGGGGGGGGGGGGGGGGGGGGGGGGGGGGAAGAGAGAGAGAGAGAGAGAGAGAGAGATTTGGCAGTGGGTGGCGGTGGCAATGGGTTTGGTGTGTGGTATGTTAGGATTATGCTCAATAGCAAGAGTGTAATATTGTTTTTGACAATTTTTTCATATTAATAAAGTGATTTCTGATTTAAACAAATCTTATAGCATTTATAGATTGAATATTATAATTGTCAAAAGTAAATAATCATAAGGTCAAAAGACTATGAGAAAAGAAGAATTGTTCGTACATTTGGATATGTATGAGGTAGACACAATTCTTTAGTTAGTCTTGAATAATGTTCACAACTTAAGTTAAAGGTTGGGCACCTTTATCTTGTTAAAGTTGTAGAATTCTTTTGCTAGCATTTGAGTGGGATCAAATGAGTTATGATGAGTCTGAAATCATCGAAGGGTCTTCGAGTAAAAGAATATAGTGCACTGGGTGCATTGAATAGGATCACAATGAAATACTTTATCTAGAACCGTAAGTAGATAAAAGTTTTTTCATTATCAGGACAATCAGAAAGTCTATCTTAATCCTGAGATAAATGATAGACTTATGGTTGCAAGTGTTATCATTTGAGTTATCAATGAGTACGATTATATAGCATAGTCTATCTTCGATAGTTTTGTGGTATTCATTTGTTAATCGATAGAGGACTTCATTTATATATATGGACATCGTGGCTCCATTTATTAAATGAGAGTAGAATATCATCATATGGATGTTTTGAGGTATTGGGTATTGGATATTGAATCTTAATGTTAAGTTTTCGATAGAGTCTATTGAAACATGGCTTCTGGACAAGTCAAAATATCCAAGTTCAAAATGTGGTCATATGAGTAAATATGGTAACTTGGAGAGCTATAGGCGGTCTATGAGCTCTTGGCGATTACTGATATTCTTCACGAGGATACACCATCTCCAATAAGATTGTCTAGGGTATGAATGAGAATCATTTACTTATTCCATCTTTATTTTAGAGTGCAATTTTAGTTCTTTAGTGGAATGAACTAAAATTAATAGATTGAACCTAAGTGAATCATTTGTTGATTGTGATTGGGTTATATCTATTGGAGCTTAAATTTAGATAGGCCCGCCAAGATCCCTAATCCACACGGACTTGCATGAATCACTTGATATATTCTACCGGACTAATTTATGGGTCCATCTAGAATTGTATTAAGGCATGTGGACTTGTTTCTTTTAATAAGAATGGGTCTAGTTCACATGTGGGCCTTTTGTTAAGGTCCAATGGATTTAATAAAATAGAAAAATAATATATAGATATATTAATATATATGGCACATGGCCGAGATATATATATATATATATATAATATAATATTGTTTTATTTTTATTAATTGATTAAATGGAAATTAATTAATTGATTGATTAATTATTTAATTAAAAATCAAAATCTTTTTCTGACTAGAAAATATGTTTCTTAGTAGTATACTATTGTGATAGTATAATAAATATTAAAGACTTTATTTGGTAAGTAGATAAATAAAGGGAATTTATTTATCTAGTCAAATTAGGAAGTCTTTGATATAGGATTTCGGCTTCAATATATAGATATATATGAAATATATATGGCAATTAATTGCCGGAATATATATATATATATTTATAAAGCATATATATATATATATATATATATTGACATGATATGTGGCAGTTGGCCGCAACATATATAGATTTTATAAAGCATGCAGAATGTGCAATAAATATATATATATATATATATATATATATATATATATATATATATATATATATATATATATGCATGCATAATGCGCAAGATATATACATATTTTAATAGGCGTGCAGTTTTTATAAAATAAACATATAGATATAGTATTCTGCGGCAACTATATATATATTCTTTGTATAGAATTCGGAACCCTAGGTCTTTGGTTTGAGAATTTTTTTCTTTTGCTTGAGAAAAATAAAATCCAACTCTAGAGATTAGTGTGATAATTCAGCCAAGAGAGAAAAAGAGAAGAGATTGTTTTATTTCGATAGTGCATTAGTAGCTTATACATCAATAGGCTTTGTGCACAACTTCGAATAAGGTTCATGTGAGTTTCGATCATTAGATTGAGAATTCAAAAGTGACCAGAACGTTCTTTGTTATCTCTTGGAGGTTTAGTGACTAACGAAAAACGAAAAAGTTTTGTTAATCCATCCTCAGGTACACAATTCAAAGAGAAGGGAGACCACGCTCCTAGGTGATTCACGTTCATGATTGGATTGGAAGATCTTGTGGATTACCATCGACGCAATGTCAATCGGATCACGCGATAAAAGGTATTCTACTTTTTAGTATATATATGTTTAATTAATTTAAAGGGTTAAGGTTCAAATTATGGAAAAATTTTAAACTATACTAAACTCGATTTTAGTCTCGCTTCCGCTGCGTGCAAACGTTTTTTCCCTACATGGTAGTGGTTAGGGTTTGGTAATGGTATTTGATGTTGAAGATGAATAGAAGAAGAAGATGATAATGTTAGGCTTCGGTAATGTGTGAGAGAGAGAGATATTTATTTTTTAATTAATATTTAATTAATAAGTCAATTTACGGTCTTACCCTTAGTCAAAAATGTTTCTAGAAGCAATCAGTGTAAGTTTACACTTTTACTCTCTTAACTTTAACGGAATCTTTGAAAACCCAAACAGAATTGGGTGATAGAGACCAAAATACGGATTTTGATAACTAGAGGGACCTATCAACACAATACTGAAAACCAGAGGACCAGTTTGACTATTAGGTCAAACTAGAGGGACGAAAATGAATTTCACCCTTTTTCATTTTACTCATTTACTTTGGAACACTTTATCAATTTTTACATTTGACAATATTTTCACTTATTAGACAAGATGAGATTTGCTTGATGGTTTGTCCCTCACGCCTATACTATGAGGTTGTTGGTACGAGTCTATCCCCACTTCCTAAAAACCCGAATTGTTGTATTATGTCAAAAAAAAAAAAAAAAAAACATATATTAATTGTGTTGCTCTAATTGCTTCTTTTTTTTAGTATATACGAGAGCACTTTTACTAAAAGAAGGAAAAACAAATTAATTACAATACAAAGAGGATATAATAAGCCTTATTTATATACGGGGTCCGGGGATGATACACTCAATACTACAGTGGTGGGGTTATAACCATTCAAAAACATTCTTGCACAATGGTGATACAATCAATGCAACATATTTAGAGAAAAAACACTTTTACAAGAAAAATAAGAAAGAAAATAGAGAAATTACGTGCTTCAGATGCCAGGGTAGCAACCTACTGCACTGGAGAAAGAGGAGACTATTGTATGTTTTTATTATATTGAAAGAGTTATAGGTGAGGGCTATTTATACACAATTAACAAGCCCATATAGAGTGAATGATCAGATTCAATAACTGATATTGAGAACCCAAAATACTTCTAGGGACCCTCCATCATTAAATAACATTTACTATGAATCTAAAAAGTCTCATTGAGAAACTAAATTAATCTCCCTTCTCCACCAACATTCCCCCTCAAGTTGGTGCGAAGATGTTGATTGAGCCCAAGTTGATCATTATTTCTTTACACTTTGTTGCGGGCAATCTCTTTGTGAAAACATCAGCCAATTGTTGATTGCTACAAACATAAGATGGAGATATAATATTAGCTTGAACATTTTCTTGAACAAAATGACAATCTACTTCAATGTGCTTGGTTCTCTCATGAAAGATAGGATTTGAAGCAATGTGATTTGCAGCTTGATTATCACAAAACAACTTGATTGGTTTTGAGGAGGAAAACCCAAAATCTTGAAGAAGTGCTTTAAGCCAAATAATTTCACTGGTAGTAGAAACCATTGCTCTATATTCTGCTTCAGCACTTGAATAGGCAACAACATTTTGCTTCTTACTTTTCCATGTCACCAAGTTTCCTCCAACAAATGTGCAATACCCAGTTGTGGATTTATGATCAACCGGAGAACCAGCTCAATCTGCATCAGCATAAGCATAAATAGAATTATGACCATTTCTTTGCATCCATATTCCCCTTCCAGGTGAACCCTTTAAATAATGCAAATACGATTAATAGCATTCATATGATTTATAGTATGAGCATGCATAAATCGACTCACCAAGCTGACAGCATAGGAAATATCAGGACTAGTGATAGTGAGATAGATCAATCTTCCAACAAGTCTCTGGAAATTTCCAATATTCGGGAAAGATTCACCTTTTTCATCAAGCTTTGTTCCACTTTCAATAGGAGTGTCCGATGGTTTTGCTCCCAAATTTCCAGTTTCTTTCAACAAATCTAACACATATTTTCGCTAATTAAGGAATATGCCTTTCTTGGAATAAGCAATTTCAATTCCAAGAAAATACTTGAGAATTCCCAAATCCTTAATAGCAAAACGTTTGTGCAAAAGAGATTTAAATCTTGAAATTTCAGCCACGTCATCTCCGGTAATAATTATGTGATCAACATAAACTAGAACAATGATAGTACTTGACTTGCTTCTCTTAACAAATAAAGAGGAATCATCTGCACTTCTTTTGAGACCATGCTCCATTAGAACAAAGCTAAGTTTAGCATACCAAGCTCGTGGAGATTGTTTGAGTCCATAAAGGGCTTTGCGAAGTTTACACACATGACCAGACTTCAACTCTCGAGGATGACCGAGTGGAATAGTCATATAGACTTCTTCTTGGAGATCACCATGCAAGAAAGCATTTTTTTTACATCCATTTGGTACAAATTCCACTCTTGATTGGCGCATAAAGACATGAGAACACGAAAGGTATTCATTTTTGCAACTAGCGCAAAAGTTTCCTTGTAGTCTTCTCCATAGGTTCGAGTAAAACCTCTAGCAACAAGTCTTATTTTATGTCATTCAATGGTTCCATCACTTTTGAATTTATTCTTGTAAATCCATCAGCAACTCACTGTCTTTTTTCCTTGGGGAAGCTTAACAATTTCCCAAGTATAATTTTCATCGAGGGCCTTCAATTCTTCTTTCACAACTTTTTGCCAAACAAGCTTTGTATTTGCTTCTTGAAAGGATTTTGCCTCTTCAGTAATGGAAATTTCAGACAAGAATGCATAGTGAGCTTTTCCCACATGATCATATGTAAGATGGACCTGCAAAGGATAAGTCACAACATGATAGGTGAAGAAGTCTTTTAACTTCTCTGGTGAACGGCATTGTCTAGAGGATTTGCGAAGACACTGTTCCTGTTCGGGTGGTACTGAATGATCATCAGATGCAGTAGATGGTGGTGACTAATGCTCATTAGATGGATCTGAAACAATTGTATCTTCTTATTGTGAATCTTCTTGTTGGTCAGAACTGCTATTTTCTATCGCAATTGGAAGAGGAATTAGATCATTCAAATTCTCTCCCTGAATCAGTTTTTCAGTATCATTGGATGAGTGAAAAAATGGTTATGATTCAACAAAGTGTACATCACGAGAGACAAATAATTTCTGAGTTGCCGTATGATAGCAAATGTACCCCTTTTTTGTTGAGGAGTACCCAAAGAATACATATTTGACAGCTCGAGCTTCCAATTTGTCACGATGAATGGCCCGTTGATGAACATAACAAACACATCCAAACACACGTAAGTGACATAAATCAATAGTACGACCTTTTAATACTTCCAAAGGTGACTTGAAATCAAGGACTCGGCTTGGCAATCTATTGATTAAATATGTAGTAGTTAGGACACCATGAGACCAATATCTTTTTGGAACATTCATTTGAAACATAGGAGCACGTGTAGTTTCTAAAATGTGACAATTTTTCCGTTCCGCAACACCATTTTGTTGTGGTGTACCCACACAACTAGTTTCTAAAATAATACCATGGTTGTGAAGATATTCAGGAAGAAGCCCTTTTGTGTATTCGGTACCATTGTCTGATCTCAAACGTTTCACCCTTGCATCAAACAGATTAGCAATCATAAGATGAAAATCTCTAAAAACGGACATCATTTCATTTTTTATTTATTTCAAGAGATAAATCCAAGTAGCACGAGATCGATCATCAATAAATAAAGCAAAATATTTGTAACCATCATAAGAGTCAATTGGTGCAGGTCCCCATAGATCAGAATGAATCAATTCAAACGATTTGGTAGACACAGATAAGGAATTAGAAAAATGGTAGACGAGTTTGTTTAGCAAATTGACAAACATTACATTCGTTGTTACTAACAAAAATAGAAGGAAAAAGTTTCAACACAACATGATTTGACGGATGTCCAAGATGCTTATGTAAAGAGTTACAATCTAATGAACTTCTTGTATGACAAGCTTTATCCCTAGGATTAAGAAGATAAAGTCCATGGGAATATATTCCTTCACCAATCGTCTTTTTTGTCTTTCAATCCTGAAAAATGACAGATGTTGGAGAAACAATTACATCACAATTTAAAGAATTGGTGATTTTTCCAACAGAGAGAAGTTGAGTAGGAAATGAGGGAACAACAAAAGCTTTAGAGGAAGAACAATTTTGAAGAAATTTGATTTTTCCTTTTCCTAAAACAGGAATAGTGGATCCATTTGCAACTATTACATCATGTTTTTCTGTTTGAGGAAGAAAATCATATACACAAGATGGATTATTAGCCATGTGATCAGTAGCTCTGGAGTCTATAATCCAAAAATCCGATTTAGAAGATGAAGTGAGATAAGCTCGAAGATTACCTGAGACATGGGTAGACATATGAAAGTATACAAACGTAGTTAAGTTGCTTAAGGCATACCTAGAAAGGGGGAGGAGTGAATAAGTTTTTACGCCTTTTTCAATCCCTTAAACAAACTTTCGTTTGTCCCTCAAGGTAGCCTTACATACAACAAATAAACCAAGAAAAGAAAACATACATAGACAATATGAGCATGTGACAATATAAGCATAGTCTATGTATATCAACTAGTTGTATGAGGTATAAGAACAAATAAACACAATCAATAAAGAATACTTGTATTTCAAAATATGTTCAATGAATTACAAGTATGATCAAATATCACTAAACAAAAATTACAATATACAAAGAATCATATATACAAAAATGATCAATTGAATGAATCCATAAATCACACTATACAAAATCTTGCTCCACTTTACATCACAAGTGAATAATATGTAACAAGACAATAACATACACATAAAAATATAAGAAATAGAGATAGGAAGAATTAACACAAGAGATTTTTTAACATGGTAAAACCTCTAAGGAGGAAACATCCACGGGTTGAACTACAACCATTGGGTACTATATATATATTGGATGATAAAAATAGAAAAACCACAAAGTGATCAATCTTTAGCTCACCTACCTAGTGGAGTCTATATCTACCTAACCCTATTGGAAAGTACGAAATCCCTCAATGATACAGAGCCACCATATATTGGACAACATACAAAACCAACATCGATGGAAGATTAGAAATTCCTCAAGAGTGCATACACATCCCGTGTACTCCGCTCTTTCGGAGTTTATGTCTAACCATATGCTTAGGCCTACCAATATAATAGCCAACTCCCTATCCAAGGCACTCATGCCTCTAGAGAGCCTCCCATGCATGACTATCCGAGTCCTCCCGACTCTAACCATGACTTCTTGCTTGCTTATCCGAGTCCTCCCGACTCTAGACAAGTCTTCTTGCCTGGCTATCTGAGTCATCCCGACTCTAACCAAGACTTCATGCCTTTTACAATGACTTCCTAGTGTGATCATGTGAATGCAAATAATGCAAACAATCAATTCAACAAAGAACATGTGATCAATACATTCCATGGTACAACTAGACCTAAACATGTGATAACACAAGTAATAACATTCTAGATGCAAAAACTTGAATAAAACCTAGAGTATGTGTAAACATCTAACACATAAAACTCATAGTCTCATTCACACATACAACACCTGAACAATACATATTCATGAAACACAAGTTCAAGATGCTATAAACATGCACACAAAAAATGCTAGAATCATGAAATCAAATCAATCAATATTCTAGCCAAAGATTTAGAGCAATGATTAAAAGATAAATTAATTAAATCCTAGATAGCTCTAAAAACACATACAAATACAATAATCCTAGATTTCATCAATCAAAGGATCAAAACACATTTTAAGGTTATTTATCACAAAATTGATTCAATCAAGTCATAAACAACCTAAGATATCAACCTAATCACAATACAACACACAAATATATGAAAAACCTATAATCAAATAAACTAGCTCACATATATCTCTAAATAGACTTTTGATTAGGATTGATTGTGAAGCTATCTTTCTCAATAGCATTCACCAAACATACAAGTATATATAGAAGAAGAAACCCTAAGCAAATTGAAGGTTATAAAAGAAGAAATCTCAAAGATATGAACACTACCTTGTATTCTCAAGCTGGTTCGGTTTTCTGTGTGCAACCACCAGAAAAATCGATCAAGCAGCTGCCAAACCACTTGGAAAAGGTAGAGAACTCGATTATGAACAATCTCCAACTTGAATCACTCAATTTTGACTTTGTATGAGAAAGTTATGGTGTTTGGAAGGTGAGAAAAATTGGAGAAAAAATCTAGACGGGATTTCAATCTTTTTTTCTTGAAAATGAAATGGAGGGAAATGGAGTATTTAAAAGGAGGAGAGAGAAAGGAGATTTCAGCCAATCAAAGTAGGCCACCTTAGCCTAGGCCCGTGTGGGGCACGTGGGCCACACAGGACCAGAGGGCTGGTCTGGCCGTGGGCCCCACAGCCTCCACACATAGTGGCCAAGGCTTGGCCTTTGGCCACGCTTGCCACGCATGACCCTCTCGCGCACCTCTCACGTTCTTTAGCTATATTCGGGCCTCCGAATTCCGATTTCGAATCCATTTTTGGATTACGAATCGTGACTCCCTCACGCACAATGAAGATTATGAAACTTTAAAAAATGGTTGAGAAATCATCTCGGAAAACGACAATGAAGTCAACTCAACGAATGAGAACGAAAAGTAGCGTAGCTACATCGTTTGGACTCAAAACCAAGTGAATGAGTAACCGAAATGATCGGGACTCAATAAGGAATCATAATAGAACATGTTCAAGTCCAAATACAAAAATATGAAAACATACAAACATAAAATCATACACATATGTCATTTCCTAGACATAGTCCTAGAACATGCAAATAGCAAAGATTGTCAAGTTAAAATAAATACATGAGCATACATTATCAAGTGTGTGAAAGTGATATATAAATGATGTTTAACCATGAAGGAACACACAAGAATGCCATGTGTGTGTGTGTGCCTAGCCTTGTAAGAGATATGAGGTCTTATATACCTTTGTAGATCGATGAAGCACATATCTCTTTGAAGTTGGCATCTTGCATGAATTGTGGCCAAGACTTTCTTTGTCTTCTTGAATCTTCAACACTTAGACCATTAAACATTACAAGAGAAACGTTTTGATATGGAATACATGCTAAGACAAACCAAAAACCTAACAACATAGATTGATCAACATCTGAAGAAGGCATAGACTTACTCAACTTTTGAAGACATTGACTCAATTGATTCATTGTGATTGGAGATTCTGCCAAGGCAGCACGATCTTTTTCTAATTGAGGATGCAATTCCCAACATTGGTCCTTTGCGTGCCCATTTTTTCAACAGTGATTGCAATGATAGCTCCCTTTTCTTCCTTTGTTCTGATAAGTATTTTTCCCTTTTTTAGAGCTAGGGTGATTTTTCTTATCATTTTTTCACTTGCAAGAGCATGCGATTCAGATTTCTTAGAAAGAGACTTTGTCTCAACCTTCATTGTTTTTGGACAAGTTTATTCCCTTTGAACGACATTACAAACATTTGAGAATGACAGAAGTTGTGAGCCTATTAGAACATTGTTTTTAAGATTCTCATAGTCTGGTTTTAGACCATTTAGAAGTGAGAAAATTTTGTCTTCCTCAACTCTCTGTAGAATAATTTTTTCATCAGCAGTATGCAGACGATATATATTCAGTTCATCCCACAACTTTTTGAGAAACCCGAGATGCTCATTGAATGTTTTATCCCCTTGTTCAGTAGCCACAGTCTCCCTTTTTAACTCGAAAATCCGAGCAGCATTATTTTGACTGCCATAAAACTCTATTAGTGAATCCCAAAGAACCTTAGTTGAGTCGGAGAAAGTAAAAATTTCAGCAACATGTGGCTCCATAGAATTAAGAAGCCATGACCTGACAAGTTGATCACTTGCATCCAATCTTCATATTTGGAGTCAACTGCATTAGCTAGACAATTGGAATATCCATTGATAAACTTTAGCTTCTTCTTGCCTCCAAGAGATAACGTCACAGCTCTTGACCAAGTAACGTAGTTGTAACCATTCAAGAGTATTGAAGAAAGTTTTAAGCTTGGATTTGAATCTGAATTCACCATGGATAAAACACGAATGATAACAAACCAAAAAGGACTTTCACCTTCAGAGGTTTTCACAAATATTTGATCAAAGCAAAGCACATCAAACCCGTTCTAATACCATGTTGAATAAATAAATTATGAAAAATAAGAAAGAACATAGAGAAATTACGTGCTTCGGATGCCAGGGTAGCAACCTACTGCACTAGAGAAGGAGGAGACTATTGTATTTTTTTTTATTATATTGAAAGAGTTACAGGTGAGGGCTATTTATACACAATCAACAAGCCCAGATAGAGTGAATGATCAAATTCAATAAGTGATATTGAGAACCCAAAAGACTTCTAGGGACCCTCCATCATTAAATAACATTTACTATGAATCTGAAAAATCTCATTGAGAAACTAAATTAATCTCCCTTCTCCACCAACATGCTTGAAACATTTTACTTACTATAGGTCAAAATTCTCGATATTGCTTAATTCACAAAACATTTAGTCGATCACATATCATACTAGTCGAAGTTTCAACAAGATTTTAAAGGCATTAAACACAATTGCAGTAGATATGATGGTCAAACCTGGATCCACGATGCCAGAAAAAATAAGGGAAACCACAAGATTTTACCAATACTTTAAAGTAAGTGATATTTTATTTTTTGAGGCTTTATTTGATTATTTATTTATTATTATTCTCATGTATTATTATTTTTTAAATTTCAAGATTGCATTGGAGCTATTGATAGCACCCATATTCCGGCAATCGTAATTGGACATGATAAAAGCAGTAATCGTAATCGACACGGAATAATTTCATAAAATGTTTTAGCTGCTTATAACTTTGATTTGCAATTCAAATATGTGCTTAGTGGGTGGGAGGGATTTGCATATGATTCAAAAGTGTTAAGTGATGCTTTATCAAGAAGGAATGGACTTAAAGTGCCACAAGGTATGGGTTTTTTTATTTTTTTATTTTTATTTTTTTTATTTATTTAAATTAATTAATTAATATTATTACTTTTAGGGAAAGTATCATTCCACCACCCCCCCCCCCCCCCCCCCCCCCCCCCCCCCCCCCCCCCCACATTTTGATCTATTAGTAAATTTGCCCCCTGTATTTCTATTAATGATTGTTTCCCCCCTGAAATCAAAAGTATTCATAATTCCCCTTTCCATTAGATTTTCCGTTTAAAAAGTTAATTTCACGTTAAAGGACATTTTTGCCCTTGAAGAGCTTAGGTTAGCGAGAAAATACATTTATGCCTTTAAACTCAAATTAAATATAAAATAAAAACTTAAAAGAAAATAAATTAAGTTCAGTGGTTAATCAATTCATCATCTTCACCAGTTCATCAACCATAATCATCATGAAAATTCACCAATTCCAGAATTCATAACCAAATCAGAATTCACCAATTCATCAAGTTCAAACCCAGAACTACACCACCACCAAACCCAACCCAACCACCAACAGCTTCACAACCAAACCCAACTGAAAGTATACAAACGTAGTTAAATTGCTTAAGGCATACCTAGAGGAGGGGGGGGGGGGGGGGGGGGGGGGGGGTTGAATAAGTTTTTACGCATTTTTTAATCCCTTGAACAAACATTCGTTTTTCCCTCAAGGTAGCTTTACATACAACAAATAAACCAAGAATAACATACATGGACAATATGTGAATGTAATCATGTAGACATAGTCTATGTATATCACCTAGTTGTATGTGGTATAAAAACAAATAAACTCAACAACAAAGAATATTTGTATTTCAATAGATGTTCAATGAGTTACAAGAGTGATCAAATGTCACTATACAAAAATTACAGTATACAAAAGAATCATATATACAAAAATGATCAATTGAACGAATCCACAAATCACACTATACAAAAACTTGCTCCACTATACATCATAAGAGAATAATATGAAACAAGATAATAACATACACAAATAACATATAAGAGATAGAGATATGAAGAATTAACACAAGAGATTTTTTAACGTGGTAAAACCTCCAAGGAGGAAACATCCACGGGTTGAACTACAACCATTGGGTACTATATATATTGGAAAGTAAAAATAGAAAATCCACAAAGTGACCAATCCTTAGCTCACCCAACCTAGTGGAGTCTAAGTCTACCCAACCCTATTAGAAAGTATGAGATCCCTCAATAATGCGGAACCACCATATATTGGACAACATATAAAACCAACATTGATGGAAGATTAGAAATTCCTCAAGAGTGCATACACCTCTCGTATACCCCGCTCTATCGGAGTCTATGTCTAACCATACGCTTAGGCCTACCAATATAATAGCCAACTCCCTATCCAAGGCACTCATGCCTCTAGGGAGCCTATCATGCATGACTATCAGAGTCCTCCCAACTCTAGCCATGAATTCATGCTTGCCTATCCGAGTCCTCCCGACTCTAGACAAGTCTTCTTGCTTGGCTATCCGAGTCATCTCGACTCTAACCAAGACTTCATGCCTTTTACAAGGACTTCCTAGTGTGATCATGTGAATGCAAATGATGCAAACAACCAATTCAACATAGAATATGTGATCAATACATTAGACCTAAACATGTGATAACACAAGTAATAAAAATCTAGATGCAAATACAAGAATAAAACCTAGAGCATTTGCAAACACCTAACACAAAAAGCTCATAGTCTCATTCACACATACAACACTTGAACAATATATATTCATGAAGGACAAGTTCAAGATGCTATAAACATACAACAAAATGCTAGAATCATGAAATCAAATAAATCAATATTCTAGCCAAAGATTTAGAGCAAGGATTAAAAGATAATCAATCAAATCTTAGATAGCTCTAAAAACACATACAAATACAATAATCCTAGATTTCATCAATCGAAGGATCAAAACAAATCTCAAGGTTATTTATCAAAAAATTGATTCAATCAAGTTACAAACAATCTAAGATATCAACCTAATCACAATACAACACACAAACATGTGAAAAATCTAGAATCATGGAAACTAGGTTACATATGTCTCTAAATAGACTTTTGATTAGGATTGATTGTGAAGTTATCTTTCTCCATAGCATTCACCAAACATACACATACATATAGAAGAAGAAACCCCAAGAAAATTGAAGGCTAAAAAGGAAGAAATCCCAAAGATATTAACACTACCTTGGATTCACGAGCTGGTTCTGTTTTCTATGTGGAACCACCAGAAAAATCGATCAAACAGCTACCAAACCACTTGGAAAAGGTAGAGGACTCGATTATGAACAATATTCAACTTGAATCACTCAATTCCGACTTCGTATGAGAAAGTTATGGTGTTTGGAAGGTGAGAAAATTGGAGAGAAAAATTCTGACGGGATTTTCAAACTTTTCTTCTTGAAAATGAAATGGAGGGAATGGAGGGGATTTAAATGGAGGAGAGAGAGAGAGGAGTTTTTGGCCAATCAAAGAGGGCCACCTCAGCCCTGGCCCATGTGGGGCACGTAGGCCACACGGGACCAGAGAGCTGGTCTGGTCGTGGGCCCCACAGCCTCCACACGGGGTGGCCTAGCTTGGCCACTTGGCCTTACTAGCTCTCCCGCGCACCTCTCGCGTTCTTCAGCCATATTCGGGCCTCCAAATTTCGATTTCGAATATGTTTTTGGATTACGAATCGTGACTCCCTCACGCACAGCGACGACTATGAAACTTTGAAAAATGGTTGAGAAATCATCTCGGAAAACGACGATGAATTCAACTTAACGAATGAGAACAAAAAGTAGCGTAGCTACATCGTTTGGACTCGAAACCAAGTGAATGAGTAACTGTAAGGATTCCCGTAGTTTTTAATTGGCTTATTTCGTGATCAAACCATATATGGGGATTCTTTGTAAGGGTAGCTTAGATGTTGTTGTTATTGCTTAGGCCCTTTGAAGACCTCACTATTGACAAGCACTAAAGGTAATACTCTAAGTGCTTACTTGTCTTGAAGAGATAGTTGCACACACTCACAACTCATGCATATGTTTTATCCTTGTATGTTGTGTGTCTTATTTGTGTGCCTTAATACTCATTAACATCTCTTCTTGCATGTTAGGTTGATTGCATCTTGCATTGCCCATTGTCTTGTCATGCACATTCTTAGAATTCAAGCATTGCAACGGGCGCTGTTCAAAGCGCTCTACAAAGCGCTGTTGTGAACAGCGCCCCTCACACCTGATGCAAAAATGCCATTTAAATGCATCAGGTCTGATGCATTTTAGATGGGCGCTGTACGAGCGCTGTACAGAAGCGCTGTTCGTACAGCGCCCCTCTGTTTTCCCTTGAGAACAGAGTAGGGGCGCTGTACAGGCGCTGTACAAGGGGCGCTCTACGTACAGCGCCCAAGGCAATATTGATGCCAACTTATCCAAACGACCCCACTTTGATTTGGCCCCCTATATATATGCCACTTTGACTTTAGGTCAATTGCAAGAGTTCATATTCGGATTTCATACTTAGGATATTTTTCAAAGAGAAGAAAAATTCCAAGAACTCATTTTTAATCACTCAAACACTTTTTCCATGATCATCAATCATCATCTAGCATCATCTTAGATCATCTAGATGACATCTTGCATGGATTCTTCATCATACTTTGCTTGGTAAGTTTTTCACTAATATCTTACATATTTTGTGTCTTTCTTAACTAAGCAATCTCAATTAATTACTTGTATGTTATTTTATATATTTTGAATACAAGTTTGAGATTAGTATGATGTATGTTTGAGAAGTTGTATTGTGATAGCTAATTAGGTTTTGTGCTTAATCTTGATTAGCTAAACTATTTGATTGAACATGTCATTTAGTTTGTGATATCTAGGATTGTTCTTATTGCATATTAATCATCTTAGATAAGCATATAGGGTTTCCCTTGCTCTATGTTGCATTTTGGATATTCACATATATTCACTTAGGGTTGTATTCTCTTCATAGAGAAAGTAAGTCTTGTGTGTAGCATCCGTGATTAGGTTGCTTAGATCGCAAGCAAATTGGACTAGGTTCACTCATACCGGGATTAGGTAGGTGTGTGATTACTTCCGGGATTAGGTTGTAATCGTTTTACACATTTAGTGGATTCGAGGTTCGAGTGTGGCTTACATATTAGCCCATGGTTTTTCCCGTGAGGGTTTCCATGTAAAAATCAAGTCTTATTTAATTTCCGCATATTTTACTTGATTTATTGCTTTATCTATTTAGGGGTAATTTCGTAATTTTGACTAACACGAAAAATTGGGTAAAAAGCGTAAAATCTATTCACCCCCCCCCCCCCTCTAGATAGTTTTATACACACCGTGCTATAATTAGTTTCAGTAACCAAAATGAACGGAACTCAAAAAGGAATCATAATAGAACATATTCAAGTCCAAATACAAAAAATACGGAAACATACAAACACAAAGACAAACACATATGCTATTTCCTAGACATAATCCTAGAACATGCAACAAGCAAAGATTGTCAAACATTATCAAGTGTGTGAAAGTGATATATAAATGATGTTTAACCATGAAGGAACACACAAGGATGCCATGTATGTGTGTGCCTAGCCTTGCAAGAGATATGAGGTCTTATATATGCACATATCTCTTTGAAGCCGACATCTTGCATGAATTGTGGCCAAGACTTTCTTTGTCTTCTTAAACCTTCAACACTTAGACCACTAAACATTACAAGAGAAACACGTTTCGATATGGAATACATGCCAACACAAACCAAAAACCTAACAATCCCACCCCCCCCCCCCCCCCCCCCCCCCCTCCCCTTTGGCAAATTCCATGTCAAAATCTCTAAACATATACTAAAACAATTACAAAGAAAATTTGGTCACAATGAGTACAATGAGTTACACGTGAACTTCATCTTGGTCTTCTCTTGATATCACCTAAAATGCACTTGAAAGCACAAGAATATCCAAGAGATAACAAATATGGTAATATACAATCTTAGGCAAGAAAATAGAAACATTTAAGTTCAAATGGATCATGTATGCTCCCCCTTAATACATACTATCCAACAAAGTATTCTTAGCCAAGATTCAACAAAAAAAAAAATATTACATGCCATAAAGTTCAAACTTGATACCGAATATACTAAAACAAATAAAATGAAATGAGACTAAGCACGCTAGATATCTCCCATATTTCTCCCCCTTTTTGACATGATATGAAGCCAAAGGGAAAGAGTAAGAAAATATACCTCAAGAAACTCTCTAGCCACTTGTGCCACCAAGGAAAGTAGTGCGGTTTGATGATCTCACATAGTACTTTGTTGTAGTTGCTTTTCCTTCCAATTCTTTGATCCTCTCATCTTGTACAACAATCTTAGCACTAAGATCTTCAATCTTCCTTTGTGACGCCTCAATCATTCTTCGTGACTCTTCAACCTCATTCTTCAATTGCATAGCCCAACTTGGGAGAGTGGGTGAGCTAGGAACATGGCTTGAATCAAGAGATTCACCAAATAGCCTAAAAGTATCACAAGGCTTTCCCTTTTCCTTGTATGACATGGTTGTCACACGTTTCTCACTCAACTTCTCTAAGGGAGGAAGTATCACATCATTATCAAAGTTCTTCAACCCTTTAGCTAAACACAATTGAGTAATAAATCCCAAAAATGCTAATTTATTATCCAATCAACTTGTGCAAGCCGCAATTTCAATATGTTCCACAAGCAATTCACCAAGATTTATAGGTTGGTTAGTCACCAAGGCATACACAATCTTGATCTTATCTCTATTAAGCTCGGAAGCATTAGTAGAAACAACAAGATTGGAGCAAACAAATAATTGCCAAAAAGCACTTATTTTAGTTAACTCACATTGTCTAATAAAAGCACGTTTCCCCCACACAAAATTAACACCATCACAAAGAGTTTTACCCATTAAATTAAGGTTTTGAAGATATCAACATCAAGGAAATCCGACTCAATATCTTCAGGCAAACCTAGAAATTCATTCAATTTCCAAGCACAAATTCTAAAAACAACTTCTCTCATGTTCATAACGGCATTACTCACAGTAGAACGTTCTTTGTAAACATGATAAAATTCTCTAACCATGGTTTCATTAGAAACTCCTAACATGTTAATCCAAGAACCCCAATTTCTATCCATAAGCACCTTATAAACATAAAAACCAACACAAGAGTTCAAATATATACCTCTTTCTTGAATGATCTTCTTGCAACCAAATATTCCCAAATCCTTCACCTTGTTAGCTTTGGAAACGTTAGAAGAAAGTGTAGGTTTAGACTTGTCAATGGGAATAGAAGAATCGTTACCATCAACCTTCTTCGCTTTACCCATCATCTTGTAACACAAAAACAAAAATGAGAGGAAACAACAAACAAGTTAGTGATCAATAAACATATACAAAGACAAATCATTATCTTTGAACAAACCAATATGCAAATAAAAATTTTCAAAGCATCTAAATGATTTCTCAAAAACAAGAATCATGCCAAACAAACAACAACCTTGAAGAACATATGAACATGTCATAAAAGAGAACAAAAATTTAGCATATTATACTCCCCCTTGACACATGCCTCATCTAAAATCAAGATAGACAAATGTTTACAAAAATCACCACACATTCACATCACAAGCAATTTTAATATATTTGCAAATAAGCTTCACATATCTAAGAGAGTTACACCAAGATTTTCAATCACTCTCATATGTCTTCGAAAATTGCTAAAGTATCAAAATACTAAATAAGCAAAAGTGAGTGTGTGAAGATTTTGCTTCAAGTATATGAAAAGAAGTAGTTTGATAATCAAGCATGCAAACATCTTTAACATCCATTCATCTTAGGCCTTTCCATAAAAAGGTCAAACCGGTTATCATCGGAAATTTTGCTTATAAAGATAATAGACTTCAACATGTGAGCGTGTGTGTGCATGTGGCTCGTCAACCCATTTCTATTTGTCAACCCGAGCTCTTTTGATTATTCAACTATACTCCATAAGCCCCCCCTTTTTTTTTATTAGGCTTGAATCAAAGATTTTTTTATTTTTATTTTTATAATTCATTTCAACACTTCTTTGATTTTTTCTAACATACACATATACTCCTCATAGCGGCTTTCACTCATCACAATGGCGTAGCCCTTTCCTACATTGGGTGGCTGCACAACCAAGGTGTGTAGCCCTTTCCATGAAGTGCTCGTTGAGTTCTATGTTGTCGAAGCAAATGGATACCCACCATTGGTCATTTTTAAATGTACTAGTCCTTAGGACTTCAAAATGTATCCAAAGCTTACATCAATCAAACTCAACATACTTAACAAGACATACAAGAGAAACAAAGTGCATTTTTGAAACCAAAATTTAAGGCTTAAAAACACATGATCAAGAAGCAAGTAAAGAGACTTACTTAAGATCTCTACTTCTCAAGAGAGTAGCTATCAAAGAATATGAAGCTCATATTATTCAAAATTAAGCCACTCAACAATCATACAAATAATAACACACATCATGAATAAGATCATTGTGAAACACTTATCACCAAAAGATCTTAAACTAGCAAATGTCAAAGAGGACCATATAAACACTATACTAGTTCTCAATTATGACATGTTTCATGAATGTGGTACACACAATGAGTAGATAGATGAAAAATCAAGTAAGCAAGCAAGCAATATGATATAGAGATACATTTGCAAGCTATTTTCATCAAAAGCAAGGCCTTCACCTTTTTTATGAGTCATCTTGGCTTGTAAGTCCTCATGACTACAAGTTATTGGTGCGTCGCTTCCAAGAGACGAAAGACTATGCAAATCAACTTATACAACAAAGAAAATGAATTTCTCTAAAAGTCTGAACATGATCGTCACCATATAGATTCAAAAAAAAAAAAAAAAAAACTTCTCAAAAGTTAATCAACAAATTTAACAATCAAAACAATCAATGTGAGATAGCTAAGTTCATGTCAAGTTGTAGAGATACAAAGCAAACAAGCTAAGCTTCTTAACAACAAGACACTAGTCTTAAAGCTAACTCACATGTGCAACTTACACTAATGGTAAGAGCACTCACCCTTGACAATTTAGTCTTGGGTGAACTTACACAAACATTATCAAGATTCTCTTTGACAACAATGTTGAACTTAGAGTAAAGTTCTTCCACAACTTGATTCACAATGATATCATTAAAACTCTTTTTGTCAACATTGTTAGCAACACATGTATTGTCAAATTTTGAAGGATATGCATTCTTCACCTTCCGAACATTCTTAACATGCTTTGAGATGTTATCATACTTTCCATATTCAAAAGTTTTAGCATGCACAAAATGAGGTTCAATCTCTCTATTCCTAGATGCATTTTCTAAGTTGCAATATTCAATGAATTTGTAGCACTTGGGCTTGATATGACCTATGGTATTGCAAAAATGACATATGGGAACAAAAGGAGAGATTTTACCTTCCAGAGTTGGAGAAGCACAAACGGGAGTTTCAAGGGGTACCTTATTCTTCAACTTGTTCTTCTTCTTGGAATGTCTCTTCTTAGGAGATTTCTTGTCAACAACGACCTTGCTTGTAGGAAGTGATACTACTATGAGCTTCTCCTCAACTACCAAGTCGCTTGAGCCTCCTAGAGTCAAACTAGAGATGATCCTACCCCTTTCAAGAATAAACCCTTCAACTTCTCTAAGCTTCTTGGCAAGAGCATTCTTTTCACCCAAGAGCCTCCGAGTTGTTGAGACAAACTCATCCACTTGTAGCTTGATCCAAATCATCAGCTTGATCAAATCATCTTAAGCACTCTTGATGATTTGGATCAACCTCCTCATCTAACGAATCTTGACATACATCTTCTAGGATAGAGTGAGAGGCTGTGAATGCAACAAAGTTGCTTACCAACTCTTCTTCACTAGAAGGCTCATCACTTGAGCTCTCCTCATCACAAGAGTCATCATCACTCCATGTGTAATTCTTCATTGTGTTGCTTGAGTAAGTGATCAAGTCTAAATCGATCATCATTTGGAACACAAAACATCTTCTTCTCTGCTTTTGTAACCAACACTCTTTCAAGCTTATCAACAAAATTGTTAGTAAACAAATGAAATGACAAACAAAAAGAACCTATTCGACAACAAATAATGGAGGACAATCATGACACAAAAACCTAAGCAATTCACACGTAAGTATAAATCGGATCTCGACGAATGCCATCCGACAACCCCCTCTGATACCAATTGAAAGTATACAAACGTAGTTAAATTGCTTAAGGCATACCTAGAGGGGGGTGAATAGGTTTTTACGTCTTTTTCTATCCCTTGAACAAACATTCGTTTTTCCCTCAAGGTAGCATTACATACAACAAATAAACCAAGAATAACATACATGGACAATATGTGAATGTAATCATGTAGACACAGTCTATGTATATCACCTAGTTGTATGAGGTAAAAACAAATAAACTAAACAACAAAGAATACTTGTATTTCAATAGATGTTCAATGAGTTACAAGAGTGATTAAATATCACTATACAAAAATTACAGTATACAAAAGAATCATATATACAAAAATGATCAATTGAACGAATCCACAAATCACACTATACAAAAACTTGCTCCACTATACATCATAAGAGAATAATATGAAACAAGATAATAACATACACAAATAAAATATAAGAGATAGAGATATGAAGAATTAACACAAGAGATTTTTTAACGTGGTAAAACCTCCAAGGAGGAAACATCCACGGGTTGAACTACAACCATTGGGTACTATATATATTGGAAAGTAAAAATAGAAAATCCACAAAGTGACCAATCCTTAGCTCACCCAACCTAGTGGAGTCTAAGTCTACCCAACCCTATTCGAAAGTATGAGATCCCTCAATGATGCGGAACCACTATATATTGGACAACATACAAAACCAACATCGATGGAAGATTAGAAATTCCTCAAGAGTGCATACACCTCTCGTGTACCCCGCTCTATCGGAGTCTATGTTTGACCATACGCCTAGGCCTACCAATATAATAGCCAGCTCCCTATCCAAGGCACTCATGCCTCTAGGGAGCCTCCCATGCATGACTATCCGAGTCCTCCTGACTCTAGTCATGACTTCTTACTTGCCTATCCGAGTCCTCCCGACTCTAGACAAGTCTTCTTGCTTGGCTATCCGAGTCATCTCGACTCTAACCAAGACTTCATGCCTTTTACAAGGACTTCCTAGTGTGATCATGTGAATGCAAATGATGCAAACAACCAATTCAACATAGAACATGTGATCAATACATTCCATGGTACAACTAGACCTAAACATGTGATAACACAAGTAATAAAATTCTAGATGCAAATACAAGAATAAAACCTAGAGCATTTGCAAACACCTAACACAACACCTAACACAAAAAGCTCATAGTCTCATTCACACATACAACACTTGAACAATATATATTCATGAAGCACAAGTTCAAGATGCTATAAACATACAACAAAATGCTAGAATCATGAAATCAAATAAATCAATATTCTAGCCAAAGATTTAGAGCAAGGATTAAAAGATAATCAATCAAATCCTAGATAGCTCTAAAAATACATACAAATACAATAATCCTAGATTTCATCAATCAAAGGATCAAAACAAATCTCAAGGTTATTTATCACAAAATTGATTCAATCAAGTTACAAATAACCTAAGATATCAACCTAATCACAATACAACACACAAACATGTGAAAAAGCTAGAATCATGGAAACTAGTTCACATATGTCTCTAAATAGACTTTTGATTAGGATTGATTATGAAGTTATCTTTCTCCATAGCATTCACCAAACATACACATACATATAGAAGAAGAAACCCCAAGCAAATTGAAGGTTAAAAAGGAAGAAATCCCAAAGATATGAACACTACCTTGGATTCACGGGCTGGTTCGGTTTTCTGTGTGGAACCACCAGAAAAATCGATCAAACAACTGCCAAACCACTTGAAAAAGGTAGAGGACTCGATTATGAACAATATCCAACTTGAATCACTCAATTCTGACTTCATATGAGAAAGTTATGGTGTTTGGAAGGTGAGAAAATTGGAGAGAAAAATTCTGACGGGATTTTCAAACTTTTCTTCTTGAAAATGAAATGGAAGGAATGGAGGGGATTTAAATGGAGGAGAGAGAGAGAGGAGTTTTTGGCCAATCAAAGAGGGCCACCTCAGCCCTGGCCCGTGTCGGGCATGTAGGCCACACAGGACCAGAGAGCTGGTCTGGCCGTGGGCCCCACGGCCTCCACACGGGGTGGCCTAGCTTGGCCACTTGGCCTTGCTAGCTCTCCTGCGCACCTCTCACGTTCTTCAGCCGTATTCAGGCCTCCGAACTCCGTTTTTGGATTATAAATCGTGACTCCCTCACGCATGACGATGACTATGGAACTTTGAAAAATGGTTGAGAAATCATCTCAGAAAACTACGATTAAGTCAACTCAACGAATGACAATGAAACGTAGCGTAGCTACATTGTTTGGACTCGAAACCAAATGAATGAGTAACTGAAATGACCGGAACTCAAAAAGGAATCATAATAGAACATATTCAAGTCCAAATACAAAAAATATGGAAACATACAAACACAAAGACACACACATATGCTATTTCCTAGACATAGTCCTAGAACATGCAACAAGCAAAGATTGTCAAGATAGTATAAATGCATGAGCATACATTATCAAGTTTGTGAAAGTGATAAATAAATGATGTTTAACCATGAAGGAACACACAAGTATGCCATGTGTGTGTGTGCCTAGCCTTGTAAGAGATATGAGGTCTTATATATACCTTTTTAGATCGATGAAGCACATATCTATTTGAAGCCGGCATCTTGCATGAATTGTGGCCAAGACTTTCTTTGTCTTCTTAAATCTTCAATACTTAGACCACTAAACATTACAAGAGAAACATGTTTTGATATGGAATACATGCCAACACAAACCAAAAACCTAACAACCTAACCTAACCACCAATAACTTCACAACCAAACCAACTACCATAGATTCACGACCAAACCAAGAACCATCCACCATAGCCGCCACCAGATTCAACCATAAAAATCTAGAAACCGCCACCATCCTACAATCTACTCGTCAACGGCCCACCCAAAACCACCAAAATCCAGAAACACCATCCCACAATCAAAACCGTGACCCACTAACACCCAAACCTCTGTCAAAGGAAAGAAGATGGAGAGGAAAATGAGAAATAGAAAGAAAACACGATCGGCAGCAAGAAAAGATCTATCGAGCGGCGATCTAGTTTGGAAGGAGATCAAGCGCCGGTCTCCTCGCTTGGATGACGATCGGCAGTAGTGGTGGTGGTCGTTGGAGTGATCTTGGTGGGTTAAGGTGGCGATTGGGGATCGGTGTATGATCGGTGGTGGTGGTGGTGGTGGTGGTGGCGGCAGCTAGGGTTTGGTTATTGGAGATGATGGTGAAGATGAAGAACATGATGGAGAAGAAGATCTCTACAATCCAACCTTTTTTCATTTTGATTTGAAATTTCCCTTAAGTAGTAGTGCAAAATATACCTAGGAGAGGGGGGGGGGCGTGAATAGGTATAGGCTCAAAATTCTTTCAATATTAAAAATGATGCGGAATATGACAAAGAAAATGCACACAATCAAGGTAAGATATGGAAGATAAAGAAAAGTAAAACAAAAATTGACACAAGGATATTTACGTGGTAAAACCTCAAAGAAGAAACATCCACGGGTTGATACCACAACCACCGGCAAAGCAATCCACTATATGAAAAGGATTTACATACTCAAGCTATCAACACAAGATATCCACTCAAGCTATCACCTCCTAATCTACCTAATGGCTAGTGAACTACCAAGCCTACTTCCTATCTGAGATGTGTCCTACACCTCTAGAAAACAACTTCATATCCAAGACGCTCACATCTCTAGGAAGATTTCTTGCTTGTCTATCCGGATCCTCCCGACCCTAGACAAGTCTCCTTGCTTGACTATCCGAGTCCTCCCGACTCTAATCAAGACTTCTTTACTTTATCCATAAAGCTCCACTCACTTTGCTAGAGACTTCAACCTTACACAAGGCAATGATCTAAGTGATGCAAATGATGTAAATCACAATCAAATAAAGTATGATGATCAATCAAACTCTGTGAACTTGCTTAGAGATACTCTAGGATATGCTTTCAACACACAATCACAAAAAGAACCTAGAAATCAATGCATGTAATATCAATAAGAACAAGTCAAGAATATTCAATATATCACACATTAAAACCTTGTTCTTAGAACATGAAATTAAACCTAGAACATGTTATGAAGCACATCACATATATCATTTCTAGAATCAATTTCAAGAATAGTCAAGTTTAGCAGACTATGTTCAAATGAAAATCACAATGCTAAAAACTCAATAAACAATCAATAATAAAACCCTAGCATATGATCTAACATCCTTCTCAACATATTTCATCAATCAAATAGTAAGATTAAAAGAGATGATCAAAAGATGAAATGAAAAAGAAGAAGTTGAACATACAAAGTTGAACAACGTACTAAAATCAGTCCACTGAGAAATATGACGAAGTCAACTGTCTCTAAAAAATGCTTGGGATTTGTAGCTCTCATCAAGACCAACAATTTTGGTTTTTAGATCAATCAATTTTGAGTTCGTATGAGAAAGTTATGATCGAAATAAGAAAACTAGAAACATGAAGATTTCTGTAGAATTTTCTCTTGGAAATTTTCTTCAAGTTATGTTTAGAGGGAAATAAAATCATATTTAAATGATTCAAGGAGGGAACAAAAATGACCCAATCGGAGGCGGCCACATCACCCATCCCCATGTGGGGCACGTGGGCCACATGGGACTAGAGGGGTGCTTTGACCGTGGGTCCCATGACTTCCACACGTGGTGGTCAATGCATGGCCTTTGGCCAAGCTTGCCTCTCGTGCGCTCTTCTCACGTTCTTCAGCCGTATTTGGGCATCCGTTTTCGGATTACGAACCGTGACTCCCTCATGCACGATGAAGACAACAAAAATTTGACAAATGATTGAGAAATCATCTCAGAAAATGACGATGAAGTCAACTTAATGAATGAGAATGCAAAGTAGCGTAGCTACATCGTTTGGACTCGAAACTTTATGAATGAGTAACCAAAACGAACGGAACTCAATGAGGAATCAATTAAGAACATATTCAAGTCCAAAATATAAGACACACAAACAAATAAACACAAATTCACACAAGTATGCCATATCAAAGAGATTGTCATGAAACATGCAATTCTACATTGTTCGTCTATAAAAGATTAGTGCATGTGCATACTAAGAAGTGTGTGAAAGAGTTATACCAAATGTTTGATCTATGATACAGGGACACACATGTATGAATTGTGTGTGTGTGCTCTAACACCTTGCAAGAGGATAGAAGTCTAGATATACCATTGATGCTTTCACCTCTTGAAGACAATATTTGCACTAGATGTTGCTCTTCACCTTTTAAGCTTCTTTTCTTCAAAGAACATCCTAAGCAACAACAATTACAAATATAGAGCGTTTTGCAATGGAATCAAGCCAATACAATTCATGAACCTTACAATCTTCCTCTTTGGCTATTCCATGGCAAAACCTCATCCTCACCATACAATGTTTCACTCCAATAAACTCAAGTTGATAGCATACTCTCATCCTCACATTACAAAGAGATTTCTAGACTAAAAAGTCTTCAAGTCTTCATGAGTCTTCAAGAATTCCTTCTTTAAACTTCAAGGAACCTATGAGAGAAAATAGCAAACCAAACAAGAGATCTTCTCTAAAGAAGAATGATGAGTTATTTATACCAAAAACAAATATAGAAGACATCCCTTATCTCATACAAAAAATGCATTATCTCAAGTGAATAAAATGTTTTCATATTAAAGCATTCCCTCAGTCTCCCAATTCTCAAGGACCAACTATCCTTAACATTATCAAGAAAGAATTCTTTCTCCCCCTTAAGATAAGAATTCTCCCCCCTAAGACAAAGTCACCATTAAGCACAAAGAGGAATATGACTCACACAATTGGAACATTTTTCCACACAAGGTGTGAGATATACAAAATCTCCCAAAAATCAAACATGGTGAGGTATACAATTTATCCCTATTTTTGTCAAGGAATAGACAAATGACACAAGAGATAAAGAACGAGATATTAAACAAACAAATCGTATAGAAAGCGAAGTTGAATAAACTAAAGCTCCCCTTTAACATATGCTCCACATTATGATCACCAAGTAGATTTGTTCACAAGGGACACCACACAATCACACAATCAAGCAATAAGAGAAAACATTTCATAACTTGTCAAAGTCCAAGAGAGAATCATAGATTTTCATTAATCTCTCAAAAATATTCTCACATTACTAATGAATCAAGCACATAAGCAAAATGTGTGTGTGTGAATGCTTCTCATATATATAAAAGGAGTAATTGTGATATCAACTTGCAAACTCTATCCACACCTATCCATCTAAAGCATTTCAAAAAATAGGTCAAACCGATATTCATCCGGATTTTTGCTTTTAAAAAAAATAGATATCAACATATGAGCGTGTGTGTGCATGTGGCTCGTTTTCCTATTTCTATTTGTCAACCCGAGCATTTTCACAATTCTCAACTATACACCATAAGCCTTTATATATATATATATATATATATATATATATATATATATATATATTGTTTTAGGCTTGAATCAAAGATTTTTTTTTTTTTTTTTTTTTATGATTCATTTCAACACTTTTTTTATTTTACTAACAAAAACATATACTCCTCATGGCGGCTTTCACTCATCACAATGGCGTAGCCCTTTCCTACATTGGGTGGCTGCACAACCAAGGCACGTAGCCCTTTCCATAAGGGTGCTCGTTGATTACTATGTAGTGCCGAAGCAAAATGGATACATACCATAGGTCATCTATCATGTACTTAGCAATAAACTTCTAGATGCATCCATTATCTACATATATTCAACCACAAAAACTCAAAACTAAAACATATAAGAGAAGCAGTAGTGTACTTTTCAAGAATAGTTTTTCAAGCTCAAGTGCATGATTTAGAAACAATAAGAGTTATTTATTTAAGATCATTACTTCTCAAGTGAGTAGCTCTCAAAGATATTGATATACAAATAAAGTTTTGTTTTTCAAGCCACTCACAATCACACAAAGACATCAATCAACACAAATCATACCAATTGACATTCTATGAGTTTTAACCTCTCTTTGTCCAATGGCTTAGTCCACAAGTCCACAAGTCTGCAAGTTGATTTTTAATAGGCAAATGCTCTAGAGAAACAATAGAATGTTCAACTAGGTCTCTAATGAAATGATGCCTAATGTCTATGTGCTTTGTGCGGGAGTGTTGAACCGGATTTTTAGAGATGTTAATGGCACTTAAGTTATCACAATAAAGTGTCATTTTTCCTTGTTCTATCTCATAATCCTTAAGGATTTGTTTCATCCAAAGTTATTGTGTGCAAGCACTTCCGGCCGTAATGTATTCGGCTTCGGAAGAAGAAAGGGAAACCGAATTTTGTTTCTTACTTGACCAAGAAACCAAGTTATTACCAACATAAAAGCAACCGCCCGATGTGCTTTTACGGTCATCAATGTTTCCCGCCCAATCCGCATCACAATAGCCTACAAGGATATCATTAGTATCAAATGAATAAAATAGACCAAGACTATGAGTTCCTTTGATGTACCAAGATCCTCTTGACGGCTTTTAAGTGAGATACCTTGGGATTGGCTTGGAATCTAGCACACAAGCCTACACTAAAGCAAATGTCGGGTCTACTAGCCGTTAGGTAAAGTAGACTACCTATCATGCTTCTATAAAGGCTTTGATCAACATTTTTCCCTTTTTCATCTTTGTCAAGTTTTAAAGTGGTGCTCATGGGAGTTTCAAAATCTTTTCTATTTTCTAGGCCAAATCTCTTATTAAGATTTTTAGCATATTTAGATTGGTTCAACATTATGCCCATGCTAGTTTGCTTTACTTGCATTCCTAGAAAATAATTCAACTCACCCACCATGCTCATTTCAAATTCACTTGACATAACACTTACAAATTCATCAACCTTGGTTTTATTAGTAGACCCAAAAACAATGTCATCAACATATATTTGTGCAACAAAAATATCATGATCATAATGTTTGATAAACAAAGGTCTATCAATGCCACCTCTCATATATTGGTTGTCAATAAGGTATTGAGTCAACATATCATACCAAGTTCTTGGAGCTTGTTTAAGGCCATAGAGAACCTTTTTCAATTTAAACACATGATTAGGAGAGTGTGGGTCTACAAAACCCTTAGGTTATTCAACATACACTTCTTTTTGAAGGTATCCATTGAGAAAAGCACTTTTGACATCCATTTGAAATAATTTGAAATTTTTAATGCATGCAATGGACAACAAAAGTCTAATGGACTCGAGACGAGCAACCGGTGCAAACGTCTCATCAAAATCAAAGTCTACACCCTCAACTTGAGTGTAACCTTGAGCCACTAGTCTAGCTTTGTTTCTCACAATCTTGCCACTTTCATCGGTCTTATTCCTGAACACCCATTTAATGCCAATTACATTTATACCTTTAGGTCTAGGAACTAAGGACCAAACTTCATTCATCTCAAATTGATTAAGTTCTTCTTGCATAGCCCCAACCCAATATTCATCAACAATTGCTTCATTAATATTCTTGGGTTCAATTTGAGAAGTATAGCAAGCATACGAAATTTGGTTAGTAATTTGATTTCTAGTTCTAACCCCTTCATTCAAATCACCTATGATGTCTTTTTGATAATGTAAGTTTCTAAGTCTTGGGTGAGAATGTTCAACAACTTGGTCATTTTGTTGATTATCATTTAAAGCATTTTTCAACCCTTGACTAACAACTTCATCATGACTATCATTATCATCATCTTGACTAGAAACACTACTAGCCACATCAATAGGTGTTTTAGTGTCATTCAAAATGTTTTATTTAGGTTCATTAACACCATTATCATCACACAAATTTAGCATGCTAAAATCATCTATCTTCACATTGATAGATTCCATAATAGTATTAGTAGTCAAGTTAAAGACTCTATATGCACGACTATGAGTAGCATAGCCAAGAAAGAGACCAACATCACTTTTAGCATCAAACTTTTCTAAGTGATCTCTATCATTCAAAATATAACATTTACTCTCAAAAGTGTGGAAGTAACTCACATTAGGCTTCTTGCCCTTCCATAGCTCACAGGAGTTTGTTTTATGCCGAGCCTTTTAAAAGCACGATTAGACACATAACAAGCGGTATTGACCGCCTCGGCCCATAGGTTTCTAGGGACTTTCTTGCTATTGAGCATGACCTTAGCCATCTCTTGTAAGACACAGTTTTTCCTCTCAACAACACCATTTTGTTGAGAAGTTCTAGGTGCGGAGAACTCATGAGAAATCCCTAAACCATCACAAAACTCACTAAATTTAGCATTTTCAAATTCCGTCCCATGATCACTCCTAATGCGACATATTTTCTTGATACCAAGACCTTTTTCATTTTGAACTTGATTACAAAATTTTTTGAAGTAATCAAAAGCTTCGGTCTTATTTCTAAGAAAATAAACTCAAGTAAACCTAGAGAAATCATCAACACATACAAAAATGTACTTTTTGCTGTTGATGCTCTCGGTTTGAATTGGCCCCATTAGATCCATGTGCACAAGTTCTAAAGGTCTCTTGGTAGCTATGTAAGAATTCTTCTTATGAAACACTTTGGTTTGCTTACCTAATTGGCAAGGTTCACAAACCACCTCAAGCTTTTTACCAAGATTAGGAAGGCCTCTAACAATGTCATGTTTTTCAAGCTTTTTCAAATCTTTAAAATTCATGTGACCCAAACGTTGATGCCACAAATCAAGCTTATTGCACTCATGTGCCATGTTGCAAGTTAGAGGATCTATATCAAGACAATAGCAATTGTTTATAGATCTTATGACTCTTAGAACAACATTGCCCTTTTTATCAATTATAGTGCACACATCTTTGTTAAAGCTAACTTTTTAAAAAATTTCACACAAATGAGTAATGCTTATCAAGTTAGCTTGTAACCGATCAACATACAGAGTATCGCGAAGTTTAGGCAATCTGGGGATACAAATTGTTCCCTTGCCAAGAACTTGCTTTTTGGTACCATCACCAAAAGTGACCCAACTTCCATCCTTTAAAACAAGATTCTTAAAGAACTCTTTGTTCTCGATCATGTTCCTAAAACAGCCGTTATCTAGGTACCAAGAATAGGAGGAGTTGGCCCTTAAAGCATATTGTGCAATATGACATTTAAATGTGTCTTTTCTAACCCACACATCCTTCACAACATGCCTCTCATTCTTACCATTATCATGCTTTGACTCAATGTTAGACTTTTTAACATGCACCTTGACCTCATTGGTCACATTTTCAAAGATATCAAACAAAGCATCATCAATTTTATTATGCATAGTAGAATGAGGCACAACATAAGATTTAGCAAGCAAACCATCAACAACATTCTTCACAACATGCTTTTCCAAGGTCTTCCTAGGTCTATTTCTATATCCATACATGGATGATTGCCTAGGTCCATTCAAAGACATATCATGAAAAGCATTATCAAGTTTGCATTTCTGAATATACTCAAAGCACCTAGGTCGAATATGTCCTACCATATTGTAATGATGACAAATAGGAATAAATTTGAAAGATTTACCATTTGCATTTGCTTCCATTGCTTTTGGCCTTCTCATAATTTTTCCTCTTTGAAGTGCAACCCTTGATGCTTCACCTCTTACATTTGAGGTTGTTGCTCCTTGATGTTGAACTTGTTGTGATCTTCCATTGAACATCCTTGATGATGAAAAGACACCTCCGGTAGCTTTCGTAGCTTTACCTTGAGAGAGTGTACCTACATTTGTTTCAATGCTTGCTTTGACAAAAGTAGATTTGTTAGATGAAGAAGTCTCCTTCTCATTGATATAACCTAAATCTCTTTTGTCACATGGATGCTTTCCACTTTTAATGAGGGTTTCAATTTTGTTAGAGTTAGATGACATCTTACTAATCATCCTATTAGCCTCATCAAGTTTCTCACGAAGCACCCTAATTTTAATGGCATATTTTTCCGCAATGTCGTCACTAAGCATAACATCTTTACGTGATTTATCTAGCCATTGTTCATACTTTTTCTCTTGATTTAAGTGCTCATTAAATTTGACTTTAAGCATATTTTCAAGCTCTTCTTAGCACTAACAAGAAAACTATCCCTTTGCTCAATTTCTTGCTTCAAGATGCCAAGTCTATCATTGTTATCTTTTAGATTCAATTCTAGACTTAGGATCTTTTCTTTAACTTCATTGAATTCCCTTGAGCCAAGACCATGATTCTATAGCTTCTTGTTGAGGGACATATTGACTTTAGATAAACGTTCATTTTCAAAAGTAAGATCATTGATCTCTTTCTCATCTAAGTCAATATGTTCAACAAAAGAAGCCACATAGGAACACACTTCCTTAATCATGATTATCACAAACAAAAACACAAAAATCTGCAAAGAAAGGATCTATCAAATGAAATTTCCCTTAAGTAGTAATGCAAAATATACCTAGAAGAGGGGAAGGGGGGGTGTTGAATAGGTATAGGCTCAAAATTCTTCCAATATTAAAAATGATGCGGAATATGACAAAGAAAATGCACACTTGAAGAGATTCAACACGTAAATTGATTTAACTAATGCAAGAGTAAATCAATATACAAGATATGCAATCAAGGTAAGATATGGAAGATAAAGAAAAGTAAAACAAAAATTGACACAATGATTTTTACGTGGGAAAACCTCAAAGAAGAAACATCCATGGGTTGATACCACAACCACCGGCAAAGCAATCAACTATATGAAAAGGATTTACACACTCAAGTTATCAACACAAGATATCTGATTAAGCTATCACCTCATAATCTACCTAATGGCTAGTGAACTACCAAGCCTACTTCCTATCCAAGATGTGTCCTACACCTCTAGAAAGCAACTTCATATCTAAGACGCTCACTTCTCTAGGAAGATTTCTTGCTTATCTATCCGGATCCTCCCGACCCTAGACAAGTCTCCTTGCTTGACTATCTGAGTCCTCCCGACTCTAATTAAGACTTCTTTGCTTTATCCACAAAGCTTCACTCACTTTGCTAGAGACTTCAACCTTACACAAGGCAATGATCTAAGTGATGCAAATGATGCAAATCACAATCAAATAAAGTATGATGATCAATCAAACTCTATGAACATGCTTAGAGATACTCTAGGATATGCTTTCAATACATAATCACAAAAAGAACCTAGAAATCAATGCATGTAATATCAATAAGAACAAGTCAAGAATATTCAATATATCAAACAATAAAACCTTGTTCTTAGAACATGAATTAAACCTAGAACATGTTATGAAGCACATCACATATATCATTTCTAGAATCAATTTCAAGAATAGTCAAGTTTAGCAAACAATGTTCAAATGAAAATCACAATGCTAAAAACTCAACAAACAATCAATCATAAAACCCTAACATATGATTTAACATCCTTCTCACCATATTTCATCAATCAAATAGTAAGATTAAAAAGATGATCAAAAGATGAAATGAAAAAGAAGAAGTTGAACATACAAAATTGAACCACGTACTGAAATCAGTCCACTGAGAAATATGAAGAAGTCAAATGCCTCTAAAAATGCTTGGAGTTTGTAGCTCTCATCAAGACCAACAATTTTGGTTTTTGGATCAATCAATTTCGAGTGTGTATGAGAAAGTTATGATCGAAATAAGAAAACTAAAAACATGAAGATTTATGCAGAATTTTCTCTTGGAAATTTTCTTCAAGTTACGTTTGGAAGGAAATAAAATCATATTTAAATGATTCAAGGAGGGAACAAAAACGACCCAATCGGAGGCAGCCACATCACCCATCTCCGTGTGGGGCACGTGGGCCACACGGGACCAGAGGAGTACTCTGGCCGTGGGTCCCACGGCTTCCACACATGGTGGCCAATGCATGGCCTTTGGCCATGCTTGCCTCTCGCGCGCTCCTCTCACGTTCTTCAGCCGTATTTGGGCATCCAAACTCCGATTTCGAATCCATTTTTGGATTATAAACCGTGACTCCCTCACACACGATGAAGACTACAAAACTTTGGCAAATGATTGAGAAATCATCTTAGAAAATGACGATGAAGTCAACTCAACAAATGAGAATGCAAAGTAGCGTAGCTACATCGTTTGGACTCGAAACGTTATGAATGAGTAACCGAAATGACCGGAACTCAATGAGGAATCAAATAAGAACATATTCAAGTCCAAAATATAAGACACACAAACAAATAAACACAAATTCATACAAGTATGCCATATCAAAGAGATAATCATGAAACATGCAATTCTACAATGTTTGTCTATAAGAGATCAATGCATGTGCATGCTAAGAAGTGTGTGAATGTGTTATACCAAATGTTTGATCTATGATGCAGGGACACACATGTATGAATTGTGTGTGTGTGCTCTAACGCCTTGCAAGAGGATAAAAGTCTAGATATACCTTTGACGCTTTCACCTCTTGAAGACAATATTTGCACTAGATGTTGCTCTTCACCTTTTAAGCTTCTTTTCTTCAAAGAACATCCTAAGCAACAACTATTACAAATATAGAGCGTTTTGCAGTGGAATTAAGCCAATACAAATCATGAACCTTACATGATTTTTTTTTTAAATGGATCTTAACCATCCAATAAATGGATGGACGGTGGAGATCTATTGAAATGAAAAAAAGGGAAAGATAATTTCCCAACCATACATTAATTTCCTTTTTTTAAATCACAAATATTTATTACTAATTTGAAAAAAAAAAAAAAAGGAAAGTTAATTTCCCAACCATACATTAATTTCCTTTTTTAAAATCATAAATATTTATTAATTATTTGAAAAAAAAAAAAAGAAAAGGGAAAGTTAATTTTCCAACCATTCATTAATTTCCTTTTTTTTTTAATTATAAATGTTTATTACTCATTTTACTTTTTTGTTCTCTCATATTAATTATCATCAATGTTTCTTTGTTAAAGTTACCATATTACCCTTTAGGTCAATGCGAAGATAACAGTCAACTGGGTATTTTAAAAGAAAATATAACGGTAAGGGGGATTATGGCAAATACTTTTGATTTCAAGGGGAAAAACAACCATTAATAGAAATACAATGGGGAGATTTACTAATAGGTCAAATATAGGGGGAGGGGGGGGGGGGGGGGGGGGGGGGGGGGGGGGGGGGGTGGAGGAATGATACTTTCCATTATAAGTATTGTATGTTCAAGTAAATATTTTTTGGTGGATTGTGGATTTCTAAATCCACACCAGTTCTTAGCTCCTTTTCAAGGTGTCCGCTGTCATCTTCAAGATTTTGTTGTTCAAGGTCGTGAACCAGAAAATGCAAATGAGTTGTTCAATCTTCGAAATGCATCCTTGAGGAACGTAATTTAGAGGATTTTTGGTATATTTAAATCGCGGTTCACAATTTTCAAAACAAATCCTCCATTTCCATATAGTACCTAAGCAGAGCAAGTGTTAGCTCGTGCAGGACTACACAACTTTCTTCACAAGCAGTGTCATTCCGATGAATTTCCAATTGAACCAGATGATGAAGCTTTATCATCTTTATCATTACTAGTTAATCAAGAGGATGATTTTGAACCATTTTTTGAGACTCAATAACAACAAAGGGAGAATGCTAATGAATGGAGGACTGCTATAATTGTTGATATGGGGAGTGATGTTGGACATATTGATAACAATGAGTATTAGAGATTTTTTTTTCATTGAGGACATTGAGGATAGTTAGTAATAAAATGTTTTAAAAAACTTGGTATTTTGTTTATCTATTTCTCTAATTGAGGTGACTCGTATAGGTTTTTTTTTTTTTTTTTTTTTTTTTTTGTTGTCGTCGTCGTCGTTGTCATCATACTTTATGATTATTGATATATAGAAATTTGAATAGACTGATATACAATTACCATGGTTTTGATATCTACTTGAACACAAGAAGACTTCGTCTCTTCAATTCATTTATTGAATAAAATATGTTCCACTATCATAATGAAGCATGTCCGGTGAAAAAGTTTTCCACAATATCAAATGTGAAAACATGAAAGTCTTTAAAAGTCTATTATATAGAAGTCAATGAAAATCTGTTAATGTCAATAAAAGTCCTTTAAAATGAAAGTCATTAAAAGTCTATGAAAGTATTTAATAGTTTTGTAAAGTCTACAAAAGTCAATAGAAATCCATGAACTCTACAAAAGTCACTCACTTAAAAAAAAGTCTATAAAAGTCTTTTGAAATCCTAATTGAATACACCCCCTTAGTAACTTGATTTCGATTCCCCTCCATTCACTTTCTAGTGGAACTTAATTCTGATTCTATTAATTCCTGATTAGCAAACGCGCCATAAAAGTCATTAAAAGTCATTGATATTTTAAAGTCATTGGAATTTTGAATACCTGCTAACTTTCATAGACAGTTATAAAGTCTTGATTGAATAAACATGACTTTTAAAAACTTTTTTAAAGTCTATATGTTGACGGTGATTTCTCGACGGTCAACCAGTCAACAGTCTAGGTTAGCGAAAACCTGTAAATATTAATGAAATAAAGAACACGATAGTTGTAAATAATGAAAGAAGCGAAATACGTGGTAAAACTCCAATGATCTAAGAAATGTCCACGGGTTGTTCCCTTAGCAACTCAGTCAAATCCACTATAACTATCTGAATGGTACACACTCTGATCTCTCTCTCTTTTGCTAAGATTCTTACCCCGTTTACTATTTTTTACAGGGATATTTATACATGGTACTGCTAGGGTTTTGGGTTCTACTAGGGTCTGATATTGTGGCGTACAAGTAGGGGATTACAGAGTTGGTTTAAGGATTTCTTTCCTATTTGATATTTGAAAGTATATAAACGTAGTTAAATTGCTTAAGGCATACCTAGAGGGGGGGGGGGGGTGAATAGGTTTTTACGCCTTTTTCAATCCCTTGAACAAACTCTCGTTTGTCCCTCAAGGTTGCCTTACATACAACAAATAAACCAAGAAAAGACGACATACATAGACAACATGAGTATGTGATCATATAAGCATAGTCTATATACATCACCAAGTTTTATGAGGTATAAAAACAAATAAACTCAACAACAAATAATACTTGTTTCAATAGATGTTCAATGAGTTACAAGAGTGATCAAATATCACTATACAAAAAAATACAATATACAAAAGAGTAATATATACAACAAAGATCAATAAAATGAATCCACAAATCACACTTATCAAAGTCTTGCTTCACTATACATCACAAGTGAATAAAATGAAACAAGACAATAAAATACACAAATAAAATATAAGAGATAGAGATATGAAGAATTAACACAAGAGATTTTTTAACGTGGTAAAACCTCCAAGGAGGAAACATCCACGGGTTGAACTACAACCATTGGGTACTATATATATTGGATGATAAAAATAGAGAATCCACAAAGTGACCAATCTTAGCTCACCCAACCTAGTGGAGTCTAAGTCTACCCAACCCTATTGGAAAGTATGAGATCCCTCAATGATGCGGAACCACTATATATTGGACAACATACAAAACCAACATCGATGGAAGATTAGAAATTCCTCAAGAGTGCATACACCTCTCGTGTACCCCGCTCTATCGGAGTCTATGTCTAACCATACGCCTAGGCCTACCAATATAATAGCCAACTCCCTATCCAAGGCACTCGTGCCTCTAGGGAGCCTCCCATGCATAACTATCCGAGTCCTCCCGACTCTAGCCATGACTTCTTGCTTGCCTATCCGAGTCCTCCCAACTCTAGAAAAGTCTTCTTGCTTGGCTATCCAAGTCATCCCGACTCTAACCAACACTTCATGCCTTTTACAAGAACTTTCTAGTGTGATCATGTGAATGCAAATGATGCAAACAACAAATTCAACATATAACATGTGATCAATACATTCCATGGTATAACTAGACCTAAACATGTGATATCACAAGTAATAAAAGTTTAGATGCAAAATACAAGAATAAAACCTAAAGCATGTGCAAACACCTAACACAAAAAGCTCATAGTCTCATTCACACATACAACACTTGAACAATATATATTCATGAAGAACAAGTTCAAGATGCTACAAACATACAATAAAATGCTAGAGTCATGAGATCAAATCAATCAATATTCTAACCAAACATATAGAGCAAGGATTTAAGATAAAATCAATTAAATCCTAGATAGCTCTAAAAACACATACATATACAATAATCCTAGATTTCATCAATCAAAGGATCAAGTCAAATCTCAAGGTCATTTATCACAAAATTGATTCAATCAAGTTACAAACAACCTAAGATGTCATTCTAATCACAATACAATACACAAGCATGTGAAAAACCTAGAATCATGGAAACTAGTTCACATTTGTCTCTATATAGACTTTTGATTAGAATTGATTATGAAGATATCTTTCTCAATAGCATTCACCAAACATAAACATACATATAGAAGAAGAAAACCCAAGTAAATTGAAGGTTAAAAAGAAAGAAATCCCAAAGATAAGACCAATACCTTGGATTCACGAGCTGGTTCAGTTTTCTGTGTGGAACCACCAGACAAATTGATCAAACAGCCTCCAAACCACTTGGAAAAGGTAGAGGAATCGAATACGAACGTTCTCAAGCTTGAATCACTCAAATCCGACTTCGTATGAGAAAGTTATGGTGTTTGGAAGGTGAGAAAATTTGAGAGAAAAAAACTGACGGGATTTCAAAGTTTTTCTTCTTGGAAATGAATTGGAGGGAATTGAGGGGATTTAGAAGGAGGAGAGAGAGGGAATTTTTAGGCCAATCAGAGGTGGCCATGTCACCCATCCCCGTGGGGGGCGCGTGGGCCACACGGGACTAGAGAGGTCCTCTGGCCATGGGTCCCACGGCTCCCACACGTCTTGGGCAATGTGGCATTTGGCCACGCTCTCCTCTCGCGCGCTCCCTCACATTCTTCAACCGTATCTTAGGCATTCAAACTCTGATTTCGAATCCGTTTTCGGATTACAAACTGTGACTCCCTCATGCACAACGAAAACTACACAACTTTAAAAAATGGTTGAGAAATCATCTCGGAAAATGACAATGAAGTCAACTCAACAAATGAGAACGAAAGTAGCGTATCTATATCGTTTGGACTCAAAACTAAATGAATGAGTAACCGAAATGATCGGAACTCAATAAGGAATCATAAAAGAACATATTCAAGTCCAAATACAAAAATATGGAAACATACAAACACAAAGACACACACATATGCTAATTCCTAGACATAGTCCTAGAATATGCAACAAGTAAAGTTTAACAAGATAGTATAAATGCATGAGCATATATTATCAAGTGTGTGAAAGTGATATATAAATGATGTTTAACCATGAAGGAACACACAAGGATGCCATGTGTGTGTGTGTGTGCCTAGCCTTGTAAGAGATATGAGGTCTTATATTACTTTTGATGATCAATGAAACACATATCTCTTTGAAGCACATATCTCTTTGAAGCCGGCATCTTTCATGAATTATGGCCAAGACTTTCTTCGTCTTCTTAAATCTTCAACATATGGACCACTAAACATTACAATAGCAACACGTTTTGATATGGAATACATGCCAACACAAACTATAAACCTAACAATATAATCACGTGTTTAATGCCATTGAATCCGAATCTACTTTGGACTCTAATTACCTGAAGTATAGAAAAGGATCTATTTGTTTCCTTGTTGGACTCTAGGTGACCGTATTGTAGTTTACTTGTGATTGCCTGTCATTGCTTGTTTGCCTTATAGGCGATGGATAAGGCTTTATGTAATTTGTTCACATTTGTACCGAGTAAGGTTGAATAGGTTTTACTCTTCTGCTCGACTCTATTTGGTGTTGTCTTTTGAATTTGTTGCGTTGGTGCCAAGTAGCCTGTCCGCGTGGAATGCCAACGTGTCTTCTTTTGATTGATCTTTTGACTTTCTGTTTACATGGCCATGTTGATCTACGCTTTTTGATAACATGTCTTCTTTGGTGAATTTTACATATAACAATACCCCTGTAAATATTTGAGCCGAGTGAACCTGTCATTTTTACTCGGCAACCCTCACTCAGCCTTTGTTTGATCAAGTCTACTCACTCGAATTTTGTCATTTTCCTCATAAATGCAGGAATTAAATTTCTTTTTTAACTCGAATCATTAATGACGTGTCTTAATTGCTTCCACACACATTCGACTCATCCCTTAATCGAAGATCTTCTAATGGTGGCATTTGGAGTCTTTGACGACTTGAAGCATTCTTCTGCTGCCACTTGCCCTCTTGCGGTTTGGTACGTCAGATGGTATTTATGGGACACGACTTCTCTGCTGTCCTACACGTCACCCACGTCACTCACCATGCCTTTTCATTTCCCGCTTTTCTATGACTCCGACTTAGGGTTTCGAATTTTGAAATTAATGTCTTGCCTATTTAAGCTCACTTTAGGGATGACTTCGGTCACTTTCTCACTTTCTGCTATTTTCTTTTACTTAATCCGAAAATCACATTTCTACTTTCCAGCCCAAAGAACCCTAGGTCTTCTCGTTTTCTTTGGACTTTTAAGAACCCTAGGTCTTCCAACCTTTCTTTAGTCTTTTCTGCGAATATTCTGATAACCTAGATTCTTCAGTTATTTTGAGATCTTATCTTGAACTTTGTCTCTGCGCTTCTCGTTCCATCTTTTCTAGAAACTCGAGATTCTCTACCCTCATACTTTTTCTTCTTGTTTGAGGTTTTTTCTGTAGAAGTTCGTTTGACTCGTCCAATTTCAGACATCTCAAGGTTAGTTTCCATGGACCTTAAAGCTAGACACCGTCTTTTCATTGTTGGGATGGCCGCTAGTGAGCGGATTGATACTTTTATTGCCTCGTATATTCATAGATTGTTGGGAGACCAACCCCTAGATAAGCCTAATTTTTTAAATGCTAATGTTTTGAGGCTTATCCGCGAAGTTCCCCTACCCTCAATTCTTTTGAGTTTGCCTAATATGAGGTCCAATCTGACCCTTATATTTATGCTCACAGCGGTTCTCATCCTTGGAAGTAAATGGAAAAACAAGTCAGCAAGCATAAAGTATATAAGGATTCCTACTCACGAGAAAGCAGGGTTGGTTCTCAGAGGGTAACCGAGAATGATGTAAAGGAGGAGCATCGGGCGGCTCGCATTGTTTTTTCCGCCGAGCGAGTGTGCACCTATGACGTCGAGCCGAATGTGGTCGGTGATGATGAGATCAGCAAGTATAAGCGTAGGTTTGACTTAGATGACGATCTTGTCTTGTTGAGGCTTGCCAATGGTCGAGCCCTGTGGAATCCCCAACCTGGCGTGGTGGCTATTTATGGGGCGATGCTGATTTGCGGTGTTACGATCCCTTTTTAGTCTTTCATTGCCTTATTTTTGGCAGAGGCTCAGATCTCACCAGCACAGTTGACCCTGAACAACTACCGAATCTTAATGTGCATGTGGCACATGTGGCATAGGATGAAACTGCTTCCCCTCACTCCTCATGAGATCAGGCACTTTTATACACTGAGGCAATTAGGGAAGACAGAAATCTATTTTCTTCTTTCCACCCAACCCAAGCACTAAATACCGAAGAATGTGGTGGATCACAAGAAGGTTGAGTTAACCACTGATGAGAAGATGAAGGGAAGCCCCATACAAAGCCATTGTGGCTTTGTATGGGGCTTCCCTTCATCTAACAAATTCTAGAAGAACAGTTGGTTTTTCATAGGCAATCGTTGGGGTCAATCGATAAGTTTTGATCTTGACGATGTTCGGGTGACGCGTAGAGTTCCCCGATACTTTTGCTCACCTAAGACATGGAACCGAATGACCCTTACTTTTACTGACGGCGAGTTGACAAATCTAGCCCTAGCGACCGTGCGTCCTCATGAAAAGAGAGGCAGGCCTTATCTTTTTGACGAGGAGAAGATGATTAAGGCTCACCTCTTCCCTCAAATTACTGCTCATCGACGACGTTGTGAGTCCTTATTACCTGTTCAGTTTTCCGTTAGTTGATTCCTATGCTAAGCTTGCTACTAACTAAAAATTTTATTCAATGTTTGATGTAGATATCGTCTGCGACGTCCAAACTCGCTGAATGAAGGCTATTGTGGAAGCGAGCCGAAAGGAGGTCAATCATCAACAGGATGCTGGAATTGCACCTCCACAAGGTGAATCGGATGAGACCGCTTCTCTGGAGACTCCTAAGGAAGAAGTTGACAGGAGCGTACCTGAATACGTACCTAAGGAGACTCATGGCCATAATGAGGAGCCAAACTTGGCGGAGGAAATGAATGAACCGAGTGGGCATGCTGCAGATGAGGCAGCTGTTAGGACGGATGACTAGACTAGTTCTGCCACTGCTAAGCGAAAACAGAAGGTTGGGGAGCCTTCTGGTCTTGCTGCCTCAGCTTCTCCTAGAGCCTCCCCGACCTTTGACGTAGATGATGCTGAGGTTGAGGTTGAGGATCTAACCACCGATCTTGTCTTTTGAGGGAGGCATTTCAGGAAGAGGAAGCTTCTTTCTCGCCCGGCCAGCCCTTCCCGAAAGTCCCACGAGTGGTGGAGTTTGTCGACTCTTCTTCGGATGGCTAGGACATTGATAACCAGACGGGAAGAGAAACCGATGGGGACCAAGCAGAGGAAACGAATGTCCTTTCTCCTAGGTCTCAGGGAGATCAAAACGTGGAAGGTATGTGTCTCGAGGACCCTTCGACACCCGAGTCACAAAAAGAGTCTGTTTGTGCGGACCCCGTCCCTTCATCGGGTATCGGTGCCAACGGTTCGGGCTTTTCTAGCCACTTATTTCTTGTGTTTGCTGAGCTATTTCACAAATATTTGCTTTGGATGCTTTTCCTGCATATTTAAAATAAACGCAACAAACAGAGACGAGAGTAAACCTGTAATTAAGACAAGATGGTTATTTTAATTCTGCCATTTTTTTATTTAACCGGCGAGAGGGCCTTTTGTTTCAACCACGTAACTTATGATTTAGCCAAGTATCTTATTAACTGGATGTTAGGTTTTTTATTTAAACTAAGTAACTTGTATTCAAGCCGAGTATCTTATTAACTGGCAGTTAGGTTATTTGTACTCTGTTCTCTTCTTACCTAGGTGTTACGTCGAGGCTCACCACGACCATTGATTGGACTATTTTATACCTATTTGAGGTCCCCCAATTCCGATCGTTTGTCTCGTTTTTGAGCATATTTTTGTATATAATATTTTGTTTGAGCCTTGTGTAGGTCCATATTCCCTACAATAAGGTTTTGAGCTTAAAGATTAGTTTGGGAGGCAAAATGAGCCAAAAACGGAAGAAATTGCATATGCTCGTGCAGAATGGTCAACTTACGAGGATCATATCTTCCTCCTCATATTGAACCACATTCATATCTTTATATATTCGGAAAGCCCCAGAAGTCTAGTTTCCAGAACATTTTATGGATTAAGATTCTGAGCTTTCTACAGGAAATTATGCCTATTTCCGTAACGGTGCGGGATGTTGAAATGCTGAAATACTGTCAGGTCCAAACAGCTACTTCAAACGGTGGCCTGGCCACAGAACCAAACCGCCGATCAGCTCCAGAAAGTCATTTTTTGAGCGAATTTCAAGGACAGTTTCGTCCTTTCATCCCCAATTCTTGCCTTAACCTCCCAACACTATATAAATACCTTATTCTCTTCTCTCCCACCAGAATACACTCCCCACACACTTCCTCCTCTTCTTCTTCTTCTTCATTTTCTTTCACCTAATAAGAGAGAGAGAAGCTTTCTAGAGCATCCATGGAGGTTTTTCCTCCATGGATGCCTTCCATTTCATCTTCTACCCATCATCCACCCATTTAGGAGTAGATTGAAAGGAGAAAGGAGGGTCTTTAGACCAATTTCAATCTAGGGTTTCATGGAGGACTTGGAGGAGGTTTTCTTCAAGTGTTGTCTCCTTTAACTCATCTCTTTGTATTTCTTGTTTTCTTAAATGTGTAATCCCCACTTGGAAATATTTGTAAACTTATATTTGTGCTCAATATATATGATGGTTGTTTTTATATCCAATTTGTGTTTTGATTCACTCTTGTTATTTATTGATATGTCTCTTATCTTGAAATGCATGTTTATGGATGATTGGAAATTAATATGTATTCATGGATGGGATTAGGAGTAGATTAATGTAAATTAGGAGTAGTTGTAATCAAATATCCCATTTTGTGTTTGTATGTTGATGGAAGGTCAAAATTAACTTGTATGGATGGGTTTGAGTGACTTAGGGTTAGGATTGTGCCTTTGGAGGGGCTCTCAGGGTATAGTCTTGGCTAATTAGCTAGGAAGAGTGGGTGAACCTATAAATTGCTATATTAGAAGGGTTTGGTTCAATGTTCTTGTTGACAATTGGACTTTAGCTATTTCTCACTCTAGGGGCTCTAGGTGAGTCATGGTTAGAGTTACAATTATTGGTCTTTGGATATCTCTCACACTAAGGGCTCTAGGTAAGTTATGGTTGGAGATACAATCACTTTTTCCACATTCATTAGACTTTCACGTTGCCATTTTACATTACGAAGCTATCATTGGGGCTCATTGTAGTTTTGTTGTAGAATCGGTTCACATATGTTGTTGCGGTTTCGTGTTTGAGGGGCTCTCAACACACTCTTCAACCGTTAGCTCTATGAATAGGTATAAATCGGATTGAGGCAAGAATGAACCCTTAACTAAAATTGGATGTCATTAATGCCTAACAACCAACTATTTGTGCACTTATGTATAGTGAACTTGTTGAACCTTGTGTGACCATTTTCATGCATCTCTCCTATCCACCATTTTATTTATCACTTTAAACACCATTCTCACCCTTGCATATTCTATTTATTTTTATTTATCTTCATTTTTATTCTCTACACACACACACACACACACACACACACACTCACACCGCATTGTACATACATTTCACACACACCATTCTCACCTTTCCGCATTCTATTTACATGCTTACAATAAACTCTAGAACTTGAAATGGTTGATGAATCACACCTCCTTGCGGAACGATACCCTCGCTTGCCGCTTTACTAGTCTTTTGCTAGTTTAGAGCACACTGCGTAGGAAACCCCTTTTTAAATGAAATAATCTTTTGATCCTTGTGATTTCTTAACGACAGAAAAAGCAGAGTATCAACCATACACTTAGGTCCTTGCACAAGTCACCTAGGACGTCTCCAGGTTTTGTTTGTGTAGGGCTTGCCGAATCGTTGGGGTAGTGTGTACTAGCCAACACAACTGCGCATCTCACCAGTCTTTATCTAACGGTGCCCCGAGAAGTTTTCTAGTTATCCTGGTGCCTCGAGTATACCTTTTTGCTGGGTGATGCATTTGCATCATCCAAACTAGGCGAGCATGTTATTTTAGCTTTTTTGCCCCTCAGACACTATCCACCCGTTCTTTTACGGTTTCATGGTGCCCGAGCACTCATTTTTTGAGACGAAGTCTCAATTCTTTGCTCTTTTCAGATTGCTTTTTCCTTTTTAGTCAGCTAATCTTTTCCTGGGAAGGATTCCGCAAGGGATTTTATTGATTATGCACAACTAGATTGAACATGTGGAATTCAGTTGATTACTACATTTATTAGAAGCTGAATATTAAAAGTTGGTTTAAGCATCAGAAAATGAAAAGATCCCTTAGGGATAGAATAGCTAAAGAACTGAAACATTAAATATTAAAAGTTGGTTTAAGCATCAGAAAATGAAAAGACCCTCAAGGATAAAATATCTTCAGGTACTGCATGTTGTATGGTCGGGGCACCAGACCATCGCCAAGTCGGGCAATTAGGTAGGCCCTATGTCCTGCTATACTGTAGATGATGTATGGTCCTTCCCATTTGTCAGCGAGAGACCCTGCTGCTCTGTCATTGGTGTTTGGGGACACTCTTCTTAGTACCAGATCTCCGAGTTTGAACTTACGCACACGGACATGAGAGTTGAAATACCTTGCTGCTCTTTGCTGGTACGCTGTGTTCCTCACTTGGGATCTATCTCTGGCTTCTTCTAGTTCATCCAAATTTTGCAACAACATGCCGACATTTTGATCTGGGTCATACAACCGGACTCTCGGGGAGGTAAAAGATATTTCTGCCAGGATGACAGCCTCAGTTCCGAATGCTAAGGAAAAGGGTGTTTCTCCCGTGGAAGTCCTTACAGTTGTTCGATACGCCCATAACACTTCATAGAACTTGTCTGCCCAGCTACCTTTCTTTGCATCCAGCTTTGCTTTCAGTGTATGCTTGATTACTTTGTTTACTGCCTTCGTCTGGTAGGGGTGTGCATGATCCAATCCAATCTAATATGATCAATTGGATCGGATCTAATCCATTGGATTGGATTGGATCGGATCAAATCCAAAGAGGTGATTGGATCAGATTGGATCCTAAATTCTAAAATCCATTGGATTGGATTGGATTGGATTGGATCTTGGATTTTCATTTGGAAATCCACTGAATCCGCCAATCCGCCTAAAATATTGGGCCATATTTTTATATTGAGTAATTTATTTCATCAACTACTTTCTAATGTAAAGACCCTACCAAAATACAATTTCTAATGTTACTATTTTGGGTTTTCTTTCTCAATCTCTCTATAGCCAACAATCCACCGTCTTTTTTTCTTCCATTCTTCTTCATCAACATCATGGCTTATTAAGTTTACATTTGGAGTTGATGTATAATGTTTATAAACTTTTTGAATTATATAAAGTTTACAAGTTATTTCATATATTTTTTTAATGTTAATTTTATTTGAATTAATTAGTAATGTTTGAATAATTTATTTGATTTTATTTATTTCAGATTATAACTTTTATATATTACGAATGACTTTATATTAATTCGATCCATCGGATTGGATTGGATTGGATTGGATTGGATCGGATTGGATTTGAGTATTTTATAAGCGGATCGAATCAAATATTAATCGGATCGGATCGGATCGGATCCCGCTATAAAATTGGATTAGATCATATTGCAATTTCTTCGATCCAATTGGATCAGATTGGATCTTGGATCATGGCAAATCCATTGGATTCGATCCGCCGCACACCCCTACCGTCTGGCCATTGGTTTGAGGATAGGCAAGTGAGTCATAATAGTTTGTGATATTGTATTATATGACATCTCCTTGAATTTCTTGTTGTCAAATTGGGTCCCATTATCAGCTATGATGGTACTCGGAATCTCGAACCTGTATAGCATGTTCTTCTTGACGAAGTTGGTGGTGTTTGCTTTGGTGATATGCACGAGTGCCACTGCTTCTACCCACTTGGTGACATAATCTACCTCTACAATAGCATGTTTTGCTCCTCCTTTGACCGCTATAGGCATTAGTCCTATAAGATCGAGACCTCACATGACGAATGGCCAGAGGGATGTTAGGCTTCTAAGCATCTCTAGAGGTTGTCGAATGTCATTGGCGATCCTTTGGCAGGTCTCACAACTTTCCGCGAATCGCTGAGCTTCGGCGAACAGGGTCGGCCAGTAAAATCCTTTCCTGAGTGTCTTGTGCGCCAAGCTCTTACTCCTAGTGTGGTTCTCGCATAAGCCGCTATGGATGTCTTTTAGGATATGATCGGCTTCTTCACCCGTAACGCACCTTTGCAATACTTTTGAAAATCCTTTCATGTATAGTTCACCATCTAGAATTGTGTATCGGGTCGATTTGTACCTAATGCACTTTGCTTCCAAAGCATCTTTTGGGATAATGTTTTCTTCTAAGTACTTCCTGAGTTGAGTTGTCCAGTCATTTGGGTGTGCCCGGATTTTTGCTACCATGAGTTCTTCTGGTTCTGCCGTGCTCGTCTTAGTCAGGTACACTATTAGTATTATTTTAGATTTAATACAAGTTGTGGCTGGTGCTAGTTTGGATAGGGCGTCTGCATTCTCATTTTCCTTCCGTGGGATCTGAGTGATTTTGTATTCCTTGAAACATCTGAGTGACCTTTTTGCTATGTCTAAATAAGCTATCATGTACTCATCTCTTGCTTGGTATTCGTCCAGCACTCGATTGACCACTACTTGCGAGTCACTGAAAATTTCTATCTCGTCTGCTCCCAAGGCTATGCACACCCTTAAGCCGACCAACAAAACTTCATACTCGGTCTAGTTGTTGGTTGCTTTGAAGTCGAACCTTACGGCACATTCTACAGTATCTTCTTCTAGGGTTGATATGACTATCCCTGCCCCGCTGCCATAGGTGTTTGACGATCCATCCACATGCAATTTCCATTGGAATTTCTTTCCTTGCTCTTCTCCCATTATCCTTCTTACTTCAATGTCCATTTCATTGAATTCGGCCACAAAGTTTGACACCGCCTGCCCCTTAAATGCTGCTTTTGGGGTGTACTTGATGTTGAACTCACTCAGCTTTACGGCATATTTAGTCATTCTTCCTAATAATTCTGGCCTCTGTAAGATTAGCTTGAGTGGGAAATCGGTGTATACTTCTATCGCATGCACCTGAAAGTATGGCCTCAGTTTCCTTGCCGCTGTAACTAATGCGAGAGCCATTTTCTAGGCCAGCGAATATCTTGTTTCAGCCAGGAGTAGGGCTTTGTTTGTGTAGTATACTGGCTTCTGTATTCTTTCCTCTAGCCGAATCATTACTGAACTAGTTGCTACTTCTGTGAGGGATAGGTACAGGTACAGGGCTTCCTCGGCTATTGGTTTTGAGAGGATTGGTGTTTGCCTAAAATACTCTTTCAATTTCTAGAAGGCCGTTTCGCATTCTTTACTCCATTCGAGCCCTTTGCCTTTCTTTATTGCCTTGAAGAATAGAGCACACTTGTCCGTTGATTTGGCTATGAATCGGTTAAGTGAAGCAAGACATCTGGTCAACCTCTGCACTTCTTTCAATGTCTTTGGTAAGACCTTGTCTTCGAGTGCTTTGATCTTTTCGGGATTCACTTCGATCACTGTTTGGTGAACTTGAAAACCTAGGAAACTCCCTAACAGTACTTTGAACACACATTTGTTCGAGTTAAGCTTCATCTTATACTTCCTCAAGACATCAAAAGTTTCCCTCAGGTCCTCAAAATGCTTTTTCGTTGTGACGCTTTTGGTTAGCATGTCATTTACTTAGACTTCCATGTTTCTTCCAATTTGCTGAGCAAATATCTTGTTTACTAACCTCTGATATGTTACTCCGACGTTCTTTAAGCCAAATGACATTACCATGTAGCAATACAATCTCTGATCTGTGGTAAAGGCCATTCTTTGTTCATCTGCTTTGTTCATCCGGATCTGATTGTAGCATGAGTAAGCATCTATGAAACTTAGCGGTTCATGGCCCGCCGTGGCATCTACCAATTGGTCTATTCTCGGTATAGGAAGACTATCCTTTGGACAGGCTTTGTTTAAATCTGTGAAGTTCACACACATCCTCCATTGATTATTTTTCTTCTTAACTAACACCACATTGGCTACCCATTGTGGGTACTTGAATTCTCTTATCGACCCTACAGCGAGCAACTTCTCCACTTCTTTCTTGATTGTCGTGCTCCTCTCTAGGTTGAACAACCGCCTCTTCTGCACTACTGGTCAGAATTTTGGATCTATAGCCAAGTAGTGCGATATCACTTTCGTGTCTATTCTGAGCATATCTTCATGGCTCCAAGTGAACACGTCTTTATAATCTCTTAACAAGCAGGTCAGATCGGCTTTGATGTTTTCGTGCAGGTTCTCACCTATTTTTACTACTTTAGTCGGCTCACTGCTGTCTAGAATTACATCTTCTATCACTCATCTTTTTTAGCTTCGGGCTCTTCTCTCAGGTCGAGTTCAAATTCCTCAGGTATCTCTGCCTATTCTTTTGATCCCTTCAGGGTTTGTTCGGCTGACAGAACTGCGCGCACTTGGTGGCCTTCCTTGTCTTCCCTGTCTTACGACCCTTAACCACACCTACCTCGTACTCTGTTGGGAATTTCATCACTAGAGCGTTGACAGCCGTTATTGTTTTAGCTTTATTCAAGAATGGTCAGCCCAATAAGGCATTGTATAGCCAATTCTCTGTGTCTACGACCAATAAATCGAGCAACACAATTTTCTGACATGGGGGCTTTTCCGATTTTAACTGGAAGCTTCACTGTGCATAAAGATCTTACTTCTACTCCGTCGAATCCTCAAAGTGGGGTCTGAAAGGGTTGCAGGTCCTTCCTGTCCAGTCTTAGTTGATCATACACTTCTACACTTAGAATGTCTGTTGAGCTTTCGTTTTCGATCAAGATTTGATGGATCTCTCTATGACCGATTTGAGCACTGATGACTAGTGCATCATTCGGCCTAACATCTACACCATATGAATCAGCTTCAGTGAATATTATTGGGTCCCAGCCTTCTTTAATTCTCTTTGGATCGGGCTTGATAGAATTTACATCAAGGTCTCTTCTAGCCTCCATTGCTTTCGAAATTTCCTAGGTCCTTTTTCTGTTGCTTTTTCCAGTTGCTGGTCTGCCAAAGATGGTATTTATTGCTCTTTCATCATCAGCTTTCTTTGGACTCAGCTTTCTTCCTTAGCTCTCTTACCGGTTATCTTAGTGTCCATCTATTTTCTCAGCCTTCTTTAGGACGAAATCCTTCAAATGTCCCTCCCAGATAAGGGTTTCTATGTGGTCTCTGAGCTGAAAACACTTGGAAATCTCATGCCCATTCTCCATGTGGAACCTGCAGTACCTTGTTGTATCCCTCCGAGTGAAGAATGAATGTTTAGGAGGTTCTTTAGACATGTTCTTTTCTTCTAAGATCACAAGTACTTCTCTCTGATCCTTCTTCAATGGGGTGTAGTTTGTGTATTTACCCTAGAATTTTTGGTATAGCTGGTCCGTCTTTGGGTCATAAGCTCGACGACCGTCCCGACCATCCCAAGCTTTGTTCTTTTGTTTGTCTCCCTTCAAATTATGAGTCTTGGACGCATTGTCTTTGGCTTTAAGACCCTCTAGTCATCCACCATGCATAAAATAACTGCCTGTTGCAATTTCTTTTTCCTCGGCCAAAGCATACCCCTCAGCCATATCCATCATATCCATATAGCTGGTCAGGCGAGCTCTCCTTATATCAAAAGATAGCTGGCCATTTTGTAAGTTGTTGATGAACGCTGCAACAATGGCTTCATCATTCCCGCTTCCAATTTCTAACACTTCCTAGCCAAATCTTCCCAGATACTTCTTAAGTGACTTATCCTTTCCTTGTTTTAGCTAGGAACTAACTTCTTTCTATGTACATTCCTTAGGAATTGTCTTAAGAATGCCTTGCTCAACTCGCTGAAGTTGCTTATGCTTGCTGCTGGCTATCTGCCAAACCACCGAGAACCTAAATCCCCAAGTGTTTATAGGAAGTTGAGGCATATCAGGGCATTGTTGTGGATGTATTGGGCCATGACACTTTTATATCTCCTAACGTGCTCCTTTGGATCTATATCTTTTTTGAACTGCTCCACATGTGGCATCCTAAACCTTTCTGGGAAGGGCATTCTGAGAATTCCATTGGTGAAAGGGCTGCCTGACTCATCATCTGACAACTCGTTGCACCCGTAACGCCTGACTAGAGCATCTATCTGCCAACGATTATTCTGAACTTCCCGGGTCAAACTTTGTATGAGTATTTCCCTATCGCCTTCCGGTTCTCTCATGGGATTGAAACCCTGGCTAATGGTTGGCCCTTGCCTTTGCTCTTCATGTTCCTGTTGCCAGGTTTCATGGTTCATGCCATGTAATCGGATTGTGCCCCTTTGGCGTTTATGGCGATGGTATCGGTCACTTTCTCCTAATGAAGACGACCGGTCTCTCCGGTGAGTGCGCCTTTCTGGTTGGTCCCGATCTTGCTCTATTTGATCAGAATTATACCTTTTGCTGGGGTACTCTTCTTCCCTGGGCTCTCTATCCTCCCGGGTCTGTCTTTCCGACAGTGTCTCAGACCCGTCTGTCGGGTTTTGACTCATCTTTAAGGGCGTGTCCGGTGTTGGGGCAACCACCACGGAATGCAATCTGCCTTGCAGCTGGTCATAGGTGTGCAAGTTATGCAATGAGGTTAGGCCTTCCATGGTGGAAAGGTTAACCCCCTGCTTGGCTACATCAAATATAAGCTGTTGTAGAGACGCCCGGAACCGTTGTGCGATATCCTCGTTGGTTAGAGTGAAACGTTGAATGCCAACTATGACGGTTGATTGATCTTCGACCGTTAAGGTGGCATTTACGGTGTTAAGAGTAGTGTCTTCCCCTAACTCATCATCTGGTATGTTATAGGTAAAAATCGTCATAGAGGACACGTCATCATAATAAGCAGATCAGTATAGCCACGTAGGCAGAAAGTCAAAAGAAGAGTCAACCAAGGGAACAACACTTCCTAAGAGTGAGTTACTCGGTACCAATTAAAGCAACAGGATAAAAACGATTAAAGCCGAGTGAGACAACTCGGGCAATAAGACCTACTCGGCGCCAACAAAGAAGATAACCTAAAAAACCTTCGCATTTCTGGTGCTAAAGCAAAATCAGCAACCGGCAACTCCAGAGTAACTACGGTAGAACCACCAGGAATCCAATAAGAAAACAAACAGGTCCTCTGTATATAAGGAAATTAGAATCCTAAGCAAATTTGGATCCGACGGAATTAAAACACGTTGCAAATATCAAACAGGCAAACAAGTCCTAAAAGGACTCCACAGCAGCCCACAACTTATGGATCACAACATCAAGCCCTAGCGGTACCCAAAAACCTTAATATCACCATGTATAAATACCCCTGCAAAACACAAAAAGAGGGGTACGTTAAAATCAGCTAGAGAGACCAGAGTGTGTATCTTTATAATAATTATAGTGGATTTGACTGTGTTGCTAAAATAACAACCCGTGGATGTTTCTCAGATCAGCGGAGTTTTACCACATATATTGTGTCTCTTACCACTTATCTTTACGCTCGAAGGGGAAGTGTAACACCGCAAGTAAGCATCAACCCATAAATTGCCACCATGCCTAGTGGGGGATTCCATGCAGCACGGCCATTGGCAGGGCTCAACGAGACGAAGTCGCTGTCCAAGTCAAACCGACTCTTATATTTACAGATTTCCTCATGACCAACCACATTTGGCTCAACATCATAGGCACATACTCGCTCGGGGGAGAAAACGATGCAAGCCGCCCTATGCTCCTCTTCCATATCACTCTCATCTAACCTCTGAGAGCTAATCCGACTTTCCCGAGAGTAAGAATCTTTATACACCTTACGCTGGCTCTGTTGTTTTCCCATTCGTTTCCATGGACGAGTATCACAGCGAGCAGAAACAGAAGGATCAGACTAAACCTCAGATTGAAAAGACTCTGAAGAATCAGAAGCAGAAGGAACTTCGCAGATGAGCCCTGAAACGTCAGCGTTCAAAAAGCGAGGTTAATCAAAAAGAGGATCTCCCAGCAACCTGTGGATACATGAGGTAGTAAGAGTATCGTTTCGCTCAATAACGGCCATTCCAATAATGAAAAGACGATGTCTAGCTTCAAAATCCATGAGAACTAACCTTGAGATATCAGAGAATCGGACTATAATACACGAACTGCAGAGAGAGAAACCTTCAATCGAGAGGTCTGGGGGTAGAGAATCTCGAGTTTCCAGGTGAAATAAAACAAGAGAGAGATTCAAGATAGAAATCCAACCCAAAACGAACTGAAGAGTTGAGTTTTCAGCACCAACAGAGAGTTCTAAACGCAAGCGAAAAGGAAAAAACCTAGAAGATTTTTTGTTAGAAATAGACGCGTTCTCTCAGGGAAAAAGAAAGAAATAGTAGAAAATAAGAAAGTACGCCCAATTTCTCTCAACACGAAGTTAAACAGGCAAGGCATCCAGTTCGAAATTCGAAACCCTAGAACGAATGTGCAAAGAAGTGGGAAACAGAAAGACGTGGATAGTGACGTGGGCGATGCATAGGGGAGCAGAGAGGTTGTGTCCCATAAATGTCGTCTGGCGCGGCCAACCACAGTAAGACAAGTGGTAGCAAAAGAGGACTTCAAGCCGTCAGAAGACTAAAACGTCACCATCAGTTGATTTCTGATTAATGGATGAATCGAATGTGTGAGGATGCAATTAAGACACGTCATTAATGATTCAAATTAAACACGGATAATAAAATACTGCATTAATGAAGCAGTAATGAGGAAAACTACGAACAAGAACAGGCTGTAAGTAAAGAGTCAAGCAAAAGTTAAATATTTTTTCCGAGTAAACCAAACCAGGTCCATTCGACTCAAATATTTAAGGTGGTATTGTTATAGGTAAAAATCGTCATAGAGCACACGTCATCATAATAAGCAGATCAATATAGCCACGTAGGCAGAAAGTCAAAAGAAGAGTCAACCAAGGGAACAACACTTCCTAAGAGTGAGTTACTCAGCACCAATTAAAGCAACAGGATAAAACCGATTAAAGCCGAGTGAGACAGCTCGGGCAATAGGACCCACTCGGACCTACTCAGCGCCAACAAAAAAGATAGCCTAAAAAACCTTCGCCTTTCTGGTGCTAAAGCAAAATCAGCAACCGACAGCTCCAGAATAACTACGGTACAACCACCAGGAATCCAAAAAGGAAACAAACAGGTCCTCTGTATATAAGGAAATTAGAACCCTAAGCAGATTTGGATCCAGCGGAATTAAAGCACGTTGCAAATATCAAACGGGAAAACAAGTCCTTAAAGGACTCCACAGCAGCTCGCAACTTATGGATCACGACATCAAGCCCTAGCGGTACCCAAAAACCCTAATATCACCATTTATAAATACCCCTACAAAACACAAAGAGAGGGGTATGTTAAAATCAGCTAAAGAGACCAGAGTGTATATCTTTACAATAATTATAGTGGATTTGACTGTGTTGCTAAGGCAACAACCCGTGGATGTTTCTCCGATCATCAGAGTTTTACCACGTATTTCGTGTCTCTTATCATTAACTGTTATTATATCCTTTGTTTCATTCATGTTTACAGGTTTTCATTAACATAACTTGTTGACTTATTGACCGATGAAAAATCATCGTCAACATGGTAGCCCCTGACTATATCTGGAACCGTTACCATCTTCTTTGCCAGCCATTGTCTCATAAGGGATCTCGAAGTTAAATTCAGTAGCCCTCTCCTTCTAGCACTAATTGTTGACAGTGATTTCTTGATGGTCAACCAGTCAACAGTCTAGGTTAGCGAAAACCTGTAAATATAAATGAAATAAAGAACACAACGGTTGTAAATAATGAAAGAAGCGAAATACGTGGTAGAACTCTGGTGATCGGAGAAACGTCCACAGGTTGTTGACTTAGCAACTCAGTCAAATCCACTATAACTATTTGAATGATACATACTCTAATCTCTCTCTCTCTCTCTTGCTAAGATTCTTACCCCGTTTTCTATTTTTTGCAGGGATATTTATACATGGTACTACTAGGGTTATGGGTGCTGCTAGGGTTTGATATTGTGGCATACAAGTAGGGGATTACAAAGTTGGTTTTAGAACTCCTTTCCTATTCGATATCATCCGATGTTTAATGCCATTGAATCTAAATCTGCTTTGGACTCTAATTACCTAAAGTATAGAAGAGGATTTGTTTGTTTCCTTATTGGACTCTAGGTGACCGTATTGTGGTTGACTTGTGTTTGCCTGTCATCGCTTGTTTGCCTTATGTAATTTGTTCACGTTTGTACCGAATAGGGCTGAACAGGTTTTACTCTTCTGCTCGGCTTGCTTGGCTCTATTTGGTGTTGTCTTCTAAATGTGTTGCGTTGGTGCCGAGTAGCATGTCCGCGTGGGATGCCAACGTGTCTCCTTTTGACTGATCTTTTGACTTTCTGTTTACGTGGCCATGTTGGTCTACATTTTTTGATGACGTGTCTTCTTTGGCGAATTTTATGTATAACACTATAGAAATCTGTATTGAATACCCCATGACTTTTATAGAGTCTTCTCTATAAAAGTCTACATTGAATACATACAAACATTTTAATTCCATAAAAGTCATTAAAAGTCTTTTGAAATCCTAATTGAATACCCCCAAAAAGTTTAAAATAAAAATTTCAAAAATAAAGTAAAAAATTTAAAATAAAAATTTTAGTTTGTACACCCATTAAAATGCCAAAATTAATCTTTACAAAATAAAAAATAAAAAACTAAGCTTTAGTCTCCTTTTCACCGCACCGTCGAAATTCTTTCTATGAAATTCTTCTTCCATCCATATCATTCAAGAATTTAAAAAATGGTCATGGTTAAATTTGCATATGGGAGAAAGCTTCACTACTCATCTTGTATAGAATTGTGTAAGGGCTCATTTGGCACATTGTATTGGATTCTATTTGATTGTATTGGACAGTGTTATCATTAATGCAAACCTGTGTTTGGTGATGCACTATATTATAGCGTATTAAGTTATTCACATATGACTTTATTTTATTTTATTATATTATAAAAATATAATATTTTTAAAAAATAATTAATAATTAATTTTAAATATCCTTACCATGAATAAATCAATAAATATTTATTTTAATTAAAACAAAAAATTTAAATAAATAATATTATTATAAATAAAATAAATATTTCCTATATAATTTTGAAATTAAAAAAAATATATTAACAACTAACATATACAGTAGAACCTCTGTAAATTAATCTGCTATAAATTAATATTCTCTCTAAATTAATGCAAAAATCTCGGTTTCGACTCGGGCCAGTGCAAAAAATTAATAAATCTCTCTATCGTAATAATTAATAATTTCTTTTTGAAACATAGTGTAAAATTTTGATCCCGACTGTCGCATAAATTGATAATTACATAAAAGTATAAAATATATTACATATTATTCACAAACTGGAAAAGTACTTCAAAATGCTAGTTTGCACTAGGCCACCATTTTTGATATTTTTGACTTTGTCCTTCATCTTTTTAATTGTCCACAATAAGCTATTGTGATCACCTTCTTATTGTAGCCAAAAGGTTTTAATTAAATTTAGCGTTTCAACAGCATTACTTGTAGAAATTTTAGGTACCTCATGACTATCGTCGTTGTTATCATCTATTTCGAACACACCATCATTATTCTGTCTTTAGATATCATTGATGATATCCTCTTTAGTGGCGCGTAACACAATTCTTCTTCAATTTTGGTGCACTATGGTGTTCCTGGGTTGCATGTGATTAAGTTGCTTTGTAAGTAGTACATCGGCGGTGCAATTGTTAGGGAGAAGCAAAACCTTTCAATTTGCCATGGGCGGTGCCATTTTGATTAGGAATCTTAGGAAAAAAAAAAAAAAAAAAAAAAAAAAAAAACTTTTCCTGAAGAAGAAAACTGACTAAACAAGGAATCCCGAAAAGGAACCTTCCATAAACAAGAAAATTGACTTACACACATTTTCTAAGACAAAATAACACTTTACAAGTAAAACCCTTCAAATTAATAACCTATCTAAATTAATACTCAAGGATAAGTCCCAGGAATATTAATTTAGAGAGAGGTTCTACTATATTTCATTAATATTCCATATTTATTGAAAAAAAAGAAGTGTTTTTTCTAATATAATACAACATAATACCACCAAATATAATGTATTAACTAATATGGTGTTAGCTGTATTAGACAATTAAAATGTACTAAAATAATACAACATAGTGTTTAGTGCAAACATTGTATTGTATTATGTTAGTACATTTTAATTGCCTAATACAATACGATACAGCGAAACAAACAGGGCCTAGATGCATTAATAGGTATATTTATGTATTTCCATCCACAATTATAATACAGTAGCTATTAATTTTTAAACCCTTAAATAATCCTCTAACCAGTATTGAAGAAGGCATTTGTTTATATTTGCTTTGTTTTCTAAGTTCATAATCTTTTTGTAGGGAGAAGAAATCAACAATCCATTTAATAGTTATAAAGTGTTTAAGCCTTTTTGCTTGTTCTGGTTGATTGATATTAGACTTTGAATCTGTGATGCCTTATATAATGTTGCAAAGAAAACTATGATTAATTAAAGGTGATGCCATGCCAAGGAGATGAAGAAGAAGATAGTTTTTTAAGTAATTTTGTTCATGGTTATTTTAGTAATAAGAGAATTTAATAAAATGAGTTTCTCCTTGCAATCCAATGTTTTTCTTTTAACTTCATTTTAAAAAATTTAAATTAAAAAAAAATTCTTTTTTTTTCCAAAATTAATCCTTTTATCTTTTGGCACTCATATTCTAAAACACTTCATTTAAAAAAATAAAAATAAAAAAATTTAAAAACACTCTAATTTTATTTTGAATACTTCTCTTTAGAAAATTTGAGACGGGGAATGAAAAAGAGATGTGAAGTAATCAAATAAAAATAAAACAGAGAATAAAACAGAGCAAAAGTGAGGAGATCAAAACAATAAGACAATTTTGCTTTGAAAATCAATCTGTAAAAATAGGAAAACAATATTTGTTTAAGAATATATTTTAGGGTTTGATGGCATGTGTAAGAAAAAAATTATTTTAAGAAAAAAATTATTTTGAAAATAAGAAGAAGATATTTTTAGGTTTGTCAAACAGGAAAAAAAAAACTAAACTAAAAAAAAATGGTTTGGAGTGTCTTATCTTGTTCAATAATTTTAATTCGGGCTAAAATTGTCATTAATAAAAAATATATTAAAATAGAATTAATAGATTGTCAATAGCATTGCTGTTTAATAAATTTTGATGGTAGAGAGAAATATTTTTGGCGGCAATAGAGTCACCGTTTTTATAATAATTTAGATTTAAAAGAAAAATTTTATATATGTTGTGATGTAATTGACTTTCACTACCTAGAAAATAATTCGCAATTAATTCTCTTGATCTCACTTCCTATTTCATTGTAGAGTAATTATCTCTCTTAATCTTGTTTCCTATTTCATTGTAGATTCAATTCTGTCTATGCTTATATATAAGCTTATTATGTAAGCGTACAGAATATACTGAGAAATAAACTAATAGAATTGGTTTGCTCTCATTCTTTCTCTCTTTGGTTAGTATTACATTCTATGTTTTTATGCTTTAATTTATAACACGTTATCAGCATGAATGTTTTTCTTTTAATATTTATTTGATCTCTTCTTCTTTTATTATTATTAATAATAATGGTTCATATATTATGCAACCGGTTCATATATTATGCAACCAAAAGATTGCATTCGAAAATAAGAACCAGAAGTTCTTGATTCGGAAAAAAAAAATAGAAATTCTTGATTCGGAAAAAAAAAAAAAAAAAGAACCTGAAGTTCTTGATTTGAAAATAAGAACCAAAAGTTCTTGATCCGAAAATCAGATCAGAAGTTTTTTATTCGAAAATTAGAACCAAAAGTTATTGATCAAATTTGAAAAATATTTAGAACTTGAAATTCTAATATATATCTTGAAAAGATCTTAATAAATACAAAGAGATCAAACGGATCCATATTTTGTAAGGATTCATATTAATCACTATGTTGAAATTGCACTTCTTGTTAAATTCAATTTCGATTGTTTCTTTGTCTACATATATATCATTCATATAAGTAGTATGGTAAGGAGAAGAATTCATTTAATATAACTTGTTTCTCTACTATTTTGATTTGATTAATTTTATGAGTATGCTCTATGGATTATGCCATTAATTTGGATCTTCCACATCCGTAAGTAAATGCATATGTAGCAACCACAAGTTTGCAAACGAAAAATCATAACTAGATGTTCTAGATTTGAAAAAGTATTTAGAACAAGATGTTCAATTTAGAACTGGAAGTTCTAGATTCTTAATTTATTTAGTAACAAGAAGTTTGCAGAAAAAAAATATTCTTGATTCGAAAAATTTACTTTGAACCAGAAGTTCTAAAATTCCAATTTATTTATAACATGAAGTTCTTTATTCCAATTTAATCAGGACCCGAAGTCCGAGATTCCATTTAATTAATCATGATCTGAAGTTCTATATTCCAATTTAATTAATCTGAACCCGAATTCTGGATTCCACTATAATTAATCAGAACCTGAAGTTCTCGATTACAATTTAATTTGATTATAAGCTCTTAATCAAGCATGGGTATTGATCCAATAAATTCAAATATGAACCCGAAGTTCAAATTTAAACACGAGCTTTAAATTTAATCAGAACCTGAAGTTCTAAATCTAATTGGTTGTGATTTATTTGAAAAGAATAATTAAAATCTCAATTATACCAAAATATGAAGTTTTGAGTTCCAATTTAAGGCGCTCGTCTGATTTTAACTTGAATTAAAATCACACCGTGTATGTTTGTGTCATGAATGAATTGCATAACAAAAGAATAAAGTGATTGTGTATGTGTGTTGTGTAATGACAACACAGAGACAAAGCAAGAAGGTTTTTTTGCTATATGTGTGTGCTGTGTTTGTAACACAAAGATACAAGAAGATGGAAAGGAACACGGACAAATGTGCAGAAAGAATTTTTCTCTCTTCCCTATCGGAACAATGTGGGTTCCCACATTGTGAACTGAGAAGACTTTCCGAGTACATGATTGTCTTTCGTCGACTGGTGATACAACCCGCACGCAATTTCGCTTTTGCAATTCGGATTCCAAGTGAACGACTTTATGCAAGCGAAGGATATGTTACTTTTGTCATTCTTCATTCCTCATCACAAGATATGGAAATCAGGTACATAATATTTATTTTATTTTATATATCATACATATAACTTTTGTTGATTATAAAAATGTTCATTTACTCACCGTCATTTGCATGAAGCATTAAAATATGTATATTTTATACTAAACGATCAATTTGCATATTAGATCGATGAATAAATGAAATAGCATGATTTAACATAACATATTGATAATCCATAGTTTAAATTTGCTCTTGAAGTAGCAATTTTCCTTGGTTTACATTGATAATTGTTCTTGTAGAAACAAGATCAATAACACAAAATTGCAAATAATTAAGTGTGGATACTATGTCTTTTGTGTCTGAACAAAATCATTTATCTCGCCTGAGTAGATTGACTGATATCATTCCCTGAAGTGAATGTAAAATCATCTAATCATCAGGGTGGAATCACATCAAAACAAAGTAAGAGAAATGTTTACTATCAATGGACTATAAGATGAAGATAGTGGTGCACCTGAAGTATACATAAATATCGTGTTGATATTTTACCAAGTATATATAAAAGCTTTAGGAGAGCTAATTGTATGTTACAAGGTGAAGAAAAAAATGACAAATATATGATACTTTGTTATTTTAATTGATCCTAAGAAACCTATTTAGTTATAAAAATATACATTATAAATAAATGTTGCATTATTTTATAATGTCTCATGCTTGAAGTATGTAATTTCATTCTTACAATTGAGTCTATCATATAGAATATGTAGATTCTTTAATTAAAGTTCTTGAAGGACAATATGATAATACAATATATCCCTAATGAATGATATGGCAGTATTGTTAATGGTGATTTTTGGATTGTTGAAAAGTCCACCATCCAACAATAATTGTATTAATGGTGATAATGTAAAAATATAGGAAAATAAAGACTAATCACATATAACATAGTATTTACGTGGAAAACCCTAAGGTAGGGAAAAAACCAAGATCGTCAGAACGATGAGAGAAAGAATATCATTATGAATAATCTTGTTACACACTTCATACTCTCTCTCTCTCTCTCTCGCAAGTTCTTTTTCTCCTTTGTGCAATATGTGAGAATAATCGTCTCTTAACTTTGAATAATACAAGTGTATTTATAGGAGTGGTAGGGTGTCACCCTAATCGTTGGTGTGCAAGTAAAGGATTGATGAGATCTTATCTTTACAGGATTCTGAGGAGATCATATCTTCTAAGATTCTTATTTACATATCTATTTGGGAGTTAATTTCCTGATAGTGAATAATCTACTTATTGATTCTAGGAACTATTTCCCGTATAGGAGCTTTGAAGTGATTATGATTGAGATTCCTCAAATTGGGAAAGCTTTCCTAATTTGGAAGTCTCTGATTTGGGGAATAATTGTAGTATTCCCTTGTTGGAGATGACTTGGAGAGATAAATCCGAGATTCTGTATATGGCATGATCTTGAGTTGATATGGTGCTTCAAGGTTGGACTTATGCTTGGCGAATATGTCTCATGACCTTTAATTGCTTTTTAACATGGTGCTGCCATGTGTTGTGTGTTGACCTGCTGATGACGTGGCCTAGCTTTGACTTTCTGCTAATGTGGATCAATGTGTTCCGTAATTCCCGTCTTTGTTGATGACATGTCAAACTCTTCAAAAATATCTCTAACAATATCCCACAAATCGATGAGGTGGGTATCAACAATCTACTCTCTGTGGCAAGCTGGTACCTCGCCGAAGTGGGTGGATTTAAACACTTTTGAAATTGTTGTCATTGGTGTTAGGGGCGAAGCCAGGATTACAGCTTTGGGGGGGTGGCCAAATTAACACCAGACAAATATACTAATATTTAAATACTAAGTTAAAATATTAAAAAAAAATAAAAAATTAATAGCATCAAGTCTCATATGTAATGGTAGAACAAATAAATTAATAAATAAAAAAGACACCAACTTTATAAATCAAAATGGAACCCGTCACCTTTTAAAATCTCTAAAATCATCTATAATCGAAACTATACTAAGTTTCTCTGCGATTTCCCTTTCAATACATAGGATCAAAGAGCTGTAAGAAAGTCATCTTCCATCTTGTTGCAGAGCCTAGTCTTGACAATACGCATAGCTGAAAATGACCTCTCAGTAGTTGCAGTTGACACCGGACAAGTTAGCACAAGCACAATTATTCTGTTAACAATTGGGTATATTGTTGATCTTCTAGTCCTTACCAACCATTGACACAAGGAAGAAAATTTTGACAAACTTCTGAATTCTGAATGTTGAACTACATTATATTCATAATGTTGAAGTTGCATTTTCAATTCCAACTTCTCATGATCTGCGAAGTCATGTGGATAAAACTTGTTTACCAATTTGCAAATATCATCAATTTGGAAAGACTTATATCTTTCATGAGGTTCCAAAGCTATACTAAGAATTAGCAACTCAATGGCATGCTAAATGAAGCGATTATTTAATTCTTGTAATTGAGAATCATTTGAAGTATAAAATATATCTACCCGATAATATTGCTCAATTGTATAATTTTCTTGTTGTTGGCGAGCTCAACCTCGTCATGCAACATAACGGGCATTCATATCTGGAACATCTATATTGCGTGCCTCATAAAATAAACATACCTTAGCAAATAATTTATCCCATCTAGTATCCCTTAATTGTTGTATAAGTCTTTTAGTGGATGAAACAATACGCGTAACATTTAAAATGTCTTGAGATTTTTGTTGTAAAGCTAGACAGAGTATATTAGTGATCTCCATGATATCATTCACCAAATGCAAGATGAAGAAAAATTCAAATGAAGTCATTACCTCATAAGCTGAGTCGGTTTCTCCTCGTTGAGAAAAAGTAGTTCCTCCATCAATGATATTAATAAAAACAACACATGTTGCACCAAACGTTTTTATCAAGCTAGAAACCGACTTATAGTAAGAACTCCAACGAGTATCACCAGCTCTCTGCAAAATGCCAATTTGGTTAAGTCCGATCCTCCTCTTTATGTCATCAGTGGCAATTAAATGTGCAATCTCAGCAACTTGAGCATGTTTAAACTCATCATTACGCTTGCACGAAGCACTGTCAATGTTGACAATAGAAGTTAACTTGGTAAAAAAAATAATGAATAAGAATAACTTCTTATGATGCTGCAACTAGTGTCAATTGTAATTGGTGTGCCAAGAAATGAATATATATTGAAAGAAGAATTCATTAAAGAAATCATATTAATTAATAATAACCTAAGAAAATAACAAATATATATAATAAAAAATTAAAAATTTATTAATTTATAATCTCGTAATTGAAATTATTCGGATAGATGAACTGAAGAATAAGAAGAATTTAATTGTAGCGGTAGGAATGAAATTGCTTAAGTGAAAAACTAGAAAAAAAAAAAAAGTATATATATAGGTTAGACACTTAGGGGTCGTTTGTTTTTTCACTTAAAACTTAATGGGTCTGAATTGAACTCATTTAGTTGTTTTGTTTGTTTTTTTAAGTGGTCAAACAACTTAAAAATATCAAAAAACAACTTAAAACATAAAGTAAGGGGTCGTTTGTTTTTTTCACTTATAACTTAATAGGTCTGAATCATAATTATTAAGTTGTTTTGTTTGTTTTTTTTAAGTGGTCAAACAACATAAAAATACCAAAAAACAACTTAAAATAAAAAGTAAGAAATTCTGACTTTTCACTTAATTGCAAATCACTGAATTGCATTAAATGCAATCCAAAATCTTTTCTTCCGATACTATCCTCCACATATAACATATTTCCAATTTCATCATAATTATATATGGTATATAAATCTTTTTAATATATACCTTATTTTAAATAGATTTGAAAATAAAAAAGAACCCTAATCACTTTTTATATTGGTGTTTAATATCAATACTTTATTATGATATTAGAGTGATGTGTATATATATATATATATATTATAGTGTTTTGTGTGATTTTTCTTATTGCCTCTTTTATTTTTTGAAAAAAAAAAAAAGAAAACTTTTCTTTTCTTAGTAAAAATGAAGTTTGTTTGTAATGGAAGAGGAAGATCATGATCATATGTGTTCATATATAATTATTATTATTGGATTGTTTTTATTCCATATTATATGTATAATTGTTTAATATGGGTATAAATGTAAAATTACTTATTTTTAGACAATTTTATTTTTAAAAAACAAACGTGTTGACAGTACATTCAGATGTAAGGAAAAAAAAAACAAACATGTCATTCAAGTTCAGATTTCAATCCCTATTCAGTCTTTAGAAAAATTCAGGACTATTCAATCTTCAGACAAAAGAACAAACGATCCCTAAGAAACCTAACTTTTAACTTAATTCCAAATCACTAGATTACAATTAAAATATTCTCTTTCAAGTTTATCCTCCCAAATAAGATATATTTCTAAATTTATCATAATTTGGTTTAGTGTAGAGATCTTTCTTTTAACATATTTCTTATTTTAAACACAAACCCTAATCATTTCTCATAGAGACCGGTGCATATAATGCATGAACATATATATATAATCAATAACCATTTTTATATTTGATTTCGGGTGCATATGATCAAGGAAGCAAAAAAATAAATAAAATGGTTTCCTCAATTATATACATTGAAAACGTGGACAACATGCAAAATAACTTGAACTTTGTTTTTTGACAATAAATTAAACTTGAATTTTGTTTTAAGAACAAGCAAAATTATATTCTTTGATGAATCTTTTGTTTTGTTGATTGAACTTTGTTTATAGAAGAACATGCATGTTAAATTACTTCTTTTAATTAACATGGGTATAAATGTAAAATTACTTATTTTCAAACAATTTTATTTTTAAAAAAACGAATATGTTGACAATACATATGTGAGAAAAAAAAAAAAAAAAACATGTTATTCAGATTCAGATTCCAGTCCCTATTCAGTCTTCAAAAAAATTCAAGACTGTTCAGTCTTTAGACAAAAAAAAAAAAAAAAAACAAACGACCCCTTAGACTAGTTTATAATATCTAGGAAACCAAATCCTAAGAGGAATATTTTTTCTCTTCTAAGTTAAAAAGGAATACATAAAATTAGACTTTTTTTATTTATTATAATAATACTTTTCTAATTTTATTTAAAAGTAACCTACCTACTTAATGTCAATCGGTTACGAAACACAAAAGATAAATAATATATATATATATATATATATAGTTTTTTTTTATTGTCCATTCGTCTTGACAATAAATATATCAGGATGAAGAATGTTGACCATATATTATGGAGAAGTTTTGATAAGTGTATACACTTTGAATCAAAGTATATAAATCTAGTGGTCCTCATTCTTCGTTCTGATATATTTTTGTCAGGACGAACTGATAATAGAAAATCTATATATATATATATATATATATATATATATAACAATTAACAAACCTCTTGAAAATAGGATTCACACAAACTTTGATAGCTACAGAGGCCCAGCCATTAACTTTTGAATATATAATATATTATAAAAATCATTGAAACTTCAACTTCTGATTTTTTTTTTCTTTCGGGGTGCGGTCGCGCAAAGCCCTAAAGTCGTGCAGCATAAGGAATTTTAAGCTTTTAAAAATATTTAAACGACTTTTCGTATATAAGAATAAAATATGTAGATTCGTAATCATACTACGAGGCTAACTCCTTTGTTCTTCATTTTGTTGATATTGCTTTCAAAAATAACACAAATTTATAGATGTATCGTAGATGGTAGACGGACGAGCTTTGGGTTTGGGCAAATGACTCCCAAGTCAGCGGCTCGAATCCTACCAATGGCAAAAACTTCAAAAAAAAATACCAATTCTAGATCAAATTCGTTTTGTTTAAATGAAAACCATAGGATTTTGAAAGACCTGTTTGAGTTTATCTATAGATTGCACACTCCTTTTTAAGTTTTGGTATCAGAGTCTAGTTACCTTTAAATTTAGTATTTTGCTTATGTGAGTAGTTACAAAAAGGCGGATTTCTAATTACAACATTTGAGTTCTCGCAAAATATTTAGTTGAAATTTTTTAATTGATTGTGTTTATTAAAATATGTTGTAAAAATATGTTGTCTTGATATGACTTTAGTTAAGAAATGTTTTGTTAATCGTGATATGTTTGGTTTGTATGAGTTTAGTCAATCTTTTTAATAGTCTAGATCAAGCCCTACTAGAACTAGCACTAGCACTAGCACTAGCTATTAATAACCTAAAAAGCCTAGAATCATTAAAGAAGAGTCAATTAGAATTCATAGAAGGGAGTTTAAAACGAAAATAGTCAAGCTCAGATATCAAATTTTGATGAGTAGAGAAATTCCTATAAGTCAAAGAAAAGAGTGGTTTAGAGAAACTCTTAATCTAAAACAACGAATAATAAACGTCAACAAAAGAAGACTAAAAAGAGCTAGGTGAGGAAGCAAAACAAGCTATCCTAGATGGAATAGAAGAAGTTAAAAGTCAAGAAAATCGTTGGAAGATACATTTTGAAGCACCTTGTAGTAAAGGAGTCCTTTAATAAATAACTTTGTATAGAATAATGCACTAAAATAGTCTAATAAAAAGCCTTAGTAGGATACGATAATACAAAAGTTGTGTAGAAAGTTGCAATAGAATAATTTAATGCAAGATTTGCACAACTGTTTTCTTAATATTTACTTTTTTGGATCCTTAGAACAATTTAGCGAAGATTTGAAAAGGTTAAACTTTTACGAAACAAAGTTAATTTTTAATTACCTGTTAATAAAAATAGACAAGCACTTAGAGAAACGCTTATTTTTGAAAAATTAATTTTAGCAAGAAGAAATATCATAAGTTTAATAGAATTAAATATCATAAAGCTCAAGGCAGACAATAGAAGGATTTTGCCTTACATATGAACTTTAAGAGATTAGAATACCTAGATCTAGAAATAGCTGGGTTGAGAAAGACAAAATAAACTTACAAAACAATATTTAAATTAATTGTAATATAGAACACCTAGAAAACCAGAACAAGCACATACCACACACTAGTAATAGCCAACAAAACTTTATTGTAGACATAATAATCAATTTAGGTCAAAGTTTGGAAGAAAATATAGACAAAACTAATAAAAACATTACAGATCTAGCCAGTTTCTTTGAAATAGTAAGGTAAATACTTTAAGAAAAAATTTAGATTACATAAAAGAGTTATTAGGTGAGTTTAATAATACCATAGAAAGGTTTCCTAGCAAAAAGGAAATACTAGAGTTAACCAATCTAATAGAACAAAAACTCCTAAACCAATAGAATTAGAAATAAAAAGTATAGTCAAAAGCCTCAGCCTAAAAATAGAAAATATAAAACATACTCAGCAAGAATTAAGATCACTAATAAAAAGACTCACTGAATGAACCATCTAGAAAAAATCCTTAACGAATTAACAATAGAAGCTCCTAATAATTTACCAATAAGCATAAGTGATAAAGTTTTTAATTTAGAAAGTAATACAGTTACTCAAGGACAATGCAATAGCATAATTAAATTACTAATTAAAGCCTTAGAATGGATTGAAGAATTAGATAGAAATATTAATAAATTTATACAGAAACAATTAGATCCAGATCATATAGCTTGGTTAATTAGAAGAATAGACCTAATAGAGAAAAAACAAGAAGCACATCTTTCTCCTTGCCAACCAAAAGTAGAAATTAAAGACATTTTAGGTCCAAAAGTAAATCTCTTTAACAAAAATAGAACTAGCAAGAACATCTAGTATAAAGACACCGGTAGCCAGTAGAGTTAAAAATATCCTAAATTATAGTAATAAAGGAAAAGAGATGATAGAAAAAACAGAAGATTTAATCCAAGAAGAAGATGTTAACAAAATGCTTGAAGTAGGATTTAAACAAGTTAAGAAAAAGAATCTATATCAAGAAGGAATACTATATAGCTTTAAAAGCAGTTTGTATGTATACAAAGATGAATTTACACTTGGAGTAGTTAACAATAGGGAAGAAATTACATTAATAAGTCCTCAAAGTGCTAAAAAAAATAAAGAAAAAGGGTTACTCAGCAATACATTTAGGTGTAGTAATTATTGGAGTACTCAGCTAGACTAGAGCTGGATTAGATACTAAAGCCCATATGTATCTTTATGATGATAGATTCAATGATCATGAACAAGCTCAATTAGCAACTGCTGAAGTAGATCTTAGAAACAAAGTAGCTGTAGTAGGATGCCTCCCTGATATAGACATAGACATAGACATAAAAGAATTTTGTAGTAAGATAAAATTAAGCATACAAACAAAAGGCTTTAATATGGATGCAGAATATAAAAATTTAAGAATAAAAAATATTTTTTTCAGGAAGATGCTTTAATAAATATCATAAAAAGTTTAAATTTATTAACAAAAGCATAGTTGAACACTTTCATAGTGAATATGTACAAATGCAAGTTCCTAAAAGACTTAATAAAAGTGAATTACAGGGATTAGAATGGAAATTACCAGAATTAAAGTCTTAAATAATAGAATTACCAGAGAATAGCAAAATTTACACTGATAATAAAGATCAAGCCTTCCAAAGATTTAGTAATTATAAAAAACATGGTAACATGTCTATAACTGAAGATGATTCTGAAGATGAAATCAATATGTTAAGATTAGAACAAAGCATAGATAAAGTTAAAACCTTAAGTACTAATAGAGAACAAATAATAGATTTAATTTTTAGTAATCCTAATAGTTACCTAAAGGAAGAAGTATTCAAAGAACTTTGCAATAATATAGAACTAGAAGACAAAGATGTTGATAATATATTATTAGATAAATTAAATTTTGAAAATCTAAGAAATGATTTAATAAATATAGCCTTCTTAGAAGAAGAAATATTTGTAGGAGAAGAAGACAAACCTAGAACTTTAGAAACAGGTAGTGGAAGTGGAACAAATATCCCGGATACAGAAGGTTTTCCTAAACCCAGGATAGATGAATATTTAGAAAATAGAGGAATAAAAGATAGAAAAGAACAATATAGAGATATAAAAGACACAAAAAGAGTCTATAGAGCTAAAACTAAATTAGAAAGCTAGAGAAAAGAACCAGAAGCAAAGGATATATTAATCCTAAGTTTACAAGGACATAAACCTAGTGAATGGAAGAAAATAATCAGTAAATGCGAAGGAAATTTAATTAGACATGCTATGGAAGCACTAAATAATATAGTTGTAAGGATTCCCATATCTTGATTGGCTTATTTCGTAGACAAACCACATAATGGGGTTGATTGTGTAAGGGTAGTTTAGGTGATTGATCTTCAAGCTCGAAGCCCCTTCCAAGACCTCAAGGGACAAACACGCCAAAGGTATAATTTCTAGTGCTTGGTTTTCTTTGAAGAGATTTAGTTAGCACACACACACTTAGCATACTTGTTCCTGTGTGCATACTCTTCACATGTCACTTTACACACTAGCACTTTGATTGATATCTTATTGTGTGTATATGTGCTTAGTAATTCGTTTCCCGATATAATTCAGAAACGTCCACGCTTGCACTAATGAGTGCTTGGTTTCGCGCAAAGACCGCCTACGGAGAATGCCCTTGGCTTCTCCTTGGTTTTCACCTCTGATGGTGATAGGCGGTTATGATCGGCGGCCTGGCCGCCGAACGAAACCGCCGTTTTGACCTGATTGATTTTTCTCTCGGGTTTGATTCGGTGGTTGGATCGGCGGTCATGAAACCGCCGAATGAAACCGCTGTTGTTCCCTTGGTCTTCTCGGGTTCAATTCGGCTGTTAAGAACGGTGGCCTAGCCGCCGTTTGAAACCGCCAAACGGTGCGTTTCAGGGGCAAACTTGTCTTTTCACATGTCCAATTCTTGCTGTCTATAAATATCTTACTTTCTTATTATCTGAATAAGTTCTTTGACTTCTTAGAACCCTAAACTTAAAAGAGAGATTTTTGAGAAAAAATCAAATCAAGAACTCACCTTTAACCACTCAAATCAAATCCTTTTTGCATCAAATTTCATATTGCATCTTCTATGACTATATAGAATGCATCCATGATTGGGTTTGCATCATCACAACTTGCTTGGTCAGATTTTGATTAAATTCATCTTATTTTAGTATTTTTACTATCAAGCTATTCTCTTTTAATTTACTTGTATGCTTTTTATCATATGATAAATACAAGAATAGAGAATTAATTGTGATGAATTGATTGAGTGTTGTTGTGTGATAGCTAATTAGGTTTTTGATTAATCTTGATTAGCTAAGCTATTTGACATGTCATTTAGCAATTGATATCTAGGGTTGATTTAATTGATTATATCATCATCCTAGATAAGCATCTAAGGTTACCTAGCCTTGTTTGTTATTTGAATATTCATATATATTCACATAGGTTGTATAATCTCTTCATTGAGAATTAAGTCTTGAGGCTAAGATTGCTTAGGCCTCAAGCAATTGGACTAGAGTCACTTTAAAGGCCCGCATGGTAGAAGTGGGGGGTTATTGATCGGAGTGTTAGACGAGGTCTACATAGGTTGTAAACTACATTTCAATTAATGGATTTCGAGGTTCGAGTGTGGCGCACTAAACATTCCGTGGTTTTTTCCCAATGGTTGGGTTTCCACGTATACATCAAGTGTTATTTAAATTCCGCACTATATTACACTTGCTTGTATTTTTGACTAGTAGGGGCATTTTCGTAAAATTGACTTGCATGCGAAAATTGGGTAATAATAGCTAAAATCTACTCACACACCCCCCCCCCCCCCCCCCCCCTCTAGATTAATATTCAACACACCTAGTATTTGTTTCAATTGGTATCAGAGCGGGTTCCTAGATATACTTAGGAGATCCAAGCTCATTTTTGGTGTGTTTTGTATTTGTGTGATTTTTGCTCATTCATACATTTTGCATTCATTTGAATTCATTCATTATACACAATGAATGGATACGGTGGCAACCATGAAGGTGCTTCAAGCACACGGCCTCCTCTCCTCACCAGTGTGAATTATGCCTCATGGAAAGGCAAGATGGAAGCGTACGTGTACCAAATCCATGATAGGGCATGGATGGCTATTGAAGATGGGTATGCACCTCCTATGATGACTCCCATAAGTGGTGGAGAAGAAGTACTCAAGCCTAAGGCTCAGTGGTCACCTGAAGAGTTTGAGACTTCAAAATGGAATAGGAAGGCATGGCATGCTCTTCTATGTGCAGTGGATGAAAATCAGTACAAACTGATTTAGAACACTAGGATAGCCAAGGAGGCATGGGATATCCTAGAGGTTGCACACGAAGGAACCGATGTTGTTAAGGATTCCAAGCTACAAGTCCTTCAAACGCAATTTGAGTTGCTTAAGATGAAGGAGGACGAGTGCTTCAATGACTTTGAAGTCAAGTTGATGGGTATTATGAATCAAAGCCATCAACTCGGTGATCCTTATTCGGATAGGAGAGTTAAGCAGAAAATTATAAGGTCTCTCCCCGCTATGTTCGAATCAAAAGTGACGGCTTTAGAGGAGAATAGCACTTATAAGGACATGAAGCCGAGCGAGGTAATTGGAAGACTCCTCGCCTATGAATCTAGGAAGGCTCCTAGTATTTCACCTCCTAAAAAGCAAAAAGGAATTGCTTTGAAAACTTCCAAGGTTGAGAAGAAGGAAAAAGGTGACTCGGACGAAGACATGGCATTGTTGCTTAGGAGATTCAAGAAATTCGTCAAGTTCGAGAAGAAAGGCTTTGGATCCAAAGGCCAAGACTCGAAGAAAAAGGCTCCCTTTAAGAGTTTTGAGCCTAGGCAAAAGCATAGTGAAAAGAAAAGGGTCCAATGCTATGAGTGTGGTGGTATAGGTCACATCTCACCCGATTGTGGGAACTTGAAAAACAATATGGCAAAAGTGATAACTGCCACGTGGAGTGAAAGTGATGACTCCGAAAAGGGAGACAAGTCATCTAGTGATGATGAGCTTACCATCGACTACACGGCATTTGGGGCCACTTGTGTACAAGATAAAGTTGTTGGTAAGCAAGCCTTAACTAGTGATCCCATAGAAGAAAAAGATGAAGAAGTAGCTCTAAAGGAGATAAGTGTAGCTACTCATTAGGATATGGCTCTCATTGACTCAAGAGACCAAGGTGAAGGTCTTAATGAGGGAAATGACTCCATTAGTGAGAAGGAGAGTGGAGGAGATAACTCAAGTGAAGATGACTCCTCATCTAACTCTACAAATGGAAGTGTAGAGAAAATGGATGTTAATGACTTTATAGTCAAGTGTGAAAGCTCATTGAAGAAGAACAATAGAAAGTTGAAGATTTTAGAGGATGAAAATCTAGAGCTTTCAACACACAATGACCACTTAAGTAAACAAGTGGAGGCATCCAAGAAGATTGAAGACAAGCTAAGGGATGAGCTAGCTATGTCTAAAAGGAATAAAGAAGGGTTGAAGAGAGAGCTTGATGAAGCTATAGAGTCATTGACTAGGATGACTACAAGCACCAAGAAACTTAACCACATGATGAAGAATTATTAATGAAGTTTACACTAAAGATATGTGATTTACACTATTTTGATTACTATGTGGATATTTTCTATAAATATTGGAGTCAAATAGGACGACCCTATAATGAAGAATTATTAATGAAGTTTGTAACAAAATTACCTGGAAAAATAGGAGAAAAGCTTTATAAAGATCTAACTGAATGGTTCAAAGGTAGAAAAGAAGGACTATTTTGGCATATTTCTTTAATACCAGCAGTAGAATTTGTTAGACAAAGAATTAAAGATTTATGTGATGAAGAAAAACTTAAAAGACAAGCACAACAATAGTTTAGTAGAATGTGTGTAGATTTGTATAAAGTACCTACATTAGGCTGTGGAAAGACTAGAAAATACAAGCATAAATATGAGAAATTTAATAAATTAAAACAAAGAAAAATAAAAAATATAAAAATGATAAGTATAGAAAACCCTATAAAAGAAAATTTTATAATTATGCTAATAATAAGCAAAAAATCCAAAAATCCTTTAAAAAAGGAAAAAGAATTTTTAGAAAGAAAAATCATAAAGATTGTAAATGTTATTTATGTGGAAAAATAGGGCATATTAAGCCTAAATGTCCTGAAGCCAAGAATAACAGAGTAAATACCATAGAAATAGAAGACTATTTAGAAGACCTAGAGGAAATATTTAGTATAGAAGAATTATTAGATGAAGATATTGTATTCATATTAGATGAAGAAGATTATGAAGATTATGAAGCATTAATGTTAGATGAAGAATATGAGTCTAGTTTAGAGTCAGGACCAGAAGAACAATTTGAAGATAACACATCAGGAACAGAAGATAATATTAATATACTAGAAGAAATAGTTTCTTTTCTTGGAAAAAATTGTAAAGGTTGTAGTAAAGAATTCCATAAAGGTTATAAAAAGGAAGAATTATATTATTGTAATAAATGCATAGAAAGAGAAGAAGTAAATCGTGCAGGAAGTGAACTTATATTAATAGATGTAGAAATACTTTATAAAACCAAAAGAATCTATAAAGCGATGACAGATACAGGTGTCAATAAGTGTATTATACATAAAAGCTTAGCCCTGGAAGAATTTAGAACTAAGTTAGGAACAGACTTAGGACTAAGACAGTTTAATGGATCTCTATTACAAATAACTGAACGTATAATTAATATACCAATTAGAATCAATGGAGAAGTACATAACCTGCCTCAGACTTTAGTATCAAAACATGTAAGTAGTTATAAGTTTATTTTAGGATTAACTTAATCTTAGGAAATAATGGAAGCATGTTAATAACGCCAAGTGGTGTGAATTTCTTTAAAAAATCCAACTTTATACAACCAAAGCTAGAAACCAGTAACCTTCCTTATACAAAGAAAATAAATAATATAGAAAAACTAGTAAATTTAGAATATTTTGATTCTTTACTAGAAGATTCAATAGTAAATTTAGAATTACAGTCTGATCAAGTCTTAAGTTATGAAGAAATAGATGAATATCTAATAGAAAGTTATACCGAAGATCTATGCATAATCTCTAGAATAGAATCCAATCAAGAGAATTCAGAAGAAAAAAGTTGGCCTATAGAGGTAAAGAATAAAGTAGAAGCTTTAGAAAAACAAAAATTATTGGTGACAACCCGGTAAATGAAAACTCTACAGAAATATATAAGTTAGAGATAATAAATCCAGACATTACTATAATAACCCAAGATTTAGCCTATAGTCTAGAAGATAGAAAAGAATGCAAAATGCATATTAAAGAACTCTTAGAACTAGGAGTAATAAGAGAAAGCACTAGTAGACATAGGAGCCTAGCTTTTATAGTAAGCAACCATAGTGAACAAAAAAGAACAAAAAGTAGGATGGTTATTAATTACAAAAGATTAAATGATAATACTTTAAGAAATAGTTATAAGCTTCCCAACAAAGATGAATTAGTTAATTGTATTCAAAAAGCAACATGGTTCTCTAAATTTGATTGCAAAAGTGGTTTTTGGCAAATAAAGCTAAATGAAGAATCCATTCCTTGGATAGCTTTTAGTTGTTCTGAAGGACATTTCGAATGGCTTGTAATGCCATTTGGATTAAAAAATGCGCCTCAAGTATTTCAAACTAGAATGGACAAGATTTTTAAAAGATTTTCAAGTTTTTGTATAGTTTATATAGATGATATTCTTGTTTTTAGTAGTAATAGGTACATTCACAAAGCACATGTTCATAAAATACTTGACTTATGTAAAGCTAACAATATTATTCTTTCTAAGAAGAAAATTGAATTATTTAAAAATAAATAGATTTTTTAGGATTAAAAATAGACAAAGGAAAAATAGAACTCCAACCTCACATAACTACTAAGATATTGAATTTCCCTAATAAACTAGAAGAAACTAAAGAACTACAAAAGTTTTTAGGCCTATTAAATTATGGTAGAAAGTTTATCCCTAACCTAAGTACCTTAGTTAGGCCACTCTACAATAAACTTATCAAGAATGGTCAAAAATATTTTAATAATGAAGATATAAAACTAGTACGAAGGATAAAGGAAATAGTAAAGAATTTAGGACCAATAGCTCTCCCAATTGATAGTTATTATAAGATAATCCAAACAGATGCTAGTAGCATAGGGTGGGCTAGAATTCTGATTCAAAAACCTAATAAAGGAAGCTCAAAGGACACTGAAGAAATAGCAATGTATTCTAGTGGCAAGTTCTCAGAACCTAAAAGTAGAAAGTCTAGTACTGAATTAGAACTATTAGGAATAATAAATGCTTTAAATATGTTTCATATATATATACAAAATGAATCTTTTACTATTAGAACAGATTGTTAAATATATAGTAGAATTTTATAAAAAAGTACAAAAGAAAAATTCATTCATAAGCAAGAGATGGATAACTTTCCTAAAAACATTAACTGGTAGAGGATACAGAGCAGAATTTGAACATGTTAGTGGAAAGGATAATACTATAGCCGATATATTATCTAGACTAATAAATATTTAATTTTTGAATGCAGGAAATATGGCAGAAAGTTCAAAGAATCTTCAAAAAAGCTTTACTTTCCCAACTCAAAGCAGTAGTGTAAAAAAACTTAATATAGGACCTTTTACTATAAATAATAGTCCTGGAGTTCCTTTTCAACATTTAAATCAGTTAAAAGACAAGCTTACTAAACCCCAACAAGCCTTGCTTAATAATATATGGTTTTTTAGAAATGACAATAAAGGATTTTTAAATTCACTAAATATTTTAAGCCAAAATTTTGTAGAAAATAACAAGTTTTCGTGTTACGTAATTTATAGAGGAAGAAAAATTGGAATATATTCAACATGGCAAGAAACTGCTATGTATGTTGAAGATTTTCCAAATCCCAGTTTTAAAGGTTTTTATTCCTTAGAAGAAGCCAATAGATCTTTAAATATGTTTTTACAAAACCCAGATGGCTTTGAACCAATTTTAGAATTTAATGGTCTTGTTTATGATCGCAACCAAGTTATCAGCTTCATGAACCATTTCAAAAAGGTGAATGAAGCAAATCATAGAATATCATAAAAGCTAGAAAGTTGTAAAAAGAATATGCATGATCTTTTAGAAAAGTTTCAAGCTGAAAATATGGTACTAAAGCAAAAATTAGAAGAGGCTAAATAGCTAGCAGAACAACTTCAAAAGCTTAGCATAAAAAGCCAAAAGAATAGTAGAGAAGCAGACGAGGAGGCAAATTCTGTAGAAAAACCCCTTGATATTATAAATATTACCCTAATGAGGGATCAAGCAAAAAATCTATATAAAGTGGTAGAAAAGCTTCCAATAGATATAAAGCAAACTATTTTTGGAATAGCACAAAATATACATTTAAAACGTTTTCTCAAAATTCAAAAAAATTTAGCCATAGGAGTAGGATTACCTAAAGGTATGACTACATTTCTACAAGAGAAAAAGATTAACAATAAAGTTATATTTAAGTTTGTTTCAACTCAAATAAACTTAAACGTTTTTCCATTAGAATTTGATATCCCAGATTTTGCTGATAAAGTTAGTATTGAAGAACTATTTAGCTATGGTATTATTGATGGAATTCATGCAACAAATATTTTAAAAATCTCCTTTCTCCTTGAAAAACTTCAACGATCAATCAGGATGTTTGGAGGAAAGCATGATTTCTGTCTTGACATTGATTCAATCCCATGTGAATGGATTGTCAACTAACCTTACAGGTTGTCAAACTATTTACCAACTTATCACTTCATAGTGATAGTACCATATAATTCCCTATTGAATTTATACGAGAAGACTATCCTCATGAATATGGCGAGGACATATGTCTCGAGTATCTTCAAAGATACAGAGCCCAAAAATATTTCACTTGTGTAAATTCATCCAAGCCAAAGCTGATCGGACAGACTCCACACATGTCAATCTTCACAAGGAGTCACGATGTCATGACTAAATATCTGATTCCATGGATCTTCCTTAACCCAGAAACAGATGACTATTTAAGAGAAATCCAGGAAAAGGAAGAAGATAGGTTAAGATAATTTCTTACTGAAGAAGAAATAGACGAGCAGTTCGATGATGAAGCTTACCATAATCTACACACCTAAGCATGAAGATCGCATAACAAAGTGTCGGTAGAAAACGACAAAAGTAGTTAAAAGCAAGATATGAAGATAAGATCAACATTAAAGCTTGAAGATAAGACTGACAACAAAAGCAGCAAGAATAATAAAAAGCAAGTATCGATAAGAAATAAAGTCAGTATTACTTTGACTTTTTTGTAAAATATTAAATTTTAGTTGGCCGTTTGTTTTGGCCTTTTCCTTGTAAATTTTTTTATAAATTGGGTCTAGCTCTCATTTGCTATATACAAGAAAATCTAAAGCTTTCAAAAACTCTCCTACTCTCTCTTGTAATATTTTCAAACTCCTCTCTAGCAATCAATAAAGCTGTGAATATTTTCAAGTAAGGTCTTTCATCTTATCTTTCTACTTTACTCTTTTCAGTTTTTATTTAGTTGTTTAAACATCAGGAAGTCTTGCCAAGTTAACGAAAGCATAAGCAAAATATTAAATTTCTAGAGTAACTCGGTCAATTGTTTTGCAACTCCAAAGGAACTTTTTCTATCAAAGTACCTAGTAGAGATCCCGTTTTTATAAAAACAAAATTTTATGATTTTCTGAAAAAAAAAAAAAAAAAAAAAAAAAAAAAAAAAAAAAAAAAAAAAACTCCATGGTGGTCTATTTAGGTAAGTCATGTTTGGAAAGGCAGTAGTAGACTTTAGGGGTATTTGAAAATTCGTTTTATTTAAATGAAAACCATGGGATCTTGAAAGGCATGTTTGAGTTTCTCTATAGATTGCACACTCCTAGGTGGATAGATATATAATATCGAAATATATATATATATATATATATATATATATATGTAATAATATATGAACTAACGCTAAGTTAATAACTTAAGTTTTAAGAGAACCAAATTAGAGTAACGGACAAAAATGTCCATTGACTCCACTCTTCATTTTCCTTCTTTTGATTTTTCTCAAGAAAAATGAAGATTCTCTTAAGAAAATTGTAAGGAAATCATGATTTTATCTCTCTCGTAAGTGATTGAGACACAGAAGAAGAAGAAGAAGAATCAACGAGGAGAGGAAACAAAAAAAAAAAACAAAAAAAAAAAAAAAAAAAAACGAAGAACATATACCATATAAGAAAAAAAACTATATAAAATAAGTCACGGCCAAAAGCTTGAAAAAGGTGTTTGACTTATTTTGTGTTTGTGTTCAAATTGTATTTTATCATAAACACATTTTTGATGCTATTAAAACTCAGGTTATTAAGTTAATGTTAGTTCAACAAAATCAATATCAAAATATGCTATAAATTTTAAGAACCCATTAAATATAAATCATTCAATTAAAAGATTATCCTTTCATTTAATTTCATTGTATAATCTAATATGAAATTCCCTTAAGCAATAAGTGTAATATATACCTAGAGGGGGGGTGAATAGGTATAGGCTCAATTTCTTCCAAAAATCTTTTTCTTAATACAACAATGAATTGCACACTTTGTGTGTCTAATAAAATGAATTGTTTTAATCAACACAAGCGAAAATCAATACACAAGTGATACAATCAATATAAGATATGGAAGATAATGAAACATAAAGTGAAATGTGACACAAGTATTTTTTACGTTGTAAAACCTCCTAAGAGGAAACATCCATGAATTGTTACCACAACCATCGGCAAGCAATTCACTATGATGAAAATGAGATACACACTCAAGGCAATCAACACATGATAAACACCTTAAGTTATCAACTCCTAGTCTACCCTCAAGGCCAAGTGAGTCACTTTGCCTACTCCCTATCCAAAATGTGTCCTACACCTCTAGGAAGCAACTTCCTATCCAAGACACTCACGTCTCTAGGAAGATTTCTTGTTTAACTATCCTGATCACAAAGATCCTAGTCAAGCTTCCTTAGCTCAACAATCCGGAGTATTACACTCCTAGCTAAGACTTCTTGCTTAATTATCCGGATCCCCTTGATCCTAACTAAGACTTATTGCTTGGCTATCAGGAACACTTTCCTAGCCAAGACTTCTTGCTCTAAACAAAGCTTCACTCACTTTGAAAGAGACTTTAACCTTTTGTAAGGAAAAATGATCTAAGTGATGCAAATGATGCAAACACAATCAAATAGAGAAAGTTGATCACACAAGCTCTATGAACATGCAAGAGATAACTAGAATACAATTTAACACTCAATCACAAAATTATCTAGAAATCAATGCATGTGAATCAATAAGAACTAGATTAGGATATTCAATATCACACACAAAAATCCTAGTTCTTAGATCATGAAATTAAACCTAGAAATCATCATGAGGCACATTATACAAGTCATTTTTATAATCAATTTCATGTGAATCAAGTTTAGCTAAAAGATATTCAAACAAGTTCAAAAAGCTAAAACTCAACAATCAATCAATCAAACAAACCTAGAATATGAATTAACATTATTCTTAACACATTTCATCTATCAAATAGGAAGATTAAAAGAAATGATCAAAAGATAAAGTGAGAAGAAGATGTTTCACCTACAAATGATGAACCACGAACTGAAATCTGTTCACTACTCAAAATCACGACATCATTAATATTTTTGGCTTTTGAATCACTTGATTCGGAGTTCAAATGAGAGAGTTATTATCAAAACAAGAAATCAAAAACTTGAAGAAATTTTCTACCCAATCTTTTTCAATTTTTTCTTCACACAAATTTGGAGGGAAGAAGTAAGATATTTAAAAGAGAGAAGAAGGAAGTTTCAATGGCCAATCAAAGGAGGCCACATCACCATCCCCGTGAGAGGCATGTGAGCCTCATGGGGCAGAGGGATGCCTTGGTCGTGAGCCTCACGCGCCCCTCATGGGCTCCCCCATAAAATGGCCTTTGGCCATTTCAAGCCTCTTTTGCGCTCCTCACACATTCTTCAGCTGTATTCGGGCATCAGAACTCTGAATTCGAATTCGAATCTGTCTTTGGATTATGAATCGTGACTCCCTCACACACAAGGACGACAACAAAACTTTGATAAAATGTTGAGAATTTGACTTGGTTTACGACAATGAAGACAGCACAACGTATGAGAACGTAAAGTAGCATAACTTCCTAATTTGGACTCAAAACCTAGTGAATGAGTAACCGAAATGACTGGGAATCAATAAGGAATCATATGAGATCATGTTTAAGTCCAAAACAAAAGAAACAAAAACAAATAAACACAAAATCACACAAGTATACTATTTCCTAAAGATAGTCCTAGAACATGCAATTCTACTATGTTTGTTATGAAACTAATGTATGTGCATACTTCAATAAGTGTATGAGTGTGTTATACCAAATGTAGCACAACGATGCAGGGACACACATGTAAGAATTGTGTATGTGTGTGTGTGTGTGTGTGTGTGTGTGTGTGTGTGTGTGTGTGTGCGCTTACGCCTTGCAAGAGGAAGAAGTATATTGATACCTTAGCATCCAAGTAAACGTTTTTCCTCTTGAAGACGATATTTACATGAGAAGTTGTTTTTCTCCTTTGAAGCTTCTTTTCACCAAGGACCACCTAAGCAACTAACCATTACAAATAAAGAGAGTTTTGCAATAGAATCAAGCCAACACAATTCTAGGATCTTACATAATACCTAACTATTAATAATTTTTATAAACAAATATTTATATTCATTTTTAAATTTAAGTTTAAAAAAATGATGAAATATATCAATTAAGAATAATTCTATGTATCCCAAATGTGTTGTCAATTTTATTGGGTTAAGATTCGATCGAATACACCTTAATTATTCAAAAATGTTACACAACTCAAGATATTTAAAAAATAAATTGAAATGATGTACTAAGTGATTATCATTATCTTGTTATTCAACGTGTCATTCCATAATTTATATGGCAAGAATAAATAACTTACCTTATTATTTGGATTGATTTTTAGATTAATTTTTTTTGAGTTATGTAGCACAACTCTGAAATATAATTTCTTCTTGATAAATGCTAACAATCCATATATTATTATTAAAGTAATGCTATTTTGTTCAAATTTGTAGCCTAAATGATGTGACAGCCTTGATTTATTTGTATTAGAGCATCTTTAATACTACAATTGATTGTGAAAATTTTATATAATAGACATTGTGTTCAACTATGTTTCTCAAATGCAGTTATTGCTACTCGACATCAATATGATGTGGCAAAAAAAAAAAGTTGAACTTGAAGGAAATGGCCTTTCCTAATGTTCACTTTCTAGGAAATAGCCCATTGGAGAAAAAATTGCATATCCAACCCTTTTGCCAACCCCATTTACCACATTGCCCTTTAAAACCCCTCACCTGGAATTTCCCTAAATACCCTCATTAAATATTTTATTCAATAAAACTTGTTCAAGTTTACAAAATTACCCTCCCCAATTTGATTTCCCACAAAACTCACAGTTAACAACACAATTCAAAATCAAATTAAAAAAAAAAAAAAAAAAAGGAAGTCATTGCTCTACTCTGTGTGCAAATCGCAAACACAAACAACAAGAACCCAGAAATAGAGAGAGGAAGTCGTCGTCGCTATTGCCATTCAAATACAGTGATGCAAAGAGAGGCCAGAAATATAGTGACGCACAAGCCTAAACGATGGACAATACTCAAAACTCAAACCCAAACAACAAAAACCCAGAAATACAGTGACGTAAAGAGAGGAAAGAGAAGCAAGGTAGTCGTCCTCGTCCTCGTCGCCGTCGCCATTGTCATTGAATAAAGCACCCCAAACCCTAGATGAAACGCAAAGAGAGTGAGACAATTTCAAGGTACTAATTTGTTCAAACTACTTTAATTTATTAAAACGTGTTTTTTTTATTGGAGTTTGTTCTTGTTTGTGTTTTGGGATGGTAGATGGTTCTCTTGTTTGTGTTTTTTTACGTGTTTGTATGTGTATTTGGAGGGTGTGTGTTATGTTTGAAGGGCAAGCATTTATTAATTAATTGTTGTGAACTACACTGGAAATGTTTTTAGTGGAAGGGAAGAAAAACGTTTGCAGACTAAATGACTTATTTTGCATGTAGAGCCTAGGTTTAATGGTAAATGTATATGTTGAGCCTATGAATGATTGTCATAAGCCTAGGGTCGATAGATGGATGATGCATGTATTATTTTTAGCCTTGATGGTGTGATTACGAAAGGGTTGTACAAACAGATTTTAAAAGGTTCATTATTGCCACTCTTATTGAAATTATTGGGTTTTAGAGATTTCACATCATCTAAGCCCTAAATTTGAGCAAAGTAGTATTATTCTTATTGTTATTTCTCATTTTTATTTTTTTTGTATCGAGGATCCCGGACTTCGTCCAAGCACCCATCAGCTTGTCCTCCCTAACTGCGTGACTCGTTGTGGCCTATATGTTAGATCGTGGAGTAAGACAAATAGAAAACCTCGGCCCACACCTCTAGCCCCACAAGGATGCAAGCAGGTAAATCAGAACTAGCCCCTGCCTGGGTAGGAAAAGTTGAAATACTCAAATGCATAACATCACTCCTTCATCAATTATTTTAAAATATATATATATAACTACCCCAATGGCCATCAATTTGGGTCACACTACAAGAACTGTCTTTCTTGACAATTTTACAAAACTGTCAACTATTATAAGTTTGTTGACAGTTTTGTAAAACTGTCATTAAAAAACTATAAAGAAATAATAATTGACAATTTTTTTAATAACAGTTTTACAAAACTGTCACCAAACTTATAATAGTTGACAGTTTTATAAAACAGTCATTAAAAAACTGTCAACTATTTTCAAAAATTTTATTTTTCTTTAATAATTTTTTAAAACTTTTACTTCCTATTTTCAACACCAAACAAAATCTCGATATGAATTTATTATACAATAAGATATCGATTTTTGGACAAACCGATATTGGATAAGTAAAATTTTAAATTTAATAAATTTACTTTTAAATCATTTGTTTTTAAAATTTTCAAAAATACAATTTTAAAAAAAATTGTTAATTTATTTTGCACCCTCTTGTTTCATACTAGGAGACACGTTAATAATTCAATTACCCATATAAATTAGTAATCTAAGTCTTACTTTTGTTCATTAAATTGCAATATGCATATTGAGAAATATCTCCCCTATAGTGAGAGTTGTATTCCAAATCATGCTTATTACAATTAAAGTCACGAGTCTCCTATATGTCATGTTTGGTTGGATAGAATGGAATGGAAAGAAAGTCATTCCATTCGTTTGGTTTGTTAAAATGTAATGGAATGGTAATTCTGAAAGTATACAAACGTAGTTAAATTGCTTAAGGCATACCTAGAGGAGGGGGGGAGGGTGAATAGGTTTTTACACCTTTTTCCAATCCCTTAAACAAACTTTCGTTTGTCCCTTAAGGTAGCCTTACACACAACAAAGTAAACCAAGAAAGACATACATAGACAATATGAGAATATAATCATGTGAACAAGGTCTAAGTATATCACCTAGTTATGTGAGGTATAATAACAAATAAACACAACAACAAAGAAGGCTTGTATTCCAATAGATGTTCAATGAGTTACAAGAGTGATCAAATATCACTATACAAAAATTACAATATACAAAAGAATCATATATACAAAAATGATCAAAAGAATGAATCCACAAATCACACTTTACAAATACTTGCTTCACTATACATCACAAGTGAATAATATGAAACAAGATAATAACATACACAAATAAAATATAAAAGATAAAGATAGGAAGAATTAACACAAGAGATTTTTTAACGTGGTAAAACCTCCAAGGAGGAAACATCCACGGGTTGAAATACAACCATTAGGGTACTATATATATTGGATGATAAAAATAGAGAATTCACAAAGTGACCAATCTTTAGCTCACCCAACCTAGTGGAGTCTAAGTCTACCCAACCCTATTGGAAAGTATGAGATCCCTCAATGATGCGAAACCACCATATATTGGACAACACACAAAACCAACATCGATGGAAGATTAGAAATTCCTTAAGAGTGCATACACCTCCCGTGTACCCTGCTCTTTTGGAGTCTAAGTCTAACCATACTCCTAGGCCTTCCAATATAATAGCCAACTCCCTATCCAAGGCACTCTTGCCTCTAGGGAGCCTCCCATGCATAACTATCCGAGTCCTTCCAACTCTAGCCATGACTTCTTGCTTACCTATCCAAGTCATCCCGACTCTAGGCAAGTCTTCTTGCTTGGCTATCCGAGTCATCCCGACTCTAACCAAGACTTCATGCCTTTTACAAGGACTTCCTAGTGTGATCATGTGAATGCAAATGATGCAAACAATCAATTCAACATAGAACATGTGATCAATACATTCCATGGTACAAATAGACCTAAACATGTGATATCACAAGTAATAAAAGTCTAGATGTAAAATACAAGAATAAAACCTAAAGCATGTGTAAACACCAAACACATAAGCTCAAAGTCTCATTCACACATACAACACTTGAACAAAATATATTCATGAAGTACAAGTTCAAGATGCTATCAACATACAATAAAATGCTAGATATATGAGATTCAATCAATCAATATTCTAGCCAAAAATATAGAGCAAGGATTCAAGATATAAATCAATTAAATCCTAGATTGCTCTAAAACTCATACAAATACAATAATCCTAGATTTCATCAATCGAAGGATCTAATCAAATCTCAAGGTCATTTATCACAAAATTGATTCAATCAAGTCACAAACAACCTAAGATGCCATTCTAATCACAATACAACTCACAAACATGTGAAAAACCTAGAATCATAGAAACTAGTACACATTTGTCTCTAAATAGACTTTTGATTAGAATGATTATGAAGCTATCTTTCTCAATAGCTTTCACCAAATATAAACATACATATAGAAGAAGAAACCCCAAGCAAATTGAAGGTTAAAAAGAAAGAAACCCCAAAGATAAGACCAATACCTTGGATTCACTAGCTGGTTCGGAGTTTTGTATGGAACCACCAGAAAACTCGATCAAACAGCCACCAAATCACTTATAAAAGGTAGAGGACTCGATTACAAACGTTCTCCAACTTGAATCACTCAAATCCGACTTCATATGAAGAAGTTATGGTGTTTGGAAGATGAGAAAATTTGGGAGAAAAAATCTGATAGGAATTTTCAATTTTTCTTCTTGAAAACAAATGGAAGGAATGGAGGGAAATAAAAAAGGAGGAGAGAGAAGGCAATTTTTGGCCAATCACAAGGGGCCACATCAGCCCAACCCCGTGGGGGGCGCGTGGGCCACACGGGGGCAAAGAGCCCCTCTGTCCGTGGGGCCCACGGCTTGGGCCACACTTGGCCTCTTGGCCACTTTCGCCCTCGCGCGCTCCCTCACGTTCTTCAGCCGTATCTTGGGCATCCGAACTCCGATTTTAAATCCGTTTTTGGATTACAAACCGTGACTCCCTCATGCATGACAAAGACTACACAACTTTGAAAAATGGTTGAGAAATCATCTCGGAAAACGACGATGAAGTCAACTCAACAAATGAGAACGAAAAGTAGCATAGCTACATCGTTTGGACTCGAAACTAAATGAATGAGTAACCGAAATGACTGGAACTCAATAAGGAATCATAATAGAGCATAATCAAGTCCAAATACAAAAATATGGAAATATACAAACACAAAGACACACACATATGCTATTTCCTAGACATAGTCCTAGAACATGCAATAAGCAAAGTTTGTCAAGATAGTATAAATGCATGAGCATATATTATCAAGTATGTGAAAGTGATATATCAATGATGTTTAACCATGAAGGAACACACAAGGATGCCATGTGTGTGTGTGTGCCTAGCCTTGTAAGAGATATGAGGTCTTATATTACCTTTGATGATCAATGATGCACATATCTCTTTAATGCTGGCTTCTTACATGAATTGTGGTCGAGACATTCTTCGTCTTCTTAAATCTTCAATATATGAATCACTAAACATTACAAGATAAACACGTTTTGATATGGAATTTATGCCAACACAAACTATAAACCTAACAAATTCCATTAGAATGAGGATTCTACCATTTTGGTGGAATGGGCATTCCTCCCAAAAACCAATGGAATGCCCTTTCCATTTCAAAAATACCCTCCTTTCCAAAAATAATATATTATTATACTATATATTATATTATTATATATATTATACATATTATTATTATTATATATACATATATTATATAATATATATATATATATTATATATATTATTATATGTATTATAATATATATATATATATATATATTATAATACATATAATAATATATATAATATATATATATATTATATATAATATATGTATATATATATTATAAATTATATATATATTATATTATATATTATAATATGTTATATATTATAATAATAATATAATATTATATATAAATATAATATTATATATACTTTTAGATTTTATTATTATTATCCATAATATATCATGTTATTATGAATGTTTTTATAATTAGGGGTATTTTGGTCAAAATATAGTTAACTTCATTCCATTCCGTTGTTAACAAAACAAAATAATACTGATTCAGAGACTAATTCTAAAGTTCCAACCAAACAAAATACTTAGTTTTCCTTTCATTTCCATTCCGATTACCATTCCACCATGTAACCAAATGTGACCATTGAGTATAGACCAATAACTCGACTATATATGTTTAAAAAAATATAATTTTATTAAAAGTTTCAATAAATATTTTATAATATATAGCTATTGTAGAAATTAGAATTCTGTTTAGTTGAATAAATTTAAATTTATCTAATAAGGTTTTTTTTTTTTTTTTTTTTTTTTTTTTTTTTTTTTTTTTTTTTTCTTTTTTCTTTTTTCTAACAACTTATATAGGTTATATATATAAATATTGTTCAATTATTAACAAATCAAATCTTGCAGTCAAGTGGTAAAGGCTTACAACTTTTGACGCGCAGGGGCGGATGCAAGCTCACGGCGCGGTGGCCGGAAGGAGGCGAGCCGCGCTATGGTATATAAATATAAAAAATGCTAATGATATATTGATAGTTTTTAACTGTCATAAATTTCTTTTCAAAAAAAAAAAAACTGTCATAAATTCTTGACAGTTTTAAAACATTTCTCGACAGTTTTTAAATATCAATAAATGTGATATTTTCTTATAGTAACTTTCTCTAAAATTACAAAAATGATTAACATTTGCTTTTGCAATCTCATTCATTTAGGTAACTTTCTCTAAAATTACAAAAATGATTAACATTTATATTTACAGACTTGATTGAAACACAAATTATTTAGAATCACAAAGAGGACTTCATCTTTAGCTTATTGTCAAGCTCAAAATTTTCAGGGCCGAAAGCTGAAGCCAGTTAAAAGATATTGTTAATGTAAACCTTCATTTGGTCACCACCCTGTGGTCTCCTATTGCTCCCGTAACACAAACAACAGCCATATAATTAAACTTCTCCTGCCAGATTATAAGTGTAAGCAACTTGATAGATGGTGTAAAATGGCACACAAAAAAAAAAAAAAAAAACAAACAAACAAACTTGTACGGATTCAAATCAAAATCATCATCGTCAGCAGAATCGTAGTTGGCATAATCTTCCGCATGGAAAAGGAATGCGATTTGTATCGCCGACTCTGTCCTTGCGAACCGGAGCTGTTTAAGGCGCCGAGTTGTTTCGTGAGAGAACCATCGATGATGTATGGTGTTTTTGTTAATGCCTCTGCTTGTGACAAGTGTAGTGACTGGAAATTAGTAGTACTAGCTTAACGACTCTGAGTCTGTTCTTGTTTGGTTGATGAGGAAAAAAAAATCTAACAATTTTCTAATTTAAATTCAGTAGCTAATTGAGAGCTGTCCTAAACGTCTATTTTTTCCATAAATGAACAAGATTGTAAATATAAATGTTAATCATTTTTGTAATTTTAGAGAAAGTTACCAAAATGCCTAACTATTTATTGTAAACTTAACGGAGTTTGACGGAATGGTTATTAATGTAATAATGTCCATCAAAAATGACCTTTTTGAAATAAATTCTTCATCTAATGGTCATTTTGATAGTGATGACCCAAATTGATGGCCACGAGTAATTATCCCAAAAATATATACGAAAATTTATATTGTTAATTTCTTTTTTTCTAAATACAAATTTCCTATACTATATATAAAAGTGTGAAGTGGCCGTTGGAATTATAGCCCATTTTTTTTTCTTTTAATTTCTTTGACTTTTATTTTTTAAAAATTTCCTTAAAAGTAAAATTACAAATACAACCCTTAAACTTTATATAATTACTTAATAGATAGCTTTTTGTAAGATTTTAGTTATAGCATCCCTTATTATTTATTTTTTTAAAGTCAAATTACAAATACAAGCCTTCGAGTTTATAGAATTACTTAATAGAAATATCATAGGTAGTGTTAGATTGATGGTATTGTTGTTGGTGACCTATCATGCAGTGGATACTATTAATGGAGTTTGTAGAGACGTGAACTTTACTTCAACAATTAGCATCGCCAATAAAATAATGTGATAATGTATATGGTAGGGATTTTCAATTCGAATGCTAATTGCTTTAAGTAGTTGATAAAATAACTACAAATTAGTGAATATTATGAAGTTTTGAAGATGTAGAAATCTGTTATTGAAGATTTGAGTGATTATTTCATCACAATTTATGCAATTTAGTCAAAGAGTACTTTTGGATGTAAAAAAAAAAAAAAAAAAAAAAAAAAAATAGTTGTTGAATTTGAATTGTTTAGATGTTCAATAAAAGTTGCAAACAATTGTTAAATCATCGTGAGAATGATTTCTTTTGAGGCAAGTGTAGAGGAGCTTCTTGTCAAACCTATGAGTTTAAGACTTCCTCAAGGTGTTATGTCAATATAATAACATTTACATAAACTAAAACTATATGTTATATTAACATTTATTGTTTTTCAAGGATATATATATTTGCAAATATGAAACTCAAATACTAATTTAAGCACATGTCTTGCATGTGCTCTAAAACCTAGTATTATAGAAAATGTCTATAGCTTGAATTTTTCTTGTCCACTTGAAATAAAATAAATTTACATTACACTTTAGAAAAAGGGAAATTTCTCTCCCCTGTAGTTTGCCGTATTCTCCAGTCTTCCCCTCTAGTTTCAAAATTCTCCAATTTCCCCCCTCCCATGCACAAATACAACCAATCTCACCATATAAAAATAGGCATGGGAGGGGGGTAATTGGAGAATTTTGAAACTAGAAGGGGGAGACTGGAGAATATGGAAAACTACAGGGAAGAGAATGATAATTTTCCTTAGAAAAAGGCAGAAGTCATATATATAGTTAGGCTGTCATTGTTAAAGTTGCGCCACTGAGAACGTCATGGCGATTGGCACATGACTCATTTGGACCACCCCAAATTTTTTGCTATTTATGGATTTAAGTGAGAAGTTAAAAATATGTTCGGTAATGTTTTGTTTTTTGTTTTCTGTTTTTTGCTTTGAATATTTTCATTTGAAAATGAGAAATTAGTTTTCATATTTTTAGAAACTGAAAACATTGAAATGACATTTGGTAGCAATAATTGAAAACCGTATTCTGGATTTTTTTTTAAATATTATAATATGTATTTAGTGAAATTGTTTTTTTTTTAAAAAAAACATATTTTTCAATAAATTGTAAGAGAAAAACATAATATTGTGGGTAGTTAAAATATATATTTATATCTATTATAAAAAAAATTAATTTAGTTTTGATTTCTGTCTTTTTTTAATTTTTTATTTAAAAACATTATAATAAAAAATACATTGTACTAATTTTAAGAAAAATTATATGAATCAATATATATATATATATATATATATATATATATATATATATATTCATCATTTTATAATTTCAAATTATGAACTATTATAAATTATAAATAATTTTAATTATTATTATTATTTGCCATGTGCAAAAATATTAATAGGTAAATGGATCTTTAATCTTAAAATATTAATTTATTTTTTTGTTGGAATATTACATAAATTTGGGGATTTTTGGGAAAATAGAGGACTTAAACTCATAACCTCGTAGCATAAGTGTGAGGGGTTTACCGCTGGACCAACCTCAACTCGTTATCTTAAAATATAAATAAAAACTTATGTTTCTAGTACAAAAGTAAAATGAGAACAATAATTAGAAAACTACTCTTTATTGTTTTCCATAATGTTGTCTTTCACAACATTAAATGGGAAAAATAGGATTCAATGTTTTCAAGGATTGTTTTTCCAAAAATTGTACTTTAATTTTTGTACCGAGAAAACGAAAAAACACTTTCTGGAAACGTCACCGAACGCTCCCTTAGGTACTCTGTTGTTAATGTATTGTCACCAACAAATAGCTACTAGCTTTTTCATGTCACATAAATGACAAAATTTTGGGCAAGATGGGCATCGTTCTTATTCATAGCTTATCACATTGTGTGGTGCCAAAATCAAAATCATGTCACGTGAGTCTTGACTCATGAGTAACATCTTTCCTATTCACAGCTTATCAAGTAGCGTTGGACTCAGTACATCACTCGTCAACATATATCACGTGGGTGCACTTGTCCCATCCAAGGTTTACTCCCAATAATGCATGTAGATAGACACTCAAAATCAAGTTTTGTTTTTTTTTTTTTTTTTTATAACATAGAATCTAGCACAAATTATGAAATTGATATAAATAATTATTGATATTGAATGGTCGGGATTATTCTGGTTAGATATAATCTCAACTGTCTAAAATACAAGGGAGAAATCCATTTTCGTCCCTCTAGTTTGTCTTATTGGTCAAACTGGTCCCTTTAGTTCCAATATTGACTCGTTTGGTCCTTCTATAAAGATTCCGTTAAAATCTGGTTTTCTGACATAACCAGAGGATAAAATGACTTTGCTATTCTTTAAAGTGTGACTTTTGACGACAATGCTATTTTACCCTTCTAATAAATATTTAAATTATTTTAAAATAAGAAAATTTTAAAATTTTAAATGGATTTGGTGGAGATCCAACCAAATCCAAAAAAAAAAAAAATGGATCTCCACCAAATCCAAAAAACAAAAGAAAAAAAAAAATTAATTCAAACTTTGGATTCATCACATCAGTTCATCATTATCATTATCATGAATTAAAAACCCACCTATTCATCATTATCATGAATCCAAACCCAGATTTTTTTTTTTTTTTTTGAGTAAAAGCCCAAATTATTCACAAACAACAATACCAGTTGTGGAACTACAATGAAACAACACAACACCCAACACCAAACCCACCGGTTCATCAATATCATGAATCATCAAATGATTCATCACAGAGCCAGAAAACCACACTAGACCTAAACCCAACCACCATCACCGTCAACCACAAGATAAGGAGAGAAAGAAAAGCCAAAACTGCGTGTCTGAATCTAGAGTCATCGCGACGTGAACCAAAGACGGGTCACACGAAAACTTCAATCCAATCACTCTCTTATCAGCTGAGACTGGATAGCCTCTTCCGTTACGACGTTATGATACTCCGGCGCCTCAGAGAACCGGTCGAACACTAACCTTAACCCTAACCTATCTCCGATCGTCAGAAGGGAATGAATCCTAAGACAAAACGGCGAAAACAATAAAGAAACAAGAACGAGCAAAACAACGGCGTTCAGTCTGAAATTAATGGTGTAAAATTCGTGTTAAAAGGGACTGGCTACCATACGTAGGAAATTATATGGGTATCATACCATGCATTTCAACAATTAGTTACAACCATTGGATGATGAAAAAGGTTCATCCAATGGCTGAAAAATAGGGATACTTTGATAAATCAATAGAATAGGCAACCTGTTGAACCGGTTTTGACCAAGCCCATTAAATTTCCTCTCTCTTCTCTCACCGAAAGCTCTCCTCTGTTCTCTTCTATTCGATCCCAAATTCAATTTTTTTAGGGTTCTTTCTATTGTCTAAATTCAAGTTTAATGTAATGGAGGTAATCTCCATCACAGTTCTGGAGTTCACATCTATCAGATCAAAGCTTCATCTTCAATCTGTCCACAACCGGTACGCATACAGGCTTCAATCTCTTTCCTTCGCTTACCACGGCTTCACTGTCTCTCTCGATCCCGCTCAAGCCGAATCCCTCCGCCAATATGACACCGTCCTCTGTGTCTACGAAAACACTCCACACACTACTCGCTCTCTCGAGTTTATGGGTCACAACTTTCAACACTTCTGACCTCGGCTTCTTGGATTTTTCATTTTTTATTTTTATTTTCTTTTTCTATTGTTGTTTTGTTGATATTCTTGGATGATGATAAGTATCCTTATGAGATTTGTGTACTGGGATTTTCATTTTTCATTTTGATTTTTATTTGTTTTGGGTGTATTGTTGATTTTCTCAGATGATGATGAATTTCTTACAAACATTTTCTTACTGGGTTATTCATGTTTTTTTTTTTTTTTTTTTTTTTTTTTTTTGCTTCTTCATCTTCCTTTTTCTCTGTTGCAGTCCTTTCTTCTTTCTTGGTTTTTGGAAAATAAATAGTAGTTGTTCTTGTTGTTGTTGTTCTTGTATCTTCTTTTTCTCCTTCCCCACTCATTGTCTATCAGAAGCTGTGAAAAATGAAGATGCCAGTAAGTGCGTTTTTTTTAGTCTGGGATTTTTGTTTCGTTTCTTTTTCATTCATTCTCTATGTCTATCTGTTTATTTATTTTTATTTTTTTCATTTTTGTTTGTGCTCTAGAATGCTTGTTCTCCTGGTTGGTATCCTTTAGAGTTTGAGTGTTGCTTTGACTGGGAATCTGGACCTTTATGCTTTGGATGGGGTTGTTTTTGGAGTTACAAAATCATAGTTCAAAATTACACATTTGAGTTGTCTTATTGATTTCAATTCCCTGATTTCAATTCCTAAATTTCAATTTTTTATATATGAAAATTAAATTTGTTTAGTTGAATATTTTTCAGATTGTTTTGCTTTTGGTGGTTTTTTGATTAAGTGATGAATTGGGATATTTATGGAACCCTCTTAATTTCTAAATTCTAACACTCTAAAATCTAAATTGTTACTGTATTTCATTTATATTGAAACACAAAAGAAAGGGGAAAAAAAAGTATCGGATACCTTGGTATGTTTAGCTTCAAAACTTGAGGCAAAGTTAACCGTAGACAGGGACAGTCGCATATTTTTCAAATGCAAATGTAAGAAAATGATGAGGCAAATCTTGCACATTGAGTATGTTGTTGTACCATGTGTACAACAAGCTTGTCATTCTCATTGGTGTTAACACAAACTTGAAAGTAAATTCTAAATTTCAAATTTGTAGGTGAATTTACACCTTGGTTCAAAGAAAAAAGGAGTTCACACTCCTAGGTGATTTGATCTTATGTTAAGTGCAGAAGATTTGCGGAGACTAAACTACAAAAGTAATCTCTAAATTAATTCAATTTGCATTATGTTTAGAATACGATCCAGCGATGTTTTGAAAAAAAAATTATATTTTTTTTTTAAAGTTCTACAAATACATTTATTTTCAAAACGGTTATTTTTCCCTACAAATTGGCAAACCACAGGTAGGTTCCTAGTAATTACTTCATCTCAAAAATAAAAAATAAAAAATAAAAAAATAAATCTTTTTAAGATATCCACCGTCCAGTTCAGTTTTTTTTTTTTTTTTTTTTTTTCATTTTTACTTTTTTTAAAAAAAAAAAAAAGGATCTCCAAATATGGATGGTGGAGATCCATTTAAAAATAAGTTTTTTTTTTTTTTTTAAATTGTTTTAATTAAAAAATTTTAGGGGCATTTTGCTATTGTTGACAGTCAAACTTCGTCAATGGTTAAGTTTGATCAAGTTTGATTAACGGCATGGGAGGTGAGTGTCATTTATCGATAAATTTATTTATGGGTGTAAAACGGCAAACCTCAGAGGAGTTTGGTGCAATTTGTTCTAAATGTTATATAAAAATAATACTTTACCCCTCATGAAATGATGAAAATAATATAAAATTAAACAAGAATATATATATATTTTTTTAAATAATAATAATACATGGATATGGAGGAGATTCCATTGCCTTCATTGTTTTTTTTTTTTTTTTTAACTATTTTTTAAGAGAATATAATAAATTAGACAATTAAATAATTTTAAGTAGTATTTTTTCAATTTCAATTATTATTATTTTTTATTTTTGTTTTAGTTTTTAAATATATGCAAGTTTTATATTATGTTGTTTAATTATATTTTATGTTCTCAAAAAATTTAAATTCTCCAATTATGTCCTATTTCCGTATTAAATTTTCAGTTATAAATATATTAGTGGATAATTTTACAACTCAAAAACCTAGTATATTGGGTAGTGATATACATGAGTATATATATCAATGTGAGACAAATTCTATCTTTTTGAGCTTCACACATGGGATCTCTAACACCGGATTATTAATATATATTTCATGTGCATATAGGCTAGCATGTGCCTAGTGAGTTTGTGAGATTTGTCATGTGGGGGCTTAATCTTTGATGTTGTTAGCTAAAATTATAGATGTAACCAGGATTGAACATCAGGGTGGGCCAGAATTTTTAAATAATAATGAAAAAAAAATTAAATTCATATAATTTACTATAATATAGGTAATTTGAAAGCTAATTTTTTATGTTGACAAAGAAATTGAGCTCAATTTTGATAAAATAAGTAAATGAAAAATGATGTTTTCAAGATTGAGGCAGAGCGTGTTTAATTAATCTGACAAGTTGTTACAAGTATTATTTTTGGTTTGGAAAAAAAAATGTAAATGCCATGGGTATTTTGATAAAATTTAATACAGATGTATATTTGTTTTAAAACTTTAAAAAAAAAATTAATTAAAATTCAAGATTGGAGCTAGGGGTGGGCACCCAAACCGCCAAACCCGATTGGGTTATTTTTTAGCAACCCGATTGGTTTAGGTTGGTTTGTGGGTTGTGTTTTATCAACCCACATAACCCAACCCAAACCATTACATACTTATGTGTGTGTGTGTGTGTGTGTTATCATAAAAAAAAAAAAAAATTAAAAAAATTTTTTTTTTAAAAAAAATAATAAAAAAGCTAACCTATTTTTAAAGCTATTTCATCACATCTGAAGTTGTGGGCACTAAGCAAATTTATTGAGGATAAGTAACTTTTTTTTTTTTGTTTCATACAAAAACACGTTAAGCAATACGGTTAAGTTTTTTTTTATTATTATTATTATTATTAAAAACAAAAAACAATTATTGTTATACAGTTGGGTTAAATTTAGTATTTTTGTTTATCTTGTTGATAATGAGTTTAACTATTTATATTGATATTATTATATTTGTTCAAAAAAAAATGTAATTATTTTTTTAAACCGCCAAACCAAACCCAACAAAACCGATTTTTATTGGTTTGGTTTGGTTTGGTTTAACCTTATAATTGGTTTGGTTTGGATTGTAAAAAAATAACCCGATTAAATAATGGTTTGATTTGGGTATCGTCAAACCCAACCCAAACCAACCCATACCCACCCCTAATTAGAGCCCACCCTAGCCAATGCAAAGGTACGGCTTAGAATTTGTCTTGTGGGGGCTCAATCTTTGATGTTAGATTGATTCTGGACAAGAGAGAAAAGACGAGCGCATCAAAACAAATAATAAAGTAGTGATATAGTAAGAGAGTATTGTGTTTTTGGTTTACAGGTTTAGTGGTGGATATTGAAAATAATTGACCAAATGAACCCCAATATTAGTGATCATTCTCACAAAAGAACTACTCATCATTCTTTTGAATCTTTTCCATGGTGCGCCCCTGTAATCTATTATTTATCCATTAATTGACTTTTTCGTGGCAATTGGGTCGGATAAAAAAATTAACTTAAGATATTTTTAACCAATTTGCGAGAGAATTAATTTTAAATTAGGCTAATAAAAAAAAACCATACTTGGCACAGAGATAATAAGGATTTATTTTATTTTATTTTAATTCCGATACCAATTAGATATAAGTCAAACTGGATTTGACTAGACTTGCTTTGATCAAGCACTGCCTTTATAATAAGAAGACCTACCCCACAATCGAGAGATGTCTATTCTTATGACACATACTACTCGGATCAAGCAATACATACAAAGTGACGAGACTTAATTGCCCACAACCAATACATAATTATTTCCACAATATCTATAACTGTAGATATCTACTTTAAAATCAAGCATTATATATATATATATATATATATATATTAGTTTTTCTCTCCACGAGACGAACTGATTTTATTATATCAGTTTCACAACTATCAACTATTGAATTCACATAATTCAGTTGAGTTAAAGTCTTCTTAAACTTGATCAATGACTCACAAGTCTTATCCTAATCTTGAAAATTCAGTTCAGTCATGAGGAGAGAAAAATTATATATATATATATATATATATATGAGTAAATCTCTCGTAAGGGATCCCTTATTTTAATTTCAATAAGGACCATTATGAAAGTACATCGATTTGAATGAATTTTGATCTGAATTTTTGTATGGATGATAAGTTCATTGAAATATATCTATAAATAAAATTTGAAATTTTTTCAAGTATTAGAACTATTTATCCCAAAAATTTTAAATATGAAGGCATCGGAAAAATGGGCGAAATATATGAAAATTCAATAAAAATAGTTCTGATACTTGAAAAATTCTCAAATTTTTTTCATATGTAGATTTTAATGAGCTTATCATCCACACAAAAATTCAGATCAAAATTCATTCAAAATTTTAATGGAGCATGGATGGTTGAGTATCTAGTGTTTTTTGGGTGGTTTGTCCTGTTTCACCGTTCTGTTTTAGTGTAAGTTTTTTTTTTTTTTTTTTTTGGGGTATGTTTCGAGCTGTCTTTGTGGTTTTGTCTCGTTGGTGCGGTGTTAGGTGTGCTTGGTGCTCGTTTGTTGTTGCTGGTTTATGCCTTGTATCAGGTTTTGTTGGTTGTTCTTGCTTGTATATATATATATATATATATAGAGAGAGAGAGAGAGAGAGAGAGAGAGAGAGAGAGAGAGAGAGAGAGAGAGAGAGAGAGAGAGAGAGAGAGAGAGATTTTCAAATAAGGACTTTTTACAATGCACACTTTAAGCATCTTTTATTTTTTGTATGGATGGTGAAAACATTGAAATACATTTATGGAAAAAAAATAATTTTAAAAATCAGGTGCAAGAACTAATTTTTTCAGATTTTTTTGAAGATAAAATATTTAAAAATAGGGAAATATAAGAAAAAATAGTTCTTAAATCCAAAAGATTTCTAAATTTTTACCAAAAGTGTATTTTAATTTTCTTAGGATGCATACAAAAACTATCATCGAAAAACATTTGATTCCGTATAATTTTATCAAAGATGCTTAAAGTGTGTATTGTAAAAGTCCTCATTGAAAAATTTATATATATATATATATATATATATATATATATATATATATGGTGCTGATAACTAGTTTCGTAATGGTATCTTTCACAAATGATCATCACTGAATTCTCAAGAAAATTTTAGTGGGGTACTTAATGGAAAATTATTATATATATATATATATATATATATATATATATATATATATATACACGTGATGCTGGTAACTATTTTCGTAGTGGTATCTTTCACAAATGATCATCACTGAATTCTCAAGAAAATTCTAGTGGGGTACTTAATGGATACTATTTTATCTTCCCATAACAAACCAATTAATCCATATCATAACCTTAAATTTTGATGATATATAACATGGGAGATGCAACCGCCCACTTTATAGCTGAGTGGAAACATCCACACTTTGAAATGAGACATCCACTCTTTGAAATCGATTGGAGTGGCAATGTGGTACCACATTTGCTTCCCCACCCCACCTCACCTCTTGTAAATATCTCAAATTCTCAACCCTCATATTCCCATTCATTCATTTTTATTTTCGCTTCAAACAAGCTCTAGTACCTTCGATTAATTAATATTGTTCGAAATGATAGCATGACAATGTGTTGAGACATCATTTAAAGGTTTTTTTTTTTTTTTTTTTTTTTTCCTTATATATCGAGATACACCACATGTTAGATATTTTCCTGCTAATTCGAATACTTAACCTTTTTTATTAACACGACATAGTTATAAATTATCATCTATAATGTATGATTAAAATCTATTTTTAATAGTAATATTTATATATCCTTAGATATAATTAACTCATGTGTAAAGAATTATCGTCCAAGTATAGATGAGATGGAGAACAGTTTGAAAGGCCTCATAGAAATATAATTAAGAGTGCTTAGCTTGTTCTGACAGCATCCACTTAATTCCACAAGATTAAACACATGCATTAATTATAATAAAAGATCTACACACGATTTATGAACATATATAGTGTGTTTGCAGAAATTTGATACACATGTGTTTGAAGTTTGATGTTTCCTCTTTTAGAAAAAAAAACTTTACAGTCTTTATCTTTGTTTTTTTTTTTTTTTGTTTTTCTAGTTTCACGTTTAATAACAAGGCACTTCAATCTCTCAGTAAATGGTCTCTTTCTTTCTCCCCTTGACAGCAACCACGTACTTATTAATCGATCCCACATGAAACACATTATAAAATAGAAAGAATTTTTTTTTTTTTTTTTAACCAAATGAAATTCGTCAAATTCAATTCTAACCGGGCTATGGTAAAATTTTATTTTTAACTAACCTTACTAGTAAAAAGACTATGTTGCCCTTTAATGAATTACATGCCATACATGTTACATGATAAACTGAAAACATATTACATTCTATCATGTAATGTTCATCATAACCCAGAATTAAAGAAATATGTTACATGATAAACTATGAAATATTACATAGCTGACTATCATGCAACGTTCATCAGAAACAATTTTTTTCGGAAAACTTCAAAATTGATTATGAAATCTCCGAAATAATCTAAAATAGTATCAAAACTCATGAAATTTACACTAATACAAACAATTGTTAGCTATTTAAAGCATTACAAACTCACCGTATGGTGACTGGAAGGAAGAAAAAGGGATTTTGGAGAGATAAAGTGAAGAACTAAGAGAGAAGGAAGAGAGAGAAGAAAAAACTCTAGGGGCATTTTCGTCACTTTTAGGTTAATTTTGAATAGTTTTTGGAAGTTATGGTTGAATACTGTTTTATTTTGAAAACAAGGTTAAAAATGAATTTTGATTTCAAAAATAGGTTAGATTTGTCTATTTCGTCTATAAAATATCTATTTGTAAAAAATCAATAATGCTACTTTGCCCAAATTAATTTGGTGTCCAAATCTGATGCCCAAATGATGTGGCAACACTCTAATCCATTCATTTAAATTGTAGTAGATTTGTATGATTTAAATGAATAGATTAGATATGCATGATTTAAATGAATAGATTAAAGTGTTGCCATATTATTTGGGCACCAAATTTGAATACCAAATTTGGGCAAAATAGCATTACTTGTAAAAAAATATTATAAAAAAAAAATGATTTTATTATTCATGATTCTCATTATATTACACTAGAGACCTATTTATAGGCATATATATGATATTACATTAAATGGGAATATAAATTAATATGGAAACAATTTATATTTAAATTAAAATTGAAATATAAAGGTAACCACATAAAATATTTTATATATGATAGATAATAATTGGGAGAATCAAATATTCAACATTCCCCATCAAACTCAAGATGGCAAATCAAAGCCAACTTGAGTTTGCAAATGAAGCCTTATATGCATGATGACAAGTTTGGAGGTGATTTGAAACGATAATTATATATGGAAGTGATCCGGGATGTTGATTGAGTCGGAGGTGATCAGAGATGTTGATCGGGCCGGAAGTGATCCGGGAAGTTGATCGAGCCGAAGGTGATCCAAGATATTGATCGGGCCAGAGGTGATCCAGGATGTTGATTGGACCGGAGGTGATCCAAGATGTTCATTGAGTTGGAGGTGATACGGGATGTTGATTGAGTCAAAGATGATCCGAAATATTAATCGACTATAGAAGTGATCCATATTGATATTGACTTCGAATGTGATCCAAATCAATGATTGAGTGTGGAAGTGGTCTAGAATGAAAGCCCAGAGGTGATTCGGAAAAGTGAATGAATCCGAAATAGATCTAAATGATGAATGAATAGTAGAAACCAAATAGAAAAGTTACAAACGGTACCGCCGCCTGCTATCGCAGATGGCGACTCAAACGGTTTATCAACAAAGGACTTGTTTATAGGATCAAACCATGCTCTGATAGGATCAAACCATGCTCTGATGCCATGTGTATATATATATATATATATGTATGTATGTATTTAAAAGAGAAAATGATTTTATTATTCGTGATTATCATTCTATTAGGCCTATTTATAGGCATATATATGATATTACATTAAATGGGAAGATAAAATAATATGGAAACAATTTAAATTTAAATTCAAATTCAAATATAAAAGGTAACCATATAAAATATCTTTTTATATGATAGATAATAATTGGGAGGATCAAATATTCAACACTATACATGCATTATTTATGTATATACATACATGCATACGTATATATATTTGTCAGTTGTCAAATGCGTGGTTACTATCATTAATGTATGATCAAAATTTATATATTATATATATTTCCTTAGATATGAGCGTAAAATCTAACACTTAATTCTTATTTACCTATTTAATTTTTTGAGATGGAGAATTTGAAAGGTCAGGGAAATGAAGACCGTACCAATTAATTCCTTTGATAGCAACTATATATATATATATATATATATATATATAGTCTTTCACTAGTGAAAGACGCAAGACATTATACAAAAATGCACACGTATGAGGTGATATTGAACATGTAAATGTTTTTCATAAATTGATATCTGTGTTATGAGGTGATATTGATCATGTAAATGTTTTTCATAAGTTGATATCCATGTTTTCACATATTTATATATATATATATATATATATATATATATATATATATATATATATGGTCCCCCAACGCACTGATGAAGTTATATTAATGCACATTGACTTATACAGTCCTTCTATTATCAGTTCGAACTGATAAAAGTTATATCAGTTCCTTGTATGTGGACCACTGGATTTAAATACTTTGACTAACAAGTGCATACAGCCAAGTCAAAGTATTTAAATCTTGTGGCCCATATGCAAGGAACTGATATAACTTTTGTCAGTTCAAACTGATAATAGAATTTTTGTTGACATATATATATATATATATATATATATATATATATATATATATATATATATATGTCAACAAAAATTCTATTCTCAGTTCGAACTGATATAAATTATATCAGTTCCTTGCATGTGAGACATTGGATTTAAAAGCTGCTTTGACAAGTGTATGCAGCCAAGTCAAAGTATTTAAATCCAATGACCCACATGTAAGGAACTGATATATCTTTTGTCAGTTCGAACTGAATTTTCTATTATCATTTCGAACTGAATTTTCTATTATCAGTTTATCCTAACAATAAATATATCAGGACGAAGAATGTAGACCATTAAATTTACATATTTTGACTCAAAGTGTGTGTACTTGTCAAAACTTCTTTATAATCCGTGGTCCACATTCTTTATCATGTTATATTTATTATTAGGACGAACTGATAATATATATATATATATATATATATATAAGGTTAGGCTAAATCAACTTTAAAAAATGACTTAAATTGTGTTACTTAAATTCTGGACCACTCATTTGTGTGTGTAGAAGATAAGTAAATGAGTGGATGAGAAATGAGTGATCCAGAATTTAAGTCACTTGAGTTGAAGCTATTTTTTAAGTTGATATAGCCGGACCTCTATATATATATATATATATATATATATATATATATATATATATATATATATATATATATATATATATCCCCATGTTCTTCCTTTTTCTTTTTGTTTTTTGTTTTTTTTCTTTTTTTTCACCGTACCGATTCATCTCAAAATGAACAACACCCATCGCTTTACAGAGAAAAACTTTCACGTGATAGATATTTGAATAGCCATGTCGTCAGATTTTTAAAATTCACTTTTCTTGACAAGATGAGGTAAGTTCAATTGTAGATATACATTTCATACGAGTGATTCTTTTGGTACACTCCTATTGATCTATTTATGGCCTATTTTTTAATTATTTAGTATTTTTTTTTTTTTATCAAAATTATTAAAAGAGACATACAATTTAAGAAAAAAAATATAATCTATAAAATAAATCTAATAAAACCACACATTCCTTTTCAAAAAAAAAAAAAACGTTCTTTTAACACTTTTCTTTATTTATTTTTTTCATAACTCTCAAACCCTAAAAATACTTGTATTGAATCCTATTTAAACAATAAATCAAACACTTAGAATGCATTAGACATGTGAGATATTGATTATTATTTAATCTCATTACTCTTTTAGAATCCGAAAGTGAAATAATGATAACCAAAATAAATATTTGCTCTTTGCTTCTTGTTTCATTTTGTTTATGAGTTGTTTCATTTTTTTTTTTTTTCTCTGTGCGTTTTGTCTTAGGTTACTCTATTATTTGCTCTTTTCTTAGGGTTGTTTGTTTGTTCTTTGTCTTGTGACTTTTTGGCCTTTTCTATAAAGTTTGATTGAAAAAAAAAACACTAAAAAAGAAAAAAAAAAATTCATGGGAGATGAGAGAAAGATGAGACCAGAGATAAAGAGATCTGAGATAGATAGAGATATTAGAGATGTGGTTTATTAAGTTTGAAAAGTAGGTAAAAGGGCAGTTTTGAAAATAAATAAAATAAATTAATAGAAACATTTAACTTTATTTAATTAAATCCAAATTTAAATAAGTAGGGTATAAATATATCAGTAGAGGGTGTGCCAATAGCACCACTCATCTCATACCTATAATATGAAGCTGTGAGTTTGATTCATGCTGTTTCTAAAAAAACTGAATTATTGTAATATTGTTTATAAATAAAATACTTTTCTTTTACCCAATCACATTTACTCTCTTTATGATACGGTGCTTTTTTATCTGACGAGGCCGCACACGCACATGTTAAACGTTAAATTGTGAAAACTCACTTGCAAGATTGCGTGAGTAAATGCTCTTTTTCTCTCTCTCTCTCACGCAGAATAGTGGAATACATCAGCATTTCTGTGTCAACCCAATAACGCCATATATACAGCGCAACCCATCGTTCGTACTTTTGTGGCCATATCTATCAAGTCTCACTCATTAATTGGGCTCTGGACCTCTTCTGTTGCATAGTGGAGCCAGCTTGTACACGCAATTCACGTTAACTCATGATCACAACCCCCTTTTTTCTTTTTTTTCTTTTTTATTTATTTATTTATAATATTACAATAATTCGAGATAGAAGAATAATGATAAATCATGGATTAACTTCATCTTATTAGAAACGCTCTCTCTTCTAAAAACACTCTTTCCCTTAAACACATGACATCCACCCACCACATAAACCAAACTGTAACTATCTAGGCATCAAATATCAAAGGGTTAACCTCGTCTTATCAGAAACGCTCTCTCCCTTAAACACATGACATTCACACTCTCTCATTATTGAACTTCCATCTAGGTCAGTTTCTCTCTCACTCATTAGCTAGGCATATCTCTCTCTCTCTCTCTCTCTCTCTCTCTCTCTCTTGCTTTCAAGAACATCAAACAAGCAAATTTTAAAAGAAGAAGATATACCATATATAGAACATCAGAGGTAGTCTGATCAGCCTATCAATGGCTCCTGGGCTTTTATCATTCAGCAACCCCAAATGCTACCTCCAACCTCTCTCAGTTGAAAGCATGTTGATGAGCAGATCATCATGCACCCACTTCAACAGAACCCACAAACCCTTTTCATCCAATAACCCTAAACCATCACTACTCTTCAGATGCTCATCATCCGTTTCAAACTTAAGCACTCCAGCTCCACCTGTAGATGAACAAGAAACCCTAGTCTTCAATGAATTAGAAAACAAACCACTACGAGATATATGGAGGAAAATCCAAGGCTGCAACAACTGGGAAGGATTACTGGACCCCATGAACAGCCATCTCAGAAAAGAAATCATCCGTTATGGAGATTTCGCACAAGCTTGCTACGATTCTTTCGACTTCGATCCTCACTCCAAGTACTGTGGCACATGTAAATACCAGGGAGCTCATTTCTTCGAGAAGCTCGACATGGCTGACAAAGGCTACCAAATCAGCAGGTACCCAGTGGCAAGGCTATTAAGGGGTCTGTAGGGGCCATGGCAGATCTTAGAAAATTTTATCTTAGTTTGCATAATTAATTTAAATTTTTTTCTGTTTGCTTCTTGTAAAATGAAAATTCTACAGTTTAAAATTCTGGCTTCGCCTTTGCAGGTACCTCTACGCAACCTCCAACATTAATCTTCCAAACTTTTTCCAGAAATCCAAGATTTCCTCCGTATGGAGCACTCATGCAAATTGGATGGGCTACATCGCCGTCACCACTGATGAAGAAGAGGTCAAAAGGCTTGGGAGACGAGACATAGTGATTGCATGGAGAGGCACAGTCACATACCTTGAATGGATTTACGACCTGAAAGACATTCTCACCCCAGCCAACTTCACAGAAGATCCATCCATCAAGATCGAATTAGGGTTTTACGACTTGTACACCAAGAAAGAAGAAAATTGCAGTTATTGTTCCTTCTCTGCTCGCGAACAAGTTCTAGCTGAAGTCAAACGCTTGGTTGAATACTACGATGGAGAAGAAATCAGTATCACAATCACAGGCCACAGTCTCGGTGCTGCCTTGGCCATTTTAAGTGCTTACGATATTGCAGAGCTGGAACTCAACACCATGGACGACGGTGAATATTCCACCACTAAAATCCCCATCACAGTTTACTCTTTCGCTGGTCCTCGAGTTGGAAATCTTAAATTCAAAGATCGTTGTGATGAGCTTGGAGTTAAAGTTCTTAGAGTTATAAACGTCCATGATAAAGTCCCAACAGTGCCTGGAATCATAGCAAACGAGAAGCTCCAATTCCAAAAGTACTTAGAAGACACCACTAGTTTTCCATGGAGCTACGCACATGTTGGTGTGGAACTAGCACTGGACCACAAACACAGTCCATATCTAAAGTCCACTAACGACTTCGGTTGCGCGCACAATCTTGAGGCTCTGCTGCACTTGATCGACGGTTTCCATGGAAAGGAACGTGATTTTTGCTCGGCGACGCAGAGGGACATTGCGCTGGTGAACAAGAGCTGTGATTTCTTGAAGAGTGAATATGGTGTGCCTGCTCACTGGCGTCAAGATGAGAACAAGGGTATGGTGAGGAACAGCGATGGCAAGTGGATTTTGCCGGAGAGGCCGAGGATTGAGGCCCACCACCCAGAAGATACGGCCCACCACCTTCGTCGAGTGCTCAAGAATTTTGCCACCAATAATAATCATAATAATACCAATTCTAATTCTCATTTAGAAGCTATTTAATTCATGATTGTAAGTTTGTAACTAGTAACTAATTAGATGTGTGTTGCAATATGATTTTCGTTTATGTAATGTGCATGTGGTTATTGTATCTATAACTTGTTCATGAAAAGAAATCTCACCTACACACCTACTCAAATTATGTTATATTGCGTGGTAATTAACTACACGTGATTGATTATTTCAGATCGTATTATAGTATTTAAAAATCATGATAAAATGTAATATCCACCACCGAAAAATCATAAAAGTATCACCTCTCAATGTAGTTCGATAGTAAAGAATACTCATTCAATCTAATAATATTCCATGTTCAAACCGTCGTATCCGTATAATGTAAATAAAATTTAAAAATAAATAAAAAAATCACAAATGTATGTCCACATCGCGAATGGGTTTACATGTTCCAAATTAATTAAGGACCATTTTGCTTCTTTAATTTTCGTTCATATATATCATGTATCTAAATCAAATGGTCCAAGATTCCAACCCACGTCCCAGTACCCACGAGGACGAAAAGAACCAAAGAAAGATGAGAGAGTTCAATTGAAGTTAGTCTACTATATATTCTCGGATGTCGATTGTTGAGTGTTGATATATATAGATCTGAACCATCATTACACTTCTTCCTTCATCTGTTAGAGTAAGTGAAGCTTCAGCTGAAATGGAGACTAATCAAGTTTCAGATGTTGAGCATCAGTTAACACCTCATGCTAATCAATACCTGGAGATGACAATTATCAGCATCAATACAATCATATGAGAGTCCATGAGAAGCCCACTGAGGATGATCACGGATGATACTTGCCTTTGATATTTTAGAGGGAAAGATTCTTAAGTAGTTACAGATGTTGACAGAGATTGCCAACTCAGCATAACAAACTATCAATCATTGTATGCCACGTGTTAGGCAGTTAGAAATTCGCTCTACTCTCAGCTTTTATATATAAAAGTTCTCAGTGTAATAGCTAAGATAATTATCTAAAAATACTATTATCTAAAAATACATAAATAATAATAGTGATATTCTAGAGAATTCTCTTAACTTTTCTATGATATTTTCCTTTCGGTTTTCTCTTTGACTTTCTTAGGAAAGTGACAAAACTTAATACCTCTCAAGTCTCAACTATGGTATTACACGACATATAATATAAACATCAATTTCGATAATCAGAAAAAGCCAAAAAGGACATGACTTTTTTATTAATTATTTTTAAACAAAGAACCTTCGAAAAGCAATTTTGCGGTTGTATTTTCAAGAATAAATTTTAGGAAAATAAAACTAAGTTGTCCAAATTATATGAGAAGCTGATTTATACCAACCTTCTTCTTCTTCTTCTTCTTATTATAATTATTATTATTATTTTGATAATGTAGTGGTTATAAGTTAGGGATAATTACCTCGGTAGTCATCAACTTGGGTCACCACTATTAAAATGGCCATTAGATGGGAAATTGGTTTCAAAATTACCATTTTTTACGAATACTGTTATACTAATGGTCATTTCATCCAATTCCATCCAATGAGTGGTATTTTGATAAATAAGTGGATGGCATTAATTTATTTTAGATGTTTTTTGGAAATTAATTTGTTCTTTTGTTTTTAAAAATGAATAATTATATTTAGTGTGTGTATATACGTATAGCATATCTCAAACATATATATATATAGTCCTGTTTTCATACGGACGTCCTGATATAACTTCATAAGGATATCGAATGTAAGCCACTAGTTTTGACAAGTGCATACACACTTGAGTCAAAACTAGTGGCTCACATTCAATATCCTCATGAAGTTATATCATAACGTCTTCATATGAAAATTTCTCTCTCTCTCTCTCTCTCTCTCTCTCTCTCTATATATATATATATATATATATATATATGTATATATATTTCTTTTCAACTTTTCTCAAATATATATTTTAGATTTTTTAGATTTTGTAGCCTTTTTTTTTCTTTTTCATTTTAAAAAAAAAAAAATTGGATTGATCTAAGGGGAAAAATCATCACAAGCGATCATATACTGAAAAACCTCTAGGCAGTATTTAGAACTATATAAATAATAAAAGAAGAAGAAAAAAAATGTGTAGCATAAGCCAAACCAGCCACAAAAACAACGAGAACAAATCCTCAACCAAAAAAGTGTCGCGCAGGCCACACAAGAAAACAAAAACATCAAGAAAAATGAAAAAACTTTCGACCCTTGCAGTCATTGCCCACCAGTGAAGAACAAAAGGAAGGAATCGAAAACCACCAAGAATCAACCTCTAGCCCCAAAGCATGCTTGTAAAGAGCATCCGCAACCTATCCCACGAAAATTCCAATATAGAACACTAATAATCAGAAACCCTCAAAAAAACCCAGGACCCAGACTTATAAGAAGTCAGTCTGCGTGCAATCCTAGTGGACCTCCGAGTAATAGTAGTATCATCTAACTCTTTTTTGTAGCCTTAGTCTTCTCAAAAAAGAAAATATATATATATATATATATATATATATATATATATATATATGTTTGAGATATGCTATACATATATATACACACTAAATATAATTATTCGTTTAAAAAACCATTAGGAAAACTTGATTTTAAAAAAACATCTAATATTTATTAATGCCATCAACTTATTTATCAAAATGTCACCCATTTGATATAATTGGATGAAATGACTATTAATGTAACGGTGTTCGTAAAAAATGACCATTTTGAAACCAATTCTTCATCTAATGACCATTTTAATAGTGATGACCCAAGTTGATCATCATCGGGGTAATTATCCCTATAAGTTATAACCTAGCATTACTCCTGTCAGAATTAAAAAAAAAAAAAAAAAGATTAAAAAAAAATTGTATATCGTTTTTGTTAATAAATGGGTCTAAAACACCATAAACGAAAGTCAAAGGATCATTATTCCTGTCATTGGGAGCAGGGACCATTTTATAGACATCCGGAGTGGCTAATCAAAACCTTACCTGACACGTCATACCAATTAATTGCTAAGCTAACATACATATATATATATATAATATATACCACTTCTATAATCTATTTGCCACTCAAAATTAAAATATTTCTTTAATAATATACAATAATATAATACTAATTAGTGATATAAATATTTAATTAGAAGTGATTTTTATGAATGATAAAAATTTAAATGATTATATCAAACCAATGTGGTTTTGTAATAAGAGCACTACTTCAAATCGCCGTTATGATATTTAAAAAATAAAAACATGATTAAATAGGGTATTGCGTTCAAAGTATTAAAATTTGAATCTTTTCTTTGCTTATAAGCATAAATTAACCACTACTTTTATAACCATTACTTTTAATATAACTAATCAAAAGAATTTTATAATTGAATTAACTTTAAATGCAATTTTCTTATTTTTTTTAAAACAAGATATTTGAAAACTTTAAGGGGAAAAAAGAGTTTTTAAAATGTATCCAAAAATTGAAAATTTAGAATCATATTGTTTAAAATATATATAATAGGTAGAATTGTAAATTCCAAATCAAACTCTTAAATTTTAAAACTCAATAAAAACCCGAATGTTAAATGACCCGTAGTTGACTTTATTTAAATCTAACAAAAATATGACTATCTGTAGTAGACATGTACATTTTTCCCCGGGGCCCCAATTCCCCGCGTCCCCATCCCCATTTGGGGATTTTTTTCTGGAAAAAATTGGGGAAATGGGGAGGGATGGAGATGAAAATCATCCCCAAATTAAAATGGGGATGGGGTCATCCCCATCCCCATCCCCATTTCCCCATTTTCCCCACAATTATATTGAAATGGGGATAGGGATGGGGGGGAGGTCCCTCATCCCCATTTCCCCCAAACATATATAAATATAATTATAATATATATTTTAATTTTTTTTTCTTATTCCTTGAAAACACTAACTCCCTAAGTATATATACACATTTACTCTTTAATTTGTTTTTTTTTATTATTATTATTGAAATATTTGTTTTTTTAATTTAATTTATAATTTTTAGTCAAATAGGGAAATTGGGGAGTGGGGAAAACGGGGGAAATGGAGAAATAGGGAAAAACGGGGAAAATTGGGAAAAATAGGGAATTGGGGATGGGGATGGATATAGGTCCCCCCAAAATTCCCCATCCCTATTTTCCCCAAATGGGGAAATGGGGAGGGATGGGGGAAGGGTTTGGGAAGTGGGGATGGGGATGGGGGGACCTATATCCATCCCCATTCCCCAAACGTGCATCTCTAATCTGTAGAGATGTTTCACCGAACAGTTTTCAATACTAAAATATGTTTTTGGTATGTCATAATTAAATCATATATGTAAACTCAAATTTGTTGTTGGTTAAGTACGTATATTCTCAACATAAAATCTTGTAACAAAAAAAAAAAAGGGGGGGGGGGGGGGGGGGGGGGGGGGGGATGGGGATGTGGCGGTTGAAGCGTGTGCCTAAATTTAGATTTAGAGCTTGTAACAAAAAAATAAAATAAAAAAGGAGCTTGTATTCTCAACATATATTCTCATCAGGTCATAACATAATACATTATATAAAGTGGAAATTGCTAAAAATAACCACTCTAAATATGGGAAATTTGTTTTTAACCACATACAAAACTTTAATTGTTAATAACCATATTTAAAAAAAAAAAATTCAGTGGGTGTCCATAAATTACCAAGATGCACCCAAATTAATATTTCTATTTTCTTTTGTTTATTTTTCTCACTGTCTTCTTCTTGCTTCTCTGTTCTTCATCACCGTATTTGTTCTTCATCACCTTCCTGCAAATCGAACACCAATGACCGCACCATTGTTGAAGATTTCGCTCTTCCCTGTTCTTCATCATCATTCTTCTCTATTCTTCATAATCTTGTTGTAGATTTCACGAAGTGAATGAGAAAAACTTTTCTGATTTGCTCTAAATCGATAAATATCATTCATTTGTTCATTAATTGAGTTGCAAACAGTTACTTTAACATGGTTTTAGCTTTAATGCATCAATTATGTGTGTTTATGTGAAGAATCGTTTTCAAAAAGTTTTTGATTTTTCCAGAAGATTTCAAGTTTCACGGGTTCAAAAACTTGAAATCTTCTGTTAAAACTTGAAATCTTCTATAAAAACTTGAATTGTTGACAAAAAACTTGAAATTTTGAAACTTGAAATGTTGAAACTCTCCTGGTTCGTGATCGACATTTCAAGTTTTTCGTCAAGATTTCAAGTTTTTATAGAAGATTTCAAGTTTTATCAACATTTCAAGTTTTTATGGAAGATTTCAAGTTTTGTCAACATTTCGAGTTTTAACATAAGATTTCAAGTTTTTGAACCCGTAAAACTTGAAATCTTTTGGAAAAATCTGTAAACTTTTTTGAAATTGATTCTTCACAAAAACACACAAAAGTGGTCCAATAACGCTAAAACCATGTTAAAGTAACTATTTGTAACTCAATTAATGAACAAATGAATGATATTTACACAACTTAAACCGATTTAGAGCAAATCGGAACAACGATTGGAATTCGATCATGAAGAACACGAACAGAGAAGCAAGAAGAACCATCAGAATTCGATCATTGGTGTTTGATTTGAAGGAACAATGATCGGAATTCGATCATGAACCAGGTGAAGATTTTGACGGGATCGAAAGGAGAAGAGAGAGAGAGAGGGTGTGTGTGTGTTTGGGGATGGTTTTTATATGAGGACATTCAAGTAATTTCTCAAAAATATGGTTATTAACAATTAAAATTTCATATGTGGTTGTAAACGAAATTCTAATATTTTGGATAGCTAATTCTAGTTTTCTCTCTTATATAAATATATATATATATATATATATATATATATATATATATATATATATATATATATATATATATATAATTTTGCTCTCTTTAGAACCGAACTGAACTTTTAAGATTATGACGAAACTTGTGAGTTATTGATTATGTTTAAGAAGAGTTTGACTAAGCTGAAATATGTGAATCTGATGGTTAATAGTTGTGGAACTGATATAAATAAAATCAATTCGTCCTTAGGAGAGAAAAACGGTATATATATATATATATGAAGAAATAGCACTTTTTAACCAAAAATTAAGGGGATTTCTATTTTTTCCCGGAATTAGTGTTTTCATTGTTTTACCGAACTTTTCACTGAAAAGACAAATTTATCCTTGCCTTTTCTATTTATTTTTATTTTTTGAAACTAATTTTCTTTTAAAAAATATAAATAATAAATAAACTTTTTTTTAATGATTGGAGGTCGTGACCTCCATCTAGGTCTGAACCTCCAATGGAGGTCACTTGCCACACACACACACAAAAGAAAAAAAAAAATGGGAAGAAGGGAAAAAAAAAAATCTATGAAGAAGAAGAAGATTAAATGCACCAGATTAAACACACATAGATTAAACACGCTAGGAATTAAACACATAGATTAAACACATTAGGAATTAAACTGGAGGTGTGTTTAATTGAAGAAAACTAGTGTGTTTAATTGAAGAAATCTGGAATTTTTTTTTTCTTCCAAATTTGAAAAAAATCTTCTTCTTCTTCTTCTTGTTGAAGAAGGCTACCGGTGTGTTTAATTGAAGAAACTTAGAATTTTTTTTCCAAATTTGAAAAACTTCTTCTTCTTCTTCTTCTTCTAGATTGGAGGTCAAACATCCATCGGAGGTCGGCGAGATCTCACCTATAAAAATAAAAACTTCACAAATTATATGGTTAGTTTCAATTTTAATCCTATATATATTAACAAAAGATGGAGCTACTAGTCTAAGGAGGGTTTATTCAATTAGGATTTTAAAAGACTTTTAATGACTTTTATAGAATTAAAAAGTTTAGGTATATTCAATGTAGACTTTTAATGACTCTATAAAAGTCGTGAGGAATACCCCATGACTTTTATAGATTTTTAAAAAGTTTTTAAAAATCATGTGATATTCAATCAAGACTTTTTAACAGTCTATGAAAGTTAGAACGTATTCAAAATCTTAATGAATTTTAATGGCTTTGAAATATCAATGACTTTTAGTTATAACAAATCTCACAATTTATCTTCCATTCCTACCAAAAATTTTGAATGACTTTTTAAAAAAAAAACATAAAACTCCTTGAAAAATATCAACTACCAAACATATGTTCTATTTTCAAATAAAATCACATTCATTCTCAACAAATTTTACAAATAAAATAAAATGAATAAACATTATCAAAAAAAAAAAAAAAAAAACATACAAACATTAACGATTTATAACAAAAAAAAATTAACTAAAAAATAATATAAAACAACTTTCCATCAGTTATGCAATTAAGGACGAGAGATTTTTTTTTTTAACCTATATTTTCAAAGCAACTAAATAACACCAACACAAATCAAATGAACTTTATTTATGTTAACTAAAAATAATAAAAGCCGAAAACCACTACTTAACTATGTCAATATGCCATAATCAAAGGCATGTATGAGCATGACTCTATGTAATTATGATCAATATCAAACTGCCCACTTTTAGACATTGGTCTTATTTAACAAATAGATGCGGTTTTTATGTTTTATCTTTATAACTTGAATTAATTTTTGGTGGATTTTTTTATACTCATTATCATACTTTCGTAGAGACATGTAAACATTAATATTATTATCGGTTTGCTACTGTTATATGTATTGTTCGTCAACATGACACGTCAGCAAAGGTAGCGGGTAATGCAGAAATATAGTAATTCCACGTCATCAAAAGTCAACCAGTCAATGAAAAAAAGTATGCTGACCAAGGACACACCATCATGTCTAGACACGTCATCAAGAAGACTGATATGGAAGTCAGAACCATATGCACCGAGTAAAGTCATCCAGTTAAAGGAGTCTTAATGAGCGAAGATCTTGTTCACCGAAGATCTCTACTCAGCTAGATTTACTTGGCCAAAATAGGAAATATAGTCCTATCAAGATACGCCTTATCAAGCGGAGATTCACTCAAATACAAAATCTAAGAATCACACTCCAATAAGAAAATATCCCTTTTTCTTCTCCAGTATCAGAGAATTCTAATCAGGAAAGAACTCAAAGCTTCCAGAAGGATAAACACCAAACGGGAAACAAGTCCTAATCGATCTACTCTACCAGAATCTCAGCAAGATTCTAAAAATTAGGGCAACCCTAGATCGAACCATATAAATACATCCATGTATTCATTATAATAGATCATCATCATCATCAGCAATTTACGCTTACATGAGGAAAAGATACAATACATGAGTAATTATCTAAGAGAATGTGAGTGTTGAGTGTGTAATCTCCAATATTCATAGTGGATCTCTTCTCCCCGTCACCGGCATCGTGGATGTTTCCCCTCCTTGGGGTTTTACCACGTAAAACATGTGTTATGCTTGATTATTTATTTATTTCTTACTTTTCTATATTATTATTCTCCAATATGAATAAATCGTATCACATACACGTGGAGAAAGAGGCTTTGATTATTCAACCTTAGACTGGTTAAAGCTTCGATCTGCCTACATGTTAATGTTTGGTGGTTGACTTTTCAACAATCCAAAACTCACCGGCAACAGTTACATTTATTATAAAAGAAAATTTATAATATTTGACTAATTATAAAAAAAAAAAAAAAATGATTAATTATTAAAACAATTAGGAGCATAATGTTTGTATGATGCAAAATATAATTAAAATAAAAATAAAAATTTTAAAATCACATATATAGGCATGAATGCTTTTGTCAAGTTTAATTAACAATGAATTTTTTTTATTCATTTGAAAAAAAATATATTGACATGATAAATAAATATATATATATATATATATATATATTGACATAATTTTGTATATTTTTTTCATAATGGATATTTATTTAGCTAAAATGATTATCTTAGCTTTAAATGATTATTTTTCATAATTTTTTTTTGTAATATGTATATTTATATAAAATCATGTGCTTGTTACGTTACATTAAAGTGGAAATAGGCCTAAATAAAACTAAATTTTAAGACTAGCACTAGATTAATAATTTGAGTTAAAATACCACCAATGGATAAAAATACTCTTACATTCTTCTTTTATTATCTTTTTTGCCACTTTTAGGTTTGAATTTTTTTTTTTTTCAAAAACCTCCCTTGATGGAGGAACAATGGAGGTCAATTTCAACCTCCAATTTGGAGGTCTATTCATTCAACCTCCATTGGAGATTGAAGGTCGAAATCGATCTCCAATGGAGATTGAAATCGATCTCCGATAGAGATCGAACAAACCTCTAATGGAGGTCAATTCAACCTTCAATGGAGGTTGAACTTTATTCGACCTCCAACGGAGGTCGATGAAGAAGATGAACAAAAAAAATTGGAAAATTTTATTTTTGCTCAATAAATCTCGGAAACTACAAAATAAGTCTCGAAAATATAAAACAAGTCTTGGAAATACAAAAATAAGTCTCGGAAACACGAAAATAAGTCTCAGAAAAAAAAAAAAACGCGAGACTTATTTTTATGAGTGTGTTTTAAGTAGACCTGGCAATGGGTCATGTTATTACGAATTCGTATCGTTTCGTGTTTAGGTTATGTTAAAATTGTTCCACCAAAACCCGACCCATTAGCTTAATGGGTTGAAATATACAAACTCGAAACCATTTGTTAAATTAATGGGTAACCTGACCCAGCCCATTACAAAATATTATATTTGAGATTTATTAAAAGTTGAAAATAAATAATACTGAAGCATGATCAAACTCATGCAATCGAGTTCACTAGCTACTTTTAGAGTTTTAGGGTTAGGGTTAGGGTTATAATATTGTGAAATAATTGATTTATAGTTTTATAGCTTTTAATTAAAAAAAAAAATTCCACTTTCAAAAGAAGAAAAAAAATATAAATTTTTTAAAAATTAATTAGTAAAATATATTCTAACCATAATTATAGAGATTTTGTTTATATAAATTCCATAATGTGACTATACAAAGATTTTTTTAATAACTTTCATAAACACATTAAAAAAATTCTTTATATTAATGGGCTATCAAATTAACTGTTTTTTTAAAGGTGAACCCAAAACCAACCCATTATATTTCGTGTCTTAATGGGTTGACTCATTAACAACCCGATCCGATAAATTTGACCCACCAACCGCTATTTTTGAATGGGTTTGGGTCGTGTAAAATTTTGTCAGGTCTAGTTTTAAGTATTTTTGTCAGAACAACATTTTAGATGCTATTAAAACTCAAATTATTAAGTTGGTGCTAGTCTTAAAAGTAAGGAAGTAAAGAGTGCTAAAAGTTTTAGAACCCTTGCATTAAATTACTGTTCTGTATGCAAATTCTCTTTTAATTCAAATAATTTGTATTTTCTTTTCACACTTGCAAATTTGCAGTGGGGGTTTAGCCGTTCAAGTCTCACAATGCCAAAGAAAAAATACAAGCATCCAAATTCTAGACTCTTCTCTGCCTTCTCTCTACTCTTCTAAACCTAACCCCTCCGATCCGAGTTCACCTCCCCGCCGCCGACATCCTGCTGAGCGGAGGGGTGTCGGCGGCGACGTCGATCTTTTTGGGCGGCCTACCGGCGCCGCTCTCCGGCTAGATCCGCCGCCGCGGAGGTTCTCTCTCCTCTTAGCGGCCTGCCGGAGATCTTCCTTTTTCTTTGGCCTTCCCCGATCCAGCTAGGGTCCTTCCTTTGGTTGTAGCGCTGGGGACGACGCTCGTCCGGACGATCTTTTGCCGCTGTTCGGTCAGGTTCTAGCTGTTCCGGCATCTCTCCGGTTTGGGGGCGTTTCAGTTATGCCGGCCTTTGGACTCCTGCTCCAGCCGGTACTTCGGTGCTGTCCATCCTAGTATTGGACATTTTCCGGCAGCCAGGGTTCCCCTTAGTTTGATCGGTTTTGTTCTTTTCGTTTTAAGGTTTTTTTTAGGTTTATTTTCTGTCAATTTTTCCTCTTTGTGAGGGTTTTGTCCCACTTGTGTGGGTTGTCCCACCTTTGTGTGTGGGGTTTTCTCCCCTGCGTGGGAGATCTCGTCTGGGCTGTGTGTTGGATGCCTATGGTTGATGGGTCCTAGTTCATGTTTTCCTGTTATCTGGTCCTGGATTTGCATCCAGGGTTTGTAATCCTTGTGATATTGTTGTTGGTTTGCAATAAAAAAAAAAAAAAAAAAGTCTCACAATGCCAAATTATAAGCATGTATGGGTTTTCTTTCCAATATTTATGCCTAGGGCAATCCTAACCTGTTTAATGTCATTAAAAAAAAAAAAAAATTACTCCAACAAGTTACTGTATTCTAAAATTAGAGTGCATTGATATGCCTGTAATTTTTGACAGTACTACTACACATGTCTTGATCTTGATCATAATTTTGTATTTATCGAGAATTTAGAGTTCTAACGTGCCTATATGTTTGAATTCAATTAAATTTAATCGGAAGATAGTATAGTAACCATGTCATTCTCTTATATCAAAAAAAAAAAAAAAAACAAAAAAAAAAAAAGTAATAAAAAAAAGTTTGATTTCTTCGAATCATGATATCTCAACTTCATTATTATTTTATGAATAAAAAGCAGATCTGACAAGGCTCGATATCTAACTTAAATAATGCCAAAGAAACACACTCAAGGCATGAAAACTCAAAAGCTATTGTGGAGACATGTCCTTTTAGTGAGTTTTTTTTTTTTTTTTTTTTGATGAAATATTAGTCAATGACTTTAAAAATGAGAATTATTGAGCTAAAAAAAAGAATTATTGGCTCGCATGCACCTTCTTTGTCCTCTCTTAATATAATACAAGAACCCCACCAATCAAACTAGTTTTATAGATTTGATATTACATTCAAAATTGTAGTATTATATTTACCCCTAGGTTGGGCAACTCTTTTATATCGTTTGTTCCTATGTGTAGTACTGATGTTACTGATATAACAGGAAAGAGATTTTTTGAGCATCTAAATCTTTTTAGGAGTTGTCAATTTTCATAGTTCTTAATTTTAATTTTTTTTTTTTTTTTTTTTTTTTTTTCATATATAAGAGAGCTACATCTCCAATCTTCTGATTTAGTCTCCACTTTAAAAGAGGCGTTTGAGAACAAACCGGGAGATTTTTAAGAGTTTAAATTTGTAAAAGTTCCTCCTATGTTGATTTATATTATAATGTGGTAGAGCTTAAATATGTAGAGGATGTTATGTTAAACTGTTAACTCAATTATCATCACATTCAGTATTATTGAACTTAATAATTTCTAAAAAAAATGTTATTTTTATATTGATTTTAAGGAGACAAGATATTATGTTTTTTTTGAGAATAAAAATTCATTGCAAAAAGCAAAAAAACTACAAAGAGGAAGAAGGGGAATCCCCCAACACCAGACTCTCCAGACACATAGGACAATCTTCCAGCCAAACAGCCACACCCTCATAAGACAGAGCCAGCTTAGCCAACCCATGAGCAACACTATTAGCCAAACGAGGGACAAAAAGAACGGAAACAAAAGAAAAGCGACTAATAAACTTAAGGATGTCCCCAATCACAACGCCGACCTCAGACGACGGAGCCTCCTTACGAGCAATAGCCTTCACCACAGAGAGCGCATCAGATTCCAGGATAAACGGATAGAGCCCACAATCAACCGCCAAACGGAGCCCCTCCAGGATCGCAAACGCCTCCACAACCTGGGGTTGAGGACAGGACCCAATATTGCGACAGGAGGAAGCCATAACCCGACCAAAGCAGTCCCTGATAACCACCCCTAACCCAGAACAATTCCCCTGAATATTGATAGCAGCATCTGTATTGATCTTGTACAAACCACTAGGAGGAGCTTGCCAGCAAGCTTTCGGCTTGCACCCACCAGCCTGGCTACCATCCTTAACCACAGCAGAAAGGAAATCAGAGTAAAAGGAATCGACCCAATCCAACACAACCTGGTCAGGCAGCAGAGAATGTTGATGGAAAAAAAGATTCCGACGGTGCCAAATCCGCCACCAAAGCACACACAAAGATCCAAAATCATGCACCCCAACCTGATCTCTAACAGACACAAGGAAATCCAAAAACGAACCAGCATCAAGGGACGCCCTACCATCCACTAACCCAGAGCCAGCACGAATTCCCTTCAGAGAAGAACAACGCCACAGAGCATGAAGGGTGGTCTCCTCTTTTCTGGAACACATCGGACACACCACATCCATCTGCATCCCATGCTTAACTAAATTCACTCTAGACGGAATAAAATCAAAACAGGCGCGCCAAAGGAACAGCTTGATTTTTGAGGGGATATTAAGACCCCAAAAAAATTTCCACCAAGATTCAGAACCACTAAGGCCCGCACAACCAGGCTGAAGAGGATTTGACATAGCGAGGCGATAACCACTTCTAACCGAGTACTCCCCGGAGTCCTCAAAATGCCACATTAACCTGTCCCCCGTATCAGGACTACACGAAGGCAAACCCAAGATCGCAGCAGCCTCATCCTCCACAAAGAAATCCCGAATAAGTTCAGAGTTCCAATCACCATTTGGCATTTTAAGGAAATCAACAGTGGTAGACCCACTCAAGAACTGCAGCGAAGTCACCTTAAAAGAGTGCAGTCTCGGAATCCACCGATCAGAATAAATACGGACCGAATTTCCATTGCCAATTCTCCAACGCGACCCCTTCGCAATAAGCTCCCTACCCCATAGAATGCTCTTCCAGAGAAAAGAACCAGGACCAGCCTTTGCACACATGAACTCAGAATCCTGAAAATAGCAGCCCTTTAACACACGAGCAGCCAGGGAATCCGAACACCTCATAATCCGCCAACATTGCTTAGCAAGCATAGCCTTGTTAAAAGCGTACAAGTCCCTGTAGCCTAAACCCCCCTCAATTTTCGACTTACATAAAGCATTCCAAGTGCACCAATGCATTTTGCGCTTATTACTATGCCCACTCCACCAAAATCTGGCGCTCATCCGATGAAGCTCAGTAATCAGGGAACAAGGGAGCTTGAAGAGGTTCATGGAATAGACAGGAATCGACTGAATAACTGCCTTAAGCAAGACTTCTCGACCACCAGCAGAAAAAAACCTACTACTCCAACACTGAAGCTTTTTCCAGACTTGATCTTTAATACTGTCAAAAAGCACACATTTGCTCCGATTAGTCACACACGGCAGCCCCAAATACCTCAAGTGATACTCGACCTCCACCATACCCAAAATTCCTGCCAAACGAGCCCTCTCACCCCTAGAAACTTGCTTGCTAAAACAGATAGCCGATTTATCAAAATTAACCATCTGACCCGAAGCCAAAGAATAAATCTCCAATAAATTCTTAATATTAAAACATTCCTCCATAGAAGCCCGAGTAAAAAAGAGACTATCATCCGCAAAGAAAAGGTGTGTAATCTTAGGACCGTGACGACTACAGCGGAAGCCAGAAAAATCCCCAGAAGCCTCAGACCTAGTAATCAGGCTAGAAAGGCCCTCCGCACAAATGAGGAAAAGGTACGGAGAGAGCGGATCGCCCTGACGGAGACCTCGAGTAGGCCGGATAAAACCCCTCGTCCTCCCATTGAGATTAAAAGAGTACGTAACAGACGAAACACACCCCATAATTAGAGAGACCCACTTATCCGAAAAACCCAAAGTACGCAACATACCTTCCAGAAAATCCCACTCAACCCTATCATAGGCTTTAGACATGTCCAACTTTAAAGACATAAAACCTTTCTTTCCCTGGACTTTTCGACGAAGAGCGTGCATACACTCAAAACCGACCATCACATTATCAGTAATCAATCTTCCCGGAACGAAGGCACTCTGAGAAGGAGACAAGATATTATGAAATTGACAAGACTCTAATATTAGCCCCCACCTTAAATTATCATGTGGCCAATATTTACTATATATTAATGGTGCAAAGGCCATTATACCCTTTGATATTTATGATTATCAAGACCACAAACTCTATCACTTTTACACATTTAATTATTCCCACTTATATAATGAGGGTACTTTGTTTTGGTGGTTGGAGATTTCAAAATGAAGCTCCACCACCAACCCTGTTAATATAGATATTATCTTACATTTGTCAATTAAACCCTAAAATATAACTTATATCATGTTTCTCTTTAGGAAAACATTATGTCACTGTATCTCGAGTTGTTTACCTTTTCATGATTTTATAACTTTGAAAAGAAAAGGCCAATTTGGCTGCTTGTAATATTTAAAGTGATGGTACTCGATATATGAACATTTATTATCACGAATTCATGGCAAATTTTTTTTTTTTTTTTTACCCATCTAAGAAAGATGTAGCTATAGAAAGCAAAAAATAATATTTTAGAAGAAAAGTATAGAAGTGAGAGACATGATATGATCTATCCTATCATAAAGAAAAAGAAAGCTATCCCTCATGGCTCATTGGCTCATGCATGATTACATTTTGATTGTGTTGGTACTTGGTAGCTACATGTTTTTCATAAGCTGAGTCTGAGAATTATATATAGATATACATAACTACCAAATCACAGCACAGCTGCACAGGGCATCTCTTTCCAAATTCAAATGCTGAGTGCAGCTTGGAAAATCAATAATAATAGCAACAACACATTACACATACATGCTTGTGGATAATTAAAGTGCTTATCCTGAATGAATTTTGCTAGAAATTCTCACGCCACTTTCACTTACAAGTGCATTGGGAAATTGGAAGAATAACGCTTTTGTAAGAAACACTTTTGATGGGCACAAGAAATGGTTCATGTTTAAAGTGGGCTGGTTTGGTTGAAACTAGCTTGGACGGGAATCATGACCAAATGCAAAAAACAAAAAAAACAAAAACAAAATCTTTGCTCAACATTTTGTAGATATATAACAATCAATTTAGCAATAGGAAACGTGGCAATTATATTGGGAAGACTGAAATAAGATTCAAACTTTGCTACCAAAGAGAAAAAGTAAAGACATTATTATTATTTTTTTGAAAAGAAAAGTAAAGACTTATTATTATTTTTTTTTTTATTTTTTTTGAAGTAAAAAAGTAAAGAGTTATTGAGTTGACATGAAAAGGGAAAATAATGGTGTGATTTGGATTTGGTTGGGGCCGGCTTTGGGGAGTGGTGGCCGGGCAAGTGTCAGCAAATGTGCAACACAAAGTGGATTGCAAAGCGCGCATTTGCACTTTGCACCACATTCTTCAAAATTGAAATTGATGAGTCATGAGTAATGAGTTCCACCTATTATATTAAAAGATACCATCGAATTATTAAATATGCACACAAACTGGATTTCTTCAATCCAAATTGTAAGAGATTAGTTCCACTTGTACACACACACTATATTAAATTAAAGTGGTAAATACACTGACCACTAGGGGTAAATCTAGGATTTTCTATTCGGTAGGACTGAACTAAATACTAGATTAGAAATTTTTTTAAAACAACTTTAATAAGAAGACGGATTCCATTAATAAAAAGTAAATACACAACAACGAGTCATGAGATATAATAAATCAAACCTCTCAAAATGTATATTCCCACAAAATAAAATGAAGTCAAGAAAAAAGTAAGGGTTAGTCTTCTCGAAAGCTCTCTCTCGTGAGAGGAACAACCTTAAAAGTTGTGGTCCAATAAGTAGAGAGTCTTTCTATCTAAGAGGAGAAGGTGATTGTGGGTTTTGTTTTTCTTTCTCAGATCTGCATATGTGAAGGTTGTTTCGGTTAGATATGGTGTCTTCATGGGTTCTTCTGAGTTAGTGAAGTTGTGCGAGACGTTCTCTTTCAGATAAGGAGTCGATCTTTCAGATTAAAGGTGAAGCTAAGCAAGTGGGTTGAGGACAAGCGAGTTGATTGAGCAACTTTTGAGTCCTTTTTGAAAAGTTGGAGTAGAGGTAATTGCGGATAATATTTTAAATTAACATAAGAGATATTGGGTTTAGACTGTACTTAAAATCTTGTATTGGGCTTGTGTAAATTTAACATATTAGTACAAACTTAATTTTTTTTATTTTATAAGGCAGACGGGGCTGCAAGCCCATATAGCCCCCACAATCACTCGTCCTTGCCGACTACCCCTTAAGTTTAGCATAAATACAGCTAGAAAGCAAGTGTGCATTATTCTACTCAAACCTTTTCTGCTCTTAAAAATTCAACTAATAAAAAGACCCAATTGCCCTTAATTCTTAAAATTTAAAAATGAAGATAATATTTTTATTTAAAAAAACAGTAAAAGCTGTTACAAAAATTTTAAATTTTGAAAAAAAAAATTATTAAAATTTTAAATTTAAAAAAGTAAAAAAAATAATAATAATTTAAAAATGAAGATAATTTAAAAAAAAATTAAAAACATTTTTTTACTTTAAAAAATAGTAAAAAAAATTTATAAATTTTTGAAGATAATTTAAATTTTCAAAAATAGTTTTTTATTTTTCATTTTAAAATTATTTTTTAATTTATATTTCATTGAAATGGTTATCTTCAAATAATTTAATTGGTTTTTATAAAAAGAATTATCATCATTTTTAACTTTTAAGAATGAAGGGCAATTTGGTCTTTTTATTAGTTCAATTTTACGATTAGAGGAGGTTTGAGTAGGTTAATTCATACTTATTCTCTAACTGTATTTATGCCAAACTTCAGGGGTGTTGGTGTATTTACCCCTAAATTAAAATGGTGGCTGTATTGCCAACCACACAAAATTTCTTCACACCCATATTTTATTTAAGAGATTTTCTCTTTACATTCCATTTTTTTTTTCTTTTCACGGTTCTTTTTCTAAAGACACTTCATTTCTTTTCTTTTCTTTTTTATTTAAAATTTTTTTTTAAAAAAAAGACACTTTATTTTTAAAATTTCTAAATACACTTCAATTTAATCCAAAATACTCTAACTTTTCTCTTTCTTCAACCTTGGAAAATATGCTATATTTCTAAAGATGTGTCATTTATTTTTATTTTTATAAAAATATTTATTTTGAAAATCCTTGTTTTTCATTCAAGTTTTTTTATCTTTTTTTCTTTAAAGATTCTTTGGAGGTTATTGTCAAGACTCGTGATATTATATATAAATAAATTTTAATTTTTCTATTCTTCTTTTATAAACACATTCGATATTAAAAAGATGGGAGATAGGCCTAAATGACACATTTTTTATATTGACTTTTGAGAATAACACTCACTTATTAAATTAAGTTTATATAGCACCAAAGTAAGTAACCTCTAAAAATGCCCTTCTTTACTTATTTTTTACTTTAATTTTTCTCTTTCTTCAACCTCTCAAAAATCTTCTCTCTCATTTTTCTGGTTTTTCTCTCTCACTTCACAACTTCTCTCTCTCAAATCGAAGTCCATTTCATTATGTTAGACTTAAATCTGTAAAAAAGAAAAAGAAAACATAATCTGTAAAATTATAAAATAAGATAAAAGGAACAAAAAAATAGATCAAGATACAAGTATGGAATTAAGACTTATTTTGATGTTTTCGAGACTTATTTTAGCATTTTCGAGACTTGTTTTGGTATTTTCGAGACTTATTGTGTATATATATATATATATATATATATATATACACACACTAAAGATTTGTGTGCAAGTGTTTTTAGGTTTTTTTTTTTTTTTTTTTTTTGTTTAATAATTTAATTAAGGATAAAATTGTGTTAGAAAAAAAAATATTACAAATAGAGTGTCAATAGATATCGAATGGATTGTCTATAGCATCACTCTTTATTTAAATTTTTTATTACAAAATAACTTTGTTTAGATTTACTTATAAGGGTAAAATAATTTCATTAAGGATAAGATTACACTCATCATAACCCTCACTTATTTTCTTTTTTTTTCTCCTTGACATCAAATTTCAGTTGAACTTTTAAAATTTTAATCACTTTACCACTTATTATCAAGAATAATGGTCGGTACCCAAAATACTGACCCCACCAATGAGAGTATAGCATATGGCCTTTTTTCTTTTACTTTTTACATTTATCTTATAAATTGGGTCACGTGCTATACTCTCATTGGTGGGGTCAGTATTTTGGGTACTAAGTACTAACTAGTCAGTACCCATGCATTATTTTATTTTCAATGACAATAATCATATCTCATCAATAACTAGTACAATAGACGATCACCAACGTCCAATAAAAGATGTAAAGAGTAAAATGTGAAATTTAAATTTTATTGGTGGTTGTTTAAGAAAATGAACATATACATATTTTTTTTATCACTAATGCTAGTCAACCTAAAATTTTAACTCGAAAATCAACTCAAATGATGTGGCAAGTGATTTGTCCTTGTCATATCATTTACCACATCATCTCATAATTTGAGTGGTCGTGACGACTCATTTACCACATTAGTTGGGTTAATTTTTTGGATTGTATAGTATTACTTTTTTTTTTTTTTTTTTTCATTAGCCACCCTATATTAAATATCGGTACTTTATCATCTGGTTTGGATATATAATTAAAATATATAATTATATATCCAAAGCATCGTATTGTATTTATTTAGAAAGGAAGGATCACCTAATTATTAAAGACATTATTTCGAAGAAAGAGGAAGGAACCATATTTTAGCAAGGGTAAGGGTACTATAGTGCAATTTGCCTTTTTTAGACTTTGGGCCTAGTTGGGCTTAGTTATTTATTTGGGTTGTTGATTCATGACCTATTTGGTTAGAAAACATAATTGGGCTTGAGTCAGCTTAGGTCTGGGTCATGTGTTTTGGGTTTGGGTGTTAGAAAACAAAGAAGCTATTTTTTTTTTTTTTTTTATAATAATAATAATAAATACAAAGAAGCTCATGATAAACCTTAATAAAAACCATAATTGATTACATTGCTCTTTCTAAATAAAAATCTTAGAAACCTATTTAACCCTTATTCTTGTATTTTCATTTTAGTATATTAACTCTTTCAGATTAAACAACAACAAAATTTACACGTCAATTTTTGTTTTTAATTAATAATTAAACAATAACTTTTTTCAAAAGCTTTGTTCGTAAAAGTTATAAATCTAAAAGATCTTTTATAAAAAGCTCTACTTAGAGAATTTGTATCAAATGTACCCCCCATAGTTGTAAATACATCGACAAGGAAGGAATCGTTTCTTTTTGGGTTTTTTTTATTTATTATTTTTTTTAATTTTATTTTTATATACCACATATGGATATACGATGACTCAAACCGAGATATTATCATATTGAATAAATGTTTTTACTACCAAGCTACATTGGGTGTGCGGTGGTTCTTTTTTGGTATTTATGCATCATAAAACGTAAACTTCTGTTTTTTTTTTTTTCTTTTTTTAACTGTAAGCTAAAAATAAAGCAAACTATTTTTAAAACAAAACAGTAAAAGAAAAAAAAAAGTTTTTAGGTTAATAAAAGAATTGTTATTTTGGCAATAAATGATATATATGTAAAATCTGGAAACTTTTTATAAGTCTTTAATGGGAATGTGCATAAGCAGTTCTTAAAATATTTCATGGTTTCAGTTTGGGCCTGTTATCATAAAATATGATTTATTAGGCCCGATTGATCTGTCAAATAGGCCTGCCCCACTACACTTGCCCAAAACAGCAACACATTCGGATTGGTAACATTTGTTATTATTTTTATTTTTGAAATATTATATAAATTCAAGGATTTTTTTGGGAGGGGGGAACTCGCCATCCTGGTGTAGGTGGGAGGGATATAGCACCAGACCAGCCTCATCTCGTCCAACATTGGTTATTATCAATTGCATTAATCTTGATGCATTATGGGCTCGTTTAGTGTGCAGGATATGATAAGATTATTTTTATGGGATTTGATGGGATATGATTTGACTAATTTAGTGATGTGATGTGTTTTGTGCTGTATGAGATTTGATTAAAATAATCATATCTCTTATTTGATGTGGTATTGGATTAGATAAACAGTATAATTTTATCATATATTTAATATAATATGAAATTGATTAATATAAAATTAAATTAAATAATTTTTAAATAAATAAATTATTTAATTTTAAAATAAATAAAATTTTTAATATTTTAAATAAATTAATATTAATATTAGAGAAAATAACATTTTTTTTAATTAATATTTAATATTTTAAAAATATTTTCAAATATTATAATAAGATATATTAAATAAATATAAAATTTTATAATTAAATTGAAAAAAAATAAAAGATGAAGATTTTTTTTATAAAAAAACATGGGACTAAATAACCCCTCCTCATAGGATAAGTTCGTTGCATGGGAAATATTAGATCCACCCCTTCCCATGCAACCAACAAACATGAAAGATGGGACTAAAATTAGTTCTATCATATCATATCTCATCTCATGCACCAACCATTTCTTTAAAATTTAACCTTTTGTGGTTAGAGAGTGATTCGGCTTATGTTGTGGTCATCCTTCTTTCTAGGTCTCGTAAGGTTCTTTAGCGTTGGCACCAAGCTTGGTATAAGTGCTTATGTTTGCTTTCTCAAATGGATTTTATTGTCACTCATATTTATCGGGAGGGCAACCGAGTTGTAGATTGTTTAGTATCTAGAAGCCCCAGTATTCTTACTCCTATTTGGTGGTGGAATACTCTAGCCTTTTGCACTTCTTTTATTAATGATGATGTTTATAGTAGACCTTAATTCCTTTAGGTTCTGTTGACTTGTTTCCCTTTATTTTCTTAAACTCTTTTGTTTTCTCTTTTTTCATTTTAATAAATATGTTGGGTTTTGGTAGATGATGAGGGTGCTACGGAGGTGCCAGCTTATCTAGGATGTCCCGGTGCATCTACTAATCTTGATCACCAACAACCTTATATAAATATATATATATATATAAATCCCATCTCATGCACCAAACAGACTGTCATACCCTATAGTCTTCAATTCCAATCAAGGAATAAAAAATAATCACCATTACATTATGTTTGATTAGTGAAATAAAACTTGGTATAAAATTAAAACTAAATATGTGATTCTTGAATATTGATCATATATATATATATATATATATATATATATATATATATTTTTAGAGAATATTGATCATATTAATATCATAATATGTAACTAGTTTCATCCATAAGTCTTTGAATTGCATTCGATAGTTGAGATTTAATATATATATATATATATATATATAGAGAGAGAGAGAGGAGAGAGAGAGAGAGAGAGAGAGAGAGAGAGATAAAAATAAAGTGTAAATGTTCATATTTGACTCGTGTTATCTTTTAATAAAAATCTTATCAAATAATTAAATATCATTATTATGTTCCTGATGATTAAAGCAAGAGATCTAAGGATCAAACCTCTGGAAGGGAATTTATTTAAATTTGTGTTAATGTGGGATTGTGGGTGTAGGGTTTGTGCTAAAATATATAATAATAAATAAATAATAATAATTAATTATATCATTTCTATTATTTCTCTGCCAGTATTTATTTTTGGCTGCAGGCATCGTTAGCACATTTGGCGTAAAAAACAAAGTGAACTGACTTGGAAATATAAGACTATCCAATCCAACAAATCCTACCTAATCTTTCTATAATCTTGAAATTCTTGATTGATGGAGAGAAATAATTTGGCTGCATCAAAATAGTTTTCCTTTAAGAATGTTATAAATTACTCCCTAAATTACCTTTTTATATATATTTGAATTATTATATATTTCTATTATGATTTCTCCAAATGAAAATTGTTAGATCTGCCATGATCGAATGTATTGTATACCATGCAAGTGGTGAGATCCAATTGGAAGATGAATATGGGCCCGAATTTTTTCTATGTTGTCAATGGATGTAATGCATATTGTTGATGTTACTAAACACACTCTAATGTGATTTATGGTAAATAACGTTTATTTAGTCCGGTAATATATCAAATTCAAGTCACCCAGAATAACAAGAATACAAGATAAAACAAAAAATAAATGCCATATACAGAATCATGGTTCATGTGTAAATGTTGAAATTTCCGTTTGCATGTTGCCATCACCGATCATTTTGGAAAGCAATGCTCTACTTAAACAATCCAATTTTAGTATGTGCTAATAACTTAATTAATATTCATTTTATACAACTGATTAACAAAAAAATTGATTAAATTTAAAGATATTTCTATAGAAAAAATATATATATATTTTTATTATTATTTAGCAGTACCCATTATCAAAACTTTTTCATAATCTATGGTTCACATTCTTCGTCTTTATATATTTTATATCAGTACGAACTGACAGTAGAAAGATTATAAATATATATATATATAACTAATTTAATGGTCATTGTATTTAAACAAAAAATTAATATTTTGTTTTAAAGGAAGAAAAAGACAACTGATAATTACATGACATCGAAGATGCATAGTAGTTGAATGAGTGTAGACGTGTAGACTAGGCCAGATTGGAAAGTTGTCTTGTACCAACCAAAACAGAGACTTCCAAAGTTATTGGAAAGCGTAGTATAGGTTCTTAACCATTTGTATTTTATAGTTGAAGACCTGCGATCTCCAGCTCATCTATTTCTTTTTCTATTTCTATTTGTCCTCGTATAATTAATTATTTTTAACTCCTTTTTTGTAATTTTAAAATTTCTTTGGGGAATTTGCAATTAGGTCTGTATATAACATGGAAACGTCGCTATTTTACTTATCTTTACATTTTTGCATTAAACCAATCCTTATATTATTAAAAATAGTTCATTTAGGACATGTAAGAAGATTAAAATACCCTTGATATTGTCAAGTTTGACCAACATTTGATTAACGAAAGGACTGAAATGAGCTATTTTTAATAATATATATAATGACCAATTTGATGAAAAATGTAAACATAAGTAAAATAGTGACGTTTCCAAATTATCTAGGGACCCGATTGTAAATTCCCCAACATATTTTATTCTTTTGATTTTTGTTTTTCTCTGTTTTGTTTTTTAAGAAGTTGTTTTGACTGTTTGTTTTATCTTCTAAAAGAACGATCTTATAAGTATTATGATATAACCCATAATTCATATTAAATCCGGTTCATATAATTAGTAAGATATTTTTTCACATTAGTCTTGGTTAGTTCGTTCACATAAGGTTATGGTTAAATCGCAAGATATGGTAAAACTATTTTCTGTCATACATGGTACATTGAATACATATATAAATATATATATATACGGTCCCGTTCCTATCAGTGCTCTGATATAACTTTATCAGGATATTGAATATGAGCCACTAATTTATAACAGTGATTTGACAAGTGCATACATACCAAGTCAAAGTATGTAAAACGAGTGGCTCACATTCAATGTCCTTATATAATTCTATCATGATGCACTGATAGGATAATTTTCGTGTGTATATATATATATGCAGTCTTTCTATTATCAGTTCGAATTGATAAAAGTTATATCAGTTCCTTATATGTGGGCCAATGGATTTAAATACTTTAACTGATAAGTGCATACAGCCAAGTCAAAGTATTTAAATCCAGTGGCCCACATGCAAGGAACTGATATAACTTTTATCAGTTCGAACTGATAATAGAATTTCTGTATATATATATTGCCAACCTACGAACCCTTTCTTTCCTTAGAAAGTCAAGGTCTTAGAGCATCTCCAACGGTCTCCCTTGGAGACCTCCCTTAATTAAAAGAGAATCTGCATATTTGCAACTCCAACATGTCTCTTAAAGGCTCCCTTAAATATGTTTTGATGAAGTTCACTCCCATAATTAAGAGATGGCTTCAGCCCCCTTTAGGTGGGCTCCACATTTTTTTTTTTTTTTTTTTTAAAACATCCGATATTTAACTTTTAAATCTCAATAACTCTTTTATTATCTAATTAGTAATTTGTTTTACAATAATAATTACAAAGTAAAACATCAAAATAAAAATAAAAAATTATTAAGGGAGTATTGTTGGAATACATACTCCCTTAATGGCCCCTTACAACAACATCCATCCTTATTTAAGGGGATCGCTAAGGAAGACGGTTGGAAATGCTCTTCACGACAAAGCAAGTTCATGGGATAATTTTCTGACCAGTAACTATATATAGTACCCGCATCTAAAGGCCAACTGATATTATTAATTCTGACCCCACAACAGAATCTGTAGTATCAACAACGAAAAGAAGAAGGGCAGACATGCATAAAATAGAAGTAACCATATTAGTAATTATTCTCATACTTCGCAAGTCATTTGTCATTGTCGACATATAATTAGTTTCGAAACAAATTTTATTATTATTTTTATAAAAAAAATAATAATAATAATAATAAACCCCGCAACCAGGAATAATTGAGAATATATCTGCTAAATTATGCATCCTTTTCTTAAAAGTTTTTAGATACTTGTACATATCAATGAGACAATGACATTAAATTTTCTGTTTGACCCACAATATTAATTTTCAGCTATGTTGTCACTTGTCACATGGAACATTTTATTGCAAGGAGTGCAGCAACTTTTGTGGGTGCAACTTAAGTAGGGGCAGGTGTAATTATGGTATGATTTCTCAAGTTCAAATTTATTTACTCTGTTGAGGACATCTTTTATCTGATTAATGGTATTTTTTTTTTTTTTTTTTTTTTACATTGTATATTTTATTTATAGAAAAAACATTAAATTTATTCTTAAGAAAGAATAATGAATTTTATAAACGTACTGCAATATGTTAATTAGGATAAAAAATGATAACCAAAATAAATTTATGCATTTTTTAAAATGAATCATACTATAAATTAAAAAATAAAAATAAATAAATAACTTATAATATTCTTCAAATATGTTAGACAACCCACAAATAAACCTAAAAAGATGAGAATAAATTTCATATCGAAAGAAACCCAATTTTTATGGTACAAATTTATTTCTTTTAGCCTATTACTAATAATAAACGGATTTATTTTTTTTAATAAAAACCTTAATCATGTTTGTCACTTTAAAGTTTCAACACCATCGTTGAACCTTCATTTTTTATTTTGTAAAAATCAAAAGCATTTATGTACCATTATTTATCCTATCTTAATTACCAATAACACCGTATCAATATTTACATAAAAATTGTTTAGGATTTTGTTAAATCAATTTTATATAGTTGTTTGTATCATATCAAATGAAAATATATAATCCCTCTAAAAAAATGAAAAAATATATATATATATATATATATATATATATTTTTAAAACTTTTTTTTTTTCTATAGAGCTTTTTTTATTAATAATAAAAATAAATAAATAAATAAATAAATAAAAAGATGGGAAAAAAATAAAAAAGGCACGCATGTCCTAAAACATGATAATCTAAAAAGGCACGCAGGCCTTCAAAAAAAAAAAAAAAAAAAAAAAAAAAAAAAAAAAAACATGAACTTAATTATTCTGCCTCATCATGTGCAGCCTAATTAGCGACAATGCGTGAAGTTGCAGAACTTCTCTTATTCACTTGAGACTTGAAACTAGATAAAATCTTAAAAGTTGGCTTCACTTTTCTTTTTGATTTTTTCACCACGGGAATCCAATTATTGTCAAACACGGGATCTACTGGACCATGATTAGAATTTGAAGTATTAATATCTTGGTCTTCTGATGTATACTCCAAATTAATCTTTCCTCTTTTATCTCCTGAAACCTCATCCAAAACTTGCTGATCAAAATTCTGGAAGTTTGAAATCTTTTGATTGTTAAGAATCACTATGTTATTAATGCAAATATTCTCCAGAGAACATTGATGATTCTCATTATTATCTTCCTGATTTAAATACTTGGTATTCAAATCATTGGAGATATTAACATTAATTTCCACATCTTGATTAGGAAATTGTTCAGCTGCTTGAATTTGAATTGGAGAAAAACTCTCAATTAGATCCTGATCTTCCGCAAGTGCATTAGATGTGCCGATTGTAACTAGAAACTGCCCTTCAGAGATTGGGTCAACTTCTTGAGACCCAAATTTGTCAACTTCAAAATTAGCCGTTGTTTCTCGATTCACTTCATGAGTATTAATAACATTTGATTCAAATAAATGTGGAGATAATTGGATGCTGCCATTTTTGTCTTCCACATTAATTACGCGATTTTTAAAATTTTGAATCTGCACAATTTCCTCTTCCTCTATCGTTTCCTAATTTTGTGGGATTGTTTTGCGTTCCTCCACGACAACTTGCCCATTATGGTGGCCATTGGTAGGCCTGTAGGTTTGCCTTGGATTTCTTGATCGCGATCGACCTCTGTTAGAATTAATCTCCTTATTTTTGTGGCATCTAGCAGAATCATGACCAAAAGCTTTACACTTCGGACACCTCTTTGGAAGATTTTCATATATAACATCGACAGAGAAACCTCTATGGTCATCTCTCTCCACATTCAAAAAGGATGGTTGATTCGAAGTTAAATCAATGTCCACAAGAACTCGGGGCATAAAACCCATATGCTTGATCCCTTGTAGCTTGATCTAGTTGTAGAGGAATGCCAACTCCTCGTGCAATCTCCGTGATTGTAGTTGGATGCCAATATTCCTAGCATAGACCGTAAAACCTCACCCAAACTTGAGCATGCGATAATTGTTGATTATATGGATTAAAATCCGGTTGCCATTGAAAAATACGAAAAATACCATTTGAAATTGAGCAAGACCCTCCACTCCAAACCCTTTTTAAAATATTTTCATTTTTTGTCAAAAGAAGCTCTCATCATTAAAAAATAAACAAGTTGGTGAAAAAAAAACAAACAAACAAACATGTCATTTGGTTTCAGGTTTCAAGATTCTTCGATCTTCAATAAAAAAATAAACAGCTTGAATTTTACAAAAATGCAGTTCTAGTTCACCTTATTGCTTATTTATCTTTCTTTCACATTTTCTGTTCATTTTTTCTGGTGTTATCTCCATACAAAACTCAATTTTCTCTAAATTTTAACAAAACTTATCTGCTCCATGGGTAGTCCAAGAATCTCATTATTGAAGACTTGAAAAGTATTCATATTGAGAGATTGGATGAACACACTCATTCTTGGAGACTTTAAATTTAAAATCTATTTATTTTGATAGCATTTTTATGGATTAAAAACTAAAAAAATAAAAAAATAAAATAGCATTCTTGAAGTATTGGCCTTGTCTAGGGATGTCAATGATACGGGTCGGGAACAGGTTTTCCATTACCATCCCCAATACCAATTTGTATGAGAAATATCATCCCCGATAAATACCCACCTTAAAATAAACGGTGTGGGTATAAGGATTCCCTATTAGGAGATCAGTTTTTTGCCTTATACCATCCTTATCTCATTAATATGTTTTTTTAATGACTTTTTGATAAAGATAATATCAAAATGAATAATGCTAAGCATCCCACATTTTTCATCCCAACACATGTGACATGTGAGGTGTCAGATTATGAGTGGATACACATTAATGATGCTTTATCTCACCAACCACATGCATCCACTCACTATTTGACATTTTGATCAAGTGCCACATGTGTTGGGATGAAAAATATGGGATTTTAGACGCGATGTGTAGCATTACTATATCAAAATTATTGAATAATATGAAAATAATAGTGTGAGGGTATATTATATACAATGATCTGGAATGAAGTGGTATTGCAATGGAGGGGAAAAAAAGAGAGAAAATTATGTTAGTGGAAGGGGAAAAAAGAGGGAAAAATATGAGGGAAAATTATGTTTTCTAAAGAGTACTATTTTTTTTTTAGTGTTAATTATAGTACTAATTACATACTAATTACATGCTTTAATATATATATATATATATATATATATATATATATATATATATATATATATATATATGTATGGGTCATGCAAGGAACTGGTATAAAATATATCAGTTTCTTACATGTAGGTCATCGGATTTAAAAGATGCTTTAACAAATGCATGCAGCCAAGTCAAAACATTTAAGTCCAATGACCCATATACAATATAAAAACTGTATGTTAGTGTATATATATATATATATCAGTCTTTCTATTATCAGTTCGAAATGACAAAAGTTATATCAGTTCCTTATATGTGGGCCACTGGATTTAAATACTTTGACTGATAAGTGCATACAGCCAAGTCAAAGTATTTAAATCCAATGGCCCACATGCAAGGAACTGATATAACTTTTGTCAGTTCGAACTGATAATAGAATTTCTGATATATATATATATATATATATATATATATATATATATATATATTAGTTTTTCTCTCCTCTAGACGAACTGGTTTTATTTATATCAGTTCCACAACTATCAACCATTAGATTCACATATTTCAGCTTAGTCAAAGTACATGGAATTGATATATTTTATATCAGTTCGAGTTGAAAATAGAAAACTGTATATATATATATATATATATAGATAACGGGGTACGGGGACGTGGTGGGGCGGGGCGGGAACTTGAAATCCTGTAACCGTACCAAAATTAAAACGGGGATTGAAAAAAATACTAGCCCCATAACACAACATAAATGGTAGGTCTAAACCCACCCTTAATGGCGTGAGTCCCCATGGTCCAATGGGTAATTTTGACATCCATAGCTAGTCTCGTCTACTCGTCTAGACATCTTGGCATGGCTATTTACCTTCGGTCGAGAGTCGAGACTTTAAGACTTTAAGTCCTATTCGACTTTGTCTAGATTTTTTATTTTTTCCTTCTTTCGAACCTATTTTTTCATTTATTTATTTATATTTTTATATTTGTGTTATATCTATTTATTTATTTTTTGGTTTCCAAATATATATTTTTCTATTTTTGTTCTTGTTTTGTTTTGAGATATAATTTTTCTTTCTTTTATTTTATTTTATTTTTAAAAAATTTAAAGCCGTTTGTTAGTCGAGGAAAGAGAAGTAAGAGTATTTTTGTCCAAAATCCATTTTAAAGGCTATTAAAAAATAGGGTTAATAGCACCAGTACCTTCTGAACTTATAGCAAAATTGCATAGTGCCCCCTATATTTGTTTTCCTGGCATTAAACCCCTCGAACTCCCATAAATTGGCAAAAAATGGATGGATGTCGTAGGCAAATTACATTTACACACCCTAATTATATGTATAACTGCATTAAAACTGGAAAAATATAATAATATCACACTAACACCCTACAATCAAGGGTAAAGTTGGTAATTCTAGAATTTTATAATGTGAAAAAAAAATTGTACTTTAAAAAACATAAATAAAAAAATAAAAATAAATATATTAAATGCATTTAAATTAATAAATTAAATTAAATTAAATAATAAAAAATTAAAAAATCAATCAACCCTAACAAAAATAACAAAAATTAAATTTTTTTTAAAAATTTTTTAACTCTCTCTCGTCATCTCTGTTTTCTCTCTCCCCAAACAAATTTTTTTTTTTCCAGATCACTTCAAGAAATCTGGAAAAAATTCCAGATTTGAAGTTTATACAAAATAATTTTTTTTAATGTTAATAATAAAAAAAATTATAAATAATAGAATTTAAAAATAAAAAAAGGATCTCCACAGATTTCGTTTTTTCCCCAGATTTTTAAAATTTTTCTTCTCTAGTTTCAGATTTGCAAGAACCCATCACAAACCCAATTTCAGTTACAAACCCATCACAAACCCAGCAACATCACCATCATATCACCACCACCACCATTCATCCAAACTGAGCACAAACCCAGTTTCAGTTTCAAACCCATAACAAACCCAGCAACATCACCAACTTCAACATTACCACCAACACCATCATCATCATATCACCAACACCACCATTCATCCAAACCCATCATCATCATCATCATCAAAACTACCACCATCAGCACCACCGTCGAAACCCACTGTCCAGATCAAACCCACCAAACACCCCCATTGTCAAACCACGGCGGCCGAATCAAAGACACAATATCAAGATCAAGTGAAAAATGATATCGATAGAGAGAAATAGATGAGATCGGATTGGCTAGGGGTAGTGGTTACTGTGATTTCGGCGGGCTAGGGTGTGGTGTTTGAGTGGTGGTGTCGGTGGCGACGGTGGCTAGGGTTAGGGTTTGTGTTTGAGTTGGAGTTATGGTGGAGATTGGTGTTGTAGTATTTTCGATTGTTGAGACTTGGTGGAGAAGATGATGATGACAGAGAGAGATGGTGTGATAACAAATTTTTGGTGGTATGGTCGATTAAGTTTTGATGTTCTGGTGGGGATGAATTTAGATTTTTTTTTTTTCTTTTTAATTATTTGTTGGAGATGGTGTTGAGGTGTGGTGGAGAAGAGATGGGTTCGATTTTTTTTATTATTATTATTATTATTTTTTATAACAAATAAGATCCGGTGGAGATCAGATCTTATTATTTTTATTTCTTTTTAATTCTTTTTAAGATCTGATAACAAATCTGGGTTCTTTGCTCATAGAAAATTTAAAAAAATTGAAACTTGGGAAAAAAACAAAATCTATGGAGATCCTTTTTTTTTTTTTTTTTTTAAATTCTTTTATTTATAATTTTTTTATTATTAACATTAAAAAATATATATTTTGTATAAACTTCAAATCTGGATTTTTTCCAGATTTCTTGAAGTGATCTGGAAAAAAAAAAAAAATTGTTTGGGGAGAGAGAAAACAGAGACGACAAGAGAGAGTTAATTTTTTTTTAATTTTAATTTTTGTTATTTTTGTTAGGGTTGATTGATTTTTTAATTTTTTTATTATTTAATTAAATTAAATTTATTCATTTAAATGCATTTAATATATATATTATTTTTTTTTATTTTTTTTTTTATGTTTTTTAAAGTGTAATTATTTTTTTTTCACATTATAAAATTCCAGAATTACCAACTTTACCCTTGACTATAGGGTGTTTGTGTGATATTATTATACTTTTCCAGTTTTAATGCAATTATACATATAATCAGGGTGTGTAAATGTAATTTGCCTTTGAAGTCTGTCCCTCTTCCATCCATTTTTGCCAATTTATGGGAGTTCGAGGGGTTTAATATCAGGAACAAAAATATAGGGGGCACTATGCAATTTCACTATAAGTTTAGAGGGTACTAGTGCTATTAACCCTAAAAAATAATGTTGGTCAAGTGATTTGAGTATTTAACACTCGCACGTATGCCATCATCAAGATGTAGCTCTGGTCAGTCCCAACTCCAAACTCCGAATTTCCAACTAGGGATGGCAACGGATCGGATCTAATCAGATCAGAGGTGCCCCATATCTGAAACCTGATTTGTATGAGTTATCCTAAACCTGATCCGTGCTTTAAACGGGTTTTCGTTTTTTGCCCCAAACCCGACCCGAAATGACCCGTTTCGTATTTTTTCTATAAAAAAAAAAAAAAAAAAAATCCTCAAACCACTAAATATTCAAATTATTTTACCATACAATTGAATTCTAGGACATTGATTTAAAATTTAACATTCAATTAAATTTTAATAAATTAAAAAATATACAATTTTTTTCTTTTTTGATTGAAATTTTAAATATACACTTAAATACAAATATACATTATAGAAAAACATTTTAACTTACATTTAAAATTCATACCTTTTTTTATTATTATTTATTTATTCATTTATTTATTATTATTATTTTTTTTTTACGGTATCTACTGTCTATCTCTCCATCTATCTAGACAACGTATTTTTTTGAAACTTTTTGCCATTAGTAGAATTCGAGCCGCGAACTTGTGAGTTATTTGCCCAAACCTCAAGCTCGTCCATCTACCAGCTGAGCTGCGCAAACTTAAATTTAATAGTATTAGAGCATCTCCAATGGTATCATCGAAAGTAGAAGAGTAATCAAAATTTGATTATTTATCTAAAAAACACTATCCAACAGAGTCACTAAAATTTAGCAATAGCAGTTATCAATAATCAAATTGCCTCTTCAATAATCAAATTTGAAGATTGATTTTCAATCATCAAATACAAACTTAACCCAAAATAACCTATGTATCTCATCATTGTTTCGACCCCAAAAATTTCAATCAGGTAAAATTCGTCTCTTCATTACGAATGGATCAATAACCATATTATATAAATTTTTTTGTCTTTTATAATTTTATTTTTTTAGCAAAAAATAATAATGTACCATTACAAGTGTACAACTGTGGACTATACAATCATCAAATTTAGCGATCCCTAAAAAGAATCCTCAAATGTTGAGGTGACAACTTTTGAAGATCCAAATTTGCTTATACCTTTGGAGATGCTCTTAGTTTACAACATCTAAATTTTAAAAACTTTAAATTCATACATAAAATGCAATTAGGTCAAGTGACAATGAGATTAGAGATTTATTTTTCGGTTTATATTTTATATTTTTAAAAATAATTATATAAATACAGGGTCAAACAGGGCGGGTTGGGGCATAAGGGGTTGACCCATACCCGACACAATAAAACAACGGGTCAAAAACATTTGACACATACCCGACCCGAGCCCAATTTTAAGTGCTCAAAACCCTTTCCAAACGGATCGAATCCCTGACAGTTTAGGGCGGGTCGGGAATTTTTGCCATCCCTACTCCCATCATCCACTCATGAGTCCTAAATTATTGACACATGATGTTGATGTTTTTTTTTTTTCTTGGCCCCATTCACTCTTCTCGTTTTGTGGCACATTCGATTCATTATTTTGACTACTTTCTCATTTTATATTCACATTATTATTGTAATACTTGTAATTCAAAATAAATAAATTATTATTATGAATTTTGAAACAAAATTAAATTAAATATTATGATAGAGACAATAAATATGTATCCTTAATTTTGGTGGGTTACATTATAAGTCCAGTTGCAATAATGAGTTGAGTAATAGTTTGTTAGGTTTTGGCTCGTATTCTTGAATGAACCCAATTGAACCAAACGAAGTTGGAATGGTGTTGTTTGAGGAAGATTTGAAGACCATGAAGAACTAAAGAAGTAGTTCGTTTCAACGTATGGATGGTGGTTTTCTGAGCGATGTAATTTCAATGACTGTAATGGTGAAAAGTGCGGCTGGCCAGCATATGACCCAAACCTTAATCAATCATAAACATGCATGGAACGGAAATCTTCGGCGGAAAAGGAAAGTGTTCTTTTGGGAAGTTTTTTGTGCTTAAAAGGAAAGGAATACTCTTTACAAGAAGACTTGTCATAAAAGGAAATAGTATTTATATGAAACAAGTAATTCTTGTACGTTTAGGAGTAGGATTTTCGTTTATCTTAAACTCCCTATAACTAGTATAAATAGACCTTGTAATTAGGTTATTTTGTGTGGAGAAAAGAACACCATGTAACATCAGAGAGAGTGTGGTGAGATCCGGGGGAGACCTTAGGGAATATCTAGGGAGGGATCCAAGGGAATATCGGTGGATCAAGTTAGAAATCTGTGGGTGATATTCAGGGGAGACCTAAGGGATATTGGGGAGGTGCTCAATGAGGATCTTGTGAGTGTGGTTTGGGGTTGAGGCGAGAGAGAATCCTAGAGTATATGGTTGTAACAATTTATCATATAGTGAAACTTTCTCTGTCGTCCTGACGGCCCATGGTTTTTTACCCGATTTGGGTTTTCCACATGTATCTTGTGTTGTGATTGGTTTATTTTCTCTCATCTATTTTTCTGCTATATTGATGTTATTAATTGCTATGAGTTATGGGTGAGTATTAGGCACAACGTTTCCGCGTTCATCAGTTCAGAATCCCCAACATAGTTTTTGAACTGCCACAAATTTAGAAAAGGTTGATAAAATTATTACACCATGAAATGAAATTAAAAATTTGATTGGTTAGTTATATTTGAAATTATGAAGCATAAGAAAAAAAAATAGTATCATTTTTTTTTATCTAATACCAGACAACTCAGAAGATTGTTATGATCTATCGAGATCAAACACTACAACATAGTTCGATTGTCTACTTCCACAATTGTAAGAAGTCGGCTCCCAATAGCAGGAAAAGTCTCCCCACACTTATTGAGATTTTATAAGCAATGATATGCTAATATATATTAAGGTATGAGTCACATGTGCTTATATATATATACATTGAATTTTCAGAGAATGGTTTTTTTGGGTGTGATCTATGCCTATAAATCAAATGCACGTGCCATATACGTCATACACTCTCACTCATATTTTCAACAAAAAAAAAAACCTCATATTTACAGCCTCACAATTATAGCTCTCTCGTTCATATTCAACTCACTCACTCTCTGTCTTGCGTAACAAGTAAGTCAAACCCCCTCACTCGCACATATTGATTGCTCTTGCACGTATTGCACTCTCACTCTTTGTCTCACAATGCAGGTGAATCTTGGAGTCGAGACATGATGACTTAACCAGGTGAATTTTGCTATAAATGTGTTCTTGCTTATGATTAACAGATCATCCATTCAAAAGGATCATGTATTTTCATTATATTATTTCTTCTTCTGTGATTTTTATTTATTTATTTATAATTTCTTGAACAAGAGATCATACTTATTGTTAATATACTCATATACAATCCTTAAAAATTGCAAGGTTTAATGATTTCAAAGTGCCTTATAATGGAAATGGTTGGGAGATTCTGAGTTTCTATATATGTCACTGAAGTAGTAACTTCTTGGTGGAAGAACTAGCTAGTCAATTGACTAGTTGATTTTATAGAGATGTTTTCTAGATTTTTTAATGTTCAGGTGTATTGATCGAGCTTATAGCTAAATTGTTGAGATTGACTATAATGTGATTGCTAGGATCATTGACCACTTCTGAGCAACAAGAGCTTGAGATGCATTGACCATGTGAGATATAACCCATTACTGTTTCGAAAGGCTTCAAAGCCAAGAAAATAATTCACGACCCCTAGTGTCTTTAGAGCAAACTGCATAGTATAAATACTCTATCCCGGAAATGCTTTGAAAATGGCAAAACCAGTGGCCATAGTTAACCAATGTTTGTGAGTGACCCATGAGCGAAGCCAGGATTTTGGCTTTGGAGGGGTCGAGACAAAAAAAATAATTCAAGTTTTTACGTGACAAATATATTAATATTTAAAAACTAAATTATTAAAAAACCAAATGTAATACCGTTTAGTCTCATAAATTAATTAATAAAATAAAACACAAGTTTTATGAATCAAAATGAAACTTGCCGATTTTGAAAATCTAAAAAATCATCTATAATTGAATCTATACTCATATTTAATTCTTGTAATTGAGAACCAATTGTAACATAAATATATCTACCAAGTAATACTGTTCAATTATTCTTTTATTTTCTTATTGATGGTGAGTTCGATTTCATATTGTAATGTAATAAGCATTCATATTTAGAACATCTATGGTGTATGTCTCACAAAATTAACTTATTTTAGTAAATAATCTATTACATCCAGTATCTCTTATTTGTTAAATGTCTTGAAATCTTTGTTGTAGAACTTGACAAGGTAAATTACTGATTATGGTTAGTAATCTTTGTGATATCTATTCATTAGATACATTAATAAATAGGACCATATGAATAATTTCTTCTTATAACGATTATGGTTAGCTACCGGTGTTACTTCACATCAAACTTTTTTAGATATATTGGTTGGGCCAAACTTTAAAGGGTAATAATTATGTTTATAATTAAAAATAATAATAATGGGATGAGCCGGAGATATCATTGTCTACATAACATATTATGACAATTTTATTCATGAAAAAATTGTTGAAAATATTTTGGTTGGGGGGACCATGGCCCCTGTTGGCCCTTGCCTATCTCCTCCCCTGAAGGTATCAATGCTTGAACCTTGGAGAGTTTGATAAAGATTGTGAAGTCTCCAACAACCAAAACAAGGGGCCTAAATATCATTAAGGTTATGTTTGAGATTGCATTGATTAAAAAACAATCCGTTTAAGTAACTTAAGAAATAATCAGCTTAACAAAAAAGTAGATAGGTGTTTGGTAAACTAAATTTTAAAATTGCTTTGCTTATGAAAGGGTGAAAATGTATTTGATGAAATGACAAAAAGAGACATCAATCAATTGGTATAATAATTATATATTTAAAAATTAAATATAATAAATATAAAATATAATAAAAATTGAATATTAAAAAACTAAAAATCTGAAAAACTCAAACATCAAAATGCTAGAGGTGGATCTGTCCACCTCTGGCGACAGTGACAACGTCGACGTCGTAGTCACCGGAGGTGGACAGATCAACCTCCGGCATTGGAAGAGGTGTTCACCTCTTTCATCATTGGAGGAGGCGTCTCACCTCCTCCATAAAATCTAGAAATAGAAGAGGCGAGACGCCTCCTTTATCATCGAAGGAGGATCGACCTCTTCCGGCGATGTCGAATCTAGATTCGGTGTCACCAGAGGAGGTCGATCCTTCTGTAGCAGTTAAGGAGGCGTCTAGCCTCTCCATTTCCAGATTTTATGGAGACACCTCCTCTAAAACTATAAACGGCCTCCTCCACTATTGGAGGAGGAACTGGGTTTTTCTAACGATGTCGTCGCTAGAGAATTTTGGTCCTCTTCCGGTCTCGACGTCCAACGATGGCCACCACGGCAGTGGCCACCATTTATTAAATTTTTATATTTTTAGTTTTTAATTTTTTATTATATTATTATTAATATAAGGGTAATATTGTCTTTTATTAAAATATTGATGGTATCATAGACATTTCTTAAGTAAAAAACCAACTTTTCCAATAATAAGCTTCCAAAAGTAATGTTAGCCAACTTCTCAAAAGCTGATTATTAGAGAAGCAAATTATAAAATAAACTGTTTTTGGGAAGTTTACCAAACACTTATTTGCTCAACACTTGAGAAATAAATGATTATTTTTTAAGGCCAATGGGCCTCTTGCCAATGTGGTGTGACTCTCCAATGGGAGACTCCACCATCACGGTTCAACGCCCGGCATGTGTATATATATATATATATATATGCAATTTCATTCTTTGTCCCACCTCATGTGTGGGTGCCTCTCCCCCTTGTGGGAGAAGTTGTCCAGGCTGTGCTAGTAGAGTTCAATTCTCGCAGGGTCCTGGCAGTTGTTGTAATTTAAAAAAAAAAAAAAAATGATTATTTTTTAAGGAGAAAGAACTCCAAACATAGACTAAAATCTAAGCTAATTAAATTATTTTATTTGCAAATTGGGAATTAGATTCCAGTCTGAGGTCCTTTTTCTGTCATCTTAATTTATGGATTTGAATCTTCTATTGTGCTAATGTTTTTCATGATCTAAAGCACTTGAGATAATGTTTTATATTTAAAATAATAAAAGTGAAAAAAATAAAATACATGAATTTCAGCCATTAGGATCCAAATTCCTTGATTTATACGTTAATGACTTCTAAATTTCCGGATATAAATATTTGACAGCACACAAAATATAAAGTAATAAAATATTAAAGGTCAAATTATATAAATGTTATTATTTAAAGATTCCTTTTCTATAAATGTAATTTTAAATTAAGAATAGGGAAACAATGTTAAAAGTCCCTCTAGTTTGACCTATTATGCGTTCTGGTCCCCCTAGTTTCAGTATTGGCCCGTTTGATCCTTCTGTTACTATTTCCGTTGAAAACAGGCCTTCTGACATGATCATAACACAAAATGAATTTAATGCCCCTTAAAGTGTGACTTTTGACGAAAATACTATTTTACCCTTCTTATAAATATTTAAATTATTAAAAAATAACAAAATTTTAAATTTTAAAATGGATTTGGCACTATCCATTTTCTCCATCTCATGAGATGGACGGTGGAGATCTTAACCAAATCAAAAAAAAAAAAAAAAAAAAAAATTGGATTTGTTGGAGATCTAATCAATTTACAAAAAAAATATTTTTAATAATTTTTTATTTAATAACAAAGTTAATTAAAAAATTCTTTTTTTTTTCTTCTTCTACAAACCAATCAATAACACCGTTGACTGTTGTTCATCAATCTCTTATTTTTGAAACTTTAATCTGGGGAAAAATATATAATCCATCTTCAATCAAACACCATAAATAACCCATTTTTCATGAATCTGGAAAAAAAAAAAAAATTTTGAAAATCCAACTGCAAACCACTCTCTCTCTCTTGAAAAGTTTTTTCCAAATTTGAAGCAATTTGGAAGATTTTCTAGATTTCTTCCATCAAATTTGGAAATTATAAAAAAAAAAAATTAAAAAATTAAAAAACCTTTGAAGTGATATGGAAATCTTTCTAGATCTCTTAAAAAAAAAAAAAAAAAAAAAAAGTTTTTGAAGAGATCTGGAGAGATGTCCAGATAAAATTAAATATAAAAAAATGCCACTTTTTCCTATTAAAAAAAAAAATGGATTCAACATCATCATTAGATTCAACAAACCCAACCCGAATTCAACCAAGATTCAACAAACCTAGTTGTTCATTTACACAACCCAGATTCAACAAACCACCACCACCCCATTGAATCGACCACTACCCAAACCCAGAAATTTCAATAAAAAAAACCCCAAATCAAACCACAAATTTCTTTTTCAAAAAAAGAAAAAGACCCACAAATTTCAATCAAAAACCCCAAAAATCTTAACCAAAATCGACCTTAAATCACAATCATCCAACATCAACGCAACACAAATCAAACCACCACCACCACTATCGAAATCTTCATCATCTCCACCAGACCCAGACATCATCACCACCATAAGAACCCAAAACTGAACTACACCACCACCACAAACCGATCACCGTAAACGAGAAGAAGAAGAAGAAGAAGAGAGAGAGAGAGAGAGAGAGAGAGAGTTGTTTGGGGAGAGAGAGTGTTTTTTAGTTTTTAGTTTTTAATTTTTTTATTGTTTTAATTGTTTTTATTATTTTATTTAAATTATTATTAATTGTTTTTTGATTTTTCAATTATTAATATACCATTAATTACCTAAGTTACCAATTTGCCCTTTAGTCAAAAACCTTTTACAAACACGGAAGGCATCTTTACCATTTTACCTTTCGACCATTGATGAAATTTTTAAAAACCCTAATGTAATTGGACGGTAGAGACCTAATCAACCATAAACTTAAACTATGGGCATTTGCATGGCCAATACTGAAACTAGGGGGACGAGAACGCATAATAGGGCAAACTAGAGGGACTAAAAACATTTTTACCCTTAAAAATACAATTAAAACCTAGCCCCACCCAGACAGCCAGACTGCCAGAGCGCGTGTTATACACTGTAATACTCGGTTATTGTGTATTCTCAATTTCTCATTCTCAGTTTCTCACGGTCTCACCAACCCAGTGGTCCCTATAAAATGCTCATCAAGTTCTCACGCGTGTTCAAAAGCGTGTGCTACACTTTTTTGAGTTTTTTCGTTCATAGATAAAACTTTTCCAGCTCTAGATTAGTGTTGGACTTAACTAAAAATCATTTATAGGCAATATTTATTAAGCTAATTACATTTTTAGATTCAAATTAATTTAATTTTCTTAATATGTGATCCATATAAACACTTTAAGCGATTTAAAAATCTATAGAAATCATAATAATGTTTTAAAAATAATTAATTTTCTGAAGGTTCGTGAGGAAACACTATTAGACTAATACGAAGAGATGTTAACAAAAATAAATTAGTCAATGAAATTTATATTATTTATGTATGCTTAGGCTGTGATTTTAATGAAAATTCAAAAATTAAAATGAACTCAAATCAATTGTATTGGTACAAGATTTTTATTATTAATATCAAGAATTGAAGTATTGAAATATATATCATTATTTACACCAAAAAATGAAATTGTATATGTGTATAATTTTATTGTTTTTAGTTTGCATTAAGTACACCTTAATTATACATGTGTGAATGCAATACCAAAATTTGAAAATCCTTTTTTATTTATTTATTTATTTATTTATTTTTTTTATATATACCATTTGCAATGGCGGCAAGTCGAACATAAGATATTTTAATATTAAATGATCGCTTTTACCACTGAACTACATTGAACGGTATAATAATTTTGAGTAAACAGTTGAAGCTATTTTTTATTTTTTAAAAAAAATATATATTTTGACACCAAATGGGTGAGGGCTTGAGGGGTCGACTAGGACTTGCTGATATCAAACACTACGACCCAAAAATCTATTCTCATAATTAGAAGGTATCTATCCCGGAGGGATTCTCCCACACTTTGTGGTTTTACTTTTGTATGCAATTTTGAGATAATATATACAATACCAGGGGTAGAAAATTGTTGTTGATCAGTGGTTTTTCTATTAGAGGGTGTTTGGTAGGGATGAAAAGAGAGAGGAAAGAAAAGGGTGGAGGGAAAAAGGGAGAAGAAAATGGGGAAGCATACTGTTTGGTATGAAAGAAAAATTGAAGGAAGAGAAAAATGGGAGGAAAAATTTATGGGTGGGACCCACTAATTTTAATCCTTCCAAAAGTGGACGGAAAATGGAGAGAAAAAAGGGAATGGTTTTTGAGTTTAATTGAAATTATAAATTTGCCCATATTTTTTAACCATCTCACAAGCCCTAGCTATATAATGTAAGGGTAAAAAATAGTAAAATTGATAAAGAAGATTTTCTATCCTTTATCTTTTCTTCAACAATATCAAAGGAAAGGAAAGATTTCTTATTTCCTTCTTGTTTACCAAACCGCTCAAGGGAAAACTATTTTCCTTTCTTTCCTTCATGTTTTATATCTCTCCAAATCTTTCTATTCTTCTTATTTTCTTTCCTCCCTACCAAACACACTCTTAGTGCGCACTGATATAAGAAAAATACAGAACATTCGATATTTAATATAAAAATCATTTAGGATTCTTTCATAAATGAAATATAGTATAAATATCTAGATTTGTTTGCTTTATACTTGTAAGCAAATCTAAGGATTTTGATTTCATACAAAACTAGATTTTTATAGTTATTCGATTGTTGTTAAAGAAATCACTTTTTTTTTTTTTCATATATAATTTTTTTTTTTTTTTTTTTTTTAAGTTTTACAAAATTTGGGATTTTTTTAGGGGAGAGAGACGACTCAAACCCACAACTTCGTGGTGCAGGTGTGAGAGGTATACCACCAGACCAACCTCATCTCAATTTTTTTTTTTTTTTATAATTCTTAAGTTAAGAAACTTCTAAAAGAAACTATATGTTAAAATTTTAAATGTAAGGCTTATAAAATTATTTTTACACATTTTATTTTTTTAAAAGAGTAAATTAAACCCAATCTACCTCATGTTTGACTATTCACAAGTGGAAACAACTTTTAAGAAAATTGACATTAACCCATCTATCGTTAGTGTTGATTGGTCAAACTTAATGGTCGAGGGGGTATTTTCATCTTTTCATCGAAGCTTTTAATATTTTCTCTTAAAAAACAAAAATTGAAAATGTTTTAATTTTTAATTTTTATTTTTAAAGAGATGTGAATGTACACAAACGAAGTTAAATTGCTTAAAGCATACCTAGAAGGGGGGGGGGGGGGGGGGGGAATAGGTTTTTACACCTTTTTTCAAACCCTTGAACAAACATTCGTTTGTCCCTCAAGATATCCTTACACACAACACAATAAGCCAAGGAAGACATACATAGACAATACAATGATATAATCATAAGAGAAATGTCTAAGTATATCAACAAGTCATGTGAGGTAAAATAGCAAATAAACATAACAACAAATAAGCTTGTATTTCATAAGATGTTCAATGTGTTACAAGAGTGATCAAAATGTCACTATACAAAAATTACAATATATATAAAAGAATCAAAGATATAAATTGATCTATAGAATGAATATACTAATCACACTATACAAAGACTTGCTTCACAATATATCACATGTGGATATTATGAATCAAGACAATAAAATATACAATTAAAATATAAGAGAAAGAGATAGAAAGAATTAACACAAGGGATTTTTTAACGTGGTAAAACCTCCAAGGAGGAAACATCCACGGGTTGAACTACAACCATTGGGTACTATATTATTGGAAAGTAAACATAGAACATTCACAAAGTGACCAATCTTTAGCTCACCCAACCTAGTGAAGTCTAAGCCTACCCAACCCTATTGGAAAGTATGAAATCCCTCAATGATGCGGAACCACCATATATTGGATAACACACTCAACCAACATCGATGGTAGATTAGAAATTCCTCAAGAGTGCATACACCTCCCGTGTACCCCGCTCTATCGGACTCTATGTCTAACCATACGCCTAGGCCTACCAATACAATAGCCAACTCCCTATCCAAGGCACTCTTGCCTCTAGGGAGCCTCCCATGCATGACTATCCGAGTCCTCCCGACTCTAGCCATGACTCCTTGCTTACCTATCCGAGTCATCCCGACTCTAGGTAAGACTTCTTGCTTGGCTATCCGAGTCATCCCGACTCTAACCAAGACTTCATGCCTTTTACAAGGACTTCCTAGTGTGATCATGTGAATGCAAATGATGCAAACATTCAATACAACATAGAACATTTGATCAATACATTCTATGGCACAAATAGACCTAAACATGTGATATCACAATTAATCAAGTCTAGATGCAAAAATACATGAATAGAAACCTAAGCATGTGAAACACCTAACACATATACTCAAAGTCTCATTCACACACATAACACTTGAATCACAAAATGTTCATTAAGTACAAATTCAAGATGCTATCAATATGCAATTAAAAGCTAGATATATGAGATTAAAATCAATCAATATACTAGACAAAAATATAGATCAAGGTTTTGAGATTTACATCAATCAAAACCTATATTCTCTAAATCACATACAAATACACAAATCCTAGATTTTAATAATCAAAGGACCAAATCAAATCTCAAAGTCATTTTAACACAAAATTAATTCAATTAAGTATCAAACAACCTAAGATGCCATTCTAATCACAATACAACTCACAAACAAATGTAAAACCTAGAATCATAAAATCTAGTCAACATAAGTCCACAAATTGAGTTTCAATTAGAATGATAATCAAGCTACCTTTCCAAATAGCTTTTACAAAACAATAACATAGATATAGAAAAAGAAACCCCAAGCAAATGGAAGGTCAAATAACAAGAAATCCCAAAGATGAGACTCAAACCTCGGATTCTGCAGCTGGTGCGAAATTCAGTGTCCAACCACTTGAAATCACGATCAAACAGCAACCAAACCACTTGGAGATGTTAGAGGACTCAAATACGAACACTCTCCAACTTGAATCACTCAAATTCGACTCTGGATGAGGAAGATATGGTGTTTTGAAGTTTGGAAAAATTGGAGAGAATGCCTTACGGGAAATCAGAATTTTTCTCCTTAGAAATTCAAAATGGAGAGAGAGGGAAGAAATAGGAAAGAGAGAGAGGGAGGATTCCGGCCAACTAGGTGGTGCCACGTCACCCCCTGGCCGTGGGGGGCACGTGGCCCACATGGGAGCAGAGGCTGCTCCAGGCCGTGGGGCCCACGGCCTCAACCACGGCCAGCCCTTGTGGCCCACGGCCTGGGCTGTCCTCTCGCGCGCTCCCTCGGTTCGTCGGCCCGTATCTCGGGCGTCCAAACTCCGAATTCGAATCCGTTTTCGGATTACGAACCATGACTCTCTCACGCACGACGACGACTATACAACTTTAAAAAACAGTTGAGAAATCATCTCGGAAATCATCGATGAAGTCAACACAATGTAAGAGAACGTAAAGTGGCATAGTCAATATGTTTGGACTCGAAACCTTATGAATGAGTAACCGAAACGACCGAAACTCAATAAGGCATTGAATAAGAACATGTTCAAGTCCTAAACACAAAATACGGAAACATACAAACACAAATACACACACATATGCTAGTTTCCGGACATAGTCCTAGAAAATGCAAAACACAAAGTTTATTAACTAAATGTGAATGCATGAGCATATTTTGCCAAGTGTGTGAAAGTGAAATGTAAATAAAATAAAATCATGAAGGGACACACAAGAATGATATGTGTGAGTGTGTGTCTAGCCTTGTAAGAGAGAAGAGGTCTTTGAATACCTTTGTAGACCGATAATGTCCGAAACTCTTAAAAGCCGGCAACTTGAACGGATAATGGTTGAGACGTCTTTCGTCTTCGAAATTCTTCAATTACTAACCACTAATCATTACAAGTTAAACACGTTTTGATATGGAATTAATGCCAACACTAATTATCAACCTAACAAGATGGACTAAGAAGATCAAACTATTAAAATATATATATATATATATACAGTCTTTCTATTATCAGTTCGAACTGACAAAAGTTATATCAATTCCTTGTATGTGAACTACTGGATTTAAATACTTTGACTGACAAGTGCATACAGCCAAGTCAAAGTATTTAAATCTAGTGGCCCACATGTAAGGAACTGATATAACTTTTGTCAGTTCAAACTGATAATAGAATTTCTGTATATATATATATAAAGAATGAAATTGCATAAAATTAAAAAAAAAAAAAAAAAGATCTCCACCATCCATCTCAGAAGATGGGCAAGGGAGATAAAAGGAATAAAAAAATGGATCTCTTTTAAAGAAGATTGAAAACAAATGAGCGACAGATCCAAATCCAATATGGATCTCCACTAGATCCAAATGGATCTCTATCTTTATGAGAGGGAGTGGTCGAGCTCCCCTTCGCTGTGATTATTATATTAAGAGTAATACTATTTTATCTAAATTTGGTGTTCAAATGATGTGGCGTCACTATAAATCCATTTATTTAAATCATTTAATACAATTTAAATGAATGGATTGCTTTAAATAAATGAATTGCAGTAATGCCACATTATTTGGGTATCAGATTTGGATACAAAATTTAGACAGAATAGATTTATTGTTATATTAGCGGTGATAAGTGTATTTTTAGACGTGAATAACCAAACACAAGATAGGTTGGGTCATGGGTGTAATATTCTCTTTTGAAAAACAAATAATTTATTTTTTTATTTTTTTATTTTTTTTTGGAAAAGTGATTTAAAAAGAATTAGTGATTAATAAAGTTAAAAAAAAAAAAGAGAGAGCGTGAGGAATGAAAGTAGAATGTATGCGAGTGGAATAGTGTAAAAAGCATAGAGAAAAACCCTTAAGCCTCTGTTTGGTAGTGTTTCGCAACTAACGCCCAGCAACATCATAGTCTCAGCACACAAACAAACTCTGCTTTGATTTAAAAGCACAACATTCACATCATTACAACACACAGCTGACTGACCAAAATTCAATCTCTCAAGACAATACCCGCCACCGCCACCGCCACCGCCACCGCCACCCACAACAATGTCAATCGCCACCTGTTTCTTCACCCCATCTTTTTCCATCTCTAATAACACCACCACCACCACCACCAAACTCAATCTCCACCGTCCACTCCGTCTCCGCCTCCCCACCGCGGCCACCCCCATCACCAATCGCTCCCTCCACCACAACCACCACCACTACTCTCCTTTTCTAGCCTTCTCCACCTCAGGCGGCGACAACAATTACAACAACAACGACAACAATAGTGGTGGTGGCGGTGGTAACGATGGAGGAGGCAAGGGTGGTGACGGTGATAGTGCAGGGGACAAGAACAGGGAAGAGGCGATGATGGTGCTGGCGGAGGCGAAGAGATCGCTGGAGAGTCTTCCCATGGACTTGGCGGCTGCGATCCGAGATGGGAAAATTCCTGGGGCGGTTATTACGAGGTTTTTAGAGCTTGAGAAGTCTGGGCTGATGCGTTGGTTAATGCAGTTTGGTGGGTTCAAAGAGAGGTTATTGGCTGATGATCTTTTCCTTGCTAAGGTCGGCATGGAGTGCGGTGTTGGAATTTTCACCAAGGTTTGTTTTTTCTTCTGCTTTTATTTTTATTTTTTTTTATTAGTTGTGATTGGATCACTCTGATGCATGTGTTTATGTGAGTGGTTTCAATGAATGAAATGCTACTTAAGAATTGCATTTTTATGAGGATTGATTAGTTAAGGCATTCAACTGGTTTGATTCTGTGCAAATGAAATCAGAAATATAGGGTATATTGAAAAGATACATAGATGATTACTAGCAGTTGCAACCCATTTATGCTTGAATCAAGTGTCACCATTGAACAGTGAAGTTGTTGCTTTTTTAGGACTGAATTACTTGTTGATAACAATATACATTGCGAGTTGTTTTCCGTTTTGAAGTTTCGAATTCGAGTTTGAAAATGGGCGAAATGCCTACTAGATGGTGGGGGTATGAGATTGAAACAACATTTAGTGGACTTTCATAACTCGAGATTGAAACAACATTTAGTGGACTTTCATAACTCATGAAGCTGAAAGTTCAATGTCATTTGACCAATGGATCATATGATTGCTATAAGATTAAGGCCATCCATGTGTTTTTTTCATTGATGGCAAGTCCAATAACAACTGACCCATAAAATGTGCATTTGATATTGATGAAGGATGTATTGACAGATGGACCTGAAGAATGTTCAGATGAATTATGCATGCCTGAGCAGAATTTATTTGCTCATATTTTGTATCACTAAGCGACTTCTTAGTGCTATGATTTTCCTCGTTTAGTGATTTCATAGTAACTATATTAATCACTAAGACCAAACTGGAAAATCACTGCTTTGTTTGATACTTGACTAAAGTGTACCATTTCTCTCATGTACATGCTGATTCTTTGTACTTTATTTAGGCTTAGAACCTTAATATGCAATGTTTTTTCTGATTTTCCAGACTGCAGCAGAATATGATCGGCGCAGAGAAAACTTTTTCAATGAGTTGGAAATTGTTTTTGCAGATGTGGTATGCTTCTTTTTCATAATCATTTCTTACCACTTAGTGAACTTACCAATTGATTTTACTGTAAGGTTTGATAGTTCTTACCAGCAAGTAAAATTTGATTTAGAATTTTTATTATAATGTTCGATGTTTGAGAAAATTATCAAATAGATTGCTTTAGTAGATGTTTGAGAAAATTATCAAATATATATATATATATATATATATATATATATATATATATATCATAAGGTCCTTAAAATGTACATTATCTTCTTTTCCTGGTTTTCTTTATCTTAAAATCTGTGTTATGTTATCCTTATTATTATAATGCTGAATTATGATGCAGGGATAAAGATTACAGTACAGTATCGCTGACTTTTAGAAGGAAAATCACGCCTTATTAAGTTGATATGACTCTGTGCTGTTAAATAATCATCTCTTGGCATTGTGATCTAATTGTTGAACATTTATCATTCATGATTAGCAGAGTGCCTAGCCACCATCTCCTAGAGTTTTTATACTATAATGAGGGGTTTCCATAGAAGTTTAACCTCTGGGATTTGTTATGGTGTGTTTCACATGCTACTAATATGATTAATGTTGAAAATCATGATTATTAACATAAACTTATGATTGTGGAGAATCTATGTTTTAAGGCAAATAAGATTAAGAATGAATAGAACTTTGAAGTTGAAATGACAGAGTGGTGAAGTTGATACCCTAGATATACCAAACAAGCCCACTTTTTTTTCTTGCCATAACATGATTATATATGAAAATAGGAGATCAAAGAGGACCTTGCCTGTGGGTTTATTTTTTCTCCTCTTTTCCATGTTATGCCCTTAGAATCAAAGTTTCCTTGACATATGTGTTTGGATCCCTGATAAACTACATGGACAGAGCTTTGTTTGGGACTAGCAATAAATTGCATGTGATTGATCTGCTTGTTCTCATTTACTTACTATCATTTACACTTCAAACTCTTTTTTTTTTTTATAATGTAAATGTTTCAAAGCCTAGCTTATTATCTTATGGAATTTATATGACATTTATGGTCATTAATTTATCTGGAATAGTTCAAGACCTTTGGATTGGTTCAGATGTGCAAGTGTCACATTTTAAGCTGATAACTTATGTTAGATATATATTTTCTAGCAGTTGATTTGAAAAGATTTTTACTGATGTGTGGTTCACTGAGTTTTTTTTATCTAAAAAGATTTTTGATGGATGATAACTGCAGTTTTGTAGCTGAGACAATTAATTTCTTATGTAAGTCACGGCTGTATAATAATCAGAAATATATTTTCTTAACTCAAAATTCTATTTTGAAGTATTGGGGTTGTTTGTGCATTATGCTTTTAAAGATGCGTAATCCTTAAGTTTTCACTTGGCTTTCTCTTAGGTTATGGCCATAATCGCAGATTTCATGCTCGTTTATCTTCCTGCTCCAACTGTGGCTCTACGATCTCCTCTTTTAGTCAGTGCTGGACCTATTTCCAAGTTCTTCTACAACTGTCCCGATAACGCTTTTCAGGTTCTCTATTGTTCAAATACCACCTATGAGAGTGCAAATTACATAAAATTAACTGGTTTTAAATTTTGTATGCAGGTTGCTCTCCCTGGATCTTCATATTCACTTTTGCATAGAATAGGTGCCATAGTGGTAAGAAATCTTCTAGTATGTTGCATAAAATTTATTAAAACTTCTCAAATTTAGGTGAGTAAATGCTTATATTTTCTTTATTTATATCTGTTATGCAGCGCAACGGAACCAAACTTTTTGCGGTCGGCACCACTTCATCACTGGTAAGTTATTATCTATCAAATAAGAGGTTCCTTTGATACAACATTATGATTAATCTATTGGGAGCCATTTGACATCAGGGTTAGCAGAGGGCGATTATAATTGTTGAGAGCTTATCATTTTAGAATGCAAAGCTTATTCCTTTTTCTTTGTGCAACCACCCGGCCACCCTTCATCCCCTGGCAACTAACACACACAAACAGACCCACACACACTGATTAGCAGGGGAATGCAATACATTAAAAAGAATAATTCAATTGGACTGGGTTGGGAGTCCAAAACTCTATTGGAGATCTTCCTTTGGTCTGTGTAGGTTCTCCAAACTAAGTGCAATCCTTTCCCAAAAACTTTAAAAAATGGTTGGCTCAGGGGGAATCAACTTCAAATTTGTTGAGTCCTATGTAATAATTTTAAATTTTCATTGCGTAAAATATGAGGCTTGTAATATATGGATGTGCCTTTTTTTATGGCTTCGCATACCTTTATGTATTAGCCAAAATCAGTTTTGCTGAACAAGAATTGGCATAAAAGTTTAAAAGCATAGGAAAGGTTCTCCATTTGTGACATGTTTTAAAATTACATCTTCTTATAGTAAATTAGTTACTCTAAATTCCACTTAGTTTACTTTTGCAATTGGAGTTTTCCTTTGTGGCTACAAATCCAAGTCCCTAACAATTATTTTTAGCTTTTGCCTGGAAATTGATTATGAAGCTAATTAGTGCAATTATTCTGTAGCATGAAGCGTATACCAATTTAAAGAGTCTCTAGTTGACTGGTCAATTGTCTCCATTACCTATGCCTTTACCTTTTTGAGGTGCTGGACTAGCAAATGTCTGCAGTAAACTATGGTTTTCATGAGTTCAAATCTTTGATGTGCTATAAAAGTTGTCTCTGCCGCTATATGTTACCCTTTTCTCTTTTAGTGGTTTAATTCTTAAATTTTGCTTATGCTTGTTCCTTTTCTTAAAGGGTCCAAATTTAGTGAGTTCTTGATAGTTATTACCCTTTTATGCCACAATCGTTGTAATCCTTAAATATGTTACAAGAATATATATTTTTATTTCTTTTGTGTGATCGATTAATTCAATTTTATATCTAAAACATGGATATGATTCCATTTAATGAAATTTACTTTGTTTAGGTTGGCACAGCGGTGACGAATGCCTTGATCAATGCAAGGAAGGCTGTGGACAAATCTGCTTCAGGTGAAGTTGAGAATGTGCCCATACTTTCCACCAGTGCTGCCTATGGTGTCTATATGGCAATTTCTAGCAACCTCAGGTATGTAGGCTCTGATGATTATCACTCCCCATTGATCTCAGAGCTTCCTTCTTCAATTTTACCCCTATTTTTTTGTCAAAAATATATATGATGTGTAATGCTGATCAGATCATTTATGAACAATATGAAGTCTGAAGCCTCTGGCAGTTTACCTTTCTTTTCCTCTTCTTTTGATGCCTTCCCAATGGAAGATATATTTAATAGTTCTTTCACTGAGCTGTACTTCATACTATCATGTAGTGCAGGGGACCTTATTTATATTTTCCTGTCAAACTACAGTCCACATATTTCTAGTTGAGGGGAGTCATACACTCATACATAACTGTTTTAAATTTGAATTGAACCTATAAATGCACTTTATGTGAATATTTAAGCATTGATGTGACAATCAAGCTAGTTTTGCCAAAGATTTTATTCTCCAGGAAAAACTTTGTGACAGAACCTTGGTTAGGATGTAATAAAAAATCTTCAAAAATATTCTGCCATTGCCAAGAAGTTGAGTTTATGGACCAAAACAGAGAATGTGATGTGTAATCACTTCATATTGTGATGGGTACAAGTCCCTATACATACTTGAGTTGAGAACTTCTAGTGGCTTGGTGTTGAAGTATAAACTAGTGCTTGTGGAAATTTTGAATTGTTCATCATATGTGAATAATTTAAATAAGTATTAGGTTTACTTGTACTGATTAGTCAATTACATGGGGTTTGTACTTTTTACTTGGGCTATTTGTTCTTATCCTTATTGAAGGCTCTACTTGGAATATTTTAGTTAGGTTTTACTTGTGTTGAACAGGTACCAAGTACTGGCAGGAGTTGTTGAACAGAGGATTTTGGAGCCCTTCCTGCACAAGCACAAGCTCATTCTCAGTGCACTTTGCTTTGCTGTCCGAACAGGCAACACATACTTGGGTTCTTTGCTGTAAGAATCTCTTTCCTTACTGAATGAAACTTCAGTAGCAACGAAAACGATAGAGCTTTCTCTTCTGTTCACTGCTGACGAATTTCAATTTACTTTGGCAGGTGGGTGGATTACGCCCGTTTTATCGGAATTCAAAAGGCTCATGATGAAAAGATTTTACCCGAATGAGTTTCAAAGTCTAAAGAGTCCATTGTTTGGTTAACATAAAAGGTAATTAATGTGAGGTTTTGGTCATATGATAAGATTTCTTGAACATCCATACATATTGAGGATTTGGAATTAGTGATAACGCTGAGACATTGTATTACTTTTTTCCGCCAATTAGTCGATATTTTCAAGTGGATCAGATTGTCTCCATATGATTCCATAATTTTCTGTTTTCCCTTAGTTTGTACAATGTTCAATAAGCCTTTTGTTTTTGTTGCTCAGATCAACATAAAAGAACACTACATTTGAGCCGTTAGATCCATCTAGAGACTGTGAGTTGAACAATATATATATATATTGACCAATAACCTTGGCTGAATTAGAATGTAAAAAATTGGTTATATATATATATATAATTTTTCTATTGTAAGTTCGTCCTGATATAAAATAAAATATATCAGGGCGAATTGATAGTAGAAAGACTATATATATATATATATATTATCTACTGTGCTTTGATGGCTCTATTGCCCCCTATAAAATGTCTTGTCTTGCTACGTCCAATTTCTCAAGACACCCATGTAGAAATTTAAAACTCAATAATTATCTTTATACACCTCCCAAGTTTCCAAAAATAACCCTATTTCATTTCACATTAACTAATCTTTTTTTTTTTTTTTTCCTTTCGTTCTTTCTAATATGCTTTGTTTTCTTTAATCCCCTGTTACACTTTCTCTTACTGAATCTCGATCTAAAACTTAATAACGTTTTCGAATGCCCTTCTAACATCATAATTTCATATTTATTTGATGATATGTATTTGATCTACAAACACCCAAATGTATTTTTGAGTCTGGAATGGAAATGTTGTTTGTGATGGTTTGACTCTTGAGTAGTAATGACTCTCTCAGTTTAACAGTTTTTTTCACCACCATACCCGCCATTCCAATCACCATGTTTCTTCTGCTGAAAAGAGAACCATAAGGTGATGTTTAGTTACCATGGTGGAATGATAATTGGAATGAGAATAGTAATGGTAATGGGAATGAGAACGGGAATGGAAAGGAAAGGAAAAATGATTTTTTTTTTTTTTTTTTTTTTTTTTTTTTTTTGTTTGTTTGGTTAGGATTTTAGAATTTGTCTCTAAATCAGTATTATTTTATTTGGTTAATAACCGAATGAAATGAAATTAACCGTATTTTGACCAAATACCCATAAATACAAAACATTTATAATAACGTGATATATTATAGATAATAATAATTATTGTAATAATTATTATAATAATTGTTATTATTATTATTATAAGGTTATTTTTGGAAGAACAATTTTACTTAGGAATTGGAAAGGGCCTTCCATTGGTTTTTAGGAGGAAAGCCTATTCCACCAAAATGGTGAAAAGACCATTCCAATGGAAAGCCGTTTCCAATAGCCATCAGCAAACCAAACATAAGGAATGGTTTTTTTCTGTCCAACCAAACATGACCTAATAGGGAATTGCATAGGAGAGAGATCGATTATTAGTTTGTTTTAAATAATATTTTTAAAAGAAAAAAATGGTGAAGAAAACGTGGGGTTATTGCCACTTTGACGTTTATTTGGTAATGAGCAAAGTGTACATATGCTGAAGTTGTCTTGTTTTTTCACAAGTTTCTATTAGTAAAGTGGATTGATCTTCAACTGTCTATTTATTTGATCAATTACCGAAGAAAAGATAAAAATGAAAAAAAATTCCTAAGAAGATGAACTGATGTTACTTAGGTATACAAGTAATTTTGTTATATGTTATTGTAAGGACTAATTGCACAAACGTCCCCTGAGTTTAGGCATAATTGCATGTATATGGAATTTTTACCCATAATTACACAAACATCCCTTGTAATTAGTTGACTTCGTTAAATCTAATCATTGACCACAATTTTAACCAAAAAATGACTAAAGTGCCCCTAGTTACCTATTTTATAATTAATTATATATATACTTTTTTTTTTTGACAATTTATATATATACTTAAAAAAATAATTTTATATATATTTAAAAAAATAATTATATATATACTTAAAAATAATAATTATATATAATATTTAATTAATTTATTTAAAAAAATGGATTATAAAAATGTAAAAAAACGGATTATAAAAATTGTTAAATAAATAAATTAAGTATTGTATATAATTATTATTTTAAGTATATATATAAATTGTCAAAAAAAATAAAGTATATATATAATTAATAATAAAATAGGTAATTAGGGGTACTTTAGTCATTTTTTGGTTAAAATTGTGGACAATGGTTAGATTTAACGAAGTCAACTAATTACAGGGGATGTTTGTGTAATTATGGGTAAAAATTCCATATACATACAATTATATCTAAACTCAGGGGACGTTTGTGCAATTAGTTCTTATTGTAATAATAAGATTATTTAAAATAAAATAGGTATAGGGAGAGATTTTATAGATGGCAATAGAGTCACCCTTGTGGTTTTTATGCTTTTGTTAATTTGACCGTTAAAATATTGGTAATAAAAAAAGTGAATAAAACGATTCAATTTAGAAAGTGCAAGGAATTAAAAATTGAGAAAAAACATGGAGATAAAATTCATAATAAAATTGAAAATCTTTAAACTATTATAATTTAGGGTTTGGGGAGGGGTTAATGACCCAAACCCATAACCTCTAAATTAGAATGTTGAAGTTTGGATAAGAATTTAAATTTATCTATGGGAAGATCAAGTGTCGATCTTTTCTAAGGTTGGATCTCCTCCGGGGTCCACCGTTTGGATGAACTTTGATACCTTCATCCACCACCGGTGAAAGGTTGTCAAAGCTTTATTTGTTTTTCAAAAAATAATCATTTAATCAAATTTATTTTATTTTATTTATTTAGGGTTGCAATAGTTAGTTTTAGTGAATAATCTATTGAATAGTGAATTAATAGGTATAAAGACAAAGTGCTTTTGTTAACTTTGATCATTAAAAAAAATATATAAATCGATACAATTTAGGAAGTACAGGGATTAAAAAAAATTGAAAATTTTTGAACTATTGAGAAAAATGTTAAATAAAATTGGAAATTTTTTGAACTACTACAATTTCAAGTTTGAGGAGAGATACATGACTCAAACAAGTAACTTCATTGATGCAATGTAAATTAATTAAAGCTTAAGAGTTTGGATAAATATTTAAATTTCACCCATAAGAGATGGGCGAAGATCTTATCTAACGAAAGAGATCCCATTTAGGGTGAGAGCTTTGATGTTTTCATCCACCATTGATGAAGGTTGTCAAACCCAGGGCAGAGGCACTCATGCACTCATAGACTAGACCAAGTTATATATATATATATATAGTCATTCTACTATCAGTTCATCCTGATATAAAATATATCATGATAAAGAATGTGAATCATAGATTATGGAGAAGTTTTGACAAGTGCATACACTTTGAGTTAAAGTATGTAAATCTAATGGTTCACATTCTTCGTCCTGATATATTTTATCATGACGAACTAACAATAGAAAAATTGTATACATATATATATATATATATATATACATGGTCCCGATCTTGTCTAGAGGTGTCAAAAGGGCCGGGTCGGCCCGTACCCGTTACGGGCTTTACCCGTTTCCGTACAAGCCCACCCGGCCCGGCCCGTCACATTGAGGGCCCGGGCTTGGCCCGAGCCCGGGTAAGAGGGCGGGCTTGGACATATATTTTAGGCCCGTCGGCCCGGAGGGCCGAGATGAGGGTCGGATTGGGCTTATAGTCTAAAGCCCGTCAAGCCCGTCGGATAGGGTGGTTGCCACCAAAAAAAAAAAAACAAAAAATCTACACCCATTTTCTAATAAGATTATTTATTACTAAATATTCATAAACTAAATGAGGACATTATTATTCAATTAAAATAATGTTTGTAGTATATTTTATGAATGAGGACATTATTATTCAATTAAATGAGGACTTATTCCTAGTTTATTCAATATTCATGTAATTTATTTTATAAATGTTTGTAGTATATTTGTTAACTAAATAATAATAGTGATTTATTTATTTTGATGAGTGACTTTATTCATTTGATATTTGAATTTCTAAGTATATTATTCCATTCAAATATATAGTTTATTTTTGTGATGTAAAATAATAATTTTTTTGGCGGGCCGACCCGCAAAGCCCGTACCCACCCGGCCCTCAAATGGGCTTGGGCCTTGGGCCGGGCAGGGCTTAAAAATATGCATGCGGGCCGGGCTTGAGGCCCGGCCCTCAATGTTGAGGGCCGGGCTTTGCCTGACCCGTAAGCCCTCATGGACAATTTTTAGATGGGCCGGGCGGCCCAGGCCCGGCCCATTTGACACCTCTAATCTTGTCAGTGTGCACTGATGTAACTACATCAGTACCAATGCATGTGAACCACTGATTATCGAGAAACTTTGATAAGTGTATACACTTTGAGTTAAAGTATGTAAATCTAATGGTCCACATCCAACACACTAATGAAGTTATATCAATGCGCACTAACTTGAACATTTCTGTATATATATATTATAAATTAAATTATAAAGTTAACGATGTAATTTAGCTTGCCTTAAAAAAAAAAAGATAAAAAAAAAAAAAAAAGAAGATGTAATTTAACTTCTAACTAGCTCGACAATATAAGGTTTGTCCCAATACCCCACACATCTACACCACGTGGTTGTGAGTTCGAGTCTCTCTCCCCTCCCCAAACCCTGAATTATTTTAATACTAAAAAATAAAAAATAAAAAATTATAACAAGCTCAATAGTTTCACTCAAACATATTAGTGAATGCACTTGTATTATAGGTTTTTTTTTTGTTATTATTATTTTTTTTTGTTGTATATTTTCGAAATATATATATTTCTACAATAGGGTTCAAAAAATTTTTGTCACTATTTCAGCCTGTTTTTGTAAGAATATCACTGGTTTACTAATTTAAGTTTAAAAGGCACCTATTTAGGTGATCAGACAAAAATACCCTCATTTTTGTCTGTTTGTGTCTTTTCAAACGTGGAGAGAAAAAAGTTGAGAGAGCGAGAACAGTGGAGAGAGAAAGTATCGTTGCAAGAAATCCGACTGTAAATCTCACGGCGACACCCTTGTTCGAGCTTAGGTTTGATTTGATTTGTGGTTGATTATGTTTGTATGATGAGGTTAGGTTAGGGTTTTAGTTTCAGAAAAGAGTTGTTTTGAGGACGATGAATTTCTGGGTTTCCATGACTTTTTCAAGTGTGTCGTGACTTTTGATAAGTGTCCCGTGACTTTTGTACAGTGTTCCGTGACTTTTGATAAGTGTCCCGTGACTTTTGTACAGTGTTCCGTGACTTTTAATAAGTGTCCCGTGACTTTTGTACAGTGTCCCATGACTTTTGACTTTTGACTTTTGACTTTTGATAAGTGTCTTGTGGCTGTTGTATAGTGTCCCGTGACTTTTGTACAGTGTCTCGTGACTTTTGATAAGTGTCTCGTGACTTTTGTACAGTGTTCCGTGACTTTTGATAAGTGTCTCGTGACTTTTGTACAGTGTTCCGTGACTTTTGATAAGTGTCCTGTGACTTTTGTACAGTGTTCCGTGACTTTTAATAAGTGTCCCGTGACTTTTGTACAGTGTTCCGTGACTTTTAATAAGTGTCCCGTGACTTTTGTACAGTATCCCATGACTTTTGACTTTTGACTTTTGATAAGTGTCTTGTGATTGTTATATAGTGTCCCGTGACTTTTGATAAGTGTCTCGTGACTTTTGTACAATGTTTCGTGACTTTTATACAGTGTTCCGTGACTTTTGATAAGTGTCTCGTGACTTTTGTTCAGTGTCTCGTGACTTTTGATAAGTGTCCCGTGACTTTTGATAAGTGTCCCGTGACTTTTGTACAGTGTTCCGTGACTTTTGATAAGTGTCCCGTGACTTTTAATACACATCCCGTGACTTTTAACTACTGTTCCCCGTGACTTTTAATACACATCTCATGACTTTTCATACATCTCCCATGACTTTTACTACTATTCCCGTGACTTTTACTACACCTCCCGTGACTTTTCATACACTGGTCCAGCATTTTTGTTCGAGCCTTTTCTCCAAGCCTTTTCAATTAGATTCAAAATTCACACAATTAGCTTAAGGTTTATGAAAGACTCTGAGAACAAATGAAAAGGAACCCAGCTTAAGGTTTTAAACTGAAAAAAAAAAGCTCTAAGGGCGCTGCCCCCTGCACCCCTGCAAGCTGACCGGGCAGCTCGACCACCGCGAGCTCAGCGGGGAGCTCGACCCCCGAATGCATCTGCGTAGCGCCACAAAACTAATTATCCAATGAAATTGCATTGATAATGTTATGGTGTTCAACCTCCATTGGAGGTCTGTTATAAAAGAAGGTGAAAGAATAAAATATCAGAAAACTTTAAAGTAAGAAAGAGAATGTGTAAAGTAAGAAAGAGAATGTGTAAAGTAGGGGCAATTTTGGTAGTTCACCATAATAGGTGCCTTTTAAACTTAACTTATTAAAGCAGTGACTTTGTCACCAAATCAGTTCAAAAAGGTGACATTTTCCACCATTTCCACTTCTACAATATACGCATTTTGAAAAGTAAGACGCGTGTCCCCTATTATGTGTAACCCTTATATATTTCTAAAACTCTTTTTATCATTAAACTTACTTAAAATTATTTTGTCTGAATATTTAGTCTAGTACCCCTTAATTAAAAATCCTAGCCATGCCACTGGTTAAACATTTATTTGCTTTTTTATAAAATAAATAAATAAGTCAGACTATATTAACTCAAATTTTTGACTTCAATATCTCAATTACCCATTTTCTCATATGCTCTTTAATCCAATTATTGAGATATTGAAGTCAAAAAATTGAGTCAGAAATTTGAGTTGATATATATATATATATACAGTCTTTCTATTATCAATTTAAACTGACAATAAATATATCAGGACGAAGAATGTGGATCGCAGATTATGGAGAAGTTTTGACAAGTGCATACACTTTAAATCAAAGTATGTAAATCTAGTGGTTCATATTTTTCGTCATGATATATTTATTGTCAGTTCGAACTGATAATAGAAAATCTGTATATATATATATATATATTTAATAAAGGTATTTAAGAATATATATATATATATATATACAGTTTTTCTATTATCAGTTTGAACTGACAATAAATATATCAGGACGAAGAATGTGGATCGCAGATTATGGAGAAGTTTTGACAAGTGCATACACTTTGAATCAAAGTATGTAAATCTAGTGGTTCATATTTTTCGTCATGATATATTTATTGTC